>OY978015.1:1222320-2444640 GCA_963854515.1 Pandemis heparana | reverse complement strand
CATTTGCTGTTGACAGCGCCTTAATGATAATCAGCATGATTCTGATCAAAAAGCATGCCTAAGATGCATAAAATACTAAGCAAGTTCTTTGCTTCAAGTCTCACAAGTGTTGTAAGTGTGAATACCAGTCCCGGTGTCTGATAGGCCAGGGGCCTTACCATGACGTCTTAATGCGATTCAGTTTAGGTTCGCTCGCTGTCAGATTCATACTAAAAGTGACAGCTAAAACTTGAACTGAGTCGGAAGTAGGACGTTATGGTAAGGACCCGTGTATGCTCCAGTAAAATAAACTCATTTCGTTTCATTTTCATTTCATTTCGTTTCATTTCCCCAGGATCATATTCGCAGGAGGGATTTTAAACGGTTGGTCCGATTGACTTGAAATTTATTGAACATAATGTAGGATAGACGACAATGCAACTTGTCATTAAAAATTGCTTTAAAAAAAAATTGGTTGCCTCTAAAGTCGGTATACGGGCGAAAGTTTTACGTGACAACGACTTTGAGTGGTAAAATAATTTTAATGTGAATATTCATTCGTATAGTAGGAAGAAGGACGTGTAAACTTGTATGCAGGCGCCTAAGCGAAATAGAAGCGCAAGACATGAACCGGTGTGTATGCCTATCTCTCTCACTCTCTCTCTCTCTGTCTCTCTCGCTCTTAGGCGGGCTAACTGTGCTCGAGTGGAAGGGACGCGTGCCTTTCACTTTTTATGTCTGTCTCTCTCGCTCTTAGGCGGGCTAACCATGCCCGCGTGCCTCTCACTCGCTCTCATTGTGAGCGCATAACGTGAGCGGAGCGTAACGCAGTTTCTTGAAGTGTCACCCGGCAAACCAATTTATAAGACGTTGTCACGTCAAAAGATTTTTTTAGGTTAGATCAGTGGCACTCAACCTTTTTTAGTCATAGTGTCGCGGGGACCAAGCAAAAAATATATAGGGCTAGGTTGTAGAGGTAACTAGGCGGGCCAACCGCCAAGGGCGGACGCGCAGGTTGAGTACGACTGGGTTGGATCATTTATTGTTGTACTTACTTACTATAGTGATATACTTACTCATGCAGTGTAAAGCTGGTAGTTCATCGAGCCGTTTGCGACACACCGTGCAGAATTTGCGTTTGTGGTGTGCCGGCTCGGACCAACAGTGGGCCACCGGGTTCTGCAGACAAATAAATATACCAAATTAAGTATATAAGTATACCTAAGTGTATGCGCAGAAGTATAAAATACGGTATCCGTGCGTGCGCAGATCCCCTCCACGTGACTCGTCATCGCTAGACTTTTCAATTTAAATAAAGAATGCGAAGATAAAAAAGGCACTATCAAATGAATCTAGAACTTTACTTCTTGATTTTTGTATTTATTTTACACCCGTTAGAAATTAAATTTAAACCTGCTACGGGTGGTGTATCAGGATCCGGGTTCGATTGCCGGCCATAGCTTTACTTTTCGGAATTTTATGTGTTCTAATTTTCAGTGTCGTTTAGAAATCTCATAAAAAAGTCGTTAGTTATATTCACATTCGTATTTTTTTAAATCGGTTATAATAGCAAACTATAATAAAAAGGGTTGGCCTGTAGCAGTGCTACGCGCGTAGCCAGTGAAAGCTTGTGGCGTCTACGGCGTAGCGCTGTAGTAGCAGATGCGAGAGATATTGTTAAATATGTGCGGCGATGATAATATATAAAAAGGCTTAAATACAATAATAATTTTATATATAAAGCTCTTATAAAACTAACCATTTATCTATACAAATATACTCTCAGCGACACAAAATTTGGCAACTTCACATACACCATTGAGAATTGCTTCGCCGATGTGTGCAGATTTCCGCAAGATGTTTTCCTTCAACCGAAAAGCTCACATACATTTCAAATGTAATTTCGCACATAAATTCCGAAAAAGTCAGAGGTGCGAGCCCGGCATTCGAATACCACCCTCTTCTTGAGAGGCCACAAGTCAAATCAAACCACTAGCATAGCCTTACCACTAGTCTAGCCTTACCACGGCCATAAGAGTAAATAAGAACATAGTAGAACGGAATCTCCCGCTCCCGCCGGACTCAAGGTCACGATATTAGAGTACTCGCTAAGCGAGCTACTCAGTCAGGCTGTCACGGCCGGCGTCGCCGCACGCGCGTTTGGCTGTTTGCGCCTTCCGTACCTTCATCTTGGAAACAAATGACGTAGGTACCTAATCTAACTAATATTATAAATGGGAAAGTATGGATGAATGTTTGTTTGTTACTCAATCACGCCAGAACGGCCCAACGGATCTGGATGAAATTCGGCACATAGATAGAGAAAAGTCTGGAATAGCACATAGGCTACTTTTTATCCCGGAAAATTGCGTAGTTCCCGCGGGATAGCGATAAACGAATTATTTGCAGACGAAGTCGCTGGCAACAGCTAGTAATTTATAAATCTCATATTTTGTAAAACTAGAATAAAATAATGATTTCAAAGTAAATAAAAACTTATATTTTAGCGATATTATCTTTAGACGTAAGTACAATATTTAACAGTAAGCAACCCTAGCAACACGCCTGGACGACAGAGGGGTGTAACGACGTGAAGGGGGAAGTAGGTGTATAAATGGCGGCGTTTTGGACGCGGTCAAAAGAGATTCCGTTCTACTCTGTTATTATTTATTCTTATGCCACGGCTTCAGGTGAGTGTGTATACGTACTTTTATCAAGCTCGGCGCTACCCCGCAACATGGCGTCACCACCTGCCCCACGCACCTCTCGTGCACTATGAAGTTGCACACTGGAACAAAACAAACACATTAATACACTGCACATCAGCTAGGACGGATCTGGGGCCTTACCTTGACGTCTTAATGCTTCAATCTGACTCAGTTCAGCAAGCTTATTTCGTAACTCGCTCGCAATCGCCATCGTTTTCATTTTGACAGTTCTTGTATGAATGTGACAGCTAGCTGATTCCGATGCCGATTGACAATCCATAACATGAACAGTCAAGATGAAGACTATGCTGGTGATCGCGAGTGAGTTACGTAAATTAGCATGCAGCAGGCTTATTGTCTAACTCGCTCGCAATCGCCATCGTGTTCATTTTGACAGTTCTTGTATGAATGTTACAGCTAGCTGATTCCAATGCCAATTGTCAGCCCATACACGAACTGTCAAAATGAACACGATGGTGATTGCGAGTGAGTTAAACAATAAGCCTACAGGTTTTAGCTGTCATTTTTAGTATGGATCTGATAGCGAACGAACCTAAACTGAATAGGACCGTCCGACCGTTCAAGCGCATTAAGATGTCATTGTAACTCTGGTTTGAACCGGTTATGCTTCAGACGCAGGTGCAGCCGGCCTACAATGTACTACAATGCACTTTAGTGTGAGTTGCACCAAGCTACTTTAACAAAAACATTAAAGATAACCAGTGATTTTAACATAAGGTCTTTCAGTTTTCCAGAATATTTCAGCAGGCAGTGGGTTTAGTTCGACGGAACGCCCGAAGCTTGGTCACTACATACATACATACATACATACATGTCACGTCTTTATCCCTTACGGGGTAGACAGAGCCTAAGGTAACAAAACCTTAAGGCCACGTTTAGCATTATCAAAATAGTGATGGGTTTTGTCACTGTGATTAAAAAATCCTGAAAAATATTAACAGAGCTCTATTTGGTCAAATTAACCCAATAACCACCAGCAGAAATATTTTGGAAATATTAGGGTGCGACCACACCGCCGCTTAAAAACGGTGACGTTACGGAATCGCAACAAAATGTATGAAGAAACGGCGAGAGAACGTGACGGATACGACGCGTCACTGCGTATACGCGGCGGTTTGGTCGCACCCTTATAAGATACCCTGTAATTCAGATGTAATTACGCATACAAATTCAGTAAAACTATAAGAGGCGCGAACCTGGGTAACCTCGAAAGGTTAATAAAATCATTGACTGTTTCTCGAATGTATTGTAGGTGTCTCTTTCTTTTATATATCCGTGTGTATGGAATGGGTGTAAATAAATGTTTATCTCTCTCTCATAGGTTAAACCACTAAGCTACCGCGGCTTTTTAAAATCTAGTCTATACAATTAACATACGATTGCAGTCAAATATAGCTTTACTGAGAAACTGGGCGTAACTACCCGGAACGCAATTTGAGGAAAAATTTAGAGAATGAATCACCGTTTGCCTCGGACGTAGCATCCGGGACATTATATTATTTGTTTCGTCATCGTAGAGTGCGGAGGCTGACATTAACTGCCGCGCTCACAAATGTTTATTAATACTTAAATAATCTATCACCACATTTCTACATAATAATCTAACTAATATTATAAATGCGAAAGTATGGATGGATGGATGTTTGTTTGTTACTCAATCACGCCAGAACGGCCTAACGGATCAGGATGAAATTCGGCACATAGATAGAGAAAAGTCTGGAATAGCACATAGGCTACTTTTTATCCCGGAAAATTGCGTAGTTCCCGCGGGATAGCGATAAACGAATTCTTTGCAGACGAAGTCGCTGGCAACAGCTAGTATCAATATAATCACAACGTCGATGTCAAAAAATGGTACGTACATTTTTCAATTGAGATTATCGATCGAAATGTAGGTGCAATTTTCTTTGACGACTGTCGACTTGCTAAAATTTTTCATCCAAAATGTATCGAAGCGTGACAGGGGCGTTGGCTCCAAGTATATTATAAAGTATCGTGTACTTCTATATATAGATTTTACATAGGCTTGCCTTCAAAGCCTAAAAATCTACAAAAATAGCGTACCCCGTCACCTGTGAGTAATCGGCTCAGTGGGCACACCATGGGCGGCCCACGCCGACCCACCGCCCGGTGCCCACACGGGCTGAGCATGAGTGGCTGACATACCCAATACATTCGATATACAGCACACTATTTCACCAATTGGACAATTGTCGGTGACAGGTGACAATTCTGTTTACATTACAAATTCGACCAGTAGGCTTATTGTCTTCTTCTTCTTCTTTTTTCTTTGTGGCGTTACAAGTCGTTATAGCGACGACAACTTCGCCAATGTCAGGGTAAAATTTTCATAAAATAAAATCTTGTGTCAAAATGTCGGCAACGTTGTACGGTAACACGGTCAAAGACCCCCTCCCCCCCCTGTCGGGCTCTTAGCCAACGGTCAATGATATCCCTCAGATACTGCCAGGAAATCATAAGCCGTTGCCCAGGGTGCACCGGACCAAGCACTGCTCTTCCCCCCGGACGGATCCAGAAACGAACCGCAGCTCTTGGCCACACGTGGAGGTAACCCGACATGCACCCCGGGCTTATTGTCTAACTCGCTCGCAATCACCATCGTGTTCATTTTGACAGTTCTTGTATGAGCTGACAACTGGCATCGGAATCAGCTAGCTGTCACATTCATACAAGAACTGTCAAAATGAACATGATGGCGATTGCGAGCGAGTTAGACAATTAATAAGCCTACAGAATCTACGCAGGTTGGCTTCATATGACTAGGTAGTACCTACGCCGATATTTGTCAAATTGGTTAAAAATAGGGGTTATCACCATAGCTGGCAACTGTCCCGATTGTTACGGGACACCCCCAATTTCTACGTTGTCCCGCATGCGACCTTATCCCGATTTTTGGTCGGCACCCAGTCTTGAGCTTTTCCTCGTTCACAAGCTTAAAGCTTAATGCGAATATTTTCAACCGATGACTGTCTTATGTCGCAAATTGTTAATTTAAACGAAACTTCTTAAAAAAGTAGTTAAAATCAGACGACCTATCGACTGTCCCAACTTTTTTTTTAAAAGGTGGATCCAGGTTTGTTTTCCAAACCAGTATATAGATTACTCTACAAAAAAAAATCATCTAGCAAATAGTTTCACAGAAAATAGCATTGTACATTTTGAACCATTATGCATTTTAACCCATTATACATTTTAAACTTTATATATTGTGATCCGCGCCCTTGTTTCCAACCAGAAGGAGACCAAGGATCTTAATTGTTATTTTGTTATTAGCAGAGCCCACAAGGTTCGAGTATGGACCATATCAATTAAATATTTACTAACTTTTCAAATTAATTAATTTAACATTCAATATCCACTTTAAAATGGATTATATGCCATCTTACATAAACACCAAGTTTACTATGATTTTCTGCCGACGATGTTAAATATCTCCTACTTAATTCATGTAGAATTTTTGCAGCTTATGCTGCTGTAAGCACGGACAATTTTATTCCTGATAGAGGCCTTCGCAGGCCACCAGTAATCATAGACCAATTTTAATTCAAATCGAAAGGCAAAGATGGCGCCAACAACTTTAGGATGATTCTGCCAAGGTCGAGGTTGGATAAGACACTACATCATGACTTTTTCTTTGGACGGTTGAAAAAAATTAGAACGTGTTTTATCTGTGTCTAATACAGGAAAATGCCAAAGTGACAGACACAAATATGCAGAAGAATGTTAAGTTAACGGAAGCGTCATCGTCATTAAATTCATGAATGGAGAATAGTAAAAAGACCAAAGTCAGTGTTTTTTTTTTATTATTTATTTAGTAGGTAGTTAATATAAGAGAACGCCTTTCCGTTGTACAAAAAGTTTGTTGTTAGTAAAAAAAAGAAAAAAAAATTGTTTAGTTATGATCTTTGGGGGATATTGTTGGTACCCGATACAATAAGTCGATTAATCTATGCCGCCTCTAATCCGCACCTTGACCGCTTCGATCCCACACAGGCAAAAGCCGGTTTTATTTTTCTTAAACACGAAAACCGGCCGCGTGCATTCTGCAAGGTTCAAGGAGGACGGCGGCAGCGGGCATGCGCGGGGTATCGATCGCGCGAGATGCCTCTCCGAGCGCAGCGTATCGCGAAACGTAACAATTTGTCTATGCCCAGGAATGTTTGAGCTGTTTAATCTGTGGCGTGCTAGATAAAAAAAACAAGACGAGTTCAACTACTTACGATTTTTAACAAAAATTACTGTAGCTGTCTACTTGGGTGTTCAAAAGTATCTGACCGTATGTAATCGTGTAAGGTGTTCAGATATTTTTGAGCACCGATGCATCTGTTAGCGACTGTACTCATTATCACCTAATGCCAGTAAAGGACGTTAACTACTTTACTTTCCAGTCAATAGCACTGGGGGGTTACCATGATGTCTTAATGCGATTCAGTTTAGGTTCGCTCGCTGTCAGATCCATACTAAACATGACAGCTAAAACCTGAACTGAGTCGGAATTGAATCGCATTAAGACGTCATGGTAAAGCCTCAGCAACAAATGCAAAACGTAGCAACTAGAAACAAGATGACAGATAAAAAGGAAGATTGATGGCTATTGATAGAAAGTTTTGTAATTGACTTTGTTCCCAGTTGAGCTACGATACTCCCCACACATTCAAAAGCAAAACCTGTAAATGCTGCTATCGAGAACGATAGATTAATCAGTCTGAATGAAATTGGCCTGCTATTGACGAAGTCTTGTTTATCATGACACGATTGTAAAGATGAAAGGACACAATGTCGAAACTAAAGCTGTATCTGCTCTTGATTGTCTATTTCATTGATAAAAATAAGTAACCTATATCTATGTTCTGATAGTTATTTTCTGACTTATTTTTATCCCGGATATTTATGTATAAGTAGCTATAAGGTAACATTATGTGGGGTAGGGTTGATAAAACATTCGTAATGAAGCAGTGTCGACGAAAAAATAATTTTCTTTTGATAACTTCTTAGACTTATTAATGGTCAAGAACCTTCCCTTTCCTGTCATCAGTAATTTAGATGATTCACACCAAATTTCCGTCGCGTCTATTTCTAATAACTGATGCCTGAACTCTCCAACCTGCGAAAGTTTAATACGCGAGGTATCTTTTATCAATCGATTATTTTAGAAAAAATAATGGCTACTGAATAATTTCATCCAAAATTCAAAATTTCATCCATCATTTGTTTTTGAATATAATTAATAAGATATTTTGAAAAAAATACCTTATTAAATATAAAGTTTCTCCAATTTTTTCGGGGATATTTACGCAGGTGCTTGGGTTAGTTTTACTGAAGACCTCTATAATATATACCTAAGTTTGACGACCGAATGGCCTCTTGGTTAGAGAACCAACCTGACTATGAAGCTTGAGGTCCCGGGCTCGATCCCCGGTCGGGGCAGATATTTGTATGAAAATACGAATGTTTGTTCTCGAGTCTTGGATGTTTAATATGTATTTAAGTATGTATTTGTCTATATAAGTATGTTTATCCGTTGTCTAGTGCCCATATTACAAGCTTTGCTTAGTTTGGGGCTAGGTCAATTGGTGCCAATTGTCCCAAGATATTTATTTATTTTATTTAAGTACATTGTAACATTTAAATTTTTGATTTTAAAATTTAGTCCCGCTCACTTTTTGCATCCATTAATTTATGGAAACACTAGCTTCTACCCGCGACTTCGTCCGCGTAAAATCAGCAATTGACATGTTTATCGCTATCCCGCGGGAACTATGCAATTTTCCGGAATAAAAATTAGCCTATGTTTTAATCTAGGGTACCAGCTATCTCCGTTCCAAATTTTATCCAAATCCGTTCAGTCGTTTCAGCGTGAAGAAGGAACAAACATACAAACTCACTCACATCGTGACATCGTCACACACTTTCGCATTTATAATATTAGTAGTACAGGATTTGTCAACTGTGACTCCAAAATCCTGAAAAACATTTACAAAGCTTTTTAGTCAAATAACTCGACCACTTGCCGAAATATTCCGAAACAATTTTAAGAGACTGTATATTCATGAATGCAAAAGTTTGCTAAGTATTTTAAACTAAGTAGAAAAAAAAAACACATTAAAACATTCGACGTATTCGACAAATACAAGCCTATGTGTGCCTAGCATGCACGGCAGCGCGGCTGGCTTTATAAATATGGAAGCACTTGTTGTGCCAATGGCAAGTTCAGCACGCCGCGTGGTCATGCGATGGCATGCATTAAGCAAGGCCCCGCCCCCAACCATTCCTAAGAATGAACTTTTTAAGTCACGGGTGTGGGTTGCTTGTGTTCGTGCAGAATAACCGCATAAAGTTGGCGCGTCGATATTATAAAATGTACCTTTATTTTATGAAATATTGTAGTACAGTCAAGTGCATAAATATATATACTTTCCCAAGGCGTCAAAAATAACTGTACAGTTGATTAGCCAGAAATATCTGTACAGTACGGTCAAAATTATGTGATCATTTAATTAGTCAAAAAGATCTAGACATTTACATGGCCATAAATAAAATGTACAATGTCAGTCAAATGTGTACAGTTATTTTTGATGCCTTGGGAACGTATAGGTATATATTTTTTTATGCTCTTGACTGAACCTCACCTGGGGCCTGGGGCCTGCTTATTCAAGCATTCAACGCATTCAACCCTGTGACCACAGTTGAGCACCACAGCACAACGACAGTGCCGTAAGCCTACTAGTAGTCAACTACTTTTAAAGCTGTTGCATTCAATAGGATGCAAAGGGGCGAGCGGCGCGGGCAATACATTAAGGTTACAAATTATAACACACACACTTTCATTCTGCCAGATTGATATGGGAGCAAGTTGAAGTCTACAAACCTACTTACTAAAAACTTCTAACGAAAAACTCAACATGGTTTCACACATGTTTCACGCGGCATTAGAACAAAATATTAATATATTCACAGTTCATTTTAGTCGGCATTTCAGTAAATCACTAAGTATTTCTGATATAACCAATTGAATTCCTTAACAGCAAGCTAAAAACAAATCATCACACCTAATAATCGCGATACAACGCCATAAATTTTCCCGCGCTTTTGATTCGGCGAAAATAAAACCGATATCTTGTCTATGGTCTATTTTTACGCGCGCTGTCAATAAAGACGAGGTTCTTTATCGGCGAAGGGCGCAGCGATCAAGGAGACGCTAGTGTTGTACTACTGTATTGACGCGGGATACGTCACCGCGTATTTAAATAACCTCGGGGCGGGGCCGCGAATAGACGCTAGTGCCGGTTGCCGGTAGTCCGCGCGGCGTCCGCCATTCATTTACAAATACAACAAATATTAGCGTAAATAGCTAATTATACCCTGAGCACAATGCGAGCCGCGCGAGCAGGTCACACGCTCTCTCCTGAACAATTTCACTCACTTGTAGGTACTGAGTACTGAAAGTCTTGAAGAAAACGTAATTTTAGTAATCGCTGAATTCTGCAATATGGCCGACTCGTATGTATTTTTGGACTTTCGTAACGAGACTAATAAGTATATGTATACGATTTTGTTCTTGCTACGATTTAGCAAGGACTGAGCTCGATTTTCTGTAAGGACAGGTGTCTAATCAAAGTTTCTTGGAGTAAATGGGTACTGGAAGACGACCGACAATTTCTGTCATTCTTTAAGACATCTAGAGCATATCCAGGTCCAGGGTTGAATTTTAACAGGCTGATGCCGCTGATGGCAATGCCGATTAGATCAGGATATAATATTCTCAAACTGCAGAACTTTCAAGTAAGTAAAGTACCTATTACTAAAACCACGCTGTTGACTAGTAACCGAATAAAGATAAATAATTTCTTAATTAGACTGATCTTTTTTTCGTCGATATCTTCATCGGCTGGAACGAAATTGTATTAAGTACATATGTTTCAAAGTTATCTCCATATACATTTTGTCAATGTGAATAGAAACATTTATATTTTAATTCACAAGTGAAGTCAATTTATTTTTACCAATTACCAAAAAGCACATATTCGAAACAAAGCACTTACTCGTAGCTCCCAGCTCTTCAGCCCGGGGGGCTACCCCGAAGTTCGTATCTACCGTCGCTCTCAATCCCATATTAATGACTATTAGCGTGAGCGGAGTGGCACTAAACGAACTTCGAATTTCAAATTTACTTCTATTCGTAAGCACTTAAGTTGCACGTTGCGCTATTGGTATCTCTTTCGCTCACGCTATAGTCTGGCAGATAAATCACTGCAGCCAGATGACACTTCCAAATGTCATTTTACGAAATACCACATTTATTTCACTAGTGCTTGACTAAGGTCACTTAATGAATGCTTTGATTATTGAACGAACGAAATATTTTATGAATGTCACATTCTTAGTTTAGTATATTTTGAGGGGTTCAAGGTTCATATCAATGAAGAAAAACGACTTTTCCATTTCCACTCTGAACTGCAACCAAACTCAAAACTTTAAAGGCTTGGTCTGCTTTTTCGGAATAATTATAGTTTTTAAGTAAAGTACAGCGGTAGAAAAAAATATTAATGTGATTATAGTTGTTTTATTTATGGCAAAATGGGGAATGAGTTGAAAACTGGTAACTGATTTGACATGCTTCCGCACATTTCCAAATCGCGTTCTTACACTACTAGTACTAACTAGAAAACATACAAAAAACCTTATTGAACAAATAATTTGATTAAAATACGCTTTGAAAATTCACTATTTCAACATAAATGACGAAAATGAATTTCATTACATCGTTCATTCTTTCATTCACTCACTAAGTCACATCACTATTTAATATTCGCCAAAAACTGACAACACTGAAAGTGTCATCTGGCTGCAGTGATTTATCTGCCAGACTATAGAAATCATATATTTAGTGCGTCCAATATTTCGACAAACGCCAAAGAGAAAATTATTATAGCCACTACGTAATACGCCAGCATATTTTTTTATCAGCAGTCATTCATCTGAGCCTGATAACTGTTTTCTTTAGGCACAGGCCATGCTGTTATTATGCCAAAGTAAACAATACTCGGTATCGAATACTGGGTCTAAAATAGTCAGAGGGCAACACCCTAACTAGAATCTTTATGGGCGTATGTGGGTACCGCCGCACTCTTAGACATTAAGTAGCAGTAGTTAGTACGAGTTAGTTTCGCTACTCGGTAAAAGATGGCTGATGCTCCTTCTTTTGGTAACACACGACAGGTTTCTAAAAAAAAAACACCCTTACAACAAAAAATACATACTTAGTTTCCCTCCTAAAGTGAACTGAGAACTGCCGGTCAAAAATCCTGTGGGTACACCAATTTTAAATTTTACGGTCAAAATTAAAAAAAAAGTAAAACGTGTTAAAACTTTTTGCAAAACTTATGCTTACTTTATGAAATTTTAGAAAAAAACATGTCACCGAATAGTAGTTACCGATTCATGGCAGTTTCATTTGAATACACACGATAGGTTTCTGAAAAAATCAAATCCCAAATTGTAGCATTATAATTATAACCCCCCTCCCCTCAATAAGGCGGCGACTTTTTAGAAACTGGCGGTCGAAATTAAATGCTTTGACCTAAATTATCGTTGTACCAATCGCCAATCCTGCGCAGGCAAACTTCGTTTTTCATATACATCTACTCAATTTTATTGTGATTCATATTTTCATATCTTTCCAGGACTTGAAAAGCTTCGAACCCATGGCGGAATTTATTTCATTATTAATATCAAGCGATTCAATATCTTCGAGTAGTTTGATTACAATGTAAACAATAAAAAAACACAACTTTTTAAAACTCTGATTATATTTACTTAGTCTTAGTAAATAATACTAAGACTAACTATAACATAACGATGTTGTGTCTGAAAAATTCCGTTTGTGTCGCATAATGGAATATATCTCACGAAAGTTCCTAATCTTCGCGTGGAATATAATCTTAAAGTGAGTGAGTGTGTTATCTTAAAGTGTCTAAGTATCCATAACTAATAAAACAGATAGAGAGAAAATGCACGGACCACAAAGAATAAACAGCGCGTACATTGCAACTACAGATTACAAACTTCGCAAAACTACATGCACCCAAAAAGTGCAAAGCAACCATACGCCCCGTCGCGTCCTTAGCGCTGCTAACACCAACTAATAATCATGACATCAAACATCTGGAACAATTAAACGTAACAAAAGAAAAAAAAACGCACCGTCCGAAAATCGGGAAATCGAGATTACTTCCCTACACGTGGCCTTCGGGGGGGCGCGGGGCGCGGGGCGAGGCCGCCATTGACGTCACGCGCGTCGGCCAATCAGACGCGTTCGAATTTGACTTAGCGCTAGCCCCGTTCGGGCTTTGGTACGCCGGCTGTTTATCTTCAGGCCTACGTATATGGGGAATATGGGACGATCTACGGAAAATAGAGGCTGCTTTGAAAGTGTTGCGGTAGTTGAGTTGCGTTTTTTGGTAGAGTTACCCGTTTTTAGTAACTGTATTATTCGTATTTGGAATTTGATCTTACATTTATTAGTATACGCTCAAACGTAAGCCGTAAGGTGTCCTGAATTTGTCCTAGTTTAATTATTGTCAGCTATCACGATCATTATCTTATCATCATCTCCAGCTTATATACGTCCCACTGCTGGGCACAGGCCTCCTCTCAGAATGAGAGGGCATGGGCTATAGTTCCCTCGCGGGCCCAGTGCGGATCGGAAACTTCACATACACCATTGAATTGCTTCACAGATGTGTGTGCAAGTTTCCTCACGTTGTTTCCCTCATGGTAAATTTCAAATGTACCTAATACCGCACATTTATTCCGAAAACTGTAACCACTTCACTTCCACCACAAACTGCTATGCAGTTTGGCAGAGGTATATAGATATAAGTATTTTGTACTTCTTTTATATTCTATTTGAGTCAAATAAATTAAAAAAAAAAAAAATGGATTCGATCGAACCCACTACCCTCGCTTGAGACTTGAGAGGCCACAGGTCCACTAGGCTACCAAGGCTTTTTTATTGTCAGCTATGATGTTAAATATCAATTAATGTCTCTTACTGCGGTAAAGAAGATTTATTTTCAAAACAACAACAACTGCACGCAGTCTTTTGCATGATTTATTTTTAATTCTCAGCGCATCATTTATCACGTCCACAATATTTTTCAATATTTTTCCACTCTTAATTTCACGGATAAAATCATTAAAAACAGAAATAGAAATCCGTATTCCGTCTAACATTGTCTATGATTACAGTTCGGCCATAGACAGCTGTAAACAAAGTTCAAACGGCAAGCCGGAACTACACGACACCTGCGCTGCGTGTATACAAGCTGTAAGGGGCAGTTATTTTTAAAAGTGTAAATATGGCTTAAGGCGTAAGTAGCACGAGTCGAATCGAGACTACTAAATTTTACTCTCTATGGAGTAAAGAGAGAGTAAAGAGACAGCAAACACCAGCAGGCTTATCACAATCGCAATCGTGTTTTTTTTGACAGTTCTTGTATGAATGTGACAGCTAGCTGATACCGATGCCAATTGTCAGCCCATAAATGAACTGTCAAAATGAAGAAGATGGTTGACATTGGCAGAATCATCAAAAAGTTGATGGAGCCACTTTTCTTAAATTTGAATTGAATTGAAGAAGATTGTGATCGCGAGCAAGTTACGTTAAGCTTGCGGGTCTTGTACTTTAAAATTCAAAATTCGAAGTTCATTCAACTAACAGGGGGGGCTACTTACTCCGAAATTTGATTTTCGAAGTTCATATCGTAACATTGTTTCTCCCACTCCCAAAATTAATGACTGTTAGCGTAACTGGAACGACCCGAAACGAACTTCGAAAATCGAATTTCGGTGCAGTTATAATGCCAGCCCACACTATCATCAATATAAAATATGAGAGTGCGAGGAATATAATGATACGAACTTCAAATTTCGGTGTAGCAACGCGGAGTAGACAATATTTTCGTAACCACACGCGAATTTACCATTTCTTTCTGTAAAACGGTAAAGAATGAAGTAAGAAAGAGATGTTAGACGATAGATTAGATTTATTTAGTTACTTAGGTACCTACTCAACAAAAATTACATTATTTTTAAAATATTTATGCATGTCACAAATTTACGTCCAAAGATGGAACAAAGATGATAGTGTTAAGTGTATAGATACGGCCCTTTAAAACATACATACATACATAAATCACGTCTTTATCCCTTGCGTGGTAGCCAGAACCCAAGGTAACAAGGACACGTTTAGCATGATTATAGTCGTATAGGTGGAAAGAGGAATCAACAGTCAACAATAGTGATGGGTTACAACGATAGAAAAAACAAGTCTTCAAAAAATTTTTGGTACAGTGATCTCTATTTCTTCAAGCTTGTGTTCAAAATTGAATGGTAGGATAATCAAGGGGACTTGAAGTGACACCGTTATAGTGACGGCAGCGACAGACGCGGCAGAAGCGAAAATAAACGGTCGCAGCGTGACGCGGTAACACGTCAGCGATGTCATAAGGACTCTTGGTGGGTTTCGTCATAGCACATGATAACACGAGCTGGCGCGGTCTAGGTTTAATCACAGAATAACCCCCTTGTTCATAAACGCTCTATAGGCCTCTGCTAACTTAGCAATCGTTTGTCCTTATCTGTCACTTTGACATTTACCTTTCACAGATAAGGACAAACGATTGCTAAGTTAGCAGAAGCCTATAGAGCGTTTATGAATAAGGGAGTGAGTGTTTAACTATACAAGGATTCTCAGATTTTACAAGCTTTTTATTTATTAATTAACTTGCAATGTCCGGGTGGAATCTTGTAACTCAATTTTGAAGCAGATATCTTCAACCGATTGATCTGTAATCTGCATACTTGTGGAAGTCGGATGACAATACAATAATCCTGGTAGTAGAATTCTGGTGGCCCGGGCAGGACCGTCTCCGCAGGAGGGAACTCTTCAACCGATGGTCGGATTGATTTGATGGTACACACATTTAAGAGGGATGGCAATGGAAGGACAGTCAAAAAAGTACAGTCAGCAAAAAAAGCTGGTATCGAAAATGGAATTTTTAGGGTAGGTTATTTCTGGACGGTTTCTGAATTCGGATTATGTATACAGGCTGATTCAAGGAGACGTAAGAAGGATCAACCCTACGGATTCAGTTATAAGCTACACTCCCTGATACTGGTATTGGTGTGATTACCTTTTGCACTGCTGCAACGCACACAACAAAATACTTAAGTTAAGTCTAATGTGTAATTTTTTTGTTTTTGTTTTCTATTGTTTTTTAACTTGATTGTATATATCTATCTATCTATCTATTAACATATTTTTTTAAGGCGTTAAAATAATGAAGTTTTTAATTTTGCACGATAGGCATGGTCACTCTACAGTTAGAATACTTCTGTCAAGTATATCGATTCTCATCGCTTTATCGAAATACAGTCAAATTGATGTTGACAATGCAAAATGTGACAATTTACTTCATTCGTTATTTTCTTTATTAAGTGCTGTCATTACAGTAAAAGAGGTTGGGTTTTATCAATTAGTTAGTGTTGGGTGACCATAATTTTTGAACACATCCGCGGAACTTTTAAAGGTTGCCTGTATCGCCGACAAGATGAGGGAGGCCCGGTTGCGTTGGTACGGATACGTCATGAGACGCGAGGATGACCACATGACGAAACGAGTACTCGCCATGGAAGAGGGAAAGCGAGGCCGAGGACGACCACCTATGACCTGGGCACAAACCATAAAGATCGACCTAAAGATCACCAATACGGCATTGGAGGCAACCCACGACCGTTTGATGTGGCGCAAGAATACTAGGAGGGCTGACCGCAAATAAAAATGGGATAGAAGCCAGGAAGAAGAAGAAGAAGGGTGACCATAATTTTTGAGAATTAAACTTTTACTTCACAAAAAGTAAAACAAATGTAGGTCTTTTAACTTAAGTTACGATGGTAAACAATCCACTGATGTTTACTGTAGGAATATGTAGTGTTAGTCCTGCTCACGTCTCATGAACATTCTGTATAGTTCGACTGAACATCCCTTCTAACTTCACTTTTGACATCAATCATCATAATTATTGTCAACTTTGGGCGTTCAGTGTGTGATTACCAAGGCAGGCAGCGCCTAAAAATTGTATTGCGTCACCTTCCCACTGCCTATCCTGCTGACCACTTGCTGCACGCTACTGTTGTCAACTAACGATTCAAAAACGATTTGATAATCTAACTAATGTTATAAATGCGAAAGTATGGATGGATGGATGTATGGACGGATGTTTGTTTGTTACTCAATCACGCCAGAACGGCCCAACATATCTGGATGAAATTCGGCACATACGAGTAGATAGAGAAAAGTCTGGAATAGCACATAGGCTACTTTTTATCCCGGAAAATTGCGTAGCTCCCGCGGGATAGCGATAAACGAATTATTTGCAGACGAAGTCGCTGGCAACAGCTAGTAAGTAATATACAAATAAGCATTGCAATGTGTCAGGTTATTACATTTTTTTTTAAGTACACCTGGAACGTCGCAATGACAGTGTCATTTGTGGGCGATGTTCGTAACTTTTTTTTAAGTACACCTGGAACGTCGCAATGACAGTGTCATTTGTGGGCGATGTTCGTAACTTTTTTTTAAGTACACCTGGAACGTCGCAATGACAGTGTCATTTGTGGACGATGTTCGTAACTTTTTTTTAAGTACACCTGGAACGTCGCAATGACAGTGTCATTTGTGGGCGATGTTCGTAACTTTTTTTGGAATCTACGTATTGAAGTGAAAACTTCTTTAGCATGTTGAGCCCTTTTTGGGATGGGTAAAAAATGTTAAACTCGCGTCAGGCGTAAGACGGAGGGAGAGTTTAAGTACCAGGATATCAGGCGATCCTCTGAGAGCTTATTTTGAAATAACAATCGATTTTTAAGTGTACGTTGATTACGTCGCTTTAACGTACGTGCGTTTGGCCTAGTTGTATAAGGTGTGGAATAACAGTGAGTTCTCCCAGGTAACCAGTTGAAATCGGGTGTAGAAAATGTTTTTTTTTTTTGCGCGAGTGTGCGTGTGTGTCGTTTTCACTTCTGCCGGCCCTCCCGGAGTGCTACCCGGTGTTTTTTTTTGTAGAATATGGCTTAGTAACTGAACCTTTAAGCCAAGTCTTTAATTTAGTCAACTAATTATGACGCAGAGTACGGTGATGAAGTCAAAACAAAAGCACTTAAAACGGAAGCATTACTACACTATACAGCTTATATATATACTGTGACGTCTGTGACTATACTCTATTTATTTTAGCTAGGTACTAAAATGACATTACCTGTGTTGCCTGTTTTTTGAAAGTTAACGATAAGAGTTTTTAATGATTCACGGTTAAGTTCATTCGAAATATTATAAACGGGATGTGAACCGTGATTACCTTTATTGAGCTCCCGATATTTCGATACAGTTGCATGTATCATGATCACGGGTAGACTGAAGAAATTGCGGGGAATTGGGGGTATTGCGGGTGGAGCTCAATAAAGGTAATCGCGGTTCACATCCCGTTTATAATATTTCGAGTTAACGATAAATTAAATTTTGTATGGATTTTTGTATGTATAAGCTAGTGTAATAAACTAATAAACCTTTAAATTTGCTTGATTATGATACAATCGTATTTTTTTCTTAAAATATAACATGACCAAACCTCTTGTATTCAGACCACAAACATTGTCGATGGTTTGAATACACCACTATACAATAAAAGCTGGTATCATTATTTCACAATTTGACATTTGCAATTGTCAATTTAGTATCTAGCTAAAATAAATAGACTATACCTAGCTGTCGGTTAATATAATATAGTGCAACCAGTAAAACTGGGATAGTCGCGGTGACGTCACCACACCGACCTAGTTGCGAGCAAATGCAATTAGTTTCCTTTAATAGATTACTCAAATATACACAATTATAGAACAGCCTCTCGTAGGTATTTTATATATAACCTACATCTACATACAACCATGGAGGGAACGGGCGAAAATTTTAGGAATCACGTTATACCTAGTCGACTTCTAACCTTGTACAGTACATAATACTCCTGTATCAATTAATATATTTTATCATAGACCCTATCTTTTGCCTAAGATACAGGCTACTTTCGTATCCTAGTTTCGGCATTTAATTTAATTACCCTACGCACAGTTTATAATATACTTTCGTTGTAAGCGCAGGCGCATTTGTTTTATGTCGAGTCATTAGTTTAGTTCTTAATTTTGTTGTGTACTTACTAATTCATAGATAGACATAATTATAGTGCTTACTAACCATTTATAATTTATTTGTACAATTGATTATTTTAATAAATTATTTGATTTGATTTGATTTGATGCGGGTTAGCAACCTAGATTTGTGTATGTATTATGTATGTATATGCTACATATAATATTAGTGGGGTCGATGACCTGAGTAGCAAGTGCAGTTTGGAATCCCTAGATCAAATCACCCCGAGCGGTGAAGTAAAGACTGTTTATTTATTTATTATTGCAACCTAAATACAGTTGGTAAACAGATATAATTGTTCCACACGGACCCTGGTAGGGCACAGCAAATTAAAAATTAAGAAAATTGTAAAATACTTATTGTAAAATAACAAAGCTAAAATTAATAATTTAAATTTAAATCAATATAAAATCAAATTAATTCTATGACAACGATCTGGGCGATATTTGTAAATATGTATAGGTATTTAGGATTAGATTAAGGTAGTTTAAGGTTTTATATATATAGGTATAATTTTTTAGATCTTGTAAATATGTATATTGATTGAATTAATATTGTATATTATATGTCAAAAATGTAAATTAAAATTAGAATTAGGTCTCAGATCCCAGGAATTTGTCGCACGAGCCAAAGGCGAGGGCGATAAACAAATAAACATGCGGCCTGAGACATTCTTAATTACCCCCGAGTGTAGGTACACAATTTTACGTCGTCCCCTGGCCAGGAAGTGGAAATTTCTGCTCGCGTAACGGGCGGTAAATCGCTACTTACGGCCCGAGGCGACAGAAAAAAAAATTACCTTATTACAAGCTTCATTTTACTCGCACTAATTGCACTGTTCGCGTATACATAGTATAGTATTATGGATTACTATAGCGACCCGCCCCGGCTTCGCACGGCATATTATGCATGTATTATACATATAAACCTTCCTCTTGATTCACTCTATCTATTAAAAAAAACCGCATCAAAATCCGTTGCGTAGTTTTAAAGATTTAAGCATACAAGGGACATAGGGTCAGAGAAAGCAACTTTGTTTTATACTATTATTATTATTATTATTTAAAATAATACACTAGCAGCTCTTTGAGCTGATGCGTGTATATCACTGCACTATGTAGTGATTTAGAATCTTTGGTAAGTTTGTGCGCTCCATAATCTCCAAACCATTTTTCGACCAGTGCGCAGTTGACTTGAAATTTGGTAGGTATTCACCATGAAAATTAGATGACAATGCAAGTACTGTCATCAAAAAGTACAATCAGCAAACACAGCTAAAAAGTGTTCTTACGTGAACGGAGATTCGTCGAAATACCACCAAAGCAGCAAAAAAAACGAATCGTGCGAGCTTTAAATCCAAAAGTAGGTTTACGACACTCATAATACCAAATATACGAACGAATCGGTTGAGCGAAACATACGATTAAGTTCGGAGTACCTATAGCTACTGCATCTTGACTTGACCCAGTTTTCTTTATGGCAAATTTCAAAATATTCACTGGCAATTAATAATCAGGCAATTAAATAATTTGTCTCTGAAACTACAAATTTACAATCAGCAGATTAGTCAAGACTAGGTAGTAACACAGCAATAACATCGGTCGGTATATTATTATAAGTGCAGCCATTCTGTTTACGCCTTAAAAAAATTGTCTATGCCCTTAATTTCGAATTTCGAACTGCATCAAAAGACAAAAGCGTTCAAAATTCAAACTCACGATCCAGCCGGCCAGTTCGTTCGGAAACCGGGTCGCTCCAGCAACTGTGTCACCCGTGACGTCAGCGGGGCGTTCGGTGCGCGCGCGGATTATTATTATCCAGGGAATTTGTGTTTCTATTCTATTAAATTATGGAATGGTTTATACTGTACTGTATTACTGTAGCTTATGCAGTAATAACCTGTTTCATTTTGTTTCGCGTGCGGAGGGGGATTTTTTTTTTGTAAATGTAGTTGGTTGGCGCTGGCTGGTAGATATGCCATAGAAAAATACATGATGGATACAATCATAAACTTACTTTGAACAACGTTTGCTGGTTTTATTTTATGTTCGACATGGACCTTGCTACGAGGTTCTACAAGAAGGTCTACTATATATCATGTGCGCTACGAATTGATTAGTTTTTGTTATAATAATTATAAAAGGTCACGTAATTGCTTTCAAATAAATTAAGTTTTAAGTAAACACGCGTAATATCGTAAGTATCCTTGCACATTTTGGCTGTCGATGCTTTTGCTTTGTGATTGCAGAATATGAGAATACTAAACCCAACGCCAGCCAATCCAAATGCCATGCATGCGAAACAAATGCACATTGTTTTTGTCCAAGAGAACTTAATTAAGCGTGTCAAAAATATTTTTTTCCCCAGAAAACTTTTAAAACTATTTTTTTTGCAAATTTTCTGCAGCCGCTGTTTTTGTTTTCAGTCTACCTTTAGAATTGTACGTAGGCGAAGTTGTAAGCCACGACTAGTACCTGATAAAAAAGTAGCAGAGCGAAGGCCGGCAACAAATCCGCGCAACCACGTGCGGCAGTTTACGCGGAACTAGGTCGCTGCGCGCGCGCCGCCCGCCCGACACACAAATGTTGTGACTGGCCATGCAATAGTTAAAAAAAAATCAAATGCTCTTTTACGGTATTTTTAGTACTAAGACTTCGCTGTCCGTCCGTCCGTCCGTCCTTCCGTCCGTCTGTCACCAGGCTGTATCTCAAGAACCGTAATAGCAAGACAGTTGAAATTTTCACAGATTGTGTATTAAAAGCAAAATAATAATAATAATTAAGGGGGGCTCCCATACAAAAAAAGTGATATTTTAGCCCTTTTTCATGGCTACCATTCGCCGAGCTAGATCTCAACCGCAATAGCTAGACAGTTGAAATTTGTACAGATTATGTATTTTTATTGTGGCTAAAACAACAAATATTAAAATCAAAATAATAATAATAATTAAGAGGGGTTCCCATACAACAGAGTATGTCTGGTAACTTTGTGCGCGGGTTCGACTCGCACTTGGCCGGTTTTTTTTAATTGCCAGCGCTTTCGGTAAGACCATCACTGCTAAGAAAAATATGCCGCAAGAAATTCGTGAGGAAGTAATTTATGCTAGCTAGCGAGATGACAAAAAAGCGTAACATAGCTCTGTTATCTCAGAGTCCATCTGGTTTTACGGTAGTGTGTTCTAAATCTATAGACGAAATATATGTTTTGCTACAACATACTCGTAACGTTTTATGAATAAAGAAAGACCTTATAATATGATTGATTTAAGTATGAATAGCGGCGGTTCACGCTATGCTACGCTCACACAGTGTGCTCTAGTGATGTCAAAAATACCAAACCACGATATGAGCTCGTAATGAACGCACTTGACCCCTGTCAAAAAAAAAAAAGATGCATATTTTTGATGTGCCAAAACTGCATGGTCAGCCCATTTGTGTGAGGCAGCGCGCTCGGCCGGCCCGGACCCGCGCTATTTCAGTCAGTACAGGAATACGGCATGTTATTTTAACTCCCCGATATAAATAGAGCTATTGTGGACGCGTTGGCCTACATAATAGTCATTGCCAAATTTTATTGATCACTATTGTACTATATCCGTGAATATTTTTCCCATAAAAAGTTTGTACGGTACCAGTTGGTTTGGTTATTTCGTCATGAGTCTACTTATAGATATTAGAATGCTTCCTTAACTGATTCTTCAAACAATTTCATTGTTGTTTATATTCGTGTGACGTTAACCAAAACGTTGTTGAGGATCTAGTGACGTCACACAACAGACGACAGCATTTATTTTTAGATACTGTAAGTAAAGTCATTTATAGTAGTTACTATAAAATTCGATCCCTGCATCATTATACGCACGTATTCAACGCATCTATGAAAAATTTGCACGCTTTCACTCAGTTTTGGGAGTATCTCAAATGACAAAAGCGGAAGCGTAGGTACTTGCAGACAAGCGCTTTAAATAATCATAACATCTAACAAGGAACTAACGACCTCATTAGGGCAGCCTCACAAAGCCCGCACTCGACTCCGAACTGCCTTCACACTTGCCACACGTAATTAAAGCAGACGCTGGCTGCGTACTCTGAAAGACAGCGTTTTGTCTTTTAAAAAGTTAAAAGGCACGAGTATAACCTTATGACTTTACATGTTTGGCCAATGTTGGACAACCTAAGTGACGTGGTTCTAAGTTAGAGAGAGACGGAAGCACATGGTGCTCTCTAATGTTCAATCGTCTCATGTTGGCAGAATTTGGCCCAACATGTAGAGCGGGCATTAGTGTGACTCTTTGTGAGGTTTAATACTTCGTTGGCTGTTATAAAAATGATTGAGAGATTTTCAGAAAAAAACATTATTGTTTGATAAAATCTTTTACTGTAGTATTTTTGTTTCCCTTCGTTTACTTATCTGTTTTAAAATTTGTATAAATGTGCTTCCTAATAGTGAAATACTTATAGCAAGTGACTCTACTTCCGATTCCAGTTCACTCCAGTTTTTGTAGTACCAACATACAAAAAACCGGCCAAGTGCGAGTCGGACTCGCGCACGAAGGGTTCCGTACCAGAAAAAACGCCAACAACTACTCTGTTGTATGGGAGCCCCCCTTAATTATTATTATTAAATTTGATTTTAGTATTTTTTGTTATAGCCACAATAAAAATACATAATCTGTGCAAATTTCAACTGTCTAGCTATTACGGTTCTTGAGATCTAGCTCAGCGAGTGGTAGCCATGAAAAAGGGCAAAAATATCACGTTTTTTGTATAGGAGCCCCCCTTATATTTATATAATATTATTATTTTGTTTTTAGTGTTTGTTGTTATTGTAAATCTAACTTATATTATAAATGCAAAAGTATGGATGGATGGATAGATGGATGGATGGATGGATGTATGTTTGTTTGTTACTCAATAACGGATCTGGATGAAATTCGGCACATAGATAGAGAAAGGTCTGGAATAGCACATAGGCTACTTTTTATCCCGGAAAATTGCGTAGTTCCCGCGGGATAGCGATAAACGAATTCTTTGCAGACGAAGTCGCTGGCAACAGCTAGTATGGTCATATTTTTAAAACAACGAACTTAGTTTTTTTAAGTAATAATATGTATTTTTTGGAATCTACAAATCCGAATATCTTTCACGCTTTTCTTAGCTTAGTTTGAAAAATATATAACAGCAAGTCACAATTTAAAAACCTCGCAATATTGTTATTAGTTTTGTTATGATTTATTTTCCAGTTACAGATTTCTAAAAAAGTGTTTTTCGATAAAATTACATGTCTAAATTGTTTACTTTTTTAATAGCGAAGTATAAATACATATTTATGAGTATATATTATATAAGGTGCAGCAGTACTTTAACTAGACTTTAAAGTCCCACAATTGATTTCACAGCTCTTTGTCCAGCATTACGAAACAATAGCTTCGTGCCACTCTTGTGCTTTCTAATAAAATGTTACAGGCTGCGTGAATGGCACGTGCATTGCCTTTGTTAGGTTGCGTCTTTGTGACGGTTTTAGAAGAGAAAGAGAAATGAATTTTATACTTTATACCGCCCTTGTTACTGGGACACGTGTATGGAAGCCTTTAGAAAATTATTTGTGCTTAGAAAACTACTAAAGCTAAAAAATGAAATCCATTCTCAGACATTCTGTTTCATCAGTTTGTAATTAAATTATCTGATGGTTAATGTTATCTTGTCTTGTTTTTTTTCGTGTTTGTGTTGGGGTCGATGTTGCTCCACGACCGTAAGAATTACCTTAGGTATCCCTACACTACTTGTTGCTAAGAGCGCAAAAACTTTGGCTGCTGCACTATCCTTCAATTCAATTTTTGGTAATATAGCTCCATTGACACTATCGATGATTCCGCCAATGTCAAAGTTGAAGAAGGCACTTTTAGTTTTTTTAATCAGCCGTGGTTCGGTACACTATCCTTCAGATCACGCAGCTTTCTCTACTCTCATAATGCGTCCGGATCTACACATAAATGGCGCTCCTCAGCGCCCCATCAGTCCATGCCTTTATAATAGTAGAGAACTAAGAGCCATACGATAAATTGAGAAATAAGAGAAGAAATAAACGAAATCAACTCAAAACTGTAGACTATTCGCTTGACAACATTATTAAATTGTTATTTTGGCATGTTTCATGTTTCTAAACAAGACAAGGATTTGGCGAGAATATACAGTATTTTTTTCCGTAAACTACCTTCTGAACTTAACCTTTTAATTAAAAATGTGGATTTATACATGATTTAAGACTACATTTCTGTTTTTTTTTAATTCAATTTTTAGGATTCAAATTTTACGACGGGGTTTTCGAATCTTGACTTTTTTATCTTGTTACTTATAGGGTTAATTTCCACAAAAATCCTGCCAGTACTAAAAGAACATTTTGGGAGATTCAGGACTTTTTCTGTAACAATATTCCAAATTCGATATTCACATTATCTGCCACGCCCCCCACCAAATAAAGGAGGGTTATACTTATGCAGGGGGGCACCATTGACGCGCATCTCTCAATGGCGTTAGAAGTGGGTCACCACGGTATGACGTCACGACTGGCCTACATACGTAGCGGGCCACACCTGGACCTTAAACCGAGGGAATAAGAGCGGCTTCAGCGTATCAAGGATCGAAGTTGGATATTGGAGTGATTAAAGCTGCTTTGCAACAATAAGTTCGGCGAATGCTAATCCAGTCCGCGAATGATGGTTTAATTAAAAGTGACGGAGATGCTCGAAATGTCAAAGCTTTTAGGAAGCTTTTAGGCAATGGCAATTTTGAAAGTTCCGTCAATGAGGTAGAGTTTGAGTAGCCAGGTTCTCAGAACAAATGAAAACACTAGTCTTTTGTTGAAAATTTCATTTTGAGTACCAATGTTTTAGCTGACTGTACTGTATTGAATAATTCATCATCCATCACGATACAAAGATCAAATTTGACTAGATTAACTGATTTGTGAAGACAAACCATCTTACTAGCTAATCCTGCCGCAAAGCAGCAGTGCTTACACTGCTGTGTTCCGGTGTGGAGAGTATGACAGCCGGGGAAATTACGGGCACAAGAGGCATTTCATCTAAGTCCTCTAGGTTGGCAACACATCTGCAATCCCTCCGGGGTTGCGGGTGTCTATGGGCAGTGATGATCGCTTACCATCAGGTGACCCACTTGCTCGTTTGCCTTCCTATTCACATAAAAAAAAAGAATTTCAACAGCCCAACACTTGCAAACGGAACTATATAAAGTAACAGGAAAGTATGTTGCTTGATAAAAACATTTTTTCATCTCTCATACTCGGAAAGTGAGGCAAATCATATCTGACATACGGGAGGATAACTATTATTTTCTTCCCTAGGGTAGATATGAATTAAAAAAAATAAAGGCATTGGCTGTTAATGAAACACATACGCATTCAGCCAGCATTACGGCATATCCATGTTTTTTTCTTAATTAAGTAATAATATTATAAATTGTAAAATGCTCCTTAGTCAAATATTATTTTTATTAATTTATTTATGTTACTTTCTTATACATACGTAGACTTAATGCCGTTTTAGAAAAAAAATAAGAAAAAAATAAATTGTAAATGACAATGGTATAGTATATGTCCACACAGCCTATCTCTATTCCGCTTAACTCGTGATTCAATTTGGTAACTTACTAATTTTACATATAAACTAACTAAAATACCTACTTTATCTACAGTTTTTCTGTAATCATTATATAAAACATTTTAAATGTTGTTTATGGGTAAATATTGAAATATTTGACAATAACCACATTGACCCATGTTTAAAAAAACTGATTTGCTGCCAATGCAACTAGTTTAGAAAAAAAAATGAAAAAGCGAGCTCGAATTTGGCGCGAAAGCATTCTTCATTCGGTGAAACTTTAAATAAAAATAAAAATAAAAATGAGTAAATATTCCTGGAAAAAACGTGACGTTTTCGTTTATGAACTGTACAAATGGCTGAATTAATTTTAGTTAATTTTAAATTTTATGCATTTTTTCTCATATACTTACTTATATATTTTTTTTACTTTCCTTGTAGTCGAAATGAAAAGTAGAGTGTTTAACTCGGGAAAAACCCCAATATCACACTCGAAATATTGGCAGCCTCGCAAGCTCGGGTGCCAAATTACCTCGTGTGATATTGGTTCTTTTCCTCTCTTGTTGAACAATCTACTATTCCGTGGTACTACTACCACTACTCGAGCGAGAATGTCTCTGTGTATACATATATCCTTTAGGTCTAAATAAATAAAGTACGCTAAATTCCCCCGAAGCCCACTCAAGCCCGCTGCACAACTGGCATGGCATAGACAAGACAGCCTCATTCAGCCGCAACAAAGTTAACCAAACACGACACAACTTGTCCATTCCCATTTCCCGGCATCACACACTGCTATCTCTCACAATGCTCTTCCCGGACGGCTATTGTCTATGCCACATTGTCTATGGCACAATGTGCTTGTCTGTGGCGACGTGCGATAGTGCTGCCACGACGTGTATAATGAAATAATGTTATTGTTATGTTGGCAGGCCTGAGATGGCTCTGTTTTTTGCTCGGCGTGGGAGGGAAAATTGGATGCATACAATACGCTCAATGCTGGTTGTTTTTGTTTTGTATGACGAGTACCAAGAAAGGAGACTCGTATTTAGATCGACGCTGTTTGTACCATAAAATGTCGTGGAAGTTTAATTTTGTACCTATTGTAAGTTAGTTAAGTCAAGTGGCAGCAAACGCAAACTCAAACGTTAACGTGAATAGTTTGTGAGATTTTATTTTTTTGTTATTATAGACTGCTCAAATTTGTCTATTAAATGAAGATTTTCCATTGAAAAAATGTGATAGTTCGAGATCAGAATCTATTTAAGGTAGGTGCGTATTCTACTATTGTAAACTAAATGTAGCGGGGTTAATTAAAAAAATTGTTTTGTTTTTAGACATAAAGAAACAAGAGCAAAATTTCCTTTTCTAAAAAAAATACCATAACAATCACGGGTACTGTACTTTCCATCCCAATAAATTTGGTTTCATAAAACACATTTTGACTCGATTTTGAATTCTATGAGTATTCTTCACGAATTCATAGTTCAATATGTAGAAGTAATGAATAATGAAATATACCCGGAGTCTAGATAAAGCTAAAGAAAAGAAATTCCAAGAAGTGACAAGTAAACTGTCACACGGCGTAGACCCGCTACGCGCGCTTCAAGGCTCTACGTGCTACGTAGACCCCGCTACGAGTTTAGTTGGAGCCGCTGCGTAGGCGGTTCCAAGTAGTTTCAGTTCGAACTTCGAACCTATTTTAAATGTGCGGTTTTTCCGTCTCACGTGTATTTTCTTTAGATAATGAGATGAAATATTACAAAAATTCGTGCCTTGTTGATTAAAATAGGACAGTTTTGTTTTTCTCATAATTTTCCGATTATCATCAAGCTACTCAAAATTGAAAAAAAAGAGCAAGAGAAAGTAGAAATCGGGCATTTTTTATTCCGCATCCAGTAATAATAACACTAATAACACTCTCATGTTCATGTGCTGTGGAAGCAGGGGGGGGGGGGGGGGCTACTCCGAAGTTCGTATTATATCGTCCCTCTCTCTCACATTAATGACTATTAGTGCGAGTGGAACGACACGAACGAAAATCGCATTTCAGAATATAATGTTAGGTGTATTAAGAAATTGGAGACAAGTCAAAATTGCTGTGATGATAATTTAACTCCTTTTATTTTAGTAGAGAATCCGTAGAAAGACCTTCACCGATTGGATAAGTGGCTGAGAAGTGTTTTAAAGCCGATTATTAAATGTAGGTAAGCAAATTGGAGGAATTTGTAAGCAAAGGAAATTATTCAATTAAAAAAAAAACACAAATTAAGCTGCCGGAAGCGAGAGGGTTTGTAATAAATTTGCTTTCCATCAACGACCCGTATGCTCGTTTGCCCCTATCTCATTAAAAACTGTTGAAAATAAAAAAAACACTATTTGCTTATGTTCTGACTGTACTTTTTTAACAGGTAAGCTGGAAGACATCACTTCTTAGGGATAAGTTCGCCTACTGATGATAAAATACTGACCTCAGATAAGGAAATAGCGGACACCTTTGAGAACTTCTTTGCAAACATAGCTGCAAATACTACCCGTAACCTGAAGGCATCTGCTGAAGAGTCAAGCTCATATTTGCCTATGAATGTAAAAGCGTGCAATTATAAATTTGATTTTAAATATATAGACTCGCACGATATTGTTGCAACTTTTAAATCCCTAAAGCTAAAAAATACGGAAGACCTTTGGGGAACCTCGGTTAGAGTCATGAAATCTGTTATTCACGTGGTGGCGCCATATTTAGCTATAATTTTTAATAAGTGCGTGGATGAGTGCGTGTTTCCGGACTTAATGAAATTTAGCAAAGTGATTCCTTTATTCAAGTGTGGTGACAAATGTGATCCATCAAATTTCCGTCCAATTTCTGTTCTTCCAGTGCTCAGTAAAGTGTTTGAGAGGATAATGTTAAATCAGATGTTGCATCATTTCAATGTAAATGAATTACTTCACAGCCAGCAATTTGGTTTCACTAAAGGCCGATCCACCACAGATGCGGCGGCTGCACTCATTAAGTATATTTATGATGCATGGGAACATTCGCAAGATGCAATAGGGATATTCTGCGATCTCTCCAAAGCATTTGATTGCGTGGAGCATGAAACGCTTATCCGCAAACTTGAGCACTATGGGCTTTCTGAGAACTCACTAAAGCTTGTCATGTCCTATCTCAGTCAGAGAATCCAGAAAGTGGACATAAATAGAGTGCAGTCATGTGGTGCGCCGGTGAAGCTTGGAGTACCACAGGGTTCAATATTGGGACCTTTTCTCTTTCTGGTATATATCAATGACCTGCCCCGCCTGCTGGAAAACAAATGTGACATAGTTTTGTTTGCTGATGACACCTCTCTGATTTTCAAGGTAGACAGGCAACAGGAAGATCAAAGTCACATCAATGAGACTCTAACAGAAGTGCTTCAATGGTTTACTGCGAACAATCTACTACTAAACGCAGCTAAAACGAAATGTATTAAATTTTCGTTACCAAATGTACGACAGGTTGAAACAACCATTTCCATGAACGGAGAGAAGCTGAACCTCGTTGATGACACCGTTTTTCTTGGTCTCACCTTGGATCGAAACTTACAGTGGAGCCCACATATTTCTGTTCTTGCTGGTAGATTGAGTTCTGCCGCCTATGCTGTACGAAGAATCAGACAATTCACCAACGTGGAAACAGCTCGACTAGTTTATTTCAGTTACTTTCACAGCATTTTGTCTTACGGCATTCTGATTTGGGGAAGAGCAGCTGACATACAGACTATATTCATTCTACAGAAGAGGGCAGTTCGGTCCATCTATAACCTGAGCTCCCGAGAGTCATTAAGAGAGCGCTTTAAAGAGATAGAAATTCTTACAGTAGCTTCGCAGTACATACATGATGTGATTATGTATACACATAAGAATTTCAATTCCTTTAAGAAAGTGTCAGACATCCATGATTTCAACACTCGAAATAAACACAAGCTTCTCGTTCCTAAATTTCGTCTACGGAAAGTAAGTAAATCTTTTCTGGGAAACTGTGTCAGGTTCTACAACAAAGTGCCTGTTGATGCGTGGAAACTGCCACATGTGTCATTCAAGAGATACATAAAGAACACGCTCTTGAAGAAAGCGTATTACACAGTAGATGATTATATGTGCGACGATAATATGACATGGCCATCTTTGGAAAAATGACCGTAAGCCGGAGAATCCAGTGCTTTGTGAGTGATCCTGTAGTATGTGTGTGTGTGTGTGTGTGCGTGTGTGTAGTATCTATATACGGTCTCTGGCCCTGTTGCTACCGTCTGCTGTTTAGACTTGCTGATCTCGGTTACCTTACTAAAAATTTTATTAAGATTAAAGATTATTATAGACATTATCAATATTAGCATCTTATCAATTTAAATATTGTGCCTACCTGTTTTAATTAGTTTGTATTATTATTTTCTTTTTACTTTAGTAATATTTTTATTTTTATTATTATTAATTATTTACAAGGACATAAATATTGCTATGTCGTATGTGTATGTGTGCTAAGTTAGGTATTAGGTAGGTATATTGTTAAGCTTATGGATTTCCGTTTTCTTTTGTTGTTTTATTTTTCCATTTACTGTCTAGTTACAGGCTAGCAGCGTCGAAGTTCCTAAAACGTCCCCATAGCGAGCCTGTGGGGACGGAAGTGATACATGCCCTCGGTACCGCTCTGCTTTCAGAGCATGACATGAGCGCGTGTGAGCCAACATTGGGGGCGGCAGACGTAAGCTTGCCTTCGGAATCCAAAAGCTTATCAGTTACTTACTTGACATGAAATGCATATTTCATATTTTTTATTATATATAATATTTTTTTTTTTTGCTCTTTTTCTCATCGACATTGGAGATATCTCCAATTAACTTATTTGACGGTGGAGGCGTTTTACACCTCCACTAAACTTAGATTATTTTTATTCACTTTTTGCTTTTGCTTTCTCTTTCTTATCATTATCGCATATTTTGTTTCGCTTTGACCAGTAGAGACTTTATACATCTCTACTATAGACCAATGTAATTTAAGGTACGGACTTAATTTAGGGACCTTTTACATCCCTTTTATAAAATGTATTAATTGTATTAGGTAAGTTAAGTAGAATTTAAGTACTATTGTAAATCTATTTTATTTTGAAAAAATGACTTTCTGCCAAGTTTCTTGCGGCGCATTCTTCTTGGCAATGATGGTCTTTCCGAATGCGCTGGTAGATTAAAAAAAAAGACATGTAAAAGAGCCCTCGGCGGCCTATTTGCAAAATAAACTTTTGACTTTTTGACTTTTTTGACTTTTTTTACTATTTTCTGGGTACTTCTGTATTTTTAATTTTTTATGTGCGATAAAGAGTTTACATACATAAATATACATACATACCTACTTTTTCATGAATAAGTAATGTCTCACCACTCTCTGTAAAGTTCATAATATCTTAAGTATCAGTTATGTATGATGTCGTCTCTATCTGTTTCGTAGTAAGAAATAGAGAGGGAATTACAATTATAACTGACAAATAAGATAACAGGAACTCTACAGAGAGTGGTGGTCATAATTCATAATAGTGATTTGTAAATGTTAGTCTGTCTGTCACGAAGCGACGGAGCAACTTAAAGGCGTGATTTCTTGCATAGGGCTAATTTAGCCCCTAGATAGAATAATAACATAGATCTTTTGTGTGGGAAATTGTGAAAAAGGTGTAATTAACTATTTTGATTCCCTTTTCCACCTATGTGCCCGGAATCATGCTAAACGTGACCTTTAGGTCGTTACCTAAGGCTCTGTCTGCCCCGTAAGGGATATTATTTATTAATGTATGTGTAATTAGCAACTACATAGTTGTTGCCCGCGACTTTGTGCATGGAATTAAATATAGGCAGCCTATGTTACTCAGGGATAACGTAGCATTGTATTGGAGAAGGACTTTTAAAATCGGTCCGGATTTTTTGAGTTTTTCATTACAAACAAAAATACACCCGCTTGCAAAAAAACGGGCACCCATGGTTTTTGTATTTTATGGGCATGAAAGCTTACTTTCTAAGCTTTAATGCCTAAAAATCTGGAATACCATAGGTGCCCGATTTTTTTGCAAGGGGGTGTTTAAAAATGTTCAATGATTTTTCTTTATATTAGTGTCGATATGGATGTTGTTGATGCCATTGGGCAGAGATGTACAAAATGGTTTTAAAAAAGCATTTAAATACAAAATGCAAAATACTTTTCAGATTTACCTACTATTTCAAATGCAAAATACCAAATAGTTTTGCGATTTGTATTTCAAATGCTAAATGCAAAATAGGTATTTTCAAAATACTTTTTCAAAATAAAATACCTTTTGACCAAATCGAATGATATTTTTATTTATTTTAGGTATTTATCATGAGGAAATAGAATAGAGATACAATGCCGAGCCAAATGGCACCTTATGCATGACATTTTGGTCATATTTATCAGTACGCGTATCAATAAATTCTGTTATGTTATTAATAATAATAATTAGCAGGCGCATCTATCGGTCAAATTCGGCAAAACAAGCGTCATTCGTTCATTTCATTTTGTTTGACTTGTAATGTTGGCTAAACTTAATCACAAAGTATTTTTCATTTTGAAATAAATATTAAAAATGCAAAATACATCTCAAAAGGTATTTCAAATAAAATACAAAATGCTTTTTACTAAAAGGCATTTAAATGCAAAATATAAAATAGGTATTTTGCATTTTGTATTTGCATTTTTTTTTTATGTGAATAGGAAGGCAAACGAGCAAGTGGGTCACCTGATGGTAAGCGATCACCACTGCCCATAGACACCCGCAACCCTGGAGGGATTGCAGATGCGTTGCCAACCTAGAGGACTTAGATGAAATGCCTCTTGTGCCCGTAATTTCCCCGGCTGTCTTACTCTCCACACCGGAACACAGCAGCGCAATAGCATTTTAAATAGAAGTATTTCAAATAAATCGCATCTCAGCCATTGGGTACTGAGAAGCTTAGAAGCATGATGAGCAAAACTAAGAATTAGGGATTCTATTTTTTATAACAGGCTAGCTGTTACCCGCGGCTTCGACCCCTTACCGATTACAAAAAAATGTTACTTCTGTCTGACAATACAATAACAAACACAACAAAAAAATAATTAGCGGAATGGGTCCAGTCCAGTCGTTCACGCGTGTTGCCGTGACCAAGGGAAATAGGGATTCATTTTTATATACATATACCTCTATGTATAGATATAAGATATATAGACTATTTGAAAATTGTGCTGGATTCGAAATAGTTTGGTAGCACTTCACAAATCATTACCATTTTCGAATGGTATTTTCGTATATGTGCTTTTAAAAATCCTACTCTACCTATCTATCTATCTATCTAGGTACTACAGAGATTCAGTTTCAACCTTAAAAATATGATTTTGTGTCTGTAATTTGACTTCGAAAGGAAACCGTTTGGTGCCAGTTCTAGAACTAATTTACAAAATTGTGTGTTTGTTGTTAAGAATCGAACCCCATTTTTAATCAAATGAATATGCATAATTCAAATTCGTTTAAAGTACGACTCCACAAACAAACTAAAAAACAAAATAGTAGGGACTCATTTTTTCTCGTATTACACAAATCTGTTAACTCGGATAGTGCAAGGTACCGAGTAAGTAAGTAGTAGTATATATCAAATTAATCGATTCAAATTTAAACTACTATTTAAATTTACCGTAATAACGTGCGTTATATAAGTTATGATATCACTACATAGTATAAAACAAAGTCGCTTTTCACTGTCTGTCTGTCCCTATGTATGCTTATATCTTTAAAACTACGCACCGGATTTTAATGCGTTTATTTTAATAGATAGAGTGATTCAAGTGGAAGGTTTATTATGTACAATTCTACGCAGACGAAGTCGCGGGAAGAAGCTGGTGATTAATAAGTTATTCTAGAGACACTGCTACCCAATTTTACTTCACTTACCAAAAGCATTGAAGTTATTGTTTGTGGTAACGTATTCAAGTTTGCCTGTTTGAAATCCTTGAGTTGGGGAACAAAATAGTCGTGTCACCGCTATTAAAAAAAAAAAAACACGGCCGAAAACCAGATATTTTTAAAATGGCGTTCTCGGGCACCCGTCGTCGCACTCAATACTAAGTGTTTTTGAAAACAGGGTTAGTTCCGCTGGGGGCTACAGACAAGCTTTAAGATATATTTATAAGTAAATAAGACTTTAATTTATTTTACGTAAAATATTTAAAAACTGGCAAATTATTGAACAAGACGTCCGCCTACTTGCCGTATCTTATCCAACCCCAAATCAAAAATTGATGAAGCCACTCTTCCTAAATTTGAATTGAATTGAAGTACCTATTTAAAGTTTTGCAAACCGAGTTTCAGACTTCCAATGGTCGGATTGACTTAAAATTTTGTATCTATTCGTAAGCACCTAGATACACTCAGCTAAAAAGCTTGAATTAGAAATGTTTTTATCATCAAAATTGATATACCTATTGGTTACTAATTTTTTAACCCAGAAATTTGTAATAACACTTCAACCGTGAAGCTATTAGTTCTTTCATTTCTGAGTGTACAATAAATACGAAGTGAATTAGTCGTAATTATAAAACTAACTGAATGTTATAATAGTCCACGAAAGTTACAGTTAGCGATAACACGAGGAAAATCGGTTAGTTTACGTCATTATAACTGTAATACTGTGACTGATTGGGCACTGAAACGATTTGCATGATAGGCAGTTTAGCATACATGGGATAGTTTTAGAATCTATACTTTTCGTTTACCTTATACCTATTGATTGAGTTGATATCGAGATGAAAATGTCTTAAATAGACATGTATTTTACAAAATGGTCATTCATTATCAGTCCGTGTGTAAACTGTTGAGTTGTATGGAAAACTTTATAGAGAATCCTGTGGAAAATTAGAACGGTACAAAGGGCGTATTTTACAAGAGCATGTACTGGATCAACGGGGACAGGTAATGGACACTCAAACACGGGCGCCGCTACGGCGTAGAAGTTGCCGTAGCACCTGGACACGGAGGAACTGGAGCTGGAGCCGGTCAGGGTCCAGGGAACATGTAGCTCACTTCCAATTTTGAGTTTAAGCTTAGAGTTAGAGGGGGATGCAACGCCGCGCCCCGCGCCCCGCCCGCGCGCCTCCCGCCCCGCGTTAGGAAAAAACCTCTTACAAAACAGATCGATCGATATGTTCAGATTATGTCCACTCGTTTCCACGATCGAGACTGGCGGCCGATCACCACCGCCTGCCCCCGGCAGCCCGGCACACGCACCACTAAACAAACTGCACGCGTTAAATCATGGCTCATCACAATTTAATGGGTGTCAGGGTCTGGGCGCGCGGCGGCAGCGGGGCCGAAGGTCTCGGCCAGGTGACAGGTGGTCGCGGCGGTGGTCTCCGGATTGCATAACCCTGGTCGTGGCGGGGCGGTATCGACGCGCGCGGGGCGCATGCGCGACGCGTACCTTCGCAACCGTAGCCCTGCCCGATGAGGCCCCACAGGAGGTCCGAGCAGTGGTGGCAGTAGGTGGGCTTGTGGAAGGTCTTCTTCGCGAAGGAGTGGGTGCGATGGGTCGCAGGCGCGGCCTGCGCCATGGCGCGCGCGGGCCGGGCCGAGCGGGCGCGCTACTCATGCCGCGGCGCCCAGGGGCGCGCCGCGCTCTCCGAGCGGCTGTCGCGGCCCACCATCGCGGCGCGTCTGCCGCTCCCGCGCCCACTCCGCCCCGCCCCGCGCACGCCGCGCCCCGCGCGCCCCCCGCACGCGCGCGCACCACACACCCCGCCGAACAAGACCGACGAATGCACCTCGCTACCGCGTCTCGCCACATACTGAAAATACTCAAATTCATGCTAGGAACTAAGTCACTGTTTTATTAAACACTAGCTGTTGCCAGCGACTTCGTCTGCAAAGAATTCGATTATCGCTATCCCGCGGGAACTACGCAATTTTCCGGGATAAAAAGTAGCCTATGTGCTATTCCAGACTTTTCTCTATCTATGTGCCGAATTTCATCCAGATCCGTTGGGCCGTTCTGGCGTGATTGAGTAACAAACATCCATCCATCCATCCATCCATACTTTCGGATTTATAATATTAGTTAGATTAAACATACTATAACTTTTTCTTAAAACAAAACAAACAATGTGACGGCACCAGTAATGGACATGACCCAATAATGCACAATTTAACTCTTTAGTTAAAAGACACTAAGGCATAGTCATTTATTTTACAACAGTCAAATTAAAACCATATCATCTTTACATTAAGAATGAAGTGTCCATTACTGGTGATTGTCAGCTTAAAGTGTCCAACACTGGTGCCGTCACCCTGTAAGCTTATATGCTGACGGAACGACGGAAGCTGATATTTTGTGTTATGACCAGTGCAGCCAGTACTACATAAACAAATGCCTGATTTAAGGAAATTTGTAAATTTGACCATCGAACTGATTGAACTTTACATTCCTGAAATCAATTGGCATCTCGAGACTCGACCTCGTTGTTTTGACATAAGTAAACATTTTTTTTTATTTGGGCGTGCTGCGCGTTCCAGAGTCTGTAGGTAGAAGTGGTAGAACTCCTATCTCAGACCAAGTTATTTGCTAGAACTATAGTTTCATCTAAGTCGCAGGATCTAAACCTTGATCTACGATGCTTAATTAAGTAAATACCTAATGTCAAAAAGTACGAAACTATCAATCCAAACTCAATCTAGATAACGATTTCATTTCTTAACTACCGCGCTCTACGTTTTGTGTTTGCCTGTTATTTCTTACTAGCTGTTGCCAGCGACTTCGTCTGCAAAGAATTCGTTTATCGCTATCCCGCGGGAACTACGCAATTTTCCGGGATAAAAAGTAGCCTATGTGCTATTCCAGACTTTTCTCTATCAATGTGCTGAATTTCATCCAGATCCGTTGGGCTGTTCTGGCGTGATTGAGTAACAAACAAACATCCATCCATCGATCTATACTTTCGCATTTATAATATTAGTTAGATTGTTGAATCTCATTAGAACAACTAAAAATAAGCAGAGTAATTCACCAATAAGCTGTTTTGTAGTTGGGCGAAATGTTTGTTATACGCCACGCAGGTGTACCAAATAAGTACCTATTTATTTGTTATATTGACATAAGTAAATAAATAAATAACAAAATCAGACAATGGAAAAAGCAGCTTTACTTATTCATTATATTTTATATAATCCAGCCGTTGTCGTTATCTCGGTACGGCTCAATGAAACCGTCTTGATACTACGGGTGTACCTTCGTTCTAAGGAAATCGGTAATGTTAAGTATTAACTTAGATACATTTTAGTATGACTAGACCTCCTTCCAAAGTCACGTCGAACGGCGCGTGCGCGGTGCCGCCCACCAATCGAAAAAGCTCTTGTTTACAATATTAAGAAGCGCAGCATCCCGCTTCACTCTCTCGCTCGCCGTCGCCGCCTCAAGCCGCCTCACTATCATTTCTGAAGCACTCAAATGATCATTTAGATCAGAGGCCATTGAAAAATTACTGAAAGGCAACAGCAACATTTTTTTTAATAAATTGAATCCGTTTGACACCGCTGGACGAATGTTTTTGAACATAGACCATTATTTGTATTAATCGATGAGTTTTGCTGCTGGCCGGTTACAAAATAAACAATTTTATTCTGAAGTTTTTTCTTGGAAGTGGAGTATGTAAACAGCCAGTCCTTTTTCTTGTTTTGCAGTTAATAAAACCTTTTTTTTGTAGATTGCTCACTTGCTTAGTTTTTCAAAATATTGAATCAATAATATTTATTATACCTATATCTTATGCTATTTTGCATAAATTCAAAATGTACAGCCCACTCTTACATCCTTGAAAATATAGTCATATTTATTTTGCCTTGTGTACTTTAGCACACCTTTGTCGCTTGGGTATATTTTGATGACGACTCTAAGGGTAGAGTCGTCAGGTAGGGACGGCTTAATATCTTGATGCTAGAGCCACGCATGCGCTCTTGCAATTCACGATTGAGTATGGTCATTTCATAAAGAAAGAAAGAAAAGAAAAGAAAGAAAAATATTTTATTTCCGTTCCCAAGGTACCACCACCATAAAATTAACTGTTTAGCTCAGGAGGATATTCTTATATTTTGTTTGACAAGACAAATGGTAGTACTTATAAAGATACTTTACTATTTATGTTTTATATTAATAGAGACAACTTTCAGCTAGTACAAAGCCTGCGCTGCGCTGATAATCGACACGGGTTAATGATGTGCAACACAAGTCCGTTAAAATTAACAGTATCTATTGGAAGAAGATCTAAGTAAGATGGATTTTTGTAGGCATTGCGACAAATAATCGCATAGTAACAAGGTCACGTGACAGTTAGTAATAGATAGAAAAATTCGAACGCTTACTCACCTGCTATGGGTGGTGTAGGGGTATAGCACGCGTCACGGAATGACGAGGACCCGGGTTCGATTCCCGGCCATAGCTTTACTTTTCGGATTTTTCTATGTGTTCTAATTTTCAGTGTCGTTTAGAATTTTTTTTTTTTTGTAGACATGTTTTCTATGGAGCCAGTATTCGACTATACCTATACTTATGCACTTATGTTTTTTTAAACAAAAGGATCAAGTAGCGACAGTAGAACACTTCCCGAGCTGTCACATCCTACTTAAATATTATAAACCCGCGGGAACTCTGCGGTATTCCGGGATAAAAACTATATATTTACCGGGACTATAACTATCGCTATGCCAAATTTCAATAAAATCGGTTTAGCCGTTTTGCCATGAAAGAGCATCAAACATATACGCTCCGTACAAATTCGGCAAATGAATAAAAAAATCCAGTGTTAGCTGAGCCGTGTTCCTAAGCAAAATGTAGGTAGAGAGAGGTCATTTTATATTTGTAAATACATAGGGAAGGAGACGTAAAAAATTAATATTTTTCGACTTATTTCATTACTTGTATTAGTATTTTATGATTTCTTTGTTGTATTTAGATATGTACGCTCTATTGTGGCTTTCACTAACTGAAATTTTAAACTCACTTTGTCGGTCCCTCGTTTAATGCTCCTCATCTACTCAAAGGTTAACTGGTAGAGATCCCTTAATAAGTTCGCCTTTGTACATATATATTAATGTTATTTTTATTTCTTTGTTAATTGTATCTGTTTCATTACATTTGTAACTACAATAAAGCAATTACTTACTTAGGATGCGACCAAACCGCCGCGTATACGCAGTGACGTGTCGTATGCGTCACGTTTTCTCACCGTTTCTTCATACATTTTGTTGCGATTCCGTAACGTCACCGTTTTTTAAGCTGCGGTGTGGTCGCACCCTTACTTGTGCGAGCTACGTTCATACCAAAATCACCCCCTTACCCTTTAGTCCTTGGGCCGGCAACGCCTATGCAATGCTCCAATGTTGCTGATCCACATGCTTTGCCTCCCTTCGAAATCATGAGGAAATACTCAACACTTACCTTCTTGTGGCTACTACGAATCACACCATCTCTCTCACTCTCAAATTAATCACTATAGTCTGAGCGAAACGACACGAAACGCTCGCAAATCGAATGTCGAAGTTGGGGGGTTACTATGACGTCTTAATGCGATTCAATTAAATAAATAAATATCTTGGGACCAATTACACCAATTGACCTAGCCCCAAACTAAGCAAAGCTTGTACTATGGGTACCAGGCAACGGATAAACATACTTATATAATGTAGGTAAATACATACTTAAATAGGTACATACAATATCCATGACTCGAGCACAAACATTCGTATTCATCATACAAATGTCTGCCCCTACCGGGATTCGAACCCGGGACCTCTAGCTTCATAGTCAGGGTCACTAACTACTGGGCTATCCGGTCGTAAAAAATTCCGATTTAGTTTAGGTTCGCTTGCGTCAGATCCATACTAAAAATGACAGCTGTAACCTGAACTGAGTCGAAATTGAAGCATTAAGACGTCATGGTAAGGCCCCTGAAAACGAGCGCTTATCTTGCATTGTAAAGCTTCTATAAATAGTGGCGCCCCCTAGGGCTAATCACTCGGAAGCACACAGGCTTCGCTGTAATATAGCTGCACAAAGCCCGCTAGTACAATAATAATACAGCTACCTTACTTGAGCAATAATAAATCTATTTTATTCTGAACGAATGACTTTCTGCCAAGTCTCTTGCGGTGCATTCTTCTTGGCAGTGATGGTCTTTCCGAATGCGCTGGTAGATTAAAAAAAAGACATGTAAAAGAGCCCTTGGCGGCCTATTTGCAAAATAAACTTTTGACTTTTGACTTTGAATAGCTGGAATTAAAGGAAATGCCTTCCATGCTGGGAGCAAAAAAGCCTTGAATTAAGTATGACGACCAGATTGCCTAGTGGTTAGAGAACCTGACTGAAGTTTGAGGTCCCGGATTCGATCACAGGTCAGAGCAGGTATTTGTGTGAAAAATACGAATAATATTAGTTCTCGTGTCTTGCATGTTCTATATGTATTTAAGTATGTATTTATCAAATATAAGTATGTTTATCCCTTGTCTAGTACCTATATTACAAGCTTTGCTTAGTTTGGGACTAGGTCAATTGGTGTAAATTTTCCCAAGATATTTATTACTATAATATTTACAATTTAGGTAGGTACCAGTTGTTTCACTTCCCGCCCAGATGGTAAAAACCCATCGAGGGAATGGGCGAAAATCTTGATTTATTTAAGACGATGTGGCTAGCAACCCATCACTATTTTGATTCCCCTTTCCACTTATTCACCCACAATCATGCTAAACGTGGCCTGTGGCTTTTGTTACCTTAGGCTCTGTCTACCCCGTAAGAGATAAAGACGTGACTTATGTATGTACTAGCTGTTGCCAGCGACTTCGTCTGCAAAGAATTCGTTTTTCGCTATCCCGCGGGAACTACACAATTTTCCGGGATAAAAAGTAGCCTATGTGCTAATCCGGACTTTTCTCTATCTATGCGCCGAATTTCATTCAGATCCGTTGGACCGTTCTGGCGTGATTGAGTAACAAACAAACATCCATCCATACTTTCGCATTTATAATATTAGTTAGATGTTAAAAAAGTGGTGTACTTACTGCCGGCTAGCGTTATATTTTCCAGTGATCCCGCTGCGCAGTGTCACACGCGGGACGGGGCGGCAAGCCGAGCCCATTACGTACGGGACGGTAGCCTCGCCTTTGACACCAAAATAGGCGTTTTTGCCTGCCCCCGTGAACTGACAAAAGGTGCGACAATCTAGTCTGAACCATCATCATTTCACTCGTTTGACAGAATACAGTACAAAGACTTTATACATAACTTTTTAAAGCACAATACATTCACAATACAACACAATAACTCTTTATTGAACACCACATATAACAATCGAAACAGAAAAGAGGTATAAGTACAGAAGTAAGGGTGCGACCAAACCGCCGCGTATACGCAGTGACGTGTCGTATGCGTACCGTCACCGTTTTTTAAGCGGCGGTGTGGTCGCACCCTAATAAAGTAACAATAGGCGGCCTTACCGCTAAGCATCACATGGAAAGCACCACTCGAAAGTGGTAAAAATGAGATTCTTTATATGTTCAACTTCTCTTCGAGCAACTGATGATAACTAACCTAACCTACCTGTTTTTGTATTAAATTATTACCGAATGATTCAAAATAATGGCAGCATTTTTCCGAGTAGGACCAATTGGTAGGACCACGGGCAATACATTTATATTTCGACGCAGTTGCACGCATCATTATCATGGGTAGAATTGCATCGAAATATCGTTAAGGCGCTGTCAACAGCAAATGACCTTGAGCAGCGCCACTTCACACATACGGTTCACGTGCCTGATAGTGAAAGAGAAGAAACTATTCCGGCAGCTTGGCGCGCGTCTAAAATCTTGCAAATAAGACACAAATAAGAAGAAATAAAAAAAGTATGGATTATTTGTGAAATATGATTCGTTAGCCGTGTAGGTATGAATATGTTGACTTCATGTTTTTAATTGCAGACCCATACGTCGAAAAAATATAGACATAGAACCGTTTAATGATGATTTTAAGACCAATCTTTGCAATTATTTTCTATCGAGCCGATTTTGTTCAATTATGTATCGAGTCCGTCTAGCGTGTTTGAAATATGATGAAAATTATCATTACCTATATTTTTTTGTATTTTTTTTGTGTGTAGTATTTCTTTAAAAAGTGCTTAAATAACATCAATTTCAACAAAATTAAGATTAGATTAGTTAGATTATCGTTAAGGTAGGTAATTGCGTTAGTCTGTATCCGAATAATAATTATGTCTTATGTTAGTAACCGGTGAAGGAAAACATCGTGAGGAAACCTGCACACATCTGCGAAGAAATTCAATGGTGTATGTTAAGTTCCCAATCCGCACTGGGCGCGCGTGGGAACTATAGCCCAAACCCTCCAATACATGGAGGAGGCCTATGCCATGAGGCACGCTGAATTATGTGACAATTTAATAAATAAAACGACAATAACAACAACAACAACATGCACCTACTGAAATTGTAGCGAGTTCGGAATAAAAAGGCTTATAAATAAAATGTTAGTAACCGTGGATAGTACAATACACCCCCGAGGCTGGTGAAATAAAGAATGTCTCAGATCGCAAGAACATGTCGCACGAGCCACAGGCGAGGGCGATAAACATGCGACCTGAGGCATTCTTTATCACCGCTCGAGTTGGGCACACAATTTTATGTCTTCTCCTAGCCAGGAAGTGGAAATTTCCGCTCGCGTAGCTGCGTAAAGGAATTTTTTTATCTGTGGCAGTAGTATCAATTGTAAATGCCGCCTGAAATAAATAAAACGCAACGTGTCATGCTGCAGCGCGCAATTTTTCGGCAGGCGCTCATAAATAGAGACGGAATCATAGATAAGTAACTGACACTTAAGATTACTGGAACTTTATAGAGAGTGTTGGAATAGGCCCTAAGTGTAGCGAACAAAAAAAGGCCGGTTTAAACAATGCCTAGTTTGGAGCTGGTGCGTATGTACTTAATTTAACTAGTTTGCTTGATGAATTTAGGGTTGCACTTTTGTGTGTGCAGCGTGTAAATTAAATAAATATACTATACATACATAAATCACCTATTTATCCCTTACGGGGTAGACAGAGGCTAAGGTAACAAGACCTACAAAAAAAAACGTTTACAATGATTGCGGGCGTATAGATGGAAAGGGGAATCAAAATAGTGATACATTGCCTATAACATGGTTCTTAAGATCGTTTACGTTATTCGTAGGCTCGTTTGCCTTCCCAGTCGTATAAAAAATGCATCTCACTTCGCTGTTCGTAGAACTCTGTTTTTACCTACGTATTCCATATTTGATGTGACTTAATACTGATCAAAATATTTAAGTATTCCTAACCCTTTAGCGGTAGAATTGACCCAAATCTTACGAAGAGCCATAGCCATAGCCAGTACTAACGTAAAAAATATTTGAACAGGTAAAAAATTAATAAAGTGTAAAATTCCATAAGCCGTTTATATAGGTCACTGAACTTGCCTGCCCACCACTAACCTATTTAGGCGCGGGACATGACGCACCTTCAATTCAATAAGCTATCCATTTATAGATATGCGCAGACATTCATAATAAATAAGCCTTGTGAACAGGGTAACGGTGTTTGCTGAGAATTAATAATAACCGTTAGCTTTTAATTAATTGTGAAACTAAGCTAGATTTCAAATTAGGAACCGGCCGATGCCGATTGCCACCCGTTCATTTCATCATTTGTTTAGGGTGCGCATAAAGATAATCGCAACCTTGACGTTGGTTCCTTATCAAATTATGTCAGACAACTTACTTACTCACTAGATTGATTAATATAATTTAGCTGGGGGCATAAAATATGATACGTAATGAAATGATATCGCGAGCGCGATGTGGTCGAGAAAATTTATTAAATACGGCATTCAGTCACGAACCGCACTAAGTTAAGTGAACACACCCGCTCCCGAACGCATCGAGTCATTGCCCGGCTGTCTGTCAAAAAAATGACCGAAGACGCACGAAAGAAAACTTTTTTGGGATTTGATTTTAGTACTCAAAGGGTAAGTGTGGAAATTAGAAAAAGTTAAACTCGTTGCGCCTTCGTATGTTTTTCCTGAATATATTTTTATGTTCGAAATAAATGCCAGATAAAGAATTCACGCGTAACTTAATTAGTAACTTTAATTATCGTTTGTGAGAGAGTGCATTGTTTTCATGGTAATTAGGCTCTGATTTGCAGTAAAATGGATTAAATATAACAGTATTACGAGCATTTGAAAATTACGTAGCGTAAAGTAAGTTTCATAGCAACGAAAAACAAGTAGTTTGACATTGAACTTGTATGCCGAAGTGATAGCCTTTATTGTGTTATTTTTTTTGTAGTAAAAGGAAAATTATTATTACTTTCATTGCAATATTATTAGGACGTAGGAGCTTAACTATGTAATTCTCTGATGTTTAATGTTACTGAAATGTTCATTTAAGTTGTTTATAATTTTTTCTTTCAGTTAAAAGCTATAGTAATAGATGAGGACTATGGAATTCTGCAGGAAGCAGATGTTGAATTCGATGTTGATCTCCCAGAATTCAGGTGTTGTATTTTTTTTTACATAATTTTAAAGTAGAGAAAGTTGATCATGATTTGTGAAAAAAAAAATGTTGTAGATCCTACAGACCTATATCAGAATAAATGTTGGAATAGATTGTCTTGTCTGAACAGAAGTCTTTTTAACGCCGTGCACCAAAATATCAAATCATCATCATCATCATCATCATATCAGCTGTAGGATCTCCACTGTTGGACATAGGCCTCCCCCATAGACCTCCAGTTGCCTCTGCTTGCATCCACCATGAACCTGCGACTTTAACCATGCTTCAAAATATCAAATAACTAAAATATAATTGTCTTGGATTGTTCTTTTTTTAAATGCCTGTGTGCCGTATCATAACTAATTAATTCATTTATGATCATTGTATACCAGAAAAGTCCTCTTTAACTACATTTTATACACTTCTTTAGCCTTATTCTATTAACTTGTAATTTATTTCACGTAAATTGTTCCACCACTATCAATCTTTTTTTTTATTTGTGCTTGCCAGAACGTCGGGTGGTGTGCGGCGAGGCGAGAAGGGCGAGGTGACAGCGCCGCCGCTCCTGTGGGTGAAGGCGCTCGACATGGTCATGGATCGGCTGGTGGTGGCCGGAGTGGACTTCTCCACCATAGAAGCACTCTCCGGAGCTGCTCAGGTTTGACCGTAACGAAATTTGCAGTTGAAAGACTGTATAGACAGAGAATCAATATATACATGCAAATTCCCTCCCCACCTCCTGGTCCCGTATTGTATAGTGGATAGTATAGTAGCTGGTATGAAACGTCGAGGTAACTAATAAAAAAGTTTACACAATTAAGCCCTGTATACTATATAAACTCAGGGACATACATAGCGGAACACAAAAAAAAGTTAGCAAAACGCATACTTAATGCTTGAGCAGAAAAAAATAACAAAATTAAAAAAAGTTACCTTTCTTTTGTGTTCCGCTAAATAATGTCCTTGAGTGTAGTTGAGATATCAAAATGAGTACATGACAACTGTATTATAAACAGACTAATCCCCCGATATAAAAAATTATGAACATGATAATGTCTCTTAAAAAAACATTCCATATTTCTTATATTATGTACAGTCGCCATCAGATATATCGTAGCGGGCGAGGTCCTCAAATACTTCGGAGCAGCCTTAAATTTTATTCTTAAAAAAAGTATAATGGCAATTTAGTGGCCAGTAACAATTTACACTTTATACAACAAAAAAGGTTTTATGTTACTAACACAGTGAATTATGCATGCAGACGCGTACACTATATAGGTGACATATCTTTCATTTTGGCATGACGTCTGAGTCTTATTTGTATTTTGTTTGGAATTCGAATCTATCATCATATACGTAAGGTTTATTTTCCACTTATGTTCCGATATTTATGGTCAGCCTGACTGCGTCGATACCTTTGATGATATGTGCTTCCTGATATTTTTAGCTCATTGAACGTCCCGAATTTATTGAAAAGTCGCTGCTCTTTTATTTATGACGGATTGCGTGTTCCGATGTTATTAACCATATTTAGTGTAACGAATTTATTGAAATTTAATGCTGCTCCGAAATATTTGAGGACCTCGCCCGCTACGATATATCTGATGGCGACTGTATAATCACAGTTTTGACTATTAGCTTGTATTTTGTAGTTGTTGCTTATAGTATGCTGTGCCTGAGTTGTTGCTTATATGAGACCTACAAATACAGGTTATTAATCATGTAATCCTATTATTATTAAGTTAAAATATATTATTATTAATAATAAATATATTCTATTCTATTCTATTCTAAAATGTCTAGCATGTAAGTGGAAATTAACCAGAAATAAAAGGCATTTCTATTTATTTATTTATCAAATCCTATTATAGCAACACGGATCAGTATGGTGGTCGAAGGATGCGGAAGCTCGACTCTCCAAGCTGTCTCCCGATGACTTCCTTCACACGCAGCTGGCCACATCCTTTGTGGGGGACTCTCCGGTGTGGATGGACTCCAGCACTTCAGCCGATTGCAGGGCTCTCGAGGATGCCGTTGGAGGCCCTGAGGTGATCCAAATTGCTTCACTCTTAACAGATTCATAACTAGAACTTGATAACTACTTGAAAAAAAAAATTATGTAAGAATAAAAAGACATTGTTAGTAAATTAAATCACAGCTAGTTAAATTTAAAATTCATACCTGTTTAACCAACCTAAGGGTAGAAAGTACAAAAATTCACTGTTGAAACAATTGAAACCCTTTTTGTAATTATTGGAAAAACTAGCTTCTGCGCGCGACTTCGTCCGAGTAGAATTAGACTTAAGAATGTTGATAGTATATTCGGTAATAATTATTTACGTTGCGACTCTAGGCAGCTACGACCTTTGACATGTTTATTGTTATCCCGCGGGAACTATACAATTTTCCGGGATAAAAAGTAGCCTATGTTTTAATCTAGGGTAACAGCTATCATCGTTCCAAATTTTATCCAAATCCGTGCAGTCGTTTTAGTTTGCAGAAGGAACAAACATACACACTCACATCTTCACAAACTTTCGCATTTCTAATATTAGTAGGATAGGATAGGATCAGCCGTCATAAGAGTTTGAGGTGATTACTTTTTCTTTTAAATAATATTTTAATATCAGTATTGCTAAAAAAGCCGTGGTAGCCTAGTGGTTTGATCTGTGGCCTCTCAAGCAGAGGGTCGTGGGTTCATTCTGAGAGGAGGCCTGTGCCCAGCAGTGGGACGTATATAGGCTGGAGATGATCAGTATTGCTACAAAAAAAATCAGTTTCAGCGTAGCTTTTAAATCCCGTTGCAGGTCCTTGCCAAATTGACGGGGTCGACAGCGTACGAGCGATTCACGGGTCCCCAGATCCGGAAGATGCTGCGCACCAAACCGAGGGTGTACCAGGCGACCGCCCGCATCTCCCTGGTCTCCTCCTTCGCCTGCAGCCTGTTCCTGGGCCGGATAGCCGAGCTGGACTTGTCTGACGCCTCGGGGATGAATCTCCTAGATGTGCACAGTAAAACTTGGAGCGAAGAGTGCCTTAAGGTAAGTCTGCTGGTACAGGGAATGAGCGTCACGCCTCGTTCCCATAGCAGAGACTACTCTGTTCCGCTTCCGCCTCATCCACATTAGATAAGATATGATAAGATAACGTTTATTGCCATTAAAAATAAAAGAAAAAAGAAATACAGACTTAAGAATTAACATTAGATTGTCTTGTTAACAAAAAAAAAGAACTTTGTACACAATGGCAAAAGGAGCAGGCTCAGTAATTAGCAAAAGAAATTTCATTCATCAATCTTCAATCTCTTCATACATGCTCATTGGTTTAGGGTACTCTTGACCTGACCTTTTGTCAAAGTCAAAATGTCCCCAATATGGTCACGGAACGTCCGTCTAGGACAGGGGTCGGTAAGTAGTTTTTGGTGGGGTCCGGATACTGTGGGAAGTTTAACGAGATCCAGAAAAAATCATACACGTTATCTACGAATTCATTGATACTTGGTATTACAATATTTGGCGTTAATCTAGGGTACCAGCTATTTTCATTCCAAATTTTATCCAAATCCGTCCAGCCGTTTGCGTGTGAATAAGTCAAACGCGCGCGCGCGCACACACACGCACACACACACACAGACAGACAGACACACAGTCAGAGAGATAGACAGACAGACAGAGAGAGAGACAGACAGACAGAGAGACAGCAGACAGACAGACAGAGAGAGAGAGAGACAGACACACACACACACCCTCACAAACTTTCGCCTTTATAATATTAGTGTCTTTGATAAATTATAACTGATTATATCTTGCACACTTCTTAACGGTGTGAAATCATGCTAGTTTTGCGTAGATTTAGCTCGTGTACGCGACCCTAAAAGTGAGGTATTGTCGCTCTCTGGTCGTATTTTATTTAATCATCAACACAGATCACTATTGTTCAGCTGTTTGAGTATCCGGGCCGGAGTAATTTGTCAAATGTTTTGCATGAAATCACTAGTGACGCAGACGCATATGATTACGCTGCTATTGTTAGTAACGTTCGTAGCATAGCATGAGATGACTATCATATGAATATGACACATATTACTATGACGCTGTTACCATTAAGCTAGCCTCAATTTTTTCAACTAAGTGTTTATTTAAAAACTTAGTTGTCGCTGAGCAGGCGCATTATTTTTAAAGAGCAGCCCAAAACGTCCGGATGATGGTCTCTAGGTCATCTGTATAATGACGTCACTCGTAGTAAGAAATTAAACCTATCAGACGCTGTCATTGACAGTTCAGGGGCCTTACCATGACGTCTTAATGCGATTCAGTTTAGGTTCGCTCGCTATCAGATTCATACTACAAGTGACAGCTAAAACTTGAACTGAGTCGGAATTAGGACGTCATGGTAAGGCTCCTGTTGACTGAAAATTATAAAAGGGCATTAATCAATTGGCTAAGTAAAGTTTTTGGAAGAGGTGCAAATTATATTTTTATTCGACAGTCCACGTCTTAATAATCGAGGAACTGCAGCTCTTTTATTTTTATTCCCTCTTGTTAGTTAGAAATATTTTTTTAAGTGGTCGATTTGAAATTTGTAATTTGTAATAAAAAAAAAACTACGTCAACCGTACGTCAACTGTCACTTTTGAGTCAAAAGTGACAGTTGACGTACGGTTGACGTAGTTTTTTGAGTCAAAAGTGACAGTTGACGTACGGTTGACGTAGTTTTTTTTTTATTACAAGCTAGTTCTAGGCACGCGTAGCTGGTCATCCATTAAATTTCACAAATGTCAAATCGACCACTTAAAAAAATATTTCTAATTAACAAGAGGGAATAAAAATAAAAGAGCTGCAGGTCCTCGGTTATTAAGACGTGGACTGTCGAATAAAAATATAATTTGCACCTCTTCCAAAAACTTTACTTAGCCAATTGCATGTCTAAGGACGATTTTGATCATTTTGACCCCGCCCCCATCCTCACCCCCCTTAAACAAGATTCCCCTCTCACTACCCGAGATAAGGCAATGTCCAAACCATTGCGTATCACTACATAGTATAAAACAAAGTCGCTTTAATTTCTGATCATGAAACATTTCTGATTCTGATTCTTTCTCTGTCCCTATGTATGTATGCTTAAATCTTTAAAACTACGCGACGGATTTTGATGCGGTTTTTTTAATAGATAGAGTGAATCAAGAGGAAGGTTTATATGTATAATACGTGCATAATATACCGTGCGAAGCCGGGGCGGGTCGCTAGTTAAATTAATAAATTAAAGATCCCTACTCTTCTTCTTCTACTCTCTTCTTTTTTAAGTTGTCAAAGCGGACCCCCTAGGCTCACTGAGCCGTGGCAAATGCCGGGAAAAACGCTAGAAAGATGAATGATCCCTACTCTTCCTTTTTTTTTATGTGAATAGGAAGGCAAACGAGCAAGTGGGTACCTGATGGTAAGCGATCACCACTGCCCATAGACACCCGCAACCCCGGAGGGATTGCAGATGCGTTGCCAACCTAGAGGACTTAGATGAAATGTCTCTTGTGCCCGTAATTTCCCCGGCTGTCTTACTCTCCACACCGGAACACAGCAGTGCAAGCACTGCTGCTTAGCGGCAGGATTAGCGAGTAAGATGGTGGTAGCGATCCGGATGGACCTTGCACAAGGCCCTACCACCCGCTCTTTGCTGTAGTTAGTTTAAATAGTCTGGATTTAATCAGGCATGTGGCGACGAAACTCTCGCGGACAAGTTGGGCGCTCCGGTGGCCACTGCGACGGCGCTAGGCCCGGTGTCGGAGTACTTCGTGCGGCGCTACGGCTTCCGGGCCGACTGCCAGGTCGTGGCGTTCACTGGCGACAACAGCTCGGCGCTGGCTGGTGAGTCCTGCAGGACAGCGAGGCGTGTGCCGACAACACACTGACAAGCGAAGGCTAGTGGCTACTGCGAAATATTGACTAAACAGTAGGTTTTTTTTTAAATAAGGCAAAGGAATCATTATCCATTACTCGTTTGATGACGTCACATAGAGGTCATTCGAAGGTCAAAACATTTCAACGAATACGAGTAGGCGGGAAATAAGTAAAACGTCATTTTCATACTGCGCTTATCCCCTCCATGTTTTACTTATTTGCCGCCTACTGTATCTTAATAATGTAAGACTTTTTTAAAAATCTGTTATAGAGAAACTGTACCGAAAACTTGTTTCTCGAAATGGTTTTGAGATTTCCATACATATTTAAAAAGTTAGCATGGCTAATTCCGACTCAGTTCAAGTTTTAGCTGTCACTTTTAGCATGAAGCTGATAGCGAGCGAACCTAAACTGAATCGCATTAAGACGTCATGAAGGCCCCTGTAGGATAGCGAGGCGTGTGGCGACAAGACACTGGCATTCTCAAACATTCGAAGGATTAATCATCATCATCATCATCATCAGCCTGAAGACGTCCACTGTTGAACAAAGGCCTCCTTTAGGGATTAATAGCAAGTCAAAAATATGGAATGTTGCAATATGTAAACATGTACCTTAACGACACTATAAAAAAAGTTTGTATAATATATGTACTCGTACATATTTTTGTCACGAGGTAAAATGTTTTGTAATTACTTTAATATCCATTTTTTATAATCCCTCTTTGACGTATAATCTAACGTAAACCCATTACAAACTAATTCAAGTCTACAATCTCGAGTAGGATAAGCAATAAGCATCGTAATGCTTTAGATAAGACACAAATACTAAGATACTCCGTATCGCTGGCGATTTTATGTAGATAACAGGGAGGTGTGAGGTATGTTTTAGGGTGTGACTTTAGGGTTTCATGCCTAAGGTGTCACATGAACCCTATTGTGCCTATTGTATACTTTGTTCTTTGTTTCTGTATTGTTTTGTACTGATTTGTGGTGTTCCATAAAGTGTATTTGTATTGTATTGTATTGTTAACGATCACTGTCCCATTTTTCTTGCCAATGATAATGTTTTCGAAAGCACTGGCCTATTTAAATGAAAACTTCAACTGTCTAGCTATCACGGTTCATGAGATACAACCTGGTGACAGACGGACAGACAGACATACAGACGGACGGACAGCGAAGTCTTAATAGGGTCCCGTTTTTACCCTTTGGGTATGGATCCTTAAAAATGTTCCTCCTAGGCTCTATCTACCCTGTAAGGACCTAGTTAATATCTATGTATGTCTTTTCATTCTTAACTGTCATATTTGGTAAACAAAATTCTCACCTCAAAACGTCTCATTGTTGATATTTTTTAACTTTTTCATCGTAAATAAAGGAACTGGAGATATCAGCAAAACTATGTACAAAATATTGCCTCAGGTTTATTTGATAACATAATGCACCTTATCCTTTACAATTTTTTTTACATTGAGGTTAGAATTTTGTTTACCAAATAGGACAGTTAAAAGCCGTGGTAGCCTAGTGGTTTGACCTGTGGCCTCTCAAGCAGAGCGTCGTGGGTTCAAATCCCGGTCTCGCACCTCTGAGTTTTTCTGAATTTATGTGCGAAAATTACATTTGAAATTTGCCATGAGCTTTTTGGTGAAGGAAAACATCGTGAGGAAACCTGCACACATCTGTGAAGAAATTCAATGGTGTGTGTTAAGTTCCCAATCCGCACTGGGCGCGCGTGGGAACTATAGCCCAAACCCTCCAATACACGGAGGAGGCCTATGCCACGAGGCACGCCGAATTACGCGATAATTTAATAAATAACAACGACAACAAACAATATGTACTTACTGAAATTATAGCGAATTCGGAATAAAAAGGCTATATATTTTTTTTTATTTTTTTTTATGTGAATACGAAGGCAAACCAGCAAGTGGGTCACCTGATGGTAAGCGATCACCACTGCCCATAGACACCCGCAACCCCGGAGGGATTGCAGGTGCGTTGCCAACCTAGAGGACTTAGATGAAATGCCTCTTGTGCCCGTAATTTCCCCGGCTGTCTTACTCTCCACACCGGAACACAGCAGTGCAAGCACTGCTGCTTTGCGGCAGGATTAGCGAGTAAGATGGTGGTAGCGATTAAATAGGACAGTTAAGAATGAAAAGACCTTATAATACCTTTGATTTTGATTAAGTGTTTCCCCCCAGGCCTCCGGCTGCGTTCGGGCTGGGTCGGGCTGAGCCTGGGCACCAGCGACACGCTGCTCCTCGGGCTGCAGGAGGCCGGGGCCCCGCCGGCGGGCCACGTGCTCGTGGGGCCCACGGAGGCGCCCTACATGGCGCTGCTGTGCTTCGCCAACGGCTCCCTCACGCGCCAGAACCACAGGGATAGACTCGCTGGGAACAGCTGGGATGCCTTCAATGAGCTGCTAAGGGCGACCGTTAGAGGGAACATGGGCTATATGGGTAAGTGCTCCTTTTTTATATCAATAGGAAGGCAAACGAGCAAGTGGATCACCTGATGGTGAGTGATCACCACTGCCCATAGACACCCGCAACCCCGGGGGATCGCAGATGCGTTGCCAACCTAAAGGGCTAAGATGAAATGCAACATGCAAACATGCTCACTGTTATTGTTAAAGTTTGTCTGTAAAGTCGTGACATTAAAAAGTGGCAATACTGTAGTGTCGTCCCTTTCTAATCTATAGGTATAAGAAAACGGGACGACACTACAGTATTGCCACTTTTTAATGTCTCAACTAATCGGCCGACTATTCGGCATTTTTGAAACCGACTAGTCGGTCGGGTCGGGGGGGGGGGGTAGTCGGGTCGGGGGGTGGGGGGTCGGGGTCGGGTAGTCGGGCCATCACTAGTGTATACATATTGGTGACCTCGACTGTACACTGGAGGACTTGAACACTGTCAGTTTTTTTTTTTTTTTTTTATGTGAATAGGAAGGCAAACGAGCAAGTGGATCACCTGATGGTAAGCGATCACCACTGCCCATAGACACCCGCAACCCCGGAGGGATTGCAGATGCGTTGCCAACCTAGAGGACTTAGATGAAATGCCACTTGTGCCCGTAATTTCCCCGGCTGTCTTACTCTCCACACCGGAACACAGCAGTGCAAGCACTGCTGCTTAGCGGCAGGATTAGCGAGTAAGATGGTGGTAGCGATCCGGACGGACCTTGCACAAGGCCCTACCACCCGCAAACTTTGACGATTTCAATATAGTGAAGTAGCGCCATGTCGATAAACAAATTTCAATAATATTTTGACATTGACATTTTGCGACAAGGTTCTATCGTGGCTCAACAATTAAACACCGCGAGTGTACCAGGTTTGAACAGACGAGTGTTCGTTCAGGTATATACTACGACACGGCGGAGATAGTCCCGCGCGCGGCGCCGGGCCGTTGGGTGGAGGAAGGCTCCGGGCGGGCGGTGGACAAGCCCGCGCCGCAGTTCGAGGCGCGCGCGCTGCTCGAGGGCCAGGCGCTCGCGCGGCGCGCGCACGCCGAGGACATGGGCTTCCGGCTTGGTAACAACAACCACATACAAGTACCGTAAACCGGGGTCACTCATTTACGGGGTCATTTTAAGAGAGTGCATTCCTACTAATAAAGAGCAAGGTCTTGCAAATTATTTATTCCAATATAATAATGTTCCTTCCATACAATTAGAGAAAGTTTATATAAATTATTTTAAGTTTTTTTTTCACTTTTTTTTAAATGTTGCTTGTTGTATAATTTAAGTATTTTTGATATTTGTTTCGCGTCCTTACGCGTCTGTCACGTTCAGCTAGGAGGCTGAATTACTTAAATTTGCTATGTTAAATGTGAACACTGTTTTGTCAATGATATAAACTTTTTGTGATTCGTTTATGAGCCATGTATGACTGTTTGTGTTCCTATTAATAAATAAAATTAAATCTACGACACACACACACGCCAGGGAGGCTCAAAGAACAATGTCCCAAAATGTTTACGTTAAACACCATAGGGACGAGACCAATACGGCCCAGAGCTAGTGATGTCACTTAGTCGATGAATTTTATTGATGAATTCCGCCTAACACCACTGAGCTGGCAACGTCGCATCGCATTTTTGTTGTTTTTTTTTAAAGATTATTTCACGGAAATTGAATTAAAGTTTCAAATGTGCGTCTGTAGTGCACTTCGTTTTTAGTGTATTAATGTGTCCAATGCCATTGCATTCACGATTAATCATAAATTTCGATGTAATAACAAACTATGGACCATCAATGTTGTCTGAAATAAACGTTTTTTTTTTTTTTTTTTTTTATTATTATTCGTGATGGACTTTTATTTTCGTATTAAAGGCATAAAATACTATATCTCGTTTAATAAGAAAATAAAAGTCCATCACGATCAATTATTGAATTAGACACATTAATATACTAAAAACGAAGTGCACTACAGACGCACATTTGAAACTTTCATTCAACTTCTGTGAAATAATCTTAAAAAAACACCAAAATGCGACGTTGCCAGCTCAGTAGGGATAAACGCTCTTAAGTCCCACGGAAGCCTTGACAAAAATAACACTGTAAATTGTCGTAGACATTCTGTCAGAGTTTATGTTGGCACAGACTCGTCGTCGCGGCTGATAGCGACGGGCGGCGCCTCTGTCAACAAGGAACTGCTCCAGATATTCGCTGACGTGTTCAACACTCCCGTATACGTGCAGGTACCGACATTAGCGTACGTTTACAATCTATATTCTTATCTAACTAATATTATGGATATTATTAGTATGGATGGATGGATGGTTGTTTGTTTGTTACTCAATCACGCCAGAACGGCCCAACGGATCTGGATGAAATTTGGCACGAAGACGAAGTCGCTGGCAACAGCTAGTATTAGTATATAGATAGACTAGCTGTTGCCAGCGACTTCGTCTGCAAAGAATTCGTTAATCGCTATCCCGCGGGAACTACGCTTTTTTCCGGGATGAAAAGTAGCCTATGTGCTATTCCAGACTTTTCTCTATTTATGTGCCGAATTTCATCCAGATCCGTTGGGCCGTTCTGGCGTGATTGAGTAACAAACAAACAAACATCCATCCATCCATCCATCCATCCATCCATACTTTCGCATTTATAATATTAGTTAAATTAAATAGTTAAATTAAATTAAATTATAAAGAAAGAAAGATTTGTATTTTTGTGTGTGTATGTTTGTAATGAATAAACTCAAAAACTACTGTGCCGATTTCAAAAATTCTTTCACCATTGGAAAGCTACATTCACCCTGACATAGGCTATAATATTTATTGCTTGCTGCACCCGTGCGAAGCCAGGACCGGCCGCTAGGCTTCTATATAGTTTAGGTTATAGTTAAAGAAATATTGATCTAAATAAAATAAAAAATCTTCCAAGCTGGTCTGAAAAAAAAAACATAGTATATACCAGTTGCTTCTCTTCCCGCGCAGAACAAAAACAAGCTTATGACATTTTTGACAAACACTCATTTAAACCATTTATGCATTTGTATGTTCAGGAGCAACACGCGAACGCAGCGCTTCTGGGCGCCGCTATCCGCGCGGCCGAAGTGTGGAGCGCTAAAGCCGGCGTCACACTCGCTGGTAACTGATTTACTCATCATTATTATAATCGGCCACTCCTGGACTGTTGTTGGCGTGTCTAGTCCCGGGCGTCTAGAACTTCCTTAACACCTTACGCCCCAGAATGGAAAATCTGACGGAACTAGAAGTCTGCCCACAAATTATTATTATTACTGAAGTGGAAACTTCTTTATCGGCGTCGAGCGCTTTTTGGGATGGGTAAAAAATGATAAATTCGCGTCAGGCGTAAGACGGAAGGAGAGTTTAAGTACCAGGATATCAGATCCTCTAAGAGCTTATTTTGAAATACGAATTAATCGCGTTCGATTTTTGAAGGGTTTTTATGTTGAGTCGTGGAGCAAAAGTACTAGGACATCAGCACATTGTTAGAGGTCTGTCAATATAGATAATACGTACGTTATTTATTGTTAGCGGCCAGTACGGTACGCCTCTGGAGCGTCATGGAGGTTACAACATTAAAATCTAATCTAAGTTGCTGTTTTCACTTCTGCTGGCACTCCCGGAGTGCTACCCGGTGCTTTTTTTTTATTATAAACTGACCAGCGATTAACCTCAAACCTCAAAATTATGCTATATCTCTATTCGTTCCAGGCTCTGAACCCACGGTGGCACCAGTGGCGACCCCATATCCGGACGCGGAGAAAATATACACACCTATGATAGCGCGCTACCGAGAAATGCTCGAACACATTCCTAAACTGCTGTAACTCAATTTAAAATATGAAAACAGGGTAAATCACCCCATAATTGGGACTTTCATTTCTTTTGACACTCATCTGTCAGCGCTTCAGTTCTTGTGCCAATATCGGGTAACTTACCCTAATTGAAGGTAACCGCGATGAACCTTATTTTTTGCAGATGGATTTAAATATTGCTACAATTTTATAACAAGCATAGCTTTTAACTGCAACCAAGAGTATAATTATTTATGCAAATATGGAAGATAATAAGATAAAAGAGTGAAAAACTTGACATAACAGAACATTAGACTACATTCAAGCTGCCTTAACTTTTATCTACGCGACATATCAAGAGATGAATATGTTAAAAATTATTGTAGTTTTTTAATGTTTTACAAGATCGTTGTTGCACTGTTTTAGCTGTGGCATGATAATGTGACTGCATTCTTCGTCCAAGTAAGTCTTATTTGTAGAGCTTATTAGACCTAGCGTAGCTAGTAAGAGGTTCCATTAGACTTATATGCCGTCCCATGGAACTAAGAAACTTTATTCGCTCACGCCAATAGTCATCAATATGAGAATGAAAGAGGGAGGGTTTGATTAGAAACGAGCATGATAAAAAAGTTCCATGGAACAAATAGGATCTACTCCAAAACTAGCTCAAATTGAACTGCAAAACGTAACTTTAGGCTTTAAATATTTCAATGTGAATTAAGCAACGTTACATTCCTCAAATAGCTTAGCATTTATCGTGTCTCGTATAGAAACTTTTTATATACTTGTTATCTAATTTGTATTTAGGTCAGACGTTCGAACCGCTAGAATACCATTTGGGATATTCTTACCTGTTTCCCCAAGCAAAATGCCGGTATTATTTCTGATAGTTATCAGCACGGCTAGCACGAGTCTTCTCGTTTACTTGCCAGTCTTTTTCTTACTGTTCGTTCTAGAGACGGGTACTGTAACTCGCGCGCGACACTGCTTTCGCGTGCTCTTGTGCTAGCCGCGCTGTGATGTGATACCGTCCTTGTTTATTTAATTTAAAACAGTGGTGTCTTTTTAACACCGGTATCTGGCGGTATAGAAAAGTCTGTGACCTCTTTTTCGTGATCTAAGAATGAATCTGACATTCCATGTGATTGTATAATAGAGTAAATTCTATATTGTTGTTTATTTTTTGTTAACATTATTTGCACAATATTTACCGACGAAAATCACAAGCACACCATTGTTTAATTGTGCTTTGAGCGCAATATTTTATTATTTATTTGGCAATATTTTGCAAGATAACAGGTATAAGTCAACGTATGAAAAAAAAAGCTCTGGGTAGGTCGTGGAGGGGATACGTATGCGCATCTGTTACAGTAGCGTCCCCACCGCTCCCGTCAATTTTGTCCGTATTTCGCTCATGCGCAGGTCGCCTGGAGCTCTTTTTACGTGCGTTGATTTGTAAGCTGTGCAAGCTTATATATTTTTTACGCGTTTTTAATAAAAAAGTTTTAACTAAATGTTGTTTTTTTTACTTCTCTAACCTTGGAATATGGAACCAACTACTCAAGAAGCTAAGATGAAATCAGACAAACCATACATTTCAATATACTTTATTTTACATAATATAAGATACATAATCTTACATGGGCGATTTGGTTTCGTATAAATCGCGCTGCATTTATATTTTACTATTAAGTAATAATTTTCTGAAGTCAAAAGATCCATTTACACTTAAATAGGTTTGATTAAATTGTTTCTTTCTTCCACTCACTTAGCATGACAGAAGAGCACAAATTCTTAGGTAGTGTATCATGTCTAGTTCTGATTACTAAATGAGCATGGCTTTCCAACAAGGACCCGCCTCAAATTCAATCAATCTATACCATATAATGAGGCAAACGTATCTATTACATTATCCCAAATTAATATAGGCAATTTTTCTCGGGGCGTAATGTGGGCAGCTAGTATAAAACAAAGTCAGTGCAAATGAAACTGAATGCAATGTGAAGGGTTACTTCTTGCGCCCCCCGCGCTCCTTAACCTGCAGCTGGATGACGGCCCCCGGCGGCACGTTGTAGTACGCCAGCGTGTTGCTGTCCTTGAAGAACAGGCCCTGGAACAACACCGTCAGCTTCAGTCGGTTATTTACCAACAACACTTAAAAATCATCTATCACATTTCTAATATTTATTGTTGCTAGAAGAATTTCTGTGATCGTTTTTTAGCAGTTAATTTATACTATGAAATGAAATGAAATAATTTATTTTGCTTTAGACATGGTAAAAAAGTGGTCTAGTAAGTATTTAGTATTAATGTCCAGCGACACGTCTAACCAAATAAATTGGCATGCAAGAAATATAAGCAAACTAAGTCATATGGCCGCTGCCCGTATACAACTGACTGGGATGAGACGCTTCTCGTATTGTAATTTATCTGATCGTCGTAACTTTCTGGATCACCATAAGCGAATAAAGTACAACTGACCTCGTAGTGCAGCTTCTGTTTGGCGATGGGCATGTTGGTGGAGCGCTGCAGCAGCGTCTTGAGGTCGGCCACGGAGGCCGAGAGCGGCAGCGACAGCGGCAGCGCGCGGCCGTCCAGCCGCCACTCGGCGCGCTCGGGCAGCGCGGGCAGCGCCACGCTCAGCGCCGCCGGGCCCTTGTGCCGCGCCAGCCAGGCCGCCTCGGGCTCCAGCGCGTCCTCCGTGCGCGCGCGCTTGCCGGCCGGGCCCTCGTCCTCGTCGGGCGGCGGCGCGGGCGCGTAGGCGTAGGGCGCCACGGGCGTCGCGATCAGCGGCGGGCGCGGGAGCACCATCAGCGGCGGCAGCGGCTGCAGCAGCACGGGCGCGGGCGCGGCGCGGGCGGGCGCGGGGGGCGGCGCGCGCGAGGCCCCCGGGCGGGGCGCGGCGGCCGCCGGCACCGGCTTGGGCCCGATCTTCTCCTTCTCCTCGTCCGGCAGCAGGCCCTTCACCTTGTGGATCTGCTGGATCTGGTCCTCGAGCGTGATGTGCGCGCGCGCGGCGCGCGTGGCGGCCTCCACGCTGGAGGTGTGCCCGTCCCAGGTGACGCGGTCGTCGCGGCGGCGCTCCTCCTCGCCGATCTTCTTGCCGATGGCGGTCTCCTCGTCGCCGACGCCGAAGATGTCCGTGCGCCGCTCGGCGAGCTGCTTGAGGCTCGCCTCGATGGCGGCGCCGGGCGCGAGCGCCTCGTCCCGGTCGGAGCGCTCGGCGGCGGCGCGGTCCCGCTGCTCGAGCCAGCGCGGGTCCAGCAGGCCGATGCGCACGTGCTCGTGCACCTTGCTGGCCGGGATGCGCTCGCCGGTGATGGGCGACACGAGCCACTCGTCCCCGGCCGGCGCGGCGGGCGCGCGCTGCTGCTTGGGGTCGTACTTCTTGACCACGACGCGGTCCGCGTGCGGCGGCAGCGGCGCGTCCCGGCGGCGCGGCGGCGCGGGCGCCGGGCGCTCGTCCTCGCTGGACTCGCTGTCCTCCTCCATGTCCTGCACGCGCGTGTCGTCCGGCCGCTGCTGCGTGCGGTCCTCCATGGCGGCCAGCTCGCCGTCGCTGCTGCTGTCGCTGTCCGAGTCGAGCTGCATCTCGGTGTCGTCGTCCATGGGCGGCGCCGGGCCGCGCTCCTGCGCCAGCACGCGCGCGCCCACCTCGAGCGGCGTGGTGGGCGGCGGGAAGTCGCCGAGCTCGCCGGCCGGGTAGTCCACGGTCTCGACCACCACGAAGTCGTGCCAGTCCACGCAGGCGTAGGCGAGGCGCTCGCGCTCCACGCGGGCCTCGTCGGCGGCGCGACGCCGCGCCTGGTGCGCGAGCCAGGCCGCGCGGGTGCGCGCCGCGTCCAGGGCTCCGGCGCGCACCTCGCCGCCGAGCCGCAGCGGGAGCTCCTTCGGCGGCAGCAGCACCTTCGTGTACTGCTCGAGCAGCCGCGTGAAGTACTGGAACAGCGAGTGCTGGGGGCGCAGGAAGTCGAACTGGTGGTTCCGCTCCTCCTTCTTCATCAGGTCGGTGAGGAACTGGCGGCCGTTGCGGGCGACGAACTGCGCGGTCAGCTTGACGATGTCGAGCTCGAGCGCGGAGATGGAGGGCGCGTCGGCGAGGAACTCGAAGTCGGGCGGCGGGTCCCGCGGCGGCGGGGGCTCGGCGGGCGCGGCCGCCTTCAGCAGCTCCTGCTGGCGCGCCGCCTGCGCCGGGGCCAGCGCGCCGCGGAGCGCCGGCGGCCCGCCCGCGGACGGGGGCGGCCCTGTGTCTGAACACACCATCACGATACTGTTACCGACTTTAATAATCAACACTCACATGGACAGTGTCGTGACATGACACTATTTTTTACTGATCATTTTACTTGTTTACTAGTTTTGATGTTAGAATCAGTGTATTGAGTACAATAGAGAGTAGTATTGACACATGAAACTAAAGCAATCTGAATATTATATGATGCTGCAAAATTTATACAAGATGTCTTCAAATTGCTCTAAAATATTTCAGCAACTGGTTAGGTTAGTCTGTCTGAACACTGAGCTAAGAAGGATCTTTCATCACAATTTTTGGTTCAAAATTTAGCCACCCCTTTGACATCAGCATATACTTTGAACATCAACTTATGTATTCAATGAAACATTTTATCAGACATGATAATTCCTGAAAAACATAATTTAACAGGATTGTACTCAGTTACCGTATCCCAACCACCTGCTGTAGTATACCAGATAAATTATAAATTGGTGTGTATTTAAGTTCTATAAGCCACATCAAATATATATAATAAAGATAACTTTAACATACCTTTCCCTTCTCTGATCTCCTTAACTTTGTGTTGATAGTAAGCATGGTACGGGTCCCCGGAGTTGAGGAAGTTAAACTTGGGGTTGCCGAGCTCGTTCTGCCGGATGCGAGCCTCGAATTCTGGCCCGTTACGTGCCACGAAACTGGCAGTCTTGTCCACAATATCTATGCCAAATGGTTAAGGCACTCACACTGTAATATCTAACAATATAACATAAAAGAGAAGTGTATTTAAATTATTTACTGAGTAATGATCAGATTATTCATTTCATTTACCAAATTATTCATAACTTTATCAAATTGAAAAATATTAACGAGGTTCATATTTATTTAGTGACAATTCTATCTGCAAAATAAACTTTAATAGCTTGTTATATTTCGAACCTATCTCCAAAGATTAACACCTCGAAACTGCATTTTTATTGTACAATCAAACCCCTCTATAGTTATGGGAACCGAGATGTCTCCGACATAAAATTTAGGTTATGTCACAACTTCTAGCATATTAACAAGATTGTTGCAGAGGTCTTAGATCATGTTAACGCTGGTAAATAAAGCAAAAAGGATACTCCTGACTTCAGGTGGCGGATAAATAATCCCGATGACCGGTGGCGGCGGCGCCTGAGGCTCCTCGGGCTCCACCTCGAGCGGCTGCCCCGGAGGGCTCATCATGTCTATTGAAGGCATGATGCCAACAAAATGTGCTTCTTTACACTACTATCTTCTTATTTTATTATAAATTACGAGAAAATTTACAAAATAAATAAGCAGGGAAACGACGCTACAAATGTCATAAACATGACAGGACACAGAAACAGAATGGAACCAAACCATAGACTAGCTAAAAGAGGATCGACGATTGAATTGAGTCGATTATTTCAGATACTTAGTTTAAAAAATATGGCTCTGCGTACGGCGTACGCCTTACTCTCCCTCTGCTAAGAATAACAATCAGATTTTTTTCGAAATTGGCACGGTCACCATCCTTGTGTAATAATTAATTTGTGCCATAAAAAAATATTTTGTTTGAGCGAAACGGCACGGCCTTAGGCACTTGTCCCACCGCCGGCGAGTAGCGAGAAGCGATTGTTTTTCAGTATGGAACTTTTGTCGCCCTGCGACAAAAGCGACAAAATTTCCATACTAAGAAACGTTCGCTTCTCGCTACTCGTTGGCGGTGGGACAAGTGTCTTATGCTCCGAATTCGATTTTCGAAGTTCGTTTCGTACCGTTCCGCTCACACTAATAGTCATCCATTTTAGAGTGAGAGGGACGGTGTGATACGAACTTCGAGAATCGAATTTCGGAGTAGCCCCAGCAGGCGTTGCGAACAAAAACATGTCAAAAACACAAGTCATTCACGATCACAAGAGAGTAAGGGGAATGTATGGTATGATACGAATTTTGAATTTGAGAGTAGCCAAGATTTAGAAAACTTGCACTTTTTAAAAAAAAAACAGTGGCGCCCTGTTTGAATATAAACTCTTTAAGGTCACCACTTAAATACACTATTTAATTTAGTTTAAAGCTGCGTTTATTTCTGAAAAATAGTACATTTTAATATTTATTGCCTTCTACAAACGATGGCGCATCATTCACCGCCAGCTGCTCTCCAGGTTGGGCCCAGCTTGCTCCGTCATAACTCAAGGTGCGAATGCAGAAGGTAATGGACATCAGAAGCAGGTAGGTGATGAAACACATAATCATTATCACCGACGTGAACGTTGAAGAGAAGTTTACGGCATAGTGTATTGTTACAATTATTTCCCGTAGTGTAGAAGGATGTCTGCGCTCTTCAGGCGGCGGCAACCCCAGCTCTTCCGAATAGTTGTTGTTCTCACATAATCCTGTAATGCTTGCACAGGAGTCCGAAGATTTGCCGTTATTGATTTGAATAGGAAAAAACATTTTCTATTCGCGTTGTTTTTGGATAATTTAAAAGAATGAAACCATTTTTCTCTCTAGTAAAAGGGAGTCAAATGTCGCTATGACATTGTGGACTGATAGAGTTGTTTTTTTCTTTTTCTGCCTTTCTTTTTTCATTTCAAAAGTTTTCTGGGCAGTATGGCAGTATGTAAAGGACTTAATTTTTTAAATGGCAATATAAAGGAGCTAAGTTGGAGCTAAGCTTGATTCTACCTCATATCTACCCGTGCCATATTGCGATCACCTCGGTCGTACTTCAAAATTCAAAACTATGTATTTAGATCGCGGGACTACAAAGGAAGTACCTACTGATTATTTGGTATGAACTTTGATAAGGTATGAAAGAAATTAGGTACCATGGTCCGAGTTTATTTCTACGATAAAAGCGTGCCGTAATAGGTGGTTCTCTTTGACAGGGACTCTAACCAGATGTAGGTGGTGAAATAGTAAAACATGACGTAAGAGTAAACAATACTCAGTATAATCAAATTATCATTATAATAAACAGTCTTTTACAAAGTATCAACATTTCCTTAAACTATAAAGCTAATTTTTCATTAATTCTATATTTTTTACATTTATTTTATTTACAGATTGTCTGACTGACGTGTTCATCATCGGATCCTTCTTACCCTGAATGAAATTAGGGTAATCGTTGCTAGAACTTTCCTGCGGCATGGGAGCTTCCTTTTGGTTTATAATGGGCACTTCGGTGACTTCAACGGGCAAATTGTTGGCAGGCACATCGTTTTCCAAAAAATGGAAATCATTGTGCATCAAGTAAAGTGACTCGAGGGGAAAATTGATGTCGTATCGTGACAGTAGTTTGTTGTCGTCCGAGTTGTCGTCGATTTCGATCACGTCGTTCTGAGGGTCGTCCGACACCTCGGACAGGGCCGCCGCCGACAAGTCCATGTGCCCCGAGTACTGCTCGCCCATGATGTTGTCGATCAAGTACTGATCAATTATAGACGGGTTCGTCGTCGTATTATTTAGGGCCATATTGTAAAACGCGTCCGATTTCACCTCATTTTTGATTATGTTAAGGTTTTTGTGAATATCTTCGAGCGGAGGCGACGCCTTGTATTCCCTGCTCAGCGAGGGGTTGTTCATAATGTTCGCGTTGCACATCCGCTCGAGGCTCGGCGACTGCGTGTTCTGCTTAATCGTGGCTTCTATTTTGATGTAACTGGGATCGTTGGTTTGGATTTTTTGAGGGGGAGGCAGCAACGTGATCGAGTTCACGTTCATTTGATTGTTGAAATTGAAGAGTTGCGAGTTGTCGGCCGCGTCGACGGGGGGCGTGGCGTCGTCGCGCAGCAGCGGCTCCTGCGGGTACGGGATGATGCTGCTCGGGGACTCGCTCAGCTCGGGCTCCGGCTGCAGCTGCATAAACTGCGTCGTGATCAAGTTGTTGAAGGTGACCGCGCCGAGACCGAACCTCTCGTTGTCCTCGAGCTGTTTGAACGCCATCTTCTGCTGGGAATGGAACATGTTTTCCTGGTCTGGACCCTTCAATATCAAGTTACTTTTCACAGATATCTTGGGCTTCTTCCTCGGCATGCCGTCGGGCTCGTTGAAAATATTAACAGGGGAGTTACTGGACGAAGGTACTGGTAGTATTTGCGTAGGTTTTATGATGGGACCGGTGACTTTTGTCATAGGAAGACATATTTTGTGGACGGGATTCAGGGTTATGTTATTGGACATGGACAGTCTTGGTACAGGGGGCAGACGGATGGGGAAGTTGGGCATGATGTTGTTTATCATGCCGCCCGCCATCACGGAGTGGCTGGAGCCGAGCGAGCTCACGGTGCTGTTGGGGCACAGGCTCTGGTCCATCTCCACGGAAGCGTTCAGATACCCATGCAGATTCGTCTGCGTGTTGTCGTAAGTCAAATTCTGTAGGGTGTGCTGCGTCGGGAACTGGTGTCTCATCGTGTCGTTGGAGCTCTCAGAAATGAGACAATCCGAGTTATTATCATCCTTGTTGAGGTAAGTGGCTATTTGTGTGTCGAAATCCGTCTGCTGGTTATCGTTTGTTGTCGTGCAGTAGTTCTTAGGAAAGTTTTGCGTCAAGCTTTCGGACAAGCTGTCGCAGTCGAAAACTTCTATAGGTATATCGTTGACCGTCTTAGGGATAGCTTCCTCGACAGCTTTGGCCTCTTTGGAGGCTTCGCCGGCGTCTTTCTTCTCTGTCTCGCTCGGTATCGTCCAGCTGGGTTTGTTAGTTTTGTTTTTCGTCATCTCTATCAACAGCTGTACTCCTTCCTTGTCCGTATGCTTCGTTAGGTGTTGTACGTATTTGTCTTTTCTGATCGATTTGAAGATGCAATAGGGGCATCTGTAGACGTCGTTGGAGTTGACGTTGGGGTGTTTGGAGATCATGTGAGAGGCGAACAGGGTGGACTGGATGCAGCTGTAGGGGCAGTATTTGCAGTTATAGAGGGAGTCCTTGGTGTGCTGTTTTTTGTGGCGGCGCATGGCGTTGTGGTCAGCGGAGCGGTAGCTGCATTGGTCGCACGAGTATGGCTTGTCGCCTGTAACGACAGTAAAACAAGATAATAATTTAGATTTAGTCGATTTAATGCGTAGCGTATTGAAAAATATGGAATCCCCAGCTCAAACTGCACAAAGGGCAGCAGGGAACCTGAGCCAAGACGAACCTCGCGGCGAAAATTTCACAATGTTTAACACTTGAATGCTTTCTTAGGTTAAAGCAGAAACTAATTAAAGGTCTAAATAAAGCTTTACACTACAGGCTTGGAAGGCGAGGCAAGTGAAATATATGAAACATATATGACGGAAATCGAGAGGAGGAAAATTTACGCGTTGGAAATGTGGTATTGGAGGAGTATTTTGAGGGTGTCATGGACAGAACTTCGGACTAACAAATGAAACGAATGAATGATGACTTGGGAAACTAAACATCGCACAGCGTCTATTCTCCAAACTTTCTTTGGCCACATATCGCCACGGGACTATGATTTCATTGAGTGTCTTGTGGTGCAGGGCAAGATTGAGGACAAAAGAGCACATGCGGTGGACCATGGGTGGACCGACCTAATCATGGCAGCGGTAGACCCACAGGGGACTAGGGACACCTATGCACACGAAATGCGACCTTGAGAGACGAATGGCGACAGATTGTCAGGCTTGCCAGGAGATATGTCAACCACGACCATTCTGCCAAAAGTGTAAACTAGAAAGCAGGGATGTAATGCAGGTCATTTTATCGGAACCGAAGTCAGAGTCGGAGTTTTCAAATTTAATTTATCGGAGTCGGAACCGGAGTCGGAGTCGGAGTCGGAGGCAGGGTCAGAAGTGGTGGCAGAAGAGACATTTTTTATTAAAGGACATATAAAACAAAAATCAACCTTTTTTGTTTTAATTATAAAATAATAAATTTACTGTGTAAATTATACACAGACAATAAAAAAAAATATATGTTTCCAAATAAACAGCAAATTAAATTAAATGCATTGAATCCCAAAGTAGCATAATGCCAAAGTGGCATATTTAATGAACAAAAGCTTTGAAACCTCCGATTTAAAAGTTTCGGAGCCAAAGTCGGAATTGAAGGTGCAATATAATCGGAAGTTCCGACTTAACGGAGTCGGAGTCGGAGCTCCGTAACACCCACTCGGACTGCATTGTACCTACCCGTATGTGATCTCAAATGCAACTTCATCTCCTCCTTCCTAGCAGCAGTGTAATCGCAGTGGCAGCACTTGAACGGTCGGAGGCCCTCGTGTACAGCACTGATGTGCAACCTGAGCCTGCGGCTGTTGCTGCACTGCAGGTTGCAGGTGAAGCAAGTTGTGTCGTGCTTGTGGACTAGCTTGTGCTTGGACAGCTGGTTCGCGTTTTTAAATGATTTCGTGCATTGGATACCTGCAAATAGTTAAATGTGAGAATTGATGCCATGTCAAAAATTGATGATGATGTATCTCTTATTTCTACAAGTAGGTTGTAACTCTGTTCTTATTGGTGGCAATACTGCAGGTATAGTAGCCCCCAAAGACCTTTAGAAATGGATGGTGTAGATACATATAAGAGAACTGAGATTCATATTTTTGTCAAAAATTATATAGGTGTTGTTGATAAGTTGATAAAATTCCAATAGACACTCCCATAAACTTCACAAAATATGCATTATTATTTTTCACGCATGACATGCAACTTAATTTTCGTGCTTTATTATTGTCATAAAAAATTGACGGTATAATTTAAATGTATTTTTTTAAATAAGGAGTCTCAGAATTGTTCTGGAATATTTCAGCTTGGGTATAAGTTACTTTAATCAAACTTCCTGATAAAGTTTTTCTGGATGAATTTTCAATTGCGGTTGACATTAAATGGTTTCACACTGGTTGATATTCTTGACATAATTTAGAAACAAAAATTATTTTGAAAAACCTAAATAACACAAGTGTTCTATCAAACTTACAGACTCCTGAAATATTCTAGATAAATTTTAAAACATAGTGTATAATTACAAAATTTGTACAGATCTTACATCGATAGTTTTTCACATTTCCATGACACTTCATGTGCGTGTTGTGAACTACATGTTTCTTGAAGTTCTTGTAACCGCATATCTCACAAGTCGGCAGCTCCAAGTCTACATTGTGCACCTTCCAAGCATGCATGTGCATGGGATCCACTTCTGTGAATACGGTCGCACACTCAGGGCATTGGTATTTACCATTCTGATGGCATTTTCTGTGATACATCATTTTTTCAGCATCTCTTAATTTAACCCCACAGTTATTGATACCACAAGACTCTATGATTTCTTTGGGTTCTTTTAGTTTTTTCTTAGGTTTAACTTTAGAATTGTTTGTTCGAGCTTGGTATGTAGTTGATTTTGATCCTACAGGCCTGCCGGACCGTACTGGGGCCGGATCCATGGGTTCCTTGCTTTGAGAAGAGGTTAAACTAGAGTTAGTCACTATCATGCGGGGTTGGATTGAAGAGATAAGATCTGGTGTAACGTTGGACACTTGAAGTACATTGCAACTGGTGACTGGTGTTACTGCATTTATGTAGTGTGTCGGAACCTCGTTTGTGTACACAATGTTTATACTAGCTTCCTGTATGATCTCTTTAGGGTCGACTTTTTCGAAATTTGGAGTTCTCATTTTTTGTAGCTCATCAACTGATATGAAAGCAACACCTTTGGGTAAAGAATTAGGCTCGCTAGTGGCGTTTACAACGTCTGGGACTATTTCAATCACCTGTGGGATCGCAACGTCTGCCTCTTGTTGCGGTTGGGGAAGGCAAACATTATCTTCTTTCCTGAGTTTTGCATTTTTAAGAGCTAGTTGGACAAGACTTTTGACCATTTTCTTTACATCTTTGATGCCCATTTTGTGGTGATTGCGTAGGTGGTTTCTCAGCGTCTCCTCGGCGTCGAACACGCTCGAGCAGCCCGGGCAGGGTATTTGGATGTTGTCAGCGAGCCCGTTGCTCTTCGCGAGGTCGGGATGCTCAGTGAACAGGTGGAACTTAATGTCATCTTCTGCTAGCGCCATGTAAGGACACGCCTCGCACTTGAAAAAGGCCGTGGAACCCACGGATTTCTCTTCGTACGACATGAGCTTGTCCTTCGTAGCTGGCTTTGTTCCGCTCGAGCTGGCCTGTTCCACGTTCATGATGAAACATTGTGAGGACATTGCGTATGTCTATCCTTTGGGCTATCTAACCATTTTGATTTAACCAAAATTGCGTAGATAAACTACGCTTTCCTTCGATATAGAGAAATTAAACCAAACCAACCAGCCCCAGCCTATAAGTCAGTCAGTTATGTCAAATGTCATGTCAATGTCAATGTCCGAATCCGTTGCGTTCACAGGTTGCGTTGACTGTCTTTGTCTATCACGGACACTGTCATTTGTCATTTATTTAGTTTTTTTTACTTTGTTACGAATATGCATTGAGCTCTCAGGAAATACAACGACAGAAATATTAAAATATTTGATTTGATTTCATACACAAAAGTTCAATTTATACGTTCAAACATTTATTTAATCCATGAATGAACGCATTTTTATGTTTGGAATAATACTGAATAGCGTTTTGTTATACGCATGATTCTGTCAAGAAAGTATCAAATAAAAAATTTAGATAAAAACCTACGAATAAATAATAGGTAAGCAGACTCATTATTTATTCTGAAATAAAAACAGTTGAACTAAATGGCTCTTTTGCTTTGTACCAAATAGAGTTTTTCTCTAATCCACCGTTACACAATGCTGGCTTATGCGTGAGTTGAGACGTCTCCTAAACGCTGACGTTTCCTTCTAGCCGGTATCTGTCAGTTCTCGTGCTTCGTGTAATTTTATTAATTTTGTCGATAATAAAATCGCTTTATAATGACTGTAAGTTTCGATTCCTTTCGCTTTTGTTTAACAGAGACAGTAAAGTGTGAAAGGAATCTGATCATTAATGTTTTTTTATGATTCCAGTTGGAAATTGAATCCATGGTGCGCTATGCGTCTCCTATCAATCCGGCGATTTTTCCACACCTCACGATGCTCCTGCTCGGGATCGGGATATTCTTCACGGCTTGGTTCTTCGTCTACGAGGTCACGAGCACTAAGGCCTCCCGGGACCTGTTCAAGGAACTTCTGCTCTCCCTCGTAGCTGCTCTGTTCTCTGGATTCGGAATTCTGTTCTTACTCCTTTGGGTGGGAATATATGTGTGATACACGACGACTTCTAGCTATTAAGTATATATTATAATGCACCATTCCTGGGAGATTGATTGGGACAGAGTGTACTCTGTAAGTTTTATATTTTAAGAATTAAAATTTATGATATAGAAAATATTTTTTATTTTGACCTGTAGTTTCAGTACAATAAAATTCCAGATGATACAAACTTATCTCCATATGTATATTGAGCTGGCATTCTCTGATAAGGCAAGAGACTCCTCTGAAGTCTGAACAATTGATACAAACTGAAGCACTTTTTGGTCAAATATCTGTCAAGTAGGTACAGACTTTTGACAGTACATAAATGTAAGAGCCTATAGGCTAATTTTGATAGCTGTGAGGAGGATTTACTGTAAAATGCACTGTAGGAACACTCACCATAGTGTAAGCACACGGCGGCCACGACGTACAAAATCCGCGTTCTGAAATGAACACAGGCACGACGTCGTCTGTACACGCGTCAATGTGTGCGTAAGATACACAGGGCTGTCTAACGCAAAAACCTAGTACTATAAGTACTACCAATGACATAAATATACTAAAGATATGGCTTAGATGTGTGCAAATAAATGTACTTAATCGTTATCTATTTATTTAAACTTACTTAAAATGTGTCTGTCTGTGTATTTAAGCATTATTATTTTCAATTACAATAGATGTACGACAACAAACTTAAGCGAATGATTCTGTAGTTATTTCATGTATTAATCGCGATAATTTCAGAAAGCATTAATTTTCTAAAGTTTTATAAAATGAAGTAGGTAGGATAGGTTCCCGAACTTGTGACGTGCGGCCGACATACATCGCGTCGCGAGCCCTACTAGTTGCCAGCAGCTTTCCGGCAGACTGCGCTTGAGGGGTGGGGTAACTCGAATAGGTGCGGGGCGGAGCGTGGCCATTCTGTACGTTAGTACTATTATATATTCTGTGGTGTAAGTATAAATAAAAGTAAAACAATGTTTTCATGAAAATATTTTTACCGCAAACATTTATCAAAAATGAATTAGTAAGATTATGGATTGTCAGATTTCAGCAGTAAACAAGTAAGTAAGATCAAACTAAATTTAATTTAACTTACTAGCATAATAACATTTACTTTAAATTAAAAATAGAATCTAACTCAACAATATTTCTTAAACAGTATATAACTTTTTGTTTAAACTAATAAGTAGGCACGGGGTCTTCAGTCCGTTCCACCATTATCTGTGGCCAGTCTTATGGCTGCTTTGTGGTTTGCTCAGCTTGTATGTCTGTTGTGCTTGAAAGCCTGGTAACAGAAAAATAATGGTAAAGAACGAACCAGTGTGGGCTCACGCTGGCCGCTGCTCGCGCGCCTCTCAATTACTGTACAGATACATAGTGCAAAACGATTTTCCATGACATTTCGTTGAATCCCATGCGGTTTTCAACTTTAATGACATTTAAATAAGATTCTTATTTCAAACAATTTAATCTGACAGCTGTATTGTATACACGACTTTAAAAACATGTCACTAAAGTTGAAAACTGGATAATATTCAACGAAACTATGCACTACACCCTGTATTCAGGCTTTACCTTGCATTGTGTCTCATGTTGGCTGGTGGTGGCTCATGTTGGTCGGTGCTGGCCGGCGTGAAAGGTTGCGCGCCTCTAGATTTACTTGTGGCAGTAATACGACACGTATGTGTTTAAAACTAGCTTTTGCCCTCGACTTCGTCCGCGTAGACTTCATTTATTGTCCAAAGTCACGTATTGCTATGCATATTTGAACAGGCACTTAACACTTTAAACTTTAAATGACGATAACTTTTTTGCTGACCTTAGATTTCAATAAAATAAAAATAATATCCCTTGCGTAGTTTTGGAGATTAGCGAACACATACATAAATATACAGACAAACAAAAATTATAAAATCTACGTTTTGTGTTTTATTCCTCTCCCCTAATCGTTAGCACTCGATTTTTGATGAATTTATTTAATGTACAGACACGAACTTCTGATTTATTATGTCTATAGATGTAAATGTAGATTTAGCCTGTCTAGTTAATGTTAATAGCTGCCACTTTTGACCAAGTTTATGTAAAGTTGACTTAAAATTTTGACAGACGATATATACGATAGCATAGGTTTTTACCCCGTGTCGTGCGGCACTTGCTGGCCGGTGCTGGCGCGCCACTCGCGCTGGCGCCGGTACGCGTCGTCCACCAGCACGGTCTTGTTGATGCGCTTCGTCATCTCCTCCTCGATGCGGCTGCCCAGCTCTTGGTTTTCCATAATGAAACCGCTGAAAAGTCACACACAACCCGGCCATAAAGATTGCACATCGGTCTTCTCGGATAATTTCGACTTCGTAGAGCGTTGCCTCGCTCTAACTCTAAACTTACGTGATGCCAATTTTACTGTCTCTTTCCAAAGACTGAAGTGCAATCTTTATTTATTACTAGCGTCTGCCCGCGATAAATTAATATTATAAATGCGAAAGTTTGTGACGATGTGACGATGTGAGTGAGTGAGTGTGTATGTTTGTTCCTTCTTCACGCTAAAACGATTCGACGGATTTGGATAAAATTTGGTACGAAGATAGCTGGTACCCTAGATTAAAACATAGGCTACTTTTTATCCTGGAAAATTGTATAGTTCCTGCGGGATAGCGATAAACATATCAATATAATTCTACGCGGACGAAGTCGCGGGCAGAAGCTAGTATTTCCATATAAGACTTTAATGTCCGAGTAGATAATTATCAGCACGTATTTAAGTATTGGCCGTACTAGAAGTCGTCTGCGTCAAGCCGATAGACCTGGGTGATCTCGATGGCCACGACGGTTGCGAACCGTTTGCGGTCCTTCATCATGAGCGCCAGAGCGCCGAAGAAATCTCCATCCTCCAGGTGACATACCTGATCAATAACGGTCTACTATATGTACAGTCACAGCATAAATAAGTGATCATTTTTGTACCTTGTCGCTTTCAGTCGTTACATGATTTCGTAAGGTTTTTCAATCATGACTTTAAAGTGACAAGGTACAAAAGTGATCACTTATTTATGCTGGTGACTGTACAGTCAGCGTCATATTATATACACACGTCAAAAATGTCTAGGGATATAAAATATGCTACGCTAGGGAGCAATGCCGGATTTAGAGATCTGGAGGCCTCTGGGCAACAAAGGAGTGGAGGCCCCTGGCCCCAAATTATTTTCTTGTCCAAGTTCTGTTGTTTACTAGTGTTTACTAGTGTGAATTAGATTTTTTTTCTTCGAAGTCTATTGTGGGGGCCCCTCTTTTGTGGAGGCCCCGGGCTGTAGCCCCGGTTGCCCTCCCTTAAATCCAACCCTGCTAGGGCGTCAAATCTACAGAGTCCTTCGCTACGCTTAGGACCAACTTAGGATTCAATATCGCGCCCGTGACATAATACAGTGCTTTATACCCTGTACAATCTATTATTATTATGAAATCTATAGGCGGATTTAGGCTACCTACATTTGAAGGCGGTTCTATTTTTTATTTAAATTATTACTAACTTTATCTTTAAATATACATACATTAACTAGCTTAGGTATATTTTATTGAATCAGGCGTTACTTTGCGGAGGTCCATTTCAATGAACACAAAATATTTACCTTGCTACTCCGCTACTTACGTGCAAGATAACCAAGCTTGTGCGAAATATATACGTTTTGCATGCAAGCCCTCCCACCACTACTGCCACACAAAACGCACACAAATCCCACAAACTTAATTAATCCTATCACCACACAAACACTGACGCGCGTTTCGATCCCTCTACGGGATCATTCTCAAAGTCAGAGCACAACCGATAGGTACACATGCGAACCAACGTCGTATTAATCGTCGTTCGTCTGGTTCGGTTGTGCTCTGACTTTGAGAATGATCCCGTAGAGGGATCGAAACGCGCGTCAGTGTTTGTGGGGTGATAGGATTAATTAAGTTTGTGGGATTTGTGTGCGTTTTGTGTGGCAGTAGTGGTGGGAGGGCTTGCATGCAAAACGTATATATTTCGCACAAGCTTGGTTATCTTGCACGTAAGTAGCGGAGTAGCAAGGTAAATATTTTGTGTTCATTTAGCTTAGGTATGCCCGCGACTTCATTTGCGTAGAATTATACATATAAACCTTCCTCTTGAATCACTCTATCTATCAAAAAAACCGCATCAAAATCCGTTGGGTAATTTTAAAGATCTAAGCATGCATAGGGACAGACAGACAGACAACGGAAAGCGACTGTGTTTTATACTATGTATTGATATAGATGTTATATAACCTCAGCGCCTTTACTGGAGTAGACGGCGACAGTTCCGCTGGAGAGGAAGTACATGCAGTCACCAAAGTCGCCTGCGCGCACGATCAAGTCATTCGGCAAATACACCTGGAGACAACAGCACGGCTAGCACAAGCGCGCAAGAGTGTGTAGCAGCGATTTATGGGAGATACCTTCAACATCTGCTAAAATTGTTGCCAGATATATAATATTGATAGGTATATGACATATTATGACAGCACGCAAGGACACCACCTTTTTATTAAATTTTTCTACGTCTTCGAAATCACCTGTATTATTCGTATAAGGTCAGCGTTAAAAATTTTCTAAGGCATATCGTCCTAATAGAACGCGAATGCGCGATCATCGCGCGAGTAAATAAGCGATGCGACCTCGCGTGTTCGCGCGATGGCAAAAACTGGGTGTCCTAATAGAGCGCGAATGATCATCGCGTCGCGCGAATTGATTGAATTGATTGAGTCGCGCAACCGCGTCGTGCGATTGTCAGGGACATCCTATTCGAGTTCAATAATATGTTTGATCGCGCGTTCGTACGAGTAAAATTCGCGCAAACCCACGATGATCGCCCGTTCGCGTTCTAAGGACGATGCCTAAAACTACCTACCTCGAATGTGAGACACGCGAGCAGGGTACCGATGAACGCCGGCGACAAAGACTGGAACAGAGCCACTTTGTCCAGCAGGTTCTGGCAAGTGTGCAGAGCTAGCTCGTTGCGGAGCTGTTCTGGAAACAGGCATCGAGATTTATTATTTATTATTTATTTATTATTTAACTGAAAAGTTCCGTATGGGCTATATTATATTGCTCTACGCTAAGAGTGCTATGGTAGATGGCGAGGTAGAGACAAAGTGAATTGCGTTACTCATAATATGGCCATGGTCTTCCTTTCTCTATCCTTTTCGTTATGAGAAACAAGGAAGGGCAACATCGCTGTAGCGCGAGGTGTAACGCGAATAGTTTGGCCATAGCGTAGTTTACCTGACAGGCATTGGAGCGCAGCCTCTTCCTTGAAGTAGCGCTCCTGGTAGCGGTAGTCGTAATACGCGCGCACGCGCCGCTTCAATGCCGCCGGGAATTGCTTGTGGCGCATGTATTTCTGACCAGATAGACAAAATTTTATTGATTTATCCAGACGTTCCTTTGTCCTCCACAAAGAAGAGAATAACAGATGCATCGGCGGGCAAGGCGAGTGTTGACTCATACTCATAGCTGGGCATTAACTCGTTAATCCGTTAATCGTTAATTAACGAAGTTAACATTTTGATTAACGGATTAACTTTTAAGTTAACTTTAAAAAATGTTAACGGACACGTTAACTTCCGTTAATATGCAGAAGTCCGTTAATCGTTAATCCTATGCCTACTATTTACCGCACGGCACCGCGGCGCGGCGCGAAAAACAGATTCAGACAAGTATGAAACGACAAGTGCCGGGCGGCGCGTGGCAGCGAGTGAAATAAAAACAAAACTAAACTAAAACTAGGTACATTTTGCCAGTGCGTGCGAGTGAGAAAACTGCGAAGAGATTTGTTTCGTTTGATCATTTCATTACTTAGCGCAGAACCTAAACCAACAGGTTTTATAAGTTCGCTAACGCAACGATATAAAAATGCAGTTTCACATATATTAACGGATTAAGGATTAATAATAATAATAATAATAAAAGATATTTATTCAATTCAATTAACGTTAACTTGCGTTAATTCTTCCGAAATGTAACGCTTTAACGTTTAACGAAGCTAACTTTTTTTGTAGCGGATTAACGATTAACGAAGTTAACTATTTGATTAACGGTGCCCAGCTATGCTCATACTCATACCATACCCCAACAGAACTGCACTGGGATAGCGGGCGTACTCTTAGTGTGTTACCACCAATGTTACCACACCAATTGATCTAATCGATCATCGATCAACATCAATCGATTATGATCGATTAGTGCGGTAGCTTTGACTGATCGACGTCGACTGTTCCATTCTATCATTGACGACCGGATGGCCTAGTGGTTAGAGAACCTGACTATGAAGCTTGAGGTCCCGGGTTCGATCCCCGGTCGGGGCAGATATTTGTATGAAAAATACGAATGTTTGTTCTCGAGTCTTGGATGTTTAATATGTATTTAAGTATTTATATTTATCTATATAAGTATGTTTATCCGTTGTCTAGTGCCCATATCACAAGCTTTGCTTAGTTTGGGACTAGGTCAATTGGTGTCAATTGTCCCAAGATATTTATTTATTTATTTATTTATTTATTGCTCGGTGCAATCGATCGATGATCGATCGAATGATGCGGTAACACCCCTTAGGTGATAAATAAATTTAAAAATAGTCGATGATCCGTACTTCGAAAAGAGGTAGTATTGGTAAGCGTAGGAGTCTATATTACCTCCACTTGATCCATGAGCTCCTGGTACCGCATGGTGGAGTTGAACACGATCATGTACGTCACCAGAAAGAAAACTAGAAAAAAAGTTTATTAAAAAGTAGCTTCTGCCAGCGACTTCGTCCGCGTAAAATTAGACTTAGAACTGATGTTGAGAGTATATTCAGCAATAATTCTTTACGTTGCGACTCTAGGCTGCTACGACCTACACACACACACACATTTGACACACATACACACACACACACACACACACACACACACACACACACACACACACACACACACACACACACACACACACACACACACACACACACACACACACACACACACACACACACACACACACACACACACACACACACACACACATTTGAGTAACTAGGTAAGATCATATCATAAAGCACTGACCAACATTGTAGATCATGCACATGCTTGCCAAGAGTATGATGACCGAATTGACCAGGATCTCCGCTGGTAGTGTCACGCGGAACATGGAAAACCCAGTGCCTAAGAAAAAAATACACTTAAAATTTTCGCCGCCAAATCAAATACAAGAGACGTCGCCAGACTTCTTTTAGCCGGAGAGCTAGCTACCGAAATAGGTAGGTATATAAATAATTTATAGAGCAACGACATCCCTCTAGTCAGTATAGCATACTATCATTATTAATTAATTGCACCACTTTTCCCCAATTAAAACAGAGAGGCGTGCTCCTTAGTTTAGTAAGTCCTGAACTATTCGAAGACGAAAGCGCGGTCAAAATCCTATGCCCAGTACGAGCACCGTACGATTTATAAACGATCTTTCTTGCCCTGTACGTGTAAAATTTGGAATGGGCTGGCGGCTGGGGTTTTTCCAACTGGCTACGACATGGGTACCTTTATGAGGCGAATGTACCACTTCTTGCATGGCCGGCAACGCGCTAGCAGTCCCAATGGTGCTGTGGTTGTCCATGGGCGGCGGTGATCACATACCATCAGGTGCACCGCATGCCCGTTGGTCGGTTTTAATATAAAAAAGAGTACATCTGGGTTTCTAATATTACTAAAATAAGCTATTCAAAACAATTCCACGCAAACTAACAAATCATACACTCACCATAAAAGGCGGAAACCGAGATGAATAGACCCTTGAGGTACCGGTCCTGCACGGAGACCTGCATGATGGTGCGGGGCTGGCCCTGGAGCGCCAGGAACGCGTTGTATCCTGACGGGACCGACCCGTAGCCTGCCCAGAGTGAGTACTATGCTTAGGGCTTGTGTCACCAGTCACCACTCTGTTAAGTTCCTGAAATTTTAAGTGTCTGTTATCTCTATTATGACGTCTTTGTCTGTTTCTTAGTAATAAATAGAGACGGAATTATAGATAACAGACACTTCAGACATCAGGTTAAGAGAGAGTGGTGAAACAGGCCCTTCATTAACAATCGGAACTCCGTGGAATCTTAAGTAGTAACTAGCGATAACTCGAATGAAAAGATGGCATTACATGCTCGATATGTGTTCTCGCGTTAAACCATACTGGGCCTGTGCGGGGTATGAAGCGACGTGCGGGGGCGGCGCAACCATCGCTTTCCCTCAGCAACTTGCCAGCAGATATCGCATTTTACTTATGTTCTTATCATATTGATTATTAATGTTAGCATTTGAAGTTAGTATTGGATTAGAGCGTCAGGGCTTACAGTAATAGTTGATGACGGGTGGAAGGTAGATCAGGCAGGCGAACCAGTGTGTGAGGATCGTGTAGATCAGGAAGTGCCGCACCAAACGATACAGGATGATGGACTTCGTCATTGTCTGTAAATGACACAACAACGATATACCTACAATTTCTTATTAACAATACTATATTTCGTTTAATTTAGAATGAGAAACCACAATAACATAATATTGCGTCTGGTCAACTATTTCTTACCTAGCAAATAGTACAGTGCAATAGTTTGGCAGCTGCAAAATAAAATTGTTTTAATGCCACTTTATTTGCGTGGCGTCAATGGTTACTCTAGTAAAAATCGTAAAGAGATTACAGTTCACGAGCCGCAATATAATGTTGTTGTGGTTTCTCATCCTAAATTAAATGAAGTATAATACGTAACATCTTAGGACTTTAAGGTAGGTACTCTGTAATATTATATTTCTGTCGGCACCAAAGGTACTCTGCGGTAGGTACCTTTATAAGCGTTCTCAGATGCCTGACGACCGACCAGATGCGAGTGGTTCTAAAAATGACTGGCAGGCCGTGCGAGATTAGGTAGCAGTAGTGGACGGGCAGGCCCAGTGCTATGAAGAAGAAGGATAATGGAATGCACGACGCCAGGTCCAGGAAAAAGTGTAACCGGAGGTAATTGCTGAAAAATGGAGATGTCATTAGAATTTCTAATTTATATTGTTGGCACCGGTGTTGAGGTACAATACCCGGATAAAGACTGCACTACGGTTTTTGGAAAAACAATTGGCGTCACGTAAGTTACAGCGAGACAACGCTCTCCGAAGCAGAAATTAACCGAGAAGACCGATGTGCAATCTTTATGGCCGGGTAGTGTAGCTTGAAGGAGCACGAAGAATGCAAACGTGTGAGTTGTCTATAGTATATATAGACTCTATACAATTCTATGAGGTTCAGAAGATGTGTCAGAAGATCACAAAAATCGTCTGGAAAATAGTGCTTTTAGGTAAAACATTTCCTTCATAAAAAGAGCTGGAACAGTTTTTAAGGAGCCACGTGTAGGGACAATGGGGACATAGGCACCATTAAATCTCGCGGTTGACTTTTAACTTACAAAAAATCCATTAGAAATCTCAATCAGTCGTGATTGTTTTAGATATGTCCCTACGTAAATTTAATGTTATTACAAAATGTTGACCTATATTGGTTGAAATTTTGGGATTTCACACACGTAAAACTCGATCCCGTGGGAATATCGGATTAAAAATCAACGAACTATTTATCCCGACTGACTATTCAGTATAAACGACCCTGAGTTTACCAAAAACATTCTTTAAAACTCACATAACAATGCTTCGACTGTCCAATATGACAATGGCTGGCGATCCTTCCAGATACCCTGTATTAAACCTGATGACCATATCAACCAGGCACGACATATGAAGAGCCAAGAGGACATAGTCCACTGTGAGGAACTCCGGCTGGCCGAGGGGGTTCAGGTAGTAGCAGAGGCGCAAGCTTGACACCACCATGTGGGCCACATTCACTAACACCATGTAGCTGTTCCACACGAGGCTGGAAAAAGCTGCATATTACAGCACCAGGGTGCTCTTAGAAAACTAACTAAAAGATGCTTTTATACAGTACTAGATACTGTCCGCGACTTCGTTCGCCTATATACCTATAGCCTATAACACTCATAAATAATGTGGTTGTCTATTGGTAAAAAAAAAACCCAAATTGGTTCAATAGTTCCAGAGACCCCCTACAACTTCCCAAACTCACAAACTACCTATTTATAATATTAGTAAATTGATGTATTGGAGCATGGAACGAGTCATGAAACAGAGTTCGGTAGTTCTACATAGATTGTTGGGTTAGCTAGGATAAGTCAAGGTTAGGCTTATTTTCTATCAGGATATCTATAAAGACTTTAAATCTAATGTAACCGTGGATCATCTAAGTAAGTAAAACTGTAAAGTCAAAAGTGCGTTTTACGGTTCTAAACCTGCGCATCGACTGTACGAGTTGTGAAAGGAAGAGGACCACTATACTCGTAAAACCCACAACTAAGTAAGAAAGATAAAATAACGCGGTGGATACTTTGGTACGCAGTCTTAAGCCTCCAGCTTACCTAAACTTGCTGAAGGGGTGTATGATACACCAGCCACCTTCGACGACGTGCCGTTGCCGCTCGGCCACCATCGCGGGGTAGCTGCGGAAGCTGTCCAAGGTGAGCGGATGGTGCTCCGACACTTGAGTCAGCTTCTGCAGCGAGCGGTACGCGCGGGCGCACCAGCCGGCGTGGCTTGGCTTTGGGAGCATGCTGTCGGAACCTAAGTCAATAAAGCGTCAGGGTTCCCGCACCTCAAAAGACAGACACCTCAAAAAACGCTCCAAAAAACGGACCCCATAAAGGTGGCCACAGACGAGCCTTCCAACAGTCCAAATAGCGTGGCTGCATATCAAAATCGGTCCGTGAATGTCAAAAACGTTAATGTTTTTTTAAACGGCATACTGGTCGTGGATTTCCATTTGGATTGAAATCCAGCACGCCACTCCATTTGGACGTATCGGCGTGGCGACTTTGGAGCGACCGTCAATGCTAGAAACGTACACCAAACGTGCGCCACGCCATCTGGACGCACTCCAAACGCTCCGTGCATGTGCAAAACTACGTCCATTTTTAATCAGTCTGCATGGCGCTGCCACCAAGGTAACGACGCGACAACGAATTCATCGTAAAAAATTGACGTATGAAATGGATCGATCGTCCGTGTACTAAATAATTGGATGCCGTCCATTTGGATGTATCCATTGTCACGGTATCCGTTTGGAAGGTTCGTCAGTGGCCTGCTTTAGTCTCATCTACGAGCTGTAACCGCAACTCTTGCACGTTATAGTAACCAAGAACTCCAGCGTGGACGTGGTTCGCAAGCCTAGCGTGAGTAACATGCAAAAGTTACGGTTAGGTATAACGCAGATAAATCCGGCTTTATAGAATCACTTTGTTGTCCTTCGTGTGTGTCTGGTGTCTGCCAAGACTCTTTCTCTCAGGAACGCGTGGGGAATCAAATACTCAGATTTGTTAATCCTTGAAGAAGTGAATTTATAAACAAACTTCTAAGTTAACGCAGTTAAAAGATCGACACAATGTAATGATTCAGGCGGTGGTATTTCACCATAGATTTGGTGACTTATAATATTGTGTAGGAAAAATCTAATTTTCACTCAAGATTTACCTATTCCTAAGGTGCACCCGTGCTTTTGGTGAAACGTCATGGTTTCTCCTATGCGTATGTCCTTCGCTGCTTATCGTGTTTTTCTGTTTGGAACTTATTTTGAAGCGAAATTATAATAATTATAATAATGTTTATATCTTATGACATAAAAGGTGACAGAACCAAAGAGTATATCAAAATATCAGCTATCCTTTTTAAACCAGAATCTTCTTTCGTTTCATAAGGTCTAAAACGGGGAAAAAACACGAAACTTGTAAAAAATATTCAAAAATTTATTATTCTTATAATTATCACATAGCTTTGTACATTCTTTACAATACAATATAAAACTTAATTAGTTTCAATACATATGAATAATAATTTACAAAATGTACACGACGTACGACAACAGAGCCGAAAACAAATGAAAAAGTTTTCAAAGAGCTAAGTAACAGACACTTAACATTTTCATTCATCAATTTGTTTACCTTCACTGTTATCGTACTCTAAGGTTGTGTTCACTAAGTTACTATCTGCGCAATCTGCACTATGTAATGCCTTAAGTTGTTAGTAAAACTCGTATCTACCGTCGAGTGCGCATGCGCATAGTGCGGATAGCGCGGAAAGTGACTGTGAACACCGGCTAAGTATTCTATAATAGCTACGAATCACTGTATTTTTTTCTCCAGATGTCTCCACATAAATATCGGACCAAAAAGGTCGTGGTTAGCTTAGTTCCTGTTGAACTGGCGGTCGGTGAAGTCCGAGCTGAACGGACTGGTGTTGAATCCGAAGTTGTTGCTGTGATTAGGGATGGCCCTGTTGTTTACAGCCTGTTAACAAAGTGACGATGAGCGAGCGAAGCCAAGAGGAGATTAGGGTCTTGTAAGTACCTATGTATTTTATGTATGTTTTAAAATGATTTTATGTTTATGTGATGAAGTTTTAGCTAAAAAAACAGCCTTGGCTTACCTGACTGTCAAAGACACCCTGGTACGAGTCGTTATCTTCGGGCGGGAAGTAGTTTCCACGGAACTGCGGCAGATCCTCGATTCCGATCAGGTCAGAGTCATCCGACGCGTCACTAAAAAATTAGGCTTTAATTTAAACCAGGACTCAAATTCTTTTTCCAGTTCCAACTTATCACAGGTCAGCGATCAGTATACGTGCCGGCACGTAAGTCTAGCGATGACGAGTCATGTGGAGGGGATCTGCGCACCCACGGATACCGTATTTTATACTTCTGCGCATACAAGGTCAGATTAGACTTACGTGCCGGCACTTATACACGGATACTCATTACGATGAACCAACTGAAAGTGGTATCTGTAGGTCCAAAGAAAGTATACACGTACCTGACGGCATCAAAGTCGGGCGCCTTGAGCGTCTCATTCCACATGGGGTTGGCGCCCTCGGTGGCGTACTTGTTGGTGCCGGGCGCCGCCAGCCCCGCGCGGTTCAGCCCCGAGTCCACGGAGCCGAACTTCCTCTCCGTCAGAGCATCCAGCCGACGGTTCAACCTGGACAACGAAACCCATGATTTTGAACTGACTTCAAAAAAGGAGGGATACCACAAACCATAGAGTACCTAGTACCTAAAGACGTCTTTAGTTTTTTGTTAGTATAACGGGAAGGGTTTATCAAGCTTTATGGACGGTCCGGACACCTCGTATCGTCCATTTCTGTTCTGTGTCATGGCCCTTTTTCTATGGTCGAAAAATCTTTACACTATCCATCGGTTTTCATCCTTTTTCATTAGATTTCGTAATTCAAGAAGGTCTTCTCTACTGTGGTGATTGGTCGATCTTTAAGAAAACAGCATTGCATTATGACGCAATAGGTGAACTTTGAAATCCTTGCAATATTTGAGTAAGAGCATCGTCCGAAACACACTCCCATTCATGTCTCGATGAAGAACATGATGAGTAGCAGGAGAAGGGTCAGCGGGGACATTGGTAGTGACGAAGCTTGCGTCGGAGACTCAAGCCATCACAATCAGCCAAAAGAACGTCCACTGTTGAATATAGGCCACCCCCAAAGACGGCCATAAAGACTGGTCTTGCGCAGCCCTCGTCCACAGGACTCCCGCGACCTTTACAAGATCATAGTCCATCTTGAGGGGGCCTTCTTAAGCTAAGTCTTCCGGTACTTAGTCGAGAACCTTCCGAGTCAAGTCAATCATTAAAATTTAGACCGAATGCTGTGTACTCACGTCCGTGTTCTGATGAAGAATGTGATGAGCAGCAGGAGGCAGAGGAAGGCGAGCGCGGCGGAGAGCGCGGCCAGGACGTAGATGGTGATAAGGCTCGAGTCGGAGCTCTCTTCGGGGCTCAGGTCAGTCACGAAGTCGGTGAGTTGCAGTTCGCGGTTGCGCAGAGCCATTTGGATGGTGAAAAGCAGCTGGGTGTCGTCACGTATGCTGTAAGTCAAAGGTTATAAGCTACATCGTTGACTTTATTTTTATTTTTTATGTGAATAGGAAGGCAAACAAGCAAGCGGGTCACCTGATGGTAAGCGATCACCATTGCCCAGAGACACCCGCAACCCCGGAGGAATTCCAGATGCGTTGCCAACCTAGAAGACTTAGATGAAATGCCTCTTATGCCCGTAATTAGCGTGCATACCGCGTGCGTGCGTGCGTGCTTAGCGGCAGGATTAGCGAGTAAGATGGTGGTAGCGATCCCGACTGTACAGTACCCGGCCATAAATATTGCACTTCGGTCTTTGGAAAGAGACAATTGACGTCACGTAAGTTAGAGCGAGACAACGCTCGTTCTTATTATGGATCTGACAGCGAGCGACCATAAACTGAATCGGAATTGAGTCGCATTAAGACGTCATGGTAAGCCCCCTGGTGGAGGGTACTTCTCGTCTCGTCAATTGTCGCGGGCTTACACTTCGATGTCGGCGGCGGGCACGGGCACGTCGCTCCGTATGAAGTGCGCGCGCACCTCGGTGCGGTCGGCCTGCGCGACGCCGGCCGCCGTCGTCGCCGGCAGCACCTGGTCGATGTTGCACGTCATGTTGAAGCCCGTCGTGAACGTCTCCGCGATCTAGGAATAATAAGTAAATAATAATAAATAAATATCACGGGACAAATTACACCGATTGACCCAGTCCCAAACTAAGCAAAGCTTGTACTATGGGTACCAGGGGCCTTACCATGACGTCTTAATTCCGACTCAGTCAGTTTTAGCTGTCACTTTTAGTATGAATCTGACAGCGAGCGAACCTAAACTGAATAGCATTAAGACGTCATGGTAAAGCCCCAGCATGGAAGAAACTGAGGTGTTTATAAATACTTACGAAGTCTCGGTTCTGTTCGATTTCATCCACCGTGTTGACGAAGATGAAGATGACGCGGTTGAGTGATGATATCAAGTATACTTTCACTTCAGTGGTGTCCGTCGCTCCAGCTAGAACAAACATGTTAATATCAACGCACGACCTACGTCAAGACACCTGACTGTATACAATGCGCAGGGTAGGCGACAGAGGAGACCGAGAGAGGTGCGGGCGGCAGGCGCATTACCTTGTCGTCTTACCCTGCGTCTCTGTACCCGCGCGGGCGAGGACTAAGTTAAGCGGTCAGTCTATAATATCAGCAATTGACAACATTTCATTTTTATAACACCTGAAAATGTATATATGGTTCGAAAGCATTTTGCCTCCTGATCACTGCAATATGTTTATATAATTTTAATATCGCTTATTATAAAAAATAAAAATTAATTAAAAATATGTCCTAATTTTACCAAAACTACCACAGGATAGGTGAAACACCTTTGCCTTTTTCACGAGAAAAAATAAGCGACCATAATTTTGTATATGACAACTTCAAAGTACAAGGGGAGCAACTCTGAAATTCTATTTTTGAAGGTCGTTGCATACCTTCTCTCTCACTCTCAAGTTAATGAATATATTAGTATGAGCGGTACAGCACGAAGCGAACCTCGAAAATCGAATATCGGAGAATAAGGCCTGACATTGACAATTTGAAATTGACGTCAGATTTTTTTCTATACAGAAAAGACAAAAGGATAAGTGTCTATTCTGTGATAGTATCGGAGTTACGCCCTTTTAGAATAAGCAAAAATTAATAAATTAATTATAAATTAAATACAAACCCTAGCGAAAAAATTAAACTGTCAGCATGTTCATCTTTTCAAACAGAATACAGAGAACCATTAAAATTATAGGCTCAGAAATATGAAATGTTGTCAATTAGATTTGTACCTGGTATTCGGTCTTACCAGCATCTTCGGCGATGACATCGAACTCGAACATGCCGTGCATGGCGGCGGTGGGCTGCATGCCGAGCGTCAACGCGCCGCTGGTGGCGTCCAGCGTGAACGCGACGTTCCTCACCGCCTCCAGGGTGCTGTCCACCTGCATACTGGTGTAGTCAATGCTGTACGAAATCGCCGCGTTCTCCGAATGCGTTGCCTGGGAACAGCATCGGAATTTATTATATCGGTTTAGTTAGAGACAATGAGAAACGTGTGACGAATGCCAGTAAATCTTCGGGCGAAACGAGCTTGCATGAGCTCCAACCGCGCGGGGCAGTTTACCGGCGACCGATAGAAAACGCATATTTAGAAAAGAAGATGCCTCGAGCGAGCTTCTAACTTTTTATGAATAAGGCTGTAAATCTATAAAGTAAATTGCAGGCACCTGTATTTGATAGCAGTGGTAAAAATGTCTAGAGGAGTTTTCTATAAGTGCTTTCATAGAGTGTGACCTCGTATAAGAGAACCTAAGTTTCAATACTAACTTGTACAACAAGTAGTTCCCTGCCGATGACGTCGAGCGTAGAGATGCCGGCAGTGTACAGCTCCCGTACGAAGATCGGTCGCGGGTTGGCTTCCCGGACCTGAAACATATACACAGATATTTACCTCTTCCTAATGATATTTTAGAGTGATATTTTTAAAAATCCTTCCAAAATTTGTTCACCCTCCTCCTTGTCAAAGCACGCATCTGGTTCACCTGGTACATACAGGTATCAAATTTATGGTTTATGGACGACAGGGTAACCACGACATCAATTATAAAGGTTCGATCACAGAGATAGGTATGAAAACCGACCAGAGGCCTAAGTCTCCCCAGAGGCCGAACTCTGAATCACGACTGCATTGGCCATTCCTTTCTATCAAGCCTATTCTACATTACAAAAAATGCCACAATTGAGAGATCTTCTCCAGGCAATTTTATGCCTGGGGACCGAAGTCCAAAAGAAGAGATACGGAAGTAGTTTCATTTGTATGAGAGAGAGAGAGAGAGAAACATTTATTTACACACATATAATGATGATGTATGATGTAAGACATTGAGATGTAATTGACGCTAGCTACTCGTGCGTTGTAGCAAATAAATATAGTCACCGACTAGGGGACGCTAAGAGTTGCTACAGTAGAAATAGACAGAGAATGCGATCGCGAGCGCCCATGGCATAGACAATGGACGTCTCTGGTGTTCCACTCACGTTGACAGTGACAGTGAGCGTGGAGCCGGTGGCAGCAGGAGCCGGTGCAGGCGAGTTGCTGGCGGCAATGATCAGCTGATGCGACGTGGCAACCTCGCGGTCCAGCGCGCGAACCACCCACAGCGTGTTGGTTGACGCGGCCAGTTCAAAGTGCCCGTTGGCGTTGCCATCTGCGTTCAAAATTTTTGTCAGGTAATTAATCTGCCAGTGGTTATGTCAAACGTATTTGAAGACCAAGCGGAATGGTGATTACTCCAGTGAAAAGAAGAGTTCTGAGTTTAAGAAGGGATAACATTGGCATATTTTTGCAAGGTCTCACTGCAAAAAATTAAATACTTCGTGGGTAAATAATGCTATTTTGCATTACATAATCAATCTATGGAAGAGTTTTTTCGTGTTTAAGTTAACATCCTAATGACAAAGTAGGAGAGCTCACCGACAATCCTGTAGTAAATGGGATAGCAGTCATCCGTGCACCCATGATTTTTCAGGTCTGTAGCAACCGGGAGTACGTGCCTCTCGCCATCTACTTCTTGTTCTAGAATAAAATAAAAGAGAAAAATTGCGGTATTAAGCTTTGAATGCATCTAATATGAAGCTGCCTCTGCTACTACGACTTCTGGTATTTTTTTTAACACTGGCGCCCAATGTTGAGCGACCAGAGGCCTTATTGTCCACGTACATTTTCTTTCTACCCTCATCTTTTGTCGTTAGACTAAAGTCACAATCTCAAATTGATACTATAATTAGTAGGCGGCAAATCAGTAAAACGTGGAGGGGATAAACGCAGTATGAAAATGACGTTTTACTTATTTGCCGCCTACTATACATCTGTTCTACATGCGGCTATACCAGCTCTCAAGTTGATTGATACTACATCTAATCTATGCAATAGGTACTTCAATACTTATACTGGCGCCCAATATGGGACCATTTTCGCCTAAACTATCAATGTGGCATTTTGTAAATTTAACTAAAATACAGGGATTAGTTTAATATTATCTTCTTTTTTGTACTACTACTGTTTCGCCAGGTAAAAAAAAAACGTATGACATTTTAATAAGTATTTGAGAAATATTTAGTAAAATCATGCAAAAATATTATAATATCAATGCAGTATTTAGCTTACCAAAGAAAGCCACAGTTTCAGTGCTTTGGGTGAATGTTGGATCCATTAGAGAGGGCACGAAGATCACGTTAAGTAAGGTTTCCGCGAACAACGGACCAGGATCTGTGCCACGGTCAGTGGCTCGGATCGTAACCTAGACACAAAGCGTACCATTAAATTTAGACTTCTTACTTTTTTGTGAAGATCGTAAACTACAAAGTTAGGGTGACCAGAACTATAGAAATATGGATGCGGGCAACATAGTGCCATCATTTTGCGATAAATGGAGTCACAGATAGCGCCATCTGTGGCTTCTATAGCGAACTAGTTAGTATGCCTCCTTCGGAGGATCGAAATCAATACCACAACAAAGTGCCGTAAGTCTGTGGTAGACGGCATGATCTGTGCGGAATCAAATGTTCTCCGCCCACTGACCTTCGTTCTTCTAAGGATGTTTCTCATTATGTTTTTACTTACTTGGAACTCCCTAACGTCGTCTTCGAAGGTCCTCCTCAGCCTTAAGTCTCCTCTATTATCTCCGAGATTCTCCACTTCAAAGTACTCAATTGCGTCCACTGTCCGAAAAAAAAAACAGTTTCTTAAGTTAACTTGTGTCGGTATATCTTCCAATCAATCAACTACCCTATCAGGAACTTGTGCTCCAGAATAACGAAATCAACTATAAATAAGTATTACTGTACAGAAAAATCTTCATTTCCCGTGGTTGGTTTAATTTGAATAACTGCACTTACCTTTATGTTTTTTAGGGTGTTTTAATTGTTGCCTAAAGTGCACGGCCAAACGCTACTATTCCTTTAGAACCTAATGCTTTAGCAAACTACGATGTTATTCGATTAAAAGATGTTTAAATGGCATGTCTCACCGTTGCCGCTGACGCTGAAGTCGACGACGCCGGCGTGGAGACCGTCCTCGTCGGTGGCGTGCAAGCTCTCTAAGAAAGCATCCGCCACCGTCACCAGCGGGCCGTTTGCTGATCTCTCCTGGAAAATCACAAAACCCCATTATGATGTGAGACTATGTAAATTACTTTACAATTATAATGTTAACTCAAAAATAATATATACATAAATCACGTCTTTTTCCCTTACGGATCAGACAGAGCCCAGAGTATGGTTTTTCATTCTTACCTATCCTATTTGGTAAACAAAATTCTAACCTCAAAACCAGGGGCGTAGCTACCGCCGTATCTGCCGTATCAATTATACGGGGCCCCCGGGCCACGGGGGCCCCCGACGTGCGTAAGCAAAAATAAATGTGAGAAATCTTTACCCTTCATAAGGGCCCCCAAATATTTTTTTATACGGAGCCCCATCAAGGCACGCTACGCCCCTGCTCAAAACATCTCATTTTTGTTATTTTGTAACTATTTCATCATACATAAAGGAACTGGAGATAAAATATCAGCAAAATTATGTACAAAATATTGACTCAGGTTTATTTGATAACAATAATACACCTTTTTCTTTACAAAAAATTGTACCTTGGGGTTAGAATTTTGTTTACCAAATAGGACAGGTAAGAATGAAAAGACCTTAAAAAGACCTCAAGACCACATTTAGCATAATGTGGGTGTAAAGGTGGAAAGAGGAATCAAAATAGTGACAGATTGGTACCCGCATCATCTACATATAGGTAATAGGTAGCATGTTTCCTAAGATTTTGTTTTTGTCCCTTTCCCTCGATGTGCTTTTACCATCTGCGTAGAACGAGAAACAGCTGGTGAATTCTGAACAACTTGGATCAAAAATAATCAATGACCAAAATGTCATCGATATTCACAAACAGTAACACTCTCGTATGACTTTAGCTCCTATTCTGCGCAATTGTAGCTCTAAAATTCAAAACTATTTACAATAATTTGAAGATCATTGTAATTATTAAGACTTTAGTATAATTATTTGTCCGTTTATTTACCTTGGAAAGTCGTACTGTGGTCCCGCTCAGTGGGAACACGAATTCCGGTTCGTGGAAGTTGAACGGAGCGATCTCCACCTCGTACCATTCGAAAGAATCCAGCATCGGATCGCCATGGTCATAGGCCTGAGAATTTCACATGAGAATTCAGGTTCTTTAAGTTAGGGAGTTGTCATCAGATATGAGACATTGTTGTCCTCGTGTAGCTCTTATATCGCATAGTTAATACGTTTCGCGCCTTGAAGTCTCTAATCTAAGCCTAACTTAATCTATTAAGATTATTTACCTCCAGAATTAATATTTCCGAATGATAAAAGCTTTTTTTAATATCGACTACTTAGTGTTCAGCTGCAACATAGGATTGCCCCTGCGTTGCCAGCCATGAGGGCTAAAATAGATCATCTCGTGTGCCAGTAAGTTCACTGGCTATCTTACTCTTCACGCCGAAACACAGCAACGCAACGCAAGCACTGGTGCTTTAACAGCAGAATCAGTTGGCAAGGTGGTATTTGCAATCCAGAAAGGACCTTGCATGAAATCCTACCCACAGAACCACAGTAAGCTAATTTTAAGCTTGAAGAGTCTCAGGTCACGTTTATCATACTTACTTCGCATCAGAAAGGATAAAACAAACTGCTTTGAGCTGCCCAATGGAACAACAACATAACGGTAAAGATACGCTCCCTGTCTAAAAACTGTATCAGAGTCTTGCTGCCACCACTTACCCGTACGTGAATCTCGTAAGTGCCCCAGTAGCCCTTCAGATCCATGGTGGTGTAGAGTTCCCCGTAGAACTGCCAGGCCTGCGTGTCTGGTATCGTCTCGATGTTGAACAGCATTGGAGGCTGTATGTCGCGGTCGATCGCCCTGATGTCAATGACCTCGTACGAGACGCGAGAGTTGTCTGTGAATTCCTCATCACGATCGGTGGCATGAATCTGAGGGCTGAGGCGCGCTCCCTGGGAAAAAAGGATTCTTAACCACAAAATATCGTAATCTGAAAGAACTTGGTGGAATACCATTTTTTTCCCAGATAAATATCACATTATACTTTCCTACGCAAATTGAAGTGGTTCTATCATCATCGTCATCATCGGTCAAAAGACGTCCACTGCTGACACAGGTCTCTTCAAAGTGCGCCGTAAAGCTCTGTCTTGTTGTCACTGGGCTCCCGTGACCTTAGCCAGGTCATAAGTCCAACTTATAGGAGGCCTTCCCACGCTGCGTCCTGTGAAACGGTTCTATCTTTTTACGGGTTGTACCTGAGTGAGTCCTTCGGAAATCGGCCATCTTATTATGTCAGGGGACGGCAGCAACGGCGCGTTGTCGTTTACATCCAGAAGGATCACATTGACTTCCGTCGCCACGGTGTTTGGAGAGCCCTCTGAAGAAACCAAGTGTATTTACGTAAAGTACGTAACATGAGGATGTTAAGTCACCTTTAAGATATATTTGTATAGATTCAGGAGTTAGGTCCATGTTAAACTAAAGGGACGGAATGCCACCTTTTGCTAAATGTATCAAAAAAACCTCCTGAGCTTATCAACTTTGAAAAAATACATATAGCAATATGAAGTATCTGTACTGGGTTTATTTAAAAGTCTAAAAGAACGACCTCCTATGACTCTAGTATCCAAAAGTTTGCGCAGCAAGCTCAGCATAAAAAATTATTACGGTAAATAAGATTTTTATTACCTCCCTCAGAATAAAGGTTATCAATGAGGTTGATGAAAATCCTATGCGTAGGCTCGTCTCCATCTCTGAAACAAATACAGCTCGTTTTAAAGAAGAGTGATTATGACATATTATTAAATCGATTATTGACTGAGTATTATTAAATAGAGACGAAAAGTGTCATCAAAAGGGAGGGTTTTCCTTGTGTCAAACCACTTTCCTAACAAAAACAAAGAAGAAAGTTTCAAAGAAAAATCTTACTCTTACTAATACTGTTATGTTGTGTAGTAAATGATATTTTAAAAATTGTTATGACGTTGCTAGATCATGTTGAATAGGGACGATTTTTCTATTTTTTTAATGGAAGTCAATTTATAAATAGTGTATCACCTGTCCAGAACCGCGTCGGTGGTGAACTCGACGTAGATGAGTCCTGTGTCGACGTCGACGGCAAAGAAGCGCCGTAGCTGCGGGTCGATCACGTAGTTTATCTGGTACCGCACCGTGTGGTATATGTCTGGGTTGCCAACACATTTCAAATTAACCTACTTTAATTTCAGGGGTTAACATGGTGAAGAATTGACATGGACTAGAAATGCCGCTTCGCAGAAGAAAAACAAAATTCTAAACGACACTGAAAATTAGAATGCAGAAAAATCCGAAAAGTAAAGTTATCGCCGGGAATCGAACCCAGATCCTCATCATTCCGTGATACGTGCTAAATATACCGCTACACCACCCATAGCAGGTAGCAGGGTTCGCAGAAGCCTCATGAAATCCGTTCACAAAATCCGTTTAATTTCTTATCTTGTAAAATTATCCGTCGGTAAGTTTGTCTGGTATTTGTAGAGATCCAAATTCTTATGATAGGATTACATTGTCGCTAGGTTGCTTATAAACTCTCATAGAAGACCTAAAGCAAGCATGACATTATGCATGCGGATTTCCAAGCAATACGAAATGAACCAAGAAACTCTTTGTTATTCCTTATTTTTATTGTTTTAAATATGTTCCCAACCGATCTAGAAATAAAGCGGAATTTTTAGATTTAAAGTTACAGGCATGGGCTGGCTGGCTTCTTACCGTCTCTGTCAAGGTCACTGGCCACTAGTTGTACCACCTCGGCACCTTCACCAGCATCCTCGTATATGTACACCTCTGTAGGGAACTGGTCGTACTCCGCTTGTGGCACCTTGTTGTTCGTGTCTATGATGTAAATCGATATCTGTCGATGAAATTAGATCACCATGAATGAAAGTAAAGTCATTACTGAGTGATTAAAATCTTGTTTCGTTGAAACACCAGCTTCACCTCCACTTTGGAATTTTTTGGCATTTGGTACCTTAACTATTAAGGTCTTTTCATTCTTAACTTTCCTATTTGGTAAACAAAATTCTAACCTCAATGTACAAATTTTTGTAAAGAATAAGGTGTATTATGTTATCAAATAAACCTGAGTTAATATATTGTACATAATTTTGCTGATATTTTGTCCCCAGTTCCTTTATTTACGAAGAAATAGTTAAAAAATAACAAAAAAGAGACGTTTTGAGGTTAGAATTTTGTTTACCAAATAGGACAGTTAAGAATAAATAGACCTTATGGTTATCTGTGACAGTAGGACCAATATGGCGGCAATGATCTTAAAGAGGTCTTAACAGTATTTACAATCTAGATGGACAAAAACTACTTACGTCTCCAGGGGTCTCCCAATACGTGGGATCGTCGGGACAATCATCAGGATCCTCTTCATAGCATTTATCACTCGCAATAACAGTGTAGTACAAATATTCGCGCGGGGGAATATCGGCGTCGATGGCATGTTCGAGGTCTGTCGTAATCTGGCCGGTGTAGAAGTCTATCTTGACTAGGTTGTCTGGGGTATCTCTAATTGGGCTGAAATAACGGATTAAAATGAACACAAAATATTTACCTTGCTACTCCGCTACTTACGTGCAAGTTAACCAAGCCTGTGCGAAATATATACGTTTTGCATGCAAGCCCTCCCACCACTACTACCACACAAAACGCACACAAATCCCACAAACTTAATTAATCCTAACACCACACAAACACTGACGCGCGTTTCGATCCCCGATAAATTTTGACCCATTATTAACAGGATTTATCGCAAGATTGGAAATGTAGTAACCCAAAAATATCAGATGTGCAGCATTTTAGACGTTTAATGATGTTGTTACCAAGAAAAAAATCAAGATGCTATATCCATACGACGAATCGTAAAATAGACACGACGTGCTATCAAACAGGCGTGTCGATAAAAACTAAAAACGGCTACAAAACGCATACCTACATGAAATAAAGACAGTCTTAAGTCTACACGACCATTCGTATAAATGCAGCGGGACAAATAAGCTATTTACCAAAATGAGTGAATCAGCTTCCAGAGAGCTATAAACAAATACTCACACAATAGTATACCGCACTTGGTTGTAGAGCGGGCCGTCGATGTCGGTGGCGAGCACAGAGCCGATCACCACGTTGCTGGTCGAGTTCTCGCGCACCCTGAATTCCTGCTCCAGCGTCTCGTTGGCCCAGATGGGCCAGTTGTCATTCATGTCGATGATGATGATTGTGAACGTCACTGGAGGAAATATATAAGACTTTAAGAACTAGCTTTTGCTGGCAGCTTCCACGAGTATTTCAGAGAAACAAGGACTGCATCTCGAAATTTCGGGATTTTTATCGAAAATGTAATCCTGGGATCTCAGAATACACAACTTAATTTATGTCAATTTTATGGTTCTCGATTTAACGTTTAAGAGTACTCTACATTCGTTTAGGTTCACTTGGTCCACATTCCCATTTGGTTCACATTCCTACTTCGTCCAAAATCCCACTTCGTCCGCACTCAATTCCCAAATCGTCCGCTTCCCATCTTGTCAGCATTCCCATCTCGTCCACTTCCCATTTTGTCAAGATTCCCATCTCGTCCTCATTCCCAACTCGTCTGCATTCTTATTTGGTCCATAATCCCAGTTCGTCCGCATTCCCATTTCGTCCACATTCCCAAGACACAACATTAAAAAAATACAATTGAATTGATTATTTTTAAAAGTTTGCTCCAGTTGCGGTGGAAGTGGGAATGTGGACGAAATGGGAATGTGGACGAAATGGGAATGTGGACGAAGTGGGAATGTGGACGAAATGGGAATGTGGACGAAGTGAACCTAAACGTCCACATTTTAGGGTTGAAATTTTGGGGTAGAAAACAGAGTGAATTCTTCAGGTGTATTTTACAACAGATAATGAGAGACTATTTACATTCAGAACATAATGCAGCACATAGGACCTCTTGCACGGTTAATGATTTAGAAATTACGTACTTTAATGGTTAATCTTTAGTTAAGAGTGACCGTTCCACGCATTTTAGAAGGTAACTGTTTCCTATCAGTTGTTTAAAACCACATCCAGCTGACCAGTAGGCTGAGCCTGTTGAGTACAGAGTACTGAAAAGTAAGTCTACGTAGGGTTCCATTTCGAATAATTGTAGCAATTGAACTTTGCTTAAACATATTTCCGAACGTTTTTTAGTAACTGTCTCACTCACTCTCATCAGAATCCTGCCCAAGCACAGTCATCTCGTCGATGACCCGCACGGTGAGGTACAGCACCTCAAACTCCTCAAAGTCGATGGTCACGTTGTCTCTTATCTCCTTAACTATAAGGTGCCCGTGCGCCGATCCAGTGGTGCCTTCGTCGTGGACTGTTATAATTTCCACGCACCTGAAAACAATTTTAATTTAATACAAAGTGTAATTAAGGTATTATGGAACCGTTATTGTATTTTGCATGGGAAAAAAAGTGACGAGGATGTCATCTGAAGATCAGACACTCGCGAAGGATGCTCATAGAAGCACATCCCAAATTGCAGGTGCTTTGTGAAAGGTCTGGATCGCTACCATACCACTCACTTATTCGTAAATCCAGCCGACAAGCAGCTTTCGTTGATGTGTTCCGCGTAGACTCTATACAGCCGATGAAATTAATTTATGAGGGAACCTATCTTAGTCTGCTACCCTTTGATGTTACGGAAAAATGGTTGGTGGTGCTATTTTAACGACTTTTCTAGGAGCCCTCTTGGATGTACTTTTTGAGAGATAATTTTCGTCTCTAACTACTTGAGGCTTTGGAGCTTACTCATGGAATTCCACCGCAGGTGTTTCTCGCCCTTGCTTGGTGGCATACGATGTCTCCCATTCGATCTCAAAGCGCAGGTAGGCGGTGGTGTCGGGGTCTGTGGCCGTGATCATCGTGGTTATCACCGTGCCCTCTGGAACATTCTCCTCCACGCTCGGACTTCCGCGAGGCTGGCAAAGAATGGATTTTAAATGTCAAGGTGATTCATTGATCACTCTCAATTTTGTCAGAAGACGGAATTGCATACAAATCACTGACCATTTCAATGTCTTTAACATAAAAATTCGTGAATACCAAAATCTGAAAAAGTGAACGGAGAGTCTAGTGGAAGTAGCAAGAAAACGCCTTAAGAATTTAGAAGATACTTAGTCATAGAGTGATGCCATAACATTAGTCGAGATTTGATAAAACTATCTAGCTGGGGGCGTGCTGTTATGATCCGTATAAATATAACGTCTAGCAGACATACCCGTCTGAACTGTGGGTATTTTAGCAATGGATTTTTTCGTACTAGTAACTCGTTATATCTGAATACTTCAAACTCACCAGTCGAAGACTTGGGGGCGTGTTGTTGATGTCTTGGAGCTGTATGACCAGCTGGGTGGTCACCGTGTGGTACGGACCATCCCCGAGTGTGTCCACAGCTCGCACCTGGTTAAAGAGTACTATGTTATTCGAACAACGAAGTTATCGAAGGAACATGGAGCATTCACGTCTGACTAGATCTATAGTCAGCTTTTCCTGAAAAGAATTCCTAAAATTTTGTTTCAGCGTCCCATATAAGTACATCTTAGGAGTTTCCTAGTTTCTCCGTCAGCCTGGAATTGACCTTGTTTTACTAACCTGCACAAATAGTTCGTTCTGCCGGTGGTAGTCGAATGCTTCGTCAATGGAGACACGAATTTCTCCAGTAGTCGAATTTATGGAGAGGTACTGTCCAGCGTTGCCCATCAGGGAATGCCTGAAAAAGAAACGCAATAACATACACACATACATGCATATTTATGCCTTACAGGGTAGACAAGGACCTTTTTTTACGGAGTGGAAAATCTTTTACGAATACCCCCAGGTCTTTGGAAAGAGACAATTGGCGTCACGTAAAATTAGAGCACGACAACGCTCTACGAAGCCGAAATTAGCCAAGAAGGCCGATGTACAGTCTTTATAGCCTATATAATTGTACATGGTCCTACCATTTGCGAATCGTGAGTATTATCTTATACTTGTTATTTACGACTTACACAACTTCATCATCCACATCCCGGTCTTCAGCCAGGACGGTCGCGACGTAGAAGCCAGCGCCCTCCGTCTCGTCGAAGGCGACGGTGTACGAAGCCTCCTCGAAGATGGGCTCCTCGTCGTTCCAGTTGACCAGGTCGATGTACAGTGTGGCCACGCCTTGGTGCGTCGAGTTGTTCAGATCCGTCGCTATTGCCTAGTAGGAAAGGATTAGGTTTAATTTATTAGCCAGTGCCATGGTCCTTCTGATGACGAATTATCATTTCACTATTAAATACCAAATAATGAAAGTTTCAAGAAGAGTTTTCAATGAACACAAGATATTTACCTTGCTAATCCGCTACTTAAGTAGCGTATTGAAATGGACCTCTGCAAAGTAAGGCCTGATTCAATAAAATAGTTTTCAAAGATTCATGGTTAAATTCATTCGAAATAAAGCTCAATAAAGGTAATCGCGGTCGATATCTCGTTTATAATACATATTTCGAATGAAAGTTTCAATTTATTCTTAAATAAACAGTTCAGTTACATATACGTGCCGGCACGTAAGTCTAGCGATGGTGAACACAGTTTCGAAAAAAACTAATTCTAATAGCACTTTTGAAAAGCCAAATTTTCACAAAGACACACAATTCAAGAACTTACCCGGATCACAATATGCTGGAACTCCTCGACCTCGTAGTCCAGCATAGCATGGTCTACTGTGCCCATGATGAAGGTCTGCTGCTGGTAGCCGACCTGTGGCGCCACGTAGAACGCCGCCGCCACACCAGGGGGCGACACTGTCTCCAGCTCTACGGTATATTGGGCGTTTTCACCCTATGGAGAAAATGAATGTGAATAAAACGAGTAAAATATGGCAGACTACTGTGTTGCTTATCGAATCTTTTCGTGGAAATAATACTTACAACCAATAATGAAACTAGTAACATTGGTAAAGACCAGTGAAAAGGCAAAACCCTTAGCTGACATTTTGAAAAGCCGCTAGATAAGATTAAAACGAAGGTCTTTACGAAGCAGTCATGAATCTGTACTTATTTAAATCGAAAATCGACGTACTTAGGTATACAAATGATAGCGCAGTTTTGGATACAAAATTTGACGTATTGGACATTTTTTGCCAAAGAAAATAGCTGAGATTGCGTTAAGTAGGATTTAACTATTCGCCTACTATAAAATAAGTTAGGTACAGGTAATCTCACTCCACCAAAACATTTTGGCTAGATTAGCTTGAATTATTTCGGTAACAAAGACTCACAAGATCCTTATCGTGGAAGCCGAAGATCTGGTCACCGAAGTCAAGGGTCAACGGCGTCTCCTCGAGCATGCTGATGTAGTACTCCTCTTGCATCGGCTCCGGCCGCTGGTCGTTGATGTCGTTGATGATGACCACGATCGGCGCCTCCGTTGAGAACTGTTCCCTGTCCAAATATGTGTAAAGTATGATGGATGAAGCGAAAGGTAGGCAGAATCGTAGCGAGTGGAACAAAGTAGTCTCTGCCTACCCCTATGGGCAAGAGGTGTGACTGTATGTATAAAACCACTACATAGAGATAACAATTGAACCGGTCAAATGGAGTAGGTCTACTGATTACTTTTTCAGAGTTTCGACACCACCTGCCAGTCATTCCTGTGGTCAACACTGCCACTGGCGCCAATGCAATCAGGTATGGGTGGTTACTTCATTTTTCCCTCGGTATGCTCTTTGTTCTTTTCTAGCTGATCCTGCCATAAAAGATTAGGTCATCCATATTATACTGTACCTATGTACTCAGTTAGTTCTTTACTCAAGTATGAAACTGCCCTGACTTTGAAGAGACCAGAATGAAAGTCAGTTCTATCAATCCATTGGAACTACCTGTTGTCATATTTGTAGGCGATGATCGTGAACCGGAACACCTCTCGCTGCAAGGTGTCGCGGTCAATGGGTGCCACGTGCAGGATGCCGCCGCTGCGCCCGTCGTCTATCGTAGTTATGGAGAAGTATATGTCTTCTGGAAAATACAATTGTCAAATAGTACAAGTTGTGATGGTGGTCGAGGGTGGTGACTAGCAGCGGAGTCGAGGCCCTGTAATACCTGGAAGATGAACTGTAAGTATCCTAAATTATACGTGTGGAGAGTGAAAATAGAAGGTTTCCAATTCGTCTCTTTATGAACTGATTCTGATATCTTTTGTCAAAATTCAACAATGAGAAGTGTAGATGAGCACGGAAGAATACCAAGATGTCCACTCGGTCGGTTTATAGTGGGAAAAGTTATATTTATTAGGTACCCTATAACTTGATTGCGTGGATTCTATAGGTATCATTATGGTCATCCACATTTATTTAGAAGCACAATCGCTTTGACCATACCTTTCTGTCAGACGGTAAAAGACGAGGGTAAAGAGAGATGGGATCCATCGATCTATTCTGCCCCAATGACTCACCTCCATCCTCAGTAATGATGTCATAGAAAATGGGCTTATTGATGGCGGTGTCGCCATCTATCGCTCGCACAGTGAACTCCATCGCAGTCTTCTCATCAAACTGCTGGACCGCGAAGATCTCCGTCCAGCGCGGAGGACGGCTCTCCACGTTCTCTACTTGCACCATCAGGGAAGCTGAGCCGACGTTCGGGAGGGAATCCTGAGAAAGTATGTATTCACTAGTACTGAAATAGATTTCATTGCTCACGTCACGGGAAACGCTTTTTACCGACATTGAAATTTATTTCGTATCAACTTTTATAACCGTCGTTCGTTCTATTTCACTGTGTTTATTAGTTAGTGAAACACAGACTATAGTTTTATTCTTACTCTTTTATGTTTTTGCGTCAAGTAATATTTCAAACCCCACTGTCCCAATAAACCAGAGTTAGTGCAGAGTTGGTTTGTTTTTAACAAAAAGACCACTAACTTACATCGAGGAGGAAGATTTATACTTACCAAAGCATGAACCGTGAATATATGCAGTGGATTGGTTTCAAAGTTGAGCGGTTGCGTGATGCCTACGGTGATCTTCATAGAGAACCAGTCTCCTGGCACGTTTTCGCCCCGGATATAGAAGATCTCGTCGTCTGATCGGTCACTGATGATTTCAAAGGACATGTCGATGGTACTGATCTGACCATCAGCGTCTGTGAGGTCGTACACGCATTCCGTTAGGCGGGCTTCGCCTAATTCCTGGGTTGAAAAGAACGTGTGTATTTATATTTGTAGCCTTAATTAATGATGAAGGGAATAACTGATAAAAAAATAAGCTTGCGTTGCATTAAATACCTAGGCATGATGACTATACTTTTTCTCTGTCCATCAAGTAGATTATCAAAAACACACACGTTTTTGGTACAATTTTTAATTATTTAAAGCCGACCGACGAACAAGCTTCACTTCGGAACTTTGACACGCTTTGTCTTTGTCATTTTTTGTTTGATTGACGATAGGATGTTTTGATAATCCCACTAACATAATTTCGCATTATTTGCCTGGTTATCTTCCCTGTTGCTTGTGCTCTCCATTAAAATTACAGCTCGTTAACTTTGACTTTGACCAAGATCATTATAATGAAAACTATTAGAGGCATTCTCGTAGTAGCGCATCTTAAGTGCCAAATAGACGTGTGGTGTTGATATATATGTCGATAGCGTCGAAAAGGTTGCATACTATATGATTAGAAAAATTGGATTAAAGACAAATCTTTCGTGTACCTATAGCTTAAAATCTAATCTTTACTTGAGCGAAAAAAAATCATCAAGCCACAAATAAAATTGTAAATTTGGGATACGAATGTCACAATTTTGCATCTATGCTAGTAAAGTCGAGGACTTACCTCCGTCTGGCAAGGGTCCAGGATGTGAAGCCAGGGAATGTTGTCGTCGATGTTCACGATGGTGAGAGACACCGAGGGAGTCAGCGCCTGGCCTTCCACGCGCACGTTGAACGAGTAGAACACCATACCTTCCTCATAGTCCTGCCTGCGAAACGATGATGGTTTTCATTTAGATTTTTCCAGGAGGGGATGTTCATTGGAATAACTAATAGCAGACTGACGTAAGCTTTCTAAAATTGGGTGAACTGGAGTCTTAAACAGTAGGCAATCTAACTACTACCTACTTATTATAAAAGGTGAAAATTTGGGTAGATACTGTAGATAGATGTATATTTGTTGTCAATCACGCCAAAACAGCTGAAATTGTGTGGATTTTGGAGGTGGTAAGGGCCAACCTTGGCCCGAAGCCCGAAGAACCGACAACCGTTGGGGAACGAGTTCTTGAGTGGAGACCACGGATCGGGAAACGTGGCGTAGGAGATCCTCAGACTCGGTGGAGCGAGGATCTTCGCAAGGCGGCTGGCAAGAGCTGGATGAGAGTGGCCGAGGATCGTGCTCTGTTGCGTGCCATGGGAGAGGCCTACGTCCAGCAGTGGACGAGCATAGACTGATGATGAAGGGTCCGTCCGCATTGCTACCACCGTTAAGTACTCGCTAATCCTGCTGCCAAGCAGTGGTGCTTGCGCTGCGGTGAAATTACTAGCACTATTTTAACTAAGCCCTCTAAGCTAGCAAGGCAAGGCATCGGCAATGCTTCGGTGTCCAAAGGCTGCGGTCATTTCCATCAGGTGACTAATTTGCTAGTTTGCCATAAAAAAACACATCGGTATGAAATTTGGCACAGGGATGGATTACAGTCTGGTATTGCACAAGGTTATTTTTTTATTCTGGAAAATTGCGTAGTTCCTGTGAGTTATCGATACTTAACAAATTGTTTGCAGAAGAAGTCGCGGGCAACGGCTAGTATGTTGAACAATAAGTCCATACCTTTGCGTGACGTAGATGTACCATTCGCCGGCACCGTTTTGCCGAACCACGGCACCCAGAAGAGCGTTCCGTCCGGTTACAAATGTTAATTCCGGCGTTGCGGTCCCTGGTCGACAAATAATATATCATTTTTATGTCTTTAAACATCCTACTAATATTATAAATGCGAAAGTTTGTGACGATGTGAGTGCTCGTGTATGTTTGTTCCTTCTTCACGCTAAAACGACTGGACGGATTTGGATAAAATTGAAACGAAGCTTGCTAGTACCTTAGATTAAAACATAGGCTACTTTTTATCCCGGAAAATACCATAGTTCCCGGGGGATGGCCATAAACATGTCGATTGCTAATTCTACGCAGACGAAGTCGCGGGCAAAACTGAAGCTAGTGGATAATATAAGTGATGTTATATTAGATGCCTGCCTTGGTTTCGCTTTGTTTCTTGCAATCATATAGGTATATTATAGAGCATAACATTATGGTTTGCCGTAGTAGCAGGTACGTTAAATTTCATATTAATTATTGTTCATCACACCTTGATAGTTGAGTTTAGCGATAGGTATGTCCCCCTCGATTTCCTCCTCCATGAAGATGAGCTGCGTGCCTGCGTTGGCGCCGGTTGGGTAGTACTGATCCATGCACAGGTCCAGGCGATCCGGCGCCGGCAGCAGCGGTCTCGTAGCCCATGTTGTACCTTGGAAACACATTATAAAAATAAAAATGTTTTGAACCCCTGAACGTGTGTTTACATTTTTTATCTCGTGTCTTTGGCCTCACTTTAGTTCTGCCAGTTTTGGTGCCGCACCGAAATATCGGGTGTCTTATACTACAGAGTAACTTTGTAAGGCCGCGTCCCCCCACCGCTTTTTTTCCCTTTATCTATCAGACAGATTTTCAAGAAGTACTTATAGACACGTAAGTATTTTTTCTTTTTTCACGTTATGAAAATATTACGGAGATATTGAGTTGATATTTACCTACTTAGAAGTGACGTCACTTCGCTAACCCCCACTCCCAAATTTTGATGCGCTCTATCTTTGTCATTTTATGTTTAATTGATGAAAGAAAAAATACGTGTCCTAATCTTTTGATAACTCAACTGACGCACTAAATATAAATTACTTTTTTTTTACCCAGTTGATCATCCATATTCGCAGGGTGGTACAGACAGCGCGTATAGTACTATTAGTATATTTGTGGTAATGGCAACTGTAAGTAGGGTATTTTCATACTTTGTCCTATTTGGTAAACAAAATTGTAACCTCAATGTGCAAATTTTTGTAAAGAATAAGGTGTAGTAGGTAGGTATTATGTTATCAAATAAACCTGAGGCAATATTTTGTAAGTACACAATTTTGCTGATATCTCCAGTTCCTTTATTTACGATGAAATAGTTAAAAAATAACAAAAATGAGACGTTTTGAGGTTAGAATTTTGTTTACCAAATATTACAGGTAAGAAAGAAAATACCTTAGTCACCCCGGTTTACGATACCTACTGTCGCCACAGCGCTTACGTAAGTATACAACATAGGTACATACATAAATCACGTCTTTAATGGGGTAGACGGGGCCTAAAGTAACAAGACCTAAAGGCCTCGTTTAGCATGATGGTATCTACCCCATGGCATAGGTGGAAAGGGGGAAACAAAATAGTGATGGGTTGCTAACCGCAACGCTATAACATGATTCCTAAGATTTTCGAGATTTTCGCCCATTCCCTCGCTGGTGTGCTTACCATCTAAATTTAATTCTGGCCAATCGTCCGGCCGCGGTGGCCTCGGAATTGCTGTCATGTAGGTGCAGTTGTGTCCTAGAAAAACACAAGTTCAAGTTAAACATTTTTTCTTTCTTTCTTTCTTTCAAGTTTTGGTGCAAACCCCTTTTTGGTGGCGGTACCCGGCTATTTTGTTCATTTCGCAAATGTTTCAAGTCATTCGGACCATGAGTTTTGCTTTTCTCTGATGGCTTGAACCAGGCTTCAACGGCTTATGTTTTTAGGAACTATCCCTCCGTTGGCTGCTCTTTCGTTTGTCACAAGACTATATCGGCTGCATTTTTTTTGCAAAAGCAACCAGAATCAAAAGTTTTTATAAAAATATTTAACGGTGAATTAATTGCATCAATCTTGCAACAATTCGTAATTTTGAAATAACTGTAAACAAATGATTCCTAGTTTAAATATTTTTCTTTTTTTCTCCAAACCTTTGCGGCCAGCACCTTTTTAATGTAGCTTAACATAAGTGCGTGCGGCCAGTATTTTAATTAGAAAAAGAACAAAATAAAATGCAACTCTAAAAAGACTTAAATCCAAACCTCAGTATTTTTATATGGAAATACCATATTTTTAATTTAACAATGCAAAAAATAGATACAAAACTCACCTTCATTCTGCCCCGAAATAAGAGGTACCGCTGTCAGCAGCACCGCGGCTATTAAGTGAAGATTAACCGCCATCGTGCATGTTCGTTTTCTGAAGGCAAATAATAATTCGTATTTAGTTTTTAGGGTTCCGTACCTCAAAAGGAAAAAAACGGAACCCTTATAGGATCACTTTGTTGTCCGTCCGTCCGTCCGTCCGTCCGTCTGTCAAGACCCTTTTTCTCAGGAACGCGTGGAGATATCAAGCTGAAATTTATATCAAATACTCAAGTCCACTGCCCCTTGGAGCTGTGAAAAAAAACAAACTTCTAAGCCAACGCAATCAAAAGACACAGCCGTTTATGCCGCAAATTTCCGCAACTCTCAAGGGAATCAAAACTTACAGGGTACTTCCCGTGAACGCAGAATCTTGAAATTTGGTATGAAGGTAGGTCTTATAGCACAGATTAAGGAATAATTGCGAAAACCGTAAATATGTATGTATGTCTGTATATATCAGTGACCAATATAAAGTGACACCACACTGCGTACATAAACTTAACTTAACTTAAACTTAACCTTTAAACTTGTATAAAGAGTTATTGTATTGTATTGTATTGTATTGTATTGTACATTTTGCTTTGGAGGCTCTGCTTACACTGGTTTATGGATATTTATAGATACGATATTTATACGGAACCTCGGTGCGCGAGCCCGACTCGCACTTGGCCGGTTTTTTTTTATACAGAAGGCCGAGTCTGTTTTACGCTTGTCCTAAAATCGTTTACGTCCTGGTCCTGGGCCTTACCATGACGTTTTAATGCGATTCAATTCTGATTCAGTTTAGGTTCGCTCGGTGATAAATCACTATCACTATCACTACATACCTAGTATAAAACAAAGTCGCTTTCCGCAGTCTGTCTGTTTATAAGTTAAGTAGAATTTAAGTACTGTTGTACATTTATTTTATTCTGAAAAAATAACCTTCTGCCAAGTTTCTTGCGGCGCATTCTTCTTGGCAATGATGGTAGTTTAAAAAAAAGACAAGCTTTTGAATTTTGAATTTTGAATTTTTGTACGACACTTTAATCTTTCAAATGGTGGCACATCCCAAGAAGGTTCGCATTTGCACTACATTGCTGGACCCTATTTTATAAAGCTATATAAGTTTCATTTACAAGCGGATGTCTCTTTCTGACCCTATGTGTTAGATAGAGACTTCCGCTTGTAAATTGTAACTTGCAGCTTTATAAAATAGGGCCCTGCTAGTGTCTCAGTCTAAGCTGGAACACGTATTGTGGGTTTTTACAATACGACAAGAAAGGCAATTGTTAATTGCGTCTGTTAAACAGCGAGGATTCATTATAATTACATTGATAACAAATCAATCAGAGCGATAGCAGCATGTACAACTTAATGTAAACCATACGACCCGCTAATGTGTCTCGAAACTAATCTAGAATACTCCATAATCAAAACATTTAGCTATCTAAATACTAATTTAAGATTACATACATACATACACACATTCATACTGGAAGAAATCCTTTTTAGTTCGTCTTTGTGCATTGTGTTGTCCTGTATTCATATATACAATGAACACAAAATATTTACCTTGCTTTATTTTTCTTGCTTTATTTTTTGCTTGCTTTTGTGTTCATTGAAATGGACCTCCGCAAAGTAACGACTGATTCAATAAAAAAAATTTCATACATACAGTCACGCCTCTTTCCCACAGGGGTAGGCAGAGACTAAGTACTTTGTTCCATTTGCTACGATCCTGACATACCTACCTATTTCGCTTCATCCACATTCATCAATCTCTTTATACATGCTCGTCAGAATAATGGTTTTTCAGATTTAGCTTAGAAAGTACCTAAGCTTTTATGCACATAAAATTCAAAAACCATGGGTGCCAAGTGTTGCAAGGGGTACGTATATACAATCTGGATCTCGGAAACGGCTCCAACGATTTTGATGAAATTTGGTATGCAGGGGGTTTCGGGGGTGATAAATGGCCTTATCAAATGGGGGCTTTACCATGACGTCTTAATGCGATTCGGTTTAGGTTCGCTCGCTGTCAGATTCATACCAAAAGTGACAGCTAAAACTTGAACTGAGTCGGAATTAGGACGTCATGGTAAGGCCCCAGTACGACATCGGAATGTTGCGAGACGTAACAATGTGTGACCCTATATTCCCCCCTAATTCGTGTACCCCATCTAACTTGTATACGGGACACGAATTATCAGGTTTTGCTTTTCTGGGCCGCGCATTTTAAGTCTATATCCCGGGACGTATCTAACACGTACGTAAGCCGCCTTAAAAGGATCCATGAGGGATCCGTACATAGTTAATTGGTCCCTCGATTGTGATAAGTGTAGAACGGTGTTATTTCTCATGTTCAAGGAATCATGTTAAGCTTTTGAAGGCCAGCCACAGACATACGGAATTTTCATACGGTTTCCCAATGATATTTCATAGTATAGATATGTTACGTTCCTAGTAAATTGCGTTTGAAAAACGTCCCCTCTGTCAACTGTCACATTGACTGCCACGGACTACTCAAACTGTGTGTTTTTGCTTGTTTGAGGTAAATGAGACAATTGGCTAAGTAAAGTTTTTGGAAGAGGTGCAAATTATATTTTTATTCGACAGTCCACGTCTTAATAATCGAGGAACTGCAGCTCTTTTATTTTTATTCCCTCTTGTTAGTTAGAAATATTTTTTTAAGTGGTCGATTTGACATTTGTGAAATTTAATGGATGACCAGCTACGCGTGCCTAGAACTAGCTTGTAATAAAAAAAAAACTACGTCAACCGTACGTATAAATAACGGACCGTACGGAATAAAAATAAAAGAGCTGCAGGTCCTCGGTTATTAAGACGTGGACTGTCGAATAAAAATATAATTTGCACCTCTTCCAAAAACTTTACTTAGCCAATTGGGTCATTTATGAATCTTCAAATCGGGCGCGGTAGTGACATATCTACTCCCAGTTTATATTGTAATATCATTGCGGTTTCCGTACGGAATGACTTCAATTTGTAGCCCTGTCCCGTTCCGTTATATAGCGATGTCCCGTTCGCTGACGTCAATCCGTACGGAAACCGTATGAAATTTCCGTATGTTATGTGGCCGGCCAAGGTTGTAAGTTAGTTCCCGGCGCTATTTCCTATTATAATCACCTGTCCTTTTATTCGTCGATATCCAATCCAAACTCTCAATAGATCGTCCAATTTCCACAAAACAAAACACAGTATCCAAATCTCAAGCAATCCCGAATACTTTTAAAACAAATTAATAACAAATTCGCGCAACTGCCTGCCAGGAAACGGCTAGATATTTTCACACTGACCGATTGGCATCTTAATGAAACATTATTTTGCGCTGTGACACTCGTTTTGATTAGATTAGATTGCGGGATATTATAATTATTCACTTGGTATAGATTAAGGACATGATATCGCTTTGTTCGGCGAAATGTGATGGAATGCCGACAGGGCATTGATAAGTTTTGAAAAATTCCTGATTGTCCAGTGGCACTGTTTTTAACCCCCAAAGGGGCGATATAAGTTTGAATTCTGTTGCCGGAGTTTTAGGGCTGGTTCTTCTTTCTTTCAGTTAAGTATATGTTTTTGATAGGTAATTATGAAATACTTAGGTACCATTTCTCATCATTTAATTTTTTTTCATTTTAGTTACGTTAGTACTATTATACTATATTCTGTGTTTTAGTCTGTAATTCTTTTATTTTTATTTTTAATGGCAATAAACGGTATCTTATCTTATCATAACTTTTTTTATATGTTTAAAATAGCCAAGCACCGTTTCTTGCTTTTTGTATTGCATTACCTAATCATACACTTTTATAAGTCTCATTAACTATATTTGTATTGGTTGTTTATTATCTACACTAATATTGTAAAACGGACAGACTTGACTGTTTGTGTGTTTATTTGCATTAAATAGGCTCCGAAACTAATGGACCAATTAGAAAATTCTTTCACCATTAGAATCCTACATTACCCATATCCCTATATTTAATTCCACGCGGACGAAGTCGCGGGCAACAGCTAGTCTGAAATGCATACATAAATACATAAATCAGGTCTTTATCCAGGGCCGTCTTTAAACTATTTGAGGCCCTGGGCACATTAGGATCATGAGGCCCCTATGACCTAAATATCGGTTATCATTTGGTAATCTGGCAGGAACTAGGGGGCCCCATTCGATCGCGGGGCCCTGGGCACGTGCCCATAGTGCCCAGTGGAGAAGAGGGGCCTGTCTTTATCCCTTACGGGGCAGACAGAGCCTAAAGTAACTTTAAAGGCCACGTTTAGCATGATTGTGGGCATATAGGTGTAAAGGGGAATCAAAATAGTGTCTTGAGTTGCTAGCCGCATTGCCTACTTATAGGTAACGTGATTCTTAATATTGTCGCCCATTCCCTCGATGGGCTTTTACCATCTGCGCGGGAAGAGAAGCAACTGTACATTCTATGTTTTTTCTTTGCTCCCAGACAACTTGAAGGAAATTATTACATCTTACTAGCATTTTCCCCGGCATTTGCCACGGCTCAGTGAGCCTGGGGTCCGCTTTGACAACCTAATCCCAAGATTTGGCGTAGGCACTAGTTTTACAGAAGCGACTGCCATCTGACCTTCCAACCCAGAAGGTTAGGTATCTAACTAAAGCCTTATTGGGATTGGTCCAGTTTCCTCACTATGTTTTCCTTCACCGAAAAGCTCAGGGTAAATTTCAAATGTAATTTCGCACATAAATTCCGAAAAACTCAGAGGTGCGAGCCCGGGATTCGAACCCGCGACGCTCTGCTTGAAAGGCCACAGGTCAAACCACTAGGCTACCACGGGTTTTTGGAAGGAAATTATTATTAGTCTGAAATAAATGAATTGAATTAAATTATAAGTCATCATTATCTATTGATAAAATGCGCGTTGCGACCTGTTTAATTATCAGTTATTTTTATGCGTTTTAATCCTTTTAAAATTATGTTGCAATTGTGCAGAAGTAAATATAAAGATGAACAATCGAATGAAATGTCTTTTATCTAATTCCCCGCCAATATATTAGGCGATAAGTTATTAAACGCATAAAATAGGAATTTTATAAACACACTTACTGTTTTATCACATTATATCAATTTCAATCGGAAGTATTTATTTTAATCTCGTGATAATGGCTGGTTGAAGAATCCATTGCGATTTATACTTCATTTTTCAGTCAATGGCTTTGCTAGGGAAATCGGGCGTTTTTAGGGTTCCGTACCTCAAAAGGAAAAAACGGAACCCTTATAGGATTACTTTGTTGTCCGTCCGTCCGTCTGTCAAAACCCTTTTTCTCAGGAGCGCGTGGAGGTATCAAGCTGAAATTTATATCAAATACTCAGGTCCACTGCCCCTTGGAGCTGTGAAAAAATCTAACTTCTAAGCCAACGCCGTCAAAAGATACAGCGGTTTACGCCACAAATTTCCGCAACTCTCAAGGGAATCAAAACCTACAGGTACTTCCCGTGAACGCAGAATCTTGAAATTTGGTATGAAGGTAGGTCTTATAGCACAGATTAAGGAATAATTGCGAAAACCGTAAATATGTACTATGCCTGTATATATCAGTGTCCAATATAAAGTGACCCCACACTGTGTACATTTTGCTTTGGAGCAGGGCTCTGCTTACACTGGTTTATAGATATTTATAGATAATGATACGGAATCCTCAGTGCGCGAGTCCGACTCGCACTTGGCCGGTTTTTTACAAGCTTTTCATTAACTTGCAATGTATGTATTTATGTAAGATAATTATGTTTGTCCGGATGGAATCATGCAATTCAATTTTGAAGTAGATATCTTCAACCGATTGTGCTGAAATTTTGCCCATATGTGGGAGTTGGTTGACAATATAATAATCTGGTAGTAGAATCCTGGTGGCTTTGTCAGGACCTTCTCCACAGGAGGGAACTCTTCAACGGTTAGTCCGATTGACTTGAAATTTGGTACACATATGAAAAACGGATGACAATGAAGTCGTAGCATAGGTACATAAAAAGTACAGTCAGCAAAAGCTTGTGTCAAAAATTAAATTTGTAGGTTAGGTTATTTTATAACTACAACAAAGGGGCAAACGAGCAAGTGGGCTACCTAAATGACATCCGCAATACCGGAGTGTGACAAATGCGTTGCCGGCCTGGAGGGCTAAGACCTGCTAAGACAAAATATCTCATGTGCCAGTAATTAAAATTTAATTACCTACACAGAATATCCTTTTCTCAGAACGAAGACAAGATTAGCGAGTAAAATGGTGGTAGCGATTCGGACGGACCCTACACAATGTTATTTCTCAAATCTTCGATAGCCTCGACGGATAGGTAGTATGGAAAATTTTCGGAGGGGTTTGAAAAATTTGTCATTTTTCGTCTGTTAAAATTGTTCCTCAGTTTCGGCGCCTGCAATAAAATTATGGCAAACAGTTATTAGATTGGCATTGACTGCGACAATACATACACGGACGCTAGGCGTCGTAAATATTTTCGTGTTACCCTTTGTTAGTTCTACATGCATACACTTTGCTTACACAATATAATATTATGTGGACTAAGTAGGTAGGTAGTGCCTCTTATTGTGAGAGGAGGCCTGTGCCCAGCAGTGGTAGGTATAAAGGCTGTAGATGATGATGATGATGATGATGATGATAATAAAGAAGTAGGTATTGCTTTGCTACACATACTAAGTAGGTAGGTCGTTTAGAAGACGTTATTCAGAATCGGATTAATCATCGAGAGGCCCGTAGGTTGCGATGAACTTTGTAAAAATTAGAGTCGACAAAAAAGGCGTGACGTACCTACCTTTATATAGGTACCTATGTATCATTATTTTTCCAGATCATTAACTTCAATTAAAACTTGTGATAGATGAATATTAAAATGCTGTTATCAGCTGCTGTTTGTTTTATCGGCGGTTCTTTCACTCCCGAGTGGAGCCGAGCGGTTACGATGGCCGGGCCGCTGGCACACGAGTTATCTGGTCATTAACAATTTAGAACAAACCCACTACGCCACTGTTTAACTATACGCGCACAGTTATACTAAACCTTACCTCAGGCCCTGTCTACCCCGTAAGGAACAAAAATGTGATTTATTTACATACTAGCTGTTGCCCGCGACTTCGTCTGCAAGGAATTCGTTTATCGCTATCCCGCGGGAACTACGCTATTTTCCGAGATAAAAAGTAGCCTATGTGTTATTGCAGACCATAATCTATATCTATTCCAAATATCATCCAAATCCTGCCATTCTGGCTTGAAAGAGTAACAAACATATATCCATCCATACAAACTTTCGCATTTATAATATTAGTGTAGGATGCATGTATGTATGTAATACCTAATTTTTACAAATTTAAAGTTGTTCAATCTCACAAAGTTTACTTTTTTTGACGTCGAGGAGAAGTAGATCGTAGGAAATTAAAAAAAAATTGAAAAGTTAGGGTGCGACCACACCGCCGCTTAAAAAACGGTGACGTTACGGAATCGCAACAAAATGAATGAAGAAACGGTGAGAAAACGTGACGCATACGACACGTCACTGCGTATACGCGGCGGCTTGGTCGCACCCTTAGTTAATTTTTTTATAACGTTTGCCTTTCGCAAAATGTTAATTAGTATAGTTTCTTTAGGAGGAACGCGAAAGTCGCGGAACCGATGAGCATGGATCACATGATAATATTGAGACCTTTTGTCCTTCAAACAAATTGGACTATCTTAGTTAAATAAATGTACTTATTAAGTTGATTACTTGCCATAATTACAGAGGCTACAAAATGTCCGATCGGCTCGCAAGCACCGGCCACGTACCCGGCTCGCGTGCGCAGACGCAGCTCAGTGAGAACCGGGATTTACTTCTAGAAACATCACTCTGGACACAAGTGAGTTTATTTGTTTATTTACAAACCATTATTTATTTTTAAATTTCACTGTTTAATCGTAACATCGTCATCTCAAATATTAATTTCTTGTATTTTTTTTTAAAGTTTTTTTCGTAGAAAAGTGTTCTAGCTGAGTACGACAATAAGAAATAAATAAGTTTAATCCGTTGATATTAAACTATTTAGTGTTTTAATTTATTTTTTGAAAAAAAAAAGAACATGTTTTAGTTATGATGAAAACTTAGGGTAGACGAAGCCGGATACGAGATCAAAAGCTGTTGCGTTATCTTTGACGAGTTTTAATTATTTTATGTTCTAGTTATCGTCAATCTTGGACTCCTACTTTATTGTTCGTAAGCTAAACTAAAACTATTATTACTTAAAGTAAAGTCGGCTACATTTACCCAAAAGGGTGCTCGGTGGTAGACTTTGTCTACAAAAAAAACTAATATTTTATTGCTATTAAGTAGGTCGACTACATAGCAGTATATAGGTGAAAAACTTAAGTAAATGACCTGCTGTATGTAGTAGTGTTCAGGGGCTGTTCAGGGGCCTTACCATGATGTCTTAATGCGATTCAGTTTAGGTTCGCTCACTGTCAGATTCATACTAAAATTGACAGCTAAAACTTGAACTGAGTCGGAATTAGGACGTCATGGCAAGGCCCCAGAACCGATATGGGACTTGAGTCATTTTTCTAATTTGGAACGTCAATTTGTCTATTCGCACACATTACTCACACATACACAGGTTATCAGGACTATGCAACTTAAACTATATACTTACTACTAACTTTTTCGGAGCAGTCGGTACAGAGTTAATTATGGTACCCTTTATTAAAAAATAAGTCAAATAAAAAACATACAAACTTATTTACCACGCAATGTACAGTAAACAATGCAGTTAATAAAATAAGTTTGACACGTGAGAATGTGACAGCCGAAATAGATTTGCGTTACATTGCTGCTCGACAGCAATCTTCATAAACTAATTACCTAATTAGGTAGGTACGTCGAGTTAGTTAGAGAAAATTAAAAAATATGATTGAATAACTTAACCTAAAGCCTAAATTAAAGAGGTTTCGTCCTTATTCCAAATCCGCACTGTAAATATACAAAGAATTCGGACTACCTACCCGAACTTTGTTTTAGCCTTTTTTTGTCCGCTTACCTGTATTTGTAATTCGTCCTCTGAGGATTTGGTTAGCTGGAAGAGATCCTTTTTTATTTAGGGATAAGTTCGCCATTGTACTTTTTCTGTTTGGGGCCATTCAAGTATTACGTAAGCACATTTTTTACAATTATTTACCCCCTCCTTCCCCTTGTCAGCAAAAGTAAGCAAACCTCTTCCCCCCCTCCCATGCTTACGTAATCATTGGTACGGTCGCCAAATAAGTGGTCTACCACTTTTCATCCATATTCTTATCAAATGAAAATGTCGCTAAAGTCAAACTTTCAAGTTGACAGCCTGTCTTATCGACGTTATATATTGTGACGTTCAGTGACGTGCAAAGGAATTTTAACCTTAGGATGGTAGACCACATATTTGGCTGATGGCACCTATAGGCATTTTTCTTTTATGTATTTGGTTTTTTATAATATTTGTGGGTTGCCATTTGTGTAAAAAAGTAAATAATAAATAACTGCTGACGTAATCACAATATCGACCCCCCCACCCACCATGTCATCAAAAATAAGCAAAGCAAAGACCCCCCGCCCCCCTCAAGCGCTTACGTAATACTTGAACGCCCCCTTTGCTCTTTTGTTTTTATTTACGTTTTATTATTTTATGTGCAATAATAGTACATTATTGCGGCGGCCGGGACGAAAGGGGTTGCCGGTCGAGTAGGTAAGACGGCCGAATGGTGGGAGTAGCCTCCGAAATTATAAACCAATTTTTTTTCGAATAGGTATTGCAATTGCACTTCGTTGTACCTGTGTTGCCATTTATCAGTGCATTAACTCACCATTGTTTGTAATAGGTACAGTCAACAGCCGACTGATCTCAGTAACTTTACCTACCTATGTTTAGTAATGTTTGTATGCCGTCGCTCGCATTAATTTCCTCATACAGCAGAATGCAGAATGCACAAATAGGTATTATGCCTCTTTGTATTCTCTAAGCTCCTCAGTGAAGTCACTGCTGTGCTTGGCAAACCAACTTGACGCCTTTGCTAACAGGCTTTATACAGTCTTAATATTGGTGATATTAACCAACGACAAGACACCGGAGTCCGTATAATGCCTACGAGCGAAGAGGTCAGTTATGATGGTCAGTGAAGCACAGCTTGGTTGAATCACGCCACAGTTGCTAGCGGAATATAAACTCTGAAATTCGTAATTCGTAGGTCGTATCTTACCTTTACGCTCACCCTTTACTTGGCCTGTGGACAAAATACCGGCCGAGTCGAACTCGCGCACCGAGGGTTCCGTTCAAATTCGGCAAGTGAATATGAAATCCAGTGTTAGCATGTCTTGCCTCCTAAGCAAAATGAAGGCAGTGTGAGGTCATTTTATATTGTCACAGACAGACAAACACAGTACTGTTTTTTTAGTATTTATTTGATGTTATAGCGGCAACAGAAATACATCTTCTGTGAAGACTTCAACTGTCGAGCTACCTATCACGGTTCATGGCATACAGTCTGGTGACAAACAGACAGTCAGACGGACAGTGGAGTCTTAGTACCTAATAGGGTCCCGTTTTTACCCTTAAGGTATTGAACCCTAAAAAGACCTGCATGCTTATTACGTAACTCGCTCGCAATCGCCATCGTGTTCATTTTGACAGTTCTTGTATGAATGTGACAGCTAGCCGATTCCGATGCCAATTGTCAGCCCATACACGAACTGTCAAAATGAACACGATGGTGATCACGAGCGAGTTACATAATAAGCTAGCTGTGCATACAAATAACAAGACGAGAAAAAATACCTACGCGGCGTGTTGTGTTGTATTGATTAAAAAAGATGATATAAAATCTTACAATTAAGTAATCTGTGATCTTGACCAACATTATTGGTTGATAAAACACCCAATTTTCCTTGCTATCGAAGGGTAAACTAAACCTAACTAGTAAATTCTTACTATTATGATATGTAAGTATTATTCGAAAGTTTGTATGTCTGGCGGCCTGTCTATGTTTGGTACACTTTCACACCAAAATGGCAGCACGAATTTAGGTAGCATAATCTTTGGAATACCTAATACATATGCCACTTTTTATTCCGATTTTCCCACGGGATCGGGCTTCACGCATATAGAGGTAAAAATAAAAATAAAAGTTCACGCAAGCGTCGTTAGCGCCGTAACGCAATTCTAAATAGACACCGAGTGACTAATGGCTTATTCCCAGGGCCGTCTTTAAACTATTTGAGGCCCTGGGCACATTAGGATCATGGGGCCCCTATGACCTAAATATCGGTTATCATTTGGTAATCTGGCAGGAACTAGGGGGCCCCATTCGATCGCGGGGCCCTGGGCACGTGCCCATAGTGCCCAGTGGAGAAGAGGGGCCTGCTTATTCCACCTCTCTCTGTACAACTCGTTAGGTATATGGTGCTGTCACTACTTATTACTATAAAATAGATAAGTATGGTCGAAAATTAGAGGCTTTATTTTTTGTCAATATTGACATTCAAGTGCCGCTAACTAAAAACTAACTGTCCTCCTTCATCTTCCAAAACTTACTCCAAATCCTTCACAGTTCAATCTGCTAGGCTGTGGAATCGGTTACCGACCTCCATCAGGCAGTCTGTCTCCGTGGTGTCGTTCAGGGAGGGCTTGAGGAAGATGTGGCTCACACCATCTCCTTAGATATTGTATATGTGTACTCTAATTGTATTTTGTATGTATGCATGTGTGTAATGATATTTAGTAGTTTATTTTATGATGTTTTATTAGATATAGTACGCTCTATTGTGGCTTTCACTTTATAGAATTTTAAACTCACTCTTTGTCGGTCCCTCGTTTAATGCTCCTCTCATCTACTCAAAGGTTAACTGGTAGAGATCCCTTATAGGGATAAGTTCGCCTTTGTGCATTTATTATTGTTATTTGTATTATTTTGTGAATTGTATCTGTTTCTTTATATTTGTACAATAAAGCATTACTTACTTACTTACTTACTTATTTACTTACTAAGTACCTAATTACGCAAAATCTTGGGATTAGGTTGTCAGTGGACCCCAGGCTCACTGAGCCGTCGCAAATGCCGGGAAAAACCCGCCCTAACTGTGTTGGGTGGAGCCACAAGTCTTTGATTCCCTTGATGACATTAAGAGATCATAATTCATCAGCGGAGCACAGGTTCCACGTGATTTCTTATTTGCGGCCACAGTCCGTCAGTGTCGTGAATGACCACGATAACGGCGGGTCTAAAGTTGCTGATAACGGTGGTTCCGGGAGGCCGCCATAATAATATTACGGATCGATTGTCGAGGCCTTGATTAGCACTTCTTTAGCGGTGTTGAGCACTTTTTGGATGTAAAAAATGTTAACTCGCGTCAGGCGTAAGACGGAAGGAGAGTTTAGGTACACTCGAGGACTTTGTTGAGCATACATGGAGCGCTGTCATAGTGAAGTAACGTCATGTCGACAAACAAATTTCAATAATATTTTGACATTGACATTTTGCGACAAGGTTCTATCGTGGCTCAACAATTAAAGACCGCGGGTGTACCAGGATATCAGATCCTCTAACCCCCGGGCCACATTAGCGGGCGAAGGTTCGTGTCATGATTTCGCGATAAAAAGTTCGAGTTCGTTTAACCACGAACTAGGTGGCCACATTTGACCAAATTATCGCGATAAAAACTTCGGACGAACTATGTCGCGCAACTCTGAATTTGGCGGGAAAATTAACCAAGAGCGCAACAAAAACAAAAAATAGAGAAAGGCTTTGTATTTGATGTCGGTAAATAATTATTGAAATGGCACTTATCAAAATTGACGTCCATTTCAGAAATTTCAAAGTACGAACGTGCACGAACACGAACTCTGTCGAGATAAAATCCTTTGATCTGCGCTAGATACCGACAGGAGGCCGAACACAGTTCGAGTTCGCCCGAATGATTCGTGATAAAGCGAACTGTCTGTCCACACATGCCTCGATAGGGCGAACCTTTGCCGAATCCCGCTAATGTGGCCGTAGCATAAGAGTTTATTTTGAAATACGAATGAAACGTGTTCGATTTTTAAATTTTGAAGTGTTTTTTTGTTGACTCGTACCTACGTTTTTTTTTGTAAGCGGCCAGTACAGTATTTTAGTTTAGAAATATTTAGAATAATAATGAAAAGTGGATAACCTGAACCGTAGCCCACTGTCGAGCCTTGCCACAGAAAATTGAATAGGTAGGTACTTAGTTGCATCTTGGTTCACTTAAGAAATCCGTTACTAGCCTCATTAAGTGATCAAAAATTGAGTGCAAAAATGATAAAAATTTAAATAAAGATGGAATTTTAGCGTAAGGGCGCTTTTATTGCAGGTACATTGTGAAAATTACCGTAAAATTGTCGTCCGGCATCGAACAATAGGTAATTACATGTCTAAAATTCTACCTGTATAAAGTCTGTCAGGGTTGAACATTTCATAAACCTAAGTGAATTGCCTTAATAATGCTAGGAGTCCAATCAGTCTAATCGATAAGCATTGTGGCTGCATCGCTATTAAATATTCGACTATTTGCCAAAATCCTCTCTACTGTAAGTTTGTAATATTTTAGAGAAAATGTTTTCTGCGTCTGCGAAAATTGACCAAGCCCGCCGCAAGACAACATTCATCAATCTTTCACGTGCAACATGAATGACTGTTCCACCAGGTTCAGTGGGTGACATCACTGCCTCTTCAGGCGATGAACTAAATATAACAATTACAATAAATAGATTCCAATATTTTAAAACCAAGAGATAACCTTTGCAATATCTCGTTAAACTGAGACGCCTCTCATCAGTTGTTGTGAAGTATTGATGAGAACAAGTCTAAATGTTAAGGTGTTGACAAAATTGTTTTGCAATTAATTCTGGCGTCAGTTTACTTTTAACTGAATACCGCGTTACAAGTTTCAACTAAATATATACGTTTTCTCTCACATTTTAAGTTGATTTGAAGTTGGCATTTGTTTTTATTAAAATTGGCAAGTTGCGGTCGAAAATCTCGAAACATCATCGTCGAATGTTAGAGTATAGTGCCAGAATTACCGTCACAATCAGTATGCCGGGGAATGGTGATGTGCAGAAGAAGGTCTTCAATGGGAACTGTACTGTGGGGTTACGGCAGAAAAAGGGCTCCATAGCGAAGAGGGCTGAAGCTTATTTGCAGGCTGTCAGCAAGAGTCAAGGCCCTCCTCCTACAGGTAAGGAAAGGTTTAATCCATGGAACGTCTTCCAGACACCAGGGGCCTTACCATGACGTCCTAATTCCGACTCAGTTCAAGTTTTAGTTTTTAGTTTTAGTTTAGTTTCAGTTTAGGTCCGCTCGCTGTCAGATTCATACTAAAAGTGACAGCTAAAACTTGAACTGAGTCGGAATTAGGACGTCATGGTAAGGCCCCAGTACCCCTAAGCTTTTTAAGCCACAGTTTCTTGACAACCAATTTTATCAAACCAAATATTCCGAAACGCTGAATTGGTTAAAGATAGTCATCTGCTTTATCTATAGTACATTTTCCACGTATATTTTTTTTTGTATATTGCCTATTATGAGTTGTTCAATAGAGAATGTTGTATTGTTGTCTTCCTTCATTACGAAGTTACACTATATTCGAACACTAGGAATCTTAGGAGTCAGCTGTATTGTGATCTTCATTTGTTTTGATTCCCAGTTACCAGGGGCAAGTAGCATATTTAGTATTTCTCTACCGTGTATTATCTACGATATCTTCCGGCTTCATCCATGACCTAAGGCACAAAAATCTCGATTTAGGTGTTTTTTATTGAAAGAGGGTGCTATGTTTAAATAAAAAAGAACTCCAGATCTAAAGTTTTTGTTTTGGAACAGGTGTCAAATAGATATCAATATCCCAGGAAAAAAAAGAAAATATTAGGGAGCAATTAAAATTTGTAAAACCCGAGTATAGGTACTTCTATGAAGAAATACTTTAGAATAAATGATTTTTCTTTGAAGTTAACACCTTTATACTTGTTTTACTACGTGTTACTTGTTACTTGTTTTATGCACTCTACAAGCAAAATGAGAAAGAAGGTGTTATGTACATTTTTTTAAAATATATCCTACCCAAATGCATATTTTCAGGACAAAATGTAATAAATGTGTTTGGTTTTTCATTAGGCACGATTTCGTAAAAGTTAGAACGCTGTATCTAGTCTATTTCATTTTCTACAATCGAAAAAGACTAAACCTCGAATTACTCAAAATAAAGGTATTGCGACATACCCCCTTCATCTACTTGCCCATTCATTTGTTTGGTAGGTACGGTTAACAACTTTAATTGTTGAGCCACTATGGAACGCTGTCATATTGACATTGCCAAACTTTAGCAACGTGTTTTAAACACTAACAAGCAATCATAACACTATGACAACGTTCCATTTATGCTCAACAATTAAAGTTGTTGACCGTACATATTAGGTACCGTAGAGTTCCGTAACTTCGCCTGGGTTTTGACACTTTTTTGAAAATTCCTCTCATATTTACGCGTATTTTTGCTTGTTAAGATCAAAAACCGAATTAACCTATCTAGGGCCATAGATTACTGTAACATGGGGTCTAAATTTCGCTAAGGGATGGCTACAATTGGACTCCAAAGGTGGTAGGCGAAGTATAGGCAAAATGCCCTGTCTTCGCATACATATGGTTGGGGCGTCAATTATAGACAAAATTTGAAATTGCCTCCAGCAATCTTGTGCATTTTTAACGTGTACGTATTTCGATTACGAGCCTTAACCATTCCAAAATAGGTCACATTTAAAAGAAAACGATGGTAGGCGAAGACAGGTACCAATCTGAAGTTAGTTTCATACATTTGCTGTATTTTCGATAGGGTTGTCAAAAATCACGCTGACTTACTCGACTACAAAAAAATAGGGTAATGGTTTAGGACTGATAAAAAATACAAATAAATTAGAAAATTGAGTAGGTATCTATTTTTACTTATACTAAATCACAATCAGATTAGATAAGTCACATTTAATTCTGTGTTTCGCTTTATTTTCTGGATTTTTTTGTATTTTTGTTTTAATTCAAAAATATTTTGAAATTGATTCTAACGGGAAAACCATAAAAATAATTATTAAATTACTGGAAAAATATTTACAAAAGGAATTCTCCAATATTGATTGATATTTTAAATATATCACACACTTTGATTGACAACCCTAGGGGTAGGCGAAGTATAGCTACAAGATGGCCGAAAAATGACCTCAATTACATATTAATTGAATGCGGCGTAAATATAAGCTTAGTTAAAAAATACTAAAACCATAAGAAAGAGCATTAGTTGTAGATTATAACACAAGAAAAAACTTTCCTTTATCTTTTCTTTAGCGCTACTTATAGCAAAGTTCCGCAGAGGTAAAAAAAAACACGTGCTGCCACGTCAACGAAAAAACGGCACTGATTGTAAACGGCGTTAAGTTAGCCACAATTAATGCGAGAATATGGTCCAGCATAAAAAGCGAATAGACGGGGTTTTACGGTACCTAAGTATCAGATTTGAATAGTGATCATTTCGAGATCATTCATAGCTTCAGTATTATCACTATATTTCATTAGACGCAATGAGACGCTTTTGATCTTTAATAACTGCACTAAGTACGGATGGTCATTGCTGACCTTTACCAACGTTAATCCAGATGGCATGCGCTGCGTACGCGCATCACGCGCTCGCGCGTCATCGTAAGCTGTTAGGTATGACAGCAATCTAATTATCTATACCTATACTGGCTACCTACTCAAAACAAAAGAAATACTAATCAAACCGTAAATTAAAAAAATAATTCAATTGTTAGCCAAAAATGCCTTACATCACTTTGGAAGAGCTGATATTCTTCAAACGACTGGACCGACTTTTACCAAACACGGCTAAGATAGAATGAAAAAAAAACCCCATCGGGCCTTTCAAGGGCAGTTTCAAACTCAAGGGCCTTTATTTTCTTTTGAGTAGTACCTAATTGGTATAAAAGAGTACTTAATAAGACTGACGGACTGACAGACAACGCACAGCCTAAACTACTACGCCTACAGCTTAGGCAAGGCCTACAGACTTGAAATTTGACACACATATTTCTTGAGTATCATAGGGGGTGCACTATAAGAAGTATTTGTTTGCTGAAAAGAGGCATTAACTCCGTAACTATAATTACTAGTCTTGAAATTTGGCATGCAGTACGGAATCATAACTGCTAAAAAGTAATTTCGGGATCAAAATTCCCGCGGGATAGGGAATAGACTAAACTTAACATTTGCAGTCACGAGATAACTACACCACTAATATCTACTAGTTAGTTATGTTCATAAGTGTGATATCGAGTTGTTTGTTTGCGCAGTGACGTCAGCACCGAAGTCTCAGCTCCCGAACCTGGAGGTGGTCTCCCGCGTGGCCGCCATCCCCATTGTTGAGTCTGGAATCGGGGTCACCGAGAAGATCTACTTCAGGATTAAGGTAACGCAAGTTCATTTTTGTAGATAGAAAATGTTCCGGTGATTATTTGTCGTTTAGTTTTATTAAACAATAAACACTAAAATATAGGCAAATCCACGGCAAATCCCAGCTCACCCCGTAGTGGGGTCAGTGGGGAAAGGAACAAAAAAATGACGATAACAAATTACCAGAAAAAAGGAGATATAACGTCTAAAAATATAACTAAATAAACTACTTTTAGAGCAAGTTGAGCCAGAATTTCTAAGTAGCAAGTGAAAACAAAACATTATTTCTTTCTCTACTCCCCCCTCAATCCCATCTCATCCCGTTTTATTTACGGTAACCAAAATCTTAGTTACACTATTTACGACTCTATTGAGTATCTGTTTTTGCGATGACTCGTCCGAGCTGGTAATAAAAACACTAGCGCTTATTACTGACGTGACTTGACGGGGACGGCAAAGGGCACATTTGCTCGGTCGTGTCGTGTTAAGCTCATGCTACATGCCCTTTACATCCCTCCTACTTGCGTGTATAGTTCACAGGGTCAGAAGATGCATGTTTACACGCGGATCACAGGCTTATTTTGAGAAGTTAATCTTGTCCACACGTGATAAGGAGCGTATTAACAGTATTTGTTGAATCAAGCTAGACTTATCTTTGCTTTCATCACGATCACACAGCATACAAATTGTTACCTACTTTTAGTTGACTGTTCGGCTTGTAAACGTTACGAGATTAGCGACATTAATTTACTGAAACAACCGTCGGGTTTTTAAACTTTGCTTTTTGTAATTATCAAATGAATCAAGAAATTTTTATTTCTTAATTTTTATGTTTACTTTTTACGGTTTTACCGTTAGAAATTTAATTTCTAAACGACACTGAAAATTAGAACACATAGAAAAATCCGAAAAGTAAAGCTATGGCCGGGAATCGAACCCGGGTCCTCGTCATTCCGTGACGCGTGCTATACCCCTACACCACCCATAGCAGGTAACCTGCTATGGGTATTCATTTGATAATTCCTATCATTTGAAAAACAGCGCCATCTCTCGTCCCTGGTGAGCAGTAGATGTTCCACGGGAGTTTGTAATTGTGTCGTACAGACACATCATTCAAATAGATGACGCTTCGCGACAAATAATCGCATAGTAACAAGGTCACGTGACAGTTGGTAATAGATAGAAAAATTCGAACGCTTACTCACCTGCTATGGGTGGTGTAGGGGTATAGCACGCGTCACGGAATGACGAGGACCCGGGTTCGATTCCCGGCCATAGCTTTACTTTTCGGATTTTTCTATGTGTTCTAATTTTCAGTGTCGTTTAGAAATTTGCTTTTTGTATTTATATCGAAGAGTGCTAGTAACAGTTCAAGTGATGTCCTACTTTTGCGCACGTTGAAATCGCCCTTATTTATCTGTAAGTCGTGCACTGCTTGTAAAAATCTAGAAATGTTTAACTGGTATACCAGTAACGCTTATAATAATTTCTTGACGCACATACAGGCACAAAAGCAACAGCAGTGCCAGTAGTCCGTCATCGTATTAAGCTACAGCACTTCCAATCTTCATAATTAGGAAACAGTTTCACGACCTCTTCAAGCGGCTGCTGGTTGCATTCCATCTTCAAACACGAACAAACAACCTTTTCTCTAGGAATCCAACCCTCTCTTCCGCTGGTACCTCTCACTGGGCGAAAAGTCTCTAGCCACGGGGGTACAGCTGGCTCTACCAGCGGTGATGCTCTTCGAGTCTCCCCTGCACCAGCTCGACAGATTCCTCTGCGCTTCCCTGGACGTCGTCGAGAAGAGGGTCCCATCCATCCATCTGCCGCCGCAAACTGTAAGTGAAGTGGTATGGAATTTATCGAACAATTTTTGTATTCTATGTACATATTTGTCTATTCATACTTCCTTTGCTCTGTGAGCAAAAAAATAACATGTAATGTAACGACCAGTTGTTTATTTGACCGCGCACATGGTAAAAACCCATCGAGGGAATCGTAGGAATCATGTTATAATCGATGCGACGTCTCCACTGCTGCGTATTAAAATGTAGGTTATTTCCACAGCGGCGCACGCACTCGCTACGCACGAAATGACGTCTCTGATACAATGGACCCACGTGGTTGACGTGTATAGCGTGTGCGTGCACTGCGTGCGCAGCAGTGGGGCGTCGCCTTTATGTATACATACATACATACATACACATACATACAGTCACGCCTCTTTCCCATAGGGGTAGGCAGAGACTACTTTGTTCCACTTGCTACGATCCTGAAATACCGCTTTCGCTTCATCCACATTCACATACATGCTCGTCGGTTCCGGGTACTCCTGACCTGCCCTTTTTTAAAACGTCTCCCATTTGGTCCAGGACCGTCCGTCTAGGCCTTCTCCTCCCAACGCAACCATTCACACTCGCCATATAGATCTGTTTAATTGTACAACGGGCGTTTGTAAGGCCCAGTTACGAGTGCATGATTCTGTCCGTCTCCAGATGTACTCCGAGACGCGGCAGTACGTGATGCGCCGCGCGGACTCGGTCAAGCAGCTGGGCACAGCCGTCCTGGACTCCAGGGTGACGTGCGCCACAGCCACTGTCCTGGACCGCGCACTCACCACGGCGGACAAGTACGTCGACAAGTACCTGCCACCCGACCAGCAGGACGCTGCTGACGGTCAGTAAAACCTGTACTTATCTCCCTAAGCCTACTCCTTGTGGTAATTAAATTAAAAAAGTAACAAAGATCGCCGAATGACAATCTCACAAATGTCGCAATGTCATTGTGACGTTCCAGGCCCCTATTTCAACAACTCGACAATTGTCGGCGACCTGTGACAAATATGACGCCAATCCGGCGTAGATTCCTGTCGAGTTTGTAATGTAAAGAGCATTGTCACTTGTCACGTTTTCACCGGCAATTGTCGTGTTGGCCACAATAGGGGCCAGGTGTAACCATTCAGAATTTAGCCATTTAACCTGAATAACCTTTTGCGGGTGGTAGGGCCTTGTGCAAGGTCCGTCCGGATCGCTACCACCATCTTACTCGCTAATCCTGCCGCAAAGCAGCAGTGCTTGCACTGCTGTGTTCCGGTGTGGAGAGTAAGACAGCCGGGGAAATTACGGGCACAAGAGGCATTTCATCTAAGTCCTCTAGGTTGGCAACGCATCTGCAATCCCTCCGGGGTTGTGGGTGTCTATGGGCAGTGGTGATCGCTTACCATCAGGTGACCCACTTGCTCGTTTGCCTTCCTATTCACATAAAAAAAAAAAAAAAAAAAAAAAACCTGATACTTTTCCATTAAAATAATATAGGTAAACTTTTCTTCTATAAAGGTGTACCAAGGAAATAATAGGGTTTACGGTGATACGTGAATGCATTTCCCTTACTGTAGGTATCCACCAAATATACCTACTTGCACTTGCAGTGTTTATAGACGGCCAGGGTGGTATAATTTAGACTTGCTAATTAACGATGGTCGTTAAACAAACATTTTGTTTATCATGTAGTGTGAGGCTGAATAATTAGTGCTCGATAGCCTCTCCAGACTCCGGACACTCATAAACCCGATGTCGACGACCTCACACCGTTACAAACTTTATAACATTGTCATAAAGTTCACAGTGGATGCAAGCATAGACCTACTAGAGTCAAGTTTGAAGGTCCAAATCCGACAGTTCAGTTCATTTTTAGTGTGGATCTGACAGCGAGCGAACCTAAACTGAATCGGAATTGAATCGCATTATGACGTCATGGTAAAGGCATAGAATAAGTAAGAACATAGTAGAACGGAATCTCCCGCTCCGGCCGGACTCAAGGTCACGATTTATAGTACTTGTTAAACGAGCGGCTCAGTCAGGCTGCCACGCACGGCCGGCGTCGCCGCACGTGCGTTTGGCATTTTTGCGCGTTCCGTCCCGTAGGTACCTACTCATCTTGGAAACAATAATTACAATGGTGTCAAGTTATTGTGGTGTATTTGGGTGTATGAATAATGCAAAAACGATGCCACAATTAAGTTATTTTAGTTTGCCCAAAGATGATGAGCGGTAAGTAATATTTTCTAATATTGTTTCGTTTTCGTACCTAATTAATCAAAAATATATTGAACAGTTATTTTTGTGTAGCCAATTGTTTCACCCAATGGTTTAAAGTAGGTACCTACAGCATTTTATTGCTTTTCGCATCTTTTCGTCAAATCTTCAATAGCCCCGCCACCGGTCGTTGACCTTTTCTCGCTCGCTAAAATAATGATTTCAAAGTAAATAAAAACTTATATTTTAGCGATATATATTGCACCAAATAAACCTTTTCCTTTCTTTCTTTCTTTCTTTTATATTATCTTTAGACGTAAGTATAATATTTAACGGTAAGCAACCCTAGCAATACGCCTGGACGACAGAGGGGCGTAACGACGTGAAGGGGGAAGTAGGTATATAAATGGCGGCGTTTTGGACGCGGTCAAAAGAGATTCCCTTCTACCCTGTTATTATCTATTCTATGGTAAAGGCCCCAGAAATAGTTAGTTTTGAGCACGGCTTTATAGTGTCAAAGTGGGTATATTTTTCATCCCTAACTCAGCGTGTTAACTTTTAACCACTAAACTTTAATTGGGTTGAATAAGCAGGATTTAATTACCGAATACACCTATGCTGAAAGGCGGCCATAATAAAAACAAAAGAGAAGTCAACGACCGTGCAAACAGTAAAAAGTTACCTATGAACAATAATGAGATTTTATACATTGTAACTATATAACTATTGTGTCGAGGATTGGGTCGTCGAAGGTGTTCCGATAAGGGAATCATACGGGAGCCAGACAGGCCAGGGTTCGAGGAGTTATCATTGCTTGAAATTGCTGTTAATTAATGATTAATTTTAGATTCTGATTTATGGATTCTCGAGTTTATCGAACAATTACATGAGGGTAATTACAGAAACTAATCAAATAATTGTCTGTTAGGACGTCGTGCATTACCGAAACAACAACTAGTGGGAATGGAATAAGTTATAGGAACTCTTCATTTTTGATATAAAACTAGTGAGTTTTAGGTTTTTGAGTCATACACATTTTTTTGTTCGCGTCTCTCCTGTGGACATGACAAAAGTTAAGGTCTATAGTCAATATTTACGTCCTACGTCTCTTCTGTGTGGCGTGCTGCTCCTAGTCTTGAGGCGGCTACTCCGCAATTCGATCTTCATATCATTCCGTCCCTCTCGCTCTCCCGTAAATGACTATTAGTGGCACGAAACGAACTTCGAATTTATGAACTCCGAGTAGTCACTAGTCAGTAGCAAGCATCCAGCGTCGCGGGCAGGGGGGCTACTCCGAAATTCGATTTTCGAAGTTCGTATCACACCGTTCCTCTCACACTCAAATTAATAACTGTTAGTGAGAGCCGAACGGCACGAAACGAACTTCGAAAATCGAATTTCGGAGTACTCGTATAAGGCCGGAGCTCTACGCAGAGTACGGAGGTTTCACTTTGAACATCGATCAATATATGGAATGGAAACATTAAATTTGTCAACTATGATTAATAAATCCTAGCATCTACAGGACTATTAGTTAAACTAACGCAACCACCTGGGCCCTATTTTATAAAGCTATAAGTTACCTACAGTTTACAAACGGAAGTCTCTATCTAACACTAGAGTCAGAAAGAGACTTCCGCTTGTAAATTGTAATTTGTTGCTTTATAAAATAGGGCCCTGCTGAAATATTCCGAAACAATGTCAAGACACCCTGTATTTGACAGAAAACCTATAAAAGTATTGTCTTATTCTTAATGTCGTAATCATAATATATTATAGTTAAGAGCGTTTATCCCTACTGAGCTGGCAACGTCGCATTTTTGGTGTTTTTTACGATTATTTCACGGAAATTGAATGAAAGTTTCAAATGTGGGTCTGTAGTGCACTTCGTTTTTAGTGTCGTAGGTATTAATGTGTCTAATGCAATAATTGAACGTGATGAACTTTTATTTTCTTATTAAACAGATATAATATTTTATCCCTTTAATACCTACGCAAATAAAAGTCCATCACGATTATATAATCATTCCATTGGACACATTAATACACTAAAAACGAATTGCACTACAGACGCACATTTGAAATTTTCATTCAATTTCTGTGAAATAATCGTAAAAAATCACCAAAAACGCGGTGTTTCCAGCTCAGTAGGAATGCACCCTCTCAAAGTTACAGTCCACGAGCTCTTAGAATGCCATTCAAGTTTGTCTTGCTGTCTCACTCACTCTTATGGGTTTTATATTTGAATCGGTCGATAGTACCTACCCGAAACACGAAGGGACTGTAACTTATCCCGAAAATTTTGTCAACAACAACTTGTAACCCCAGTGACAATCATAGTGACGGAGGCGACGGCGTCAGGGGACACGGGGCGCGCGCGCGCCGCACACGCCGTGCAACACGGCGCGCGCCTGCGCAGGAAGCTGCAGCGGCGGCTCACGCGCCAGGCGCTGGCCGAGGCCAAGGCGATCAAAGAACAGATACACGTGCTAGTGTACGTCGCTGAACTGGTCAGTTTTGATGATGCATTCAATTATTTATTTACTACCTTCTGCGTCTGAATTATACATGTAAACCTTCCTATTAAATCACTCTATCTATTAGAAAAACCGCATTAAAATCCGTTGCGTAGTTTTAAAGATCTAAGCATACATAGGGAGAGACAGCGGAAAGCGACTTTGTTTTATACTATGTAGTGGCTAGCTGCTTCGTCCACGCAATTGATGTTCATCACGGATGTACTCGTAGGATTCTAATGGTGTTTTTTTTTCAAATCTGTTCAGTACCTAGTTTCGGGGCCTATTAAATGCAAACAAACAAACGAAATATTTCCTCTTTATTATATTAGTGTCACATTAAAATAAAAGCTACATCTACCTACAACTACAACAACTAATTATGCTTGGGACTTTTCAACGTTAGCTAAAATATATAGGAACACTATCGACACTAGATTTTTCGGGTAAAGGGGAGAGAACAACACATACAAATCAGGGGCCTTACCATGACGTCTAAAAGCGGTTCAATTCCGACTCAGTTCAGGTTGTAGCTGTCATTTTTAGTATGGATCTGACAGCGAGCGCCTAAACTGAATCAGAATTGATTCGCATTAAGATTAAGACGTCATGGTAAGGCCGCTGATAGGTACCTACACTTTAACATTTAATATACACTCAGCGGCATATTTAGCGAATCACAAAAAAAGTGTATTTTTTTCTGGTCAAGTATTCAGTATGCGTTTGCTAACTTTTTTTTGTGTTCCGCTAAATATGCCGCTGAGTAAGCTTATACAGGGTGTATCAGATAGCCCCTAACAATAATCAACTGGGGTATATAACCATAGCTATAGAAGCTAAAAAATATATAAAAAAAAAATTGGAGTAAATACAACAAATCCTTTCAGGCTGTGGACCCATTTGCTTGTTCAAGAAGTAAGTTCAAAGTCCTGGTTGAGAATAATATTTCCTGGTGACACACACACACAAGAGATATGAAACACACGCTTTTGCATGTTTTGTGTTTTTTTTTATTTTTTTTAACTTTCTAAATATGTTCGTTGTTTCAAATTAAATTAAATTTTCCCACCCAGGCATATGATTGTACCACTTAGGGAGTTCTGTTATTGGCCTTAAGACTCGCATTGTAAACTAGAATAAGTATGATTGTAACGCTGTAGAACACCTCAATAAATTTTTTTTTTTTGTTTTCTATAGGAATGATTGCAGTTAATACTACCATTCCTATAGAAAATATAAAAACAAATTTACTCCAATTTTTTTATATATTTTTTTTAGCTTCTGTAGCTATGGTTATATAACCCCAGTTGATTATTGTTAGGGGCTATCTGATACACCCTGTAGGTAGAGTTTAAATTAGGATACTTATTATAATAATTTATCCAGGTGGCCACTGACCCCGTTCTAGCTTGGAAGAAGGCCAAGGAGCTGTATTCGTCCCTCAGCCAGCCTGAGCCTGAGAACCAGGCGCGCCCGGAGACCCTGGAGGAACTCGTCGTGCTGCTGGCCCGGGAAACTGCCCGTAAAGTTGTCCACCTGGTGAACTACACGCACACTGACCTGCCCAGGTGAGAATACAATATCTTCGATGTACACCATCCGAGTCATCACTATCATAAAATAAAAATAAAAAATTGATTGGGAAGGACTACGGACGGACTCTTCTACATACTTAGACGTCCCCTTAAGGCGCTGTCAACAGCAAATGACCTTGAGCAGCGCCACTCTTCACACATACGGTTCGCATGCCTGTGAGTGAAAGAGAAGAAACTATTCCGGCAGCTTGGCGCGCGTCTAAAATATTGCAAATAAGACACAAATATGAAGAAATAAAAAAAAGTATGGATTATTTGTGAAATATGACTCGTTAGCCGTGTAGGTATGAATATGTTGACTTCATGTTTTTAATTGCAGACCAATACGTCGAAAAAATAAAGACATCGAACCGTTTAATGATGATTTTAAGACCAATCTTTGCAATTATTTTCTATCGAGCCGATTTTGTTCAATTATGTATCGAGTCCATCTAGCGTGTTTGAAATATGATGAAAATTAACATTATATTTTTTTTGTATTTTTTTTGCGTGTAGTTTTTCTTAAAAAAGTGCTTAAATAACATCAATTTCAACAAAATTAGGTGTTGTCAGCCTCTTAAGTTTAGTAAAGTCACAATTTACGGTTACTCGGGCCTTACCATGACGTCCTAATTCCAACTCAGTTCAAGTTTAAGCTTTCACTTTTAGTATGAATCTGACAGCGAGCGAACCTAAACTGAAACGCATTAAGACGTCATGGTAAGGCCCCTCTTCCAAAGCAGATGTGGGGGGAAACGAACATGAAAAATGTAAAGACCTCAAACATTAGTTATTCTATAGATTACGCATACGTCACAATTTGTATGGAAACCTAGCGAGCAGTCTTTTTACCACTTACTGCGACGCCACAGCCGAAGTGAGGGGAAATTCAAACCGATTCGAAAACACCGATTCTCCGCCCCGCGATTGAAACTTTCAAATTTGAATACCCTCGTATTATCAAAATGTATGTGGAACAAACCTCAACCGTGTGGAAATGCTTGGTCGGCGTTCGGACACATAAGTAGATACATATTTGCGTAATCTATGGTCTATCTGATATTTGTGGTGAGGACCAATGGTTTCTAATTTCTAGTTTAGACTACTTAATATTGTTGTTTGTTCTCTTTCCCCGACACGTGTAATAAAAACAATGATATCTCTGTTAATTTGGAGTGTATTTATGAATGAGTAATCTTAACGATTTTGAACTTCCACCTCGTGGTTAAGATTACGAAATTTATACAATTCCATACCTATGTCAGTTAAACTGTTAAATCCATTTTCTTACCTCTAAATTAAACGTTCTATAGACTTCTACTAACTTAGCAATCGTTTGTCCTTATCTGTCACATTGAAATTTACCTTTCACAGATAAGGACAAACGATTGCTAAGTTAGTAGAAGCCTATAGAGCGTTTATGAATAAGGGGGTTATTAGTCTCTAGAGTCTGTCTAACCAAAGCTGAACCTGTAAAAGCGCGGCAATTTAAAAAAATCATGACCGGGTAACACAGGATCACTCACACAGCTGCAATTTTCTTAGAGAAATGTCAATTTGACATACAACATGACACCTCAGATAGACACACTTAAAGACAAAATGTTGCCAATCAAATAACTAGTGGGTTCAGCTTTGGTTAGACAGACTTTACCAAACTTTGTGTTTCTTCAATTCAAACGTCAGTCATATGAATAAAAAAGTTTGGCGAGATACATAAGACAATAGAAGCACTTGTGTATTTTGGAACGAATGCAGGCTATTTCATTAAGGTGAAACCAGCCGCGAAACTAGTGCCACTTCGGAAATATTCATTTATCTCCTAAATTAGATAAATTTTCCATAATTTCCGAAGGTTCAATACTAGGGAAACACCTATAATATGTATTAAATCAGTGTATGTATACAATTTGTCGTTCTGTAGTGTCCCAAAAAACTTGCATAAAACTAAAATGGCCGCTTTTTGTTTTTTTTTTGTATGCACTTGTACAAAGCCTACATTTCTTTTCCAGGAACGTCAGCCAAGGCCTTTCGCTGGTGACCAAGCATCTTTCAACAGCAGCTGACGCCATACTCAAGGTAATTTTAACAAGTATACTTACCAACTTAATGCAAACGTGCGTAACGTTTCATTCACGTAACGACGGTCTATCTGTCTCACTTTATGTAACACGAATAAAGGTCACGATGTAATTTTTAGAAATACCCACCGATTTTTGTAAATTTCCAAGGGAACGGTAAAATCCCTGAATTTCAAGTGCCACATTAAAGGTCCACGGGAGCGTAGCCGCAGGCCTAAGCCATACATACGTCAAAAAAAAATACACCCTCCAAAAAAGTTCACCAACTCTGACCAGTATTCTTCGTGCAAAAAGCAATCTTTTTGAATGAAGGGTAAACGATACATACATGTCCTTTTATGGCAATCGGTATAGACCTGTTTCTGACTGTTGCGGTGGTGACTGCAGAAGCACGTTAGTCTGCATGGCTCCGTCTTCCTGCGCGAGATCGCGCAACTCTCCCTGACGCTGCAACTGCGCCTTGTCACCAGCCCCGACCCTCAAACCTGAGTCTTACTGTAAGTTTTGACTCAAAAGTATGATACAAGTGTGCTATGGTGGTCATTAGACGCGAGGTTCCGCACTCGTGCGGTAATATATTAGCTGAATTATGAGCTTAAATGCAGTGCAAATAAGACTCAATTTACGAGCAACTGTGTTGAAAAGTAAGATAACAAACTAATGCTATGACTTGGCTATGACATTTGACACTATTACTCTCCCCCCTCCTACGCTCGTAACCGGTAGCAGCATTTTTCCGCTGTGTAGCGAAAAATGCCAACGCACAAAGAAGCCAACCAGGGCCCTATTTTACAAAGCAGAGCTACAAAGTTACACTTTACAAGCGGAAGTCTCTTTCTGACATTATGTGTTAGATATAGAGACTTCCGCTTGTAAATTGTATCTGTAGCTTTATAAAATAGGGCCCAGCGGGTTCTAGGCACTGAATGTTTGGGTGGATACCCCCCTTTTTTGCCCGTGGTACCTACTATACTAGTGTTACTACCAGTGGTACTACCAGTAGTACTACAGTTTACGTTATTTGTGTAAACAGGCGTTGCCGGTCGACTCGGCCATCGCGGAGGTGCGCGGCTGGCGCAGCAAGCTGGAGACCCTCTTGCAGCAGCTCCAAGCCAGCTCCAAGGTCTACCTGGTAAGACCTTTGAATTCTACGAGGAAGGGGCTATTAACGCTCGGCTGGCCCTTTCAAGCCGGGCACGGGTACTGGGCACTCATCTGCGAGCAGGGGCCTTACCATGATGTCGTAATGCGATTCATTTCCGATTCAGTTTAGGTTCGCTCGCTGTCAGACCCATGCGTCCCGAATTGAACTATTTTGGGGTTTTCATATAATCGTATCGATCCCTATACAATAAAAATGTGTCTCAAAGTTTGCTATGGTTTTTAGGGTTTCGTACCTCAAAACGGAACCCTTATAAGATCACTTTGCTGTCCGTCCATCCGTCCGTCAGTCAAGACCCTTTATCACAGAAACGCGTAGAGGTATAGATAAAGTTGAAATTAATATCAAATAGGTACTTATAGTTCTGTGGTTTTTGAAAAATCAGGACATTTGACGATGCAGCCAAATTTAATGAAAAGTACGGTCAGCAAAAGCTTCTATTAAAATATGGTTTTAATAAAATATTATTATTCACAGGATCACTTAGCAATATTCCTGGCTGGAAACGAAGAGAGAGAAAAAATCGCCCCGCGCTCCGCCTACGAACAACGAGAGGACCTCGCAGCCATCAACGGCGTTAACTAAAACTGTAATAACTTAAGAACACTAACCTAACAAACCATCTGATATAGAATAGACCTTACTCAAAGAACAAAGCATGATAGAAAGAGTGGTCTCGAGCAGTTTCTGCATTAACAGTAACAGGTTGATAACAACTGCTACTAGATATAGAGCCGTAGCTGCTACAGTTTATTTATTTAAAATTTCTCGAATGCGTTCAAATTAAAATGACAAATTACTTGGTTGAGATTGTTGTTAAAATGCGACGCTAGAGGCGGCGCCGACAATCACAAGAGACGAACGCGAACGCGTTTGAGATCGGGTGGCTTATTATGTCAAAAATCTACTGTATATAAACCGTAAATATAGATACTGAGATAATGATAAAGCAGTGACGGGATTTTGGTACAGAGTAAAATGGCAAATGGTCTTCATTTTCGTATTCAAGTCCTGGGCCCTATTTTATAAAGCGACAAGTTTTTACAAGTCGAAGTCTCTTTCTGACCCTATGTGTTAGATAGAGACTTCCGCTTGTAAATTGTAACTAGTAGCTTTATAAAATAGGGCCCTGGATCATAATTTGTGATTTTTCAAATTTAAATGACAATAATGCCTATTAGAAACATGCATCGCACGTGCTTCGTTTTAATATGAAATTCAATGCTCAAATAAATTAGTTAATTAAATTAAGTAATGATTACCTTTTGGAAATAAGATTCGTTAGTGTGTTAGATTTTACATTTTATTTAATTAACTTATATTATAATGAATCAATGTTCAATATGACATAAATTAAGTAAGTAGTTATATTGAAAATAATATTGTATTGTCTGTATTATTTTGGTGTTTATTAGGCAATATTTTTTCCGTTTATATTCAATTTAGGATATATACAACATTTTATAAATAATAAACCTTATGGAAAATATTATGTTTCATTTTACTCATAAAATTTAGCTATATTTGGTCATATGTGCACTGCACTAAATATATAATACAGTCAAGGGCATAAATATATAATGTATACATGTACGTTACCAAGACGTCAAAAAAATCTATAAGTACGCCTTTATGCCACAAACCACCGGTAACATAAACATATATATATATTTTTTTTTTAAATATTAGGGAACAATTCACACAAATTGACCTAGTCCCATAGTAAGCGCTAGTAAGGCTTGTGTTATGGGTACTAGACAACGATATACATACTTATATAGAGAAATACATACTTATATAGATAGAAAACATCCATAACTCAGGAACAAATATTCGTGCTCATCACACAAATATATGCCCTTACCAGGATTCGAACCCGGGACGCTTGCTTCGCAGGCAGGGTCACTACCAACTAGGCCAACCGCGTCGTCTATATAATGACGAGATGGCTTTATCGATATTTATGCGCACGGCTGTACTAGCGACCCGCCCCGGCATCGGACGGGTGTACTCAAAGAGCACGGTCACGTATGTGTCCGCCAGACACATCTGACGGGGCCCTATTTTATAAAGCTACAATGACAACATTTCATATTTCTGAGCCTATAATTTTAATGATTCTCTGTATTTTGTTTGAAAAGATGAACATGCTGACAGTTAAATTTTTTCGCTAGGGCTTGTATTTAATTTATAATTAATTTATTAATTTGTGCTTATTCTAAAAGGGCGTAACTCCGGTACTATCACAGAACACACACTTATCCCTTTGTCTTTTCTGTATAGAAAAAAAACTGACTTTAATTTCAAATTGTCAATGTCAGGTCCTATTCTCCAATATTCGATTTTCGAGATTCGGTTCGTGCTTTTCCGCTCAATACAAATAGTCATTATCTTGAAAGTGAGAGAGAAGGTATGCAACGAACTTCGAAAATAGAATTTCAGAGTTGCCCCCCTTGTAGCGCAAGCTGAAGGATCAGTTATTGACGCTCCAAAAATCCTTAATATAGTCCTCCAGCACTTTGTACAGTGATATGCTAGCTTGTTGTCTTAGAACAATATAGTCTTCCTTCCTTTTTGTTTTTTTTTTTTTTTATTTTTATTGTAAACTAAATTAAATTAATCTATTGTAAATTTATGTATTTTCTAGTAACACATAACTCAGGTTCTGTCTATTTATTATATCTATTTATTACTTTACTTACGTAAAAGTTTATGGTTTATGTAGTATATTTTGCCTGTGTATCGTTTCTTGAGTCACAAACGGTTCTGGCTGAAAATCAGTGCTGCAGGTGTCTAACACCTCAGCGTAATGCTGAGCCAGCGACCGTTTCACTTTTGCGGAGTTACACACAACGCTGATGATCTAATTTTCATATCTGTGTTTTTTGTTTTTGTTGTTTCTTTTCTATAAAATTGTGTGTATGCTCTTATATTTGTGTGTCTTGCAAAATGAATAAATGTCTTCTTTCTTTCTTGTAACTTGTAGCTTTATAAAACAGGGCCCAGCTGACAGATCCGACGGACAAATCCGTACATGTATGGCTAGTATAGTTAATCGCTTCCTCGCCCGTCGTGGGACAAGTGCCATAAAAGGGAGAGATCTGTCGATTAATTATGGTAGAGGCCTCTACCCACACCAGGAAACTACGCATCACTTTAATTCAGTCTTTTTACAATATACCGCGATAAAATCGACACTATCTCTAACCTCTTCAAATTTATATAGCTCCCAGTCATCAGCAACGTCGCCAAATGGCTTAGGATCCGTGTGTACTCCTTTACCGTCCCCTGGCCCAATAATAATCAACACATTTCCAGAAAAATGCTTCAAATACTCTTCAAAAGCTGGTCGGTTGTTGAAGTAACAAAATAATAACGCGGTTGTGGCTGCTGCTTTCAGTAAGTCTATGGTGTCCTTTTCTAATGAAGGTGGGGTGAAGAGGAGAGGTATAAAGGTAGGTGGTGCGTATTTGCAGTGCCACCAGGCTCCGTCTACTTCTAGTCCCGATACTCGCAGATCTGTGAAAGAAAATCTAAATGTAACGTTTTTAAACAACTAGAGCAGGCGTTTTCAAAGTGAGGCGCGCAGAGTCCTGCCAAAGGGGGGAGGGGGGTCACTTGTACGGCCAAGGACCTTATTTACATATAGTGTAGTGCACGCACACACCTCTGCCCAACTATTATGTAACATGCAGTGCCTAATAAACCTCAGTTCGCGAACCGCACTTGAGCCACTCCTTTACTCCGAACTCCCATCCCTAATTCCCTACATACAAACTATCACTCGATATTAGCATTCACTCGCGACTCTGTCTGCGAAGAATTCGTTTATCGCTATTCCGCGAGAACTATGCAATTTTTTTCTGGGATAAGCATAGTAGTAAAGTAAATGTCCTATTCTGTCTTTATTTTGAAAGTAACCTAAAATTAACTGTCTAGGTTAGGGGGCGGGATTTTTTTTCTTTTTATAAAGGCGCGTAATAAATAAAGCAAGGATACCCCGGAACTAGAGTGTTTCGGAGAAAGGTTTAGGTAGGTTATGAAACGAAGCGCAGGTGGCGCAGGCGCAGATGCGCAGTGATCGTTACGGTTTTTTATGAAATATCGTGGCACACAAACAAGTGGGCCACCTAATAAGTAAGATGTTAGAGTAAAATGAAATGTGCCAGTAATTTCTCCGGCTGGCTCAATCTCCTCAACGGGAACACAGCGGGATTAGTAAGATCTCCATCTGGTACCTCTAGATGTTTAATTTAATAGATGACGAGTAAGCCCACTTTCAGAAAGCTAAAGCGAAAGGGGAGTATTAGTGGCCAGTACACCGTGGGCTGCAATCAACAGTTAATTCCAATCAATTAGATTAGTCACCGGCTAATATCCGATTTGAGACACAATTATAGGAAAAAAAAAATACTTACCCGTAGCTTGAATAATCATCCACTCCAGAAGGCCGCTGCCACACCCGACACTAAGCACCCGATCACATCCCAAACCCCTCACGCAGTCCCCGATAAACCCAAAATTCTCCTCACTAGGGTACACCCATAGAACCTTATTCCTCTCAGGGTGGTCGTGATATGTCTCCACGATCCCCCTCCAGTCACCCCCCTTGTATAAAGTAATTATGTGATTCACTATGTTATCCTCCATAGCCGCTTTAACTTTGACAGTGAACTGAATGCGAGTGCCACAGTTGTTACGTAAAGCTGATGATCTATGCGCTTGTGAGAAGTACTTGGGATATTATTTTAAACCGACTGCGTGATCAAAGGGAGGTATTGTGCTTAACAGCATGTCTTTATGTACTAGCTGCAGCCCGCGACTTACATACATAGATACATAAATCATAATAGATCATAATAGATTCTTACGGGGTAAACTGAGCCCAAGGCAACAAGACCTAAATGCCAAGGCTAAAGAGTGTTACAATACTTACAATGCTATAACCAAATTTAAATTGTTCTGGATCCTAACGGTCATTCAAAATTAAATGTCTTGAGAAACCTAGTCACTTGCTTCTCTCTTCTTCTCGTATTTAAGAGCCAGCAGGCTTATTTTTAGTGAGGCACATTTATTAGTGAGGTTCATGGTTCCACGCGATGGCTGGACCATTGTGTTGTGACAAGCGCAGCGCTGTGTTCTGTTACCGATGTACGCATAGACTATAATATTTTAGGCTCAGACCACTTCCCCTTAATTGTAAAGTGTAATTTAAGTATAGTCGTACCTAAGCAGACTGTAACGATAACCGGGAAAAACAAAGTCATTTGGGGCAACAAAAATCTTGATGAAATTGAAATATACTCTAAGGAATGTAATAATAGACTAAAACTAATTGATTTTCCTGCAGAACTTTCTAAATGTTGTACTAGTTTATGTAATGATCCAAGTCACAGAATTATTATTGATAAATTATACAGTGATATAGTTATAGCTCTTAGGGATTCAGCGGTCATAAGCTGTGGAGACAGGTGTAAGCGACGCAAGTACGTAATGGGCTGGAACAGGCATGTTAGGGGCGCTCATAGGGAAGCCAGGTCGAGTTTTCAGTGGTGGCTTTTGCATGGCAGGCCGACTTCAGGCGCAATCTATGACCAAATGCGTAGCACGAGACGAATTTTCAAGTCAAAATTGAGGTGGTGTCAAAACAATGCTAACCAAATAAAACTGGATAGACTAGCCGAGCTTCACTCAAAACATGATTTTAAGGGATTTTGGAAAAACACTAACAGCCTACATAACGCACCTGGTCTTCCTGTGAGTGTTGATGGTGTGAGTGACTTGAAAGAGATGGCCGACATGTTTAGGGACCACTTTGCTGTCAAATCGCATATGAATTGTGAAGCTGAGGAGTTCGGTGCTGTTACCAGTGGTGTCAGTCTGGGTGTCACATTTACGGCTCAGGAGGTGGCCAGTGCCATAAAGTCATCAAGTAAAGGCAAGTCCCCGGGTCACGACGGTCTCAGCGCCGAGCACCTTCAGCATGCGGGGTCGCATTTACCACGTATCCTGGCAATGCTTTTAACCTTCTGTATAAGTCACTCATACTTGCCAAAGGAGCTGGTGAGAACGGTTGTGGTGCCCATTGTCAAGAATAAAACGGGTGACATTGCAGACAAATGCAACTACCGGCCTATCTCGCTGGCCACGGCCATAGCCAGGGTTCTTGACGGCATGTTGAACAACCATCTTAATAGATACGTAAATGTTCACCAAAATCAGTTCGGATTTAGACCCAAAGTTTCTACTGAGAGTGCTATTGCGTGTTTAAAGCATGCTGTCAGATACTACACGGATCGTGACACACCCGTTTACGCCTGTTTCCTCGATCTCTCTAAAGCTTTTGACCTGGTTTCATATAACATATTATGGAGGAAACTTGCACAAATAAATTTGCCTATTGAAGTTATTCGCATTTTTCAGTATTGGTACGGAAACCAGGTCAATAATGTGAGATGGTCGGAAACACTGTCGGATGATTTTATTTTGGAGTGCGGGGTAAGACAGGGGGGTCTAAGCTCGCCGACGCTCTTTAATCTTTACATCAATGAACTGATTATCGCCCTCAGCTGTCGCCATGTCGGATGTCACGTAGATGGAGTGTGTTTTAATAATATTAGCTACGCGGACGACATGGCACTGCTGAGTGCGTCAGTGGGTGGTCTACGAGAATTGATTGGCATATGTGAAAGTTATGCTTTTGGCCATGGCTTGAAATATAATACGGTCAAGAGTGAGTTCTTAGTTTTTAAATCGAGGTCCAGATGCCCATCTGAGGTCCCACCCATTAGACTGAATGGTGAATCTTTGAAGAGGGTGACACGTTTTAAATATCTGGGTCACATTATAACGGAGGACATGAGTGATGATGAAGATATCGAGCGGGAGCGGAGGGCGATGTCAGTGAGAATTAATATGTTGGCTCGAAGGTTCGCCCGCTGCTCTGTAGCCGTCAAATTGACGTTGTTTCGGGCCTATTGTATGACATTCTATACGAGCAGTCTGTGGGTCAAATATAAAAAGAAAACTTACAACGCTCTCCGCGTGCAATACAACGATGCGCTTAGAACCCTGCTGCGGCTGCCCCGTTTCTGTAGCGCGTCTAGCATGTTCGCGGAAATGCATGTGGATGGTTTTCACGCCACCATGCGCAAGCGAGCTGCCTCGATGGCGCGCAGGGCGTGGGACAGCGGCAACAGCCTGCTGGCGGTGGTGGCGGAGAGATTGGACGGCCCTTTTAGGAGGCACTGGCATTTGTTACATTCTCCAGTGCCTCCATTTAAAAGATTTTTATAATTTTTGCATTTTTATTTTTATTATTATTTTGTTTTTTAACTTAATTGACATTTGAATTTAATTAATTGGTAAAAATAATGTAATTTAATTTAATAGTGTAATTTAATTTAATAATGTAATTTAATTTAATAATGTAATTTAATTTAATAATGTAATTTAATTTAATAATGTAATTTAATTTAATAATGTAATTTAATTTAATAATGTAATTTAATTTAATAATGTAATTTAATTTAATAATGTAATTTAATTTAATAATGTAAATTTAATTTAATTTCAATTTATATTGTGATTATTGCCCATATTATTGTAATTTTTGACTGTAGTGTAATTTATTTATGTATGGATCTTTAGTTATCCGAAATAAATGAATATTATTATTATTATTATTATTACGTAACTCGCTCGCGATCACCATCGTCTTCATTTTGACAGTTCATGTATGGGCTAACAATTGGCATCGGAATCAGCTAGCTGTCACATTCATACAAGAACTGTCAAAATGAACACGATGGCGATTGCGAGCGAGTTATGTAATAAGCTAGCAGGCTCTTGTCGGTGGAGTAGTCGCCACTCCGTTCGGTCCTCAGCCAGCCTCTTGACCTCCCGATACGACGCGACACCCACTCTCTCCTTCACCTGGTCAAAATACGTTAATCTTGGCCTTCCTCTGCCTCGTCTCCCTTCCACTTTTCCCTCCAGCAGGTTTAAAAACACTCACACAGTCACTTGCTAAGTTCATCTTATTTCAAAGTTAGGTAACTAAAGTCCTCTTAAGCTTCTTTCAGGCCATACTTTCTTGGCGATGATCATTCCGAAAGTTCGTGGAATAAAAAAACATGTTCTTGCGTGGGGATATAGCGCGAGCTCTTTGCGTCTTTGCGTCGTCTTTGTTGTTGTTTGTTTTGTAAGTAGGAACTTACAAAATAAAATCTTTCATTTTCATTGCCTTAACCTTTTTTGTCGCCACATCAAATACAAGCGACGTCACCCATACGCCACTCTTTATTGCGACGCCTTGTTGAATCTAACCCAAATTGAACGAAGGTGCTTTTGCATTGAAGAAATATTTAACGTGACATTAAAGTGCCGGCACGTAAGTCTAATTTGACCTTGTATGCGCAGAAGTATAAAATACGGTATCCGTGGGTGCTCAGAGCCCCTCCACGTGACTCGTCATCGTTGGACTTACGTGGCCGGCACGTGTACGTTGGCGTTCAACCTGCGATGCTTATAATATAATATTATTATGACGTTGAAGTCAAAAAGGTTCAAAACATTCTAAAATAATTCTTCAAATAAATGATTTACGATAATTCTCTTGCGAATCCCTCCCTGTGCCATCCCAATAGTATCAGTAATAAAAATTGGCGACTACCCAAAGATATGATACGGAAGAAATTAAATATAGCCGTAACGAAGTGTACTGCGATACATTACAATAGCCAAAGGAATCCGGAGAGAGGATGGCTGTACGGCATGCTTTATGAGTAAGAGAGGGAGGTAGAACAAGGCGTGTCTAATAGATCATACTGTCGACAGTTGACTCAGTGTCATGTTAATTTCGAATTGGTAGTTGACATGAAATATACACTGTCTCTTGAAATTTGACCACATAAATTCAGCAGATGGCTTTGTTCATTTAACTGAACCCACCCTTAAAATTGTTTTCAGGATTTTTTATTACGGTTATTAATCCTCAAAGGGGAGACTAAATTTTGACTCCCATAGCCCAGCCCCCCTCGATTCCACAGAGTATGTAGGCTCAGCACCAGGGGACAGATTGAAGTGTTGGGAATGTTGGGATTAAGTAAACAAAAATTATATTATTTATTTTATTTGTATCCAAGTGATGCGTACATTTCATAAACAATATCATAAACTTAAATTAATGATGTATACAAACACAAGTAACATAATGTAGATTATAGATAACTATTTATTATAATTTCATTTCAAGTATTAAATAGAAAAAGTTTTATTTTATTTGATCGCGGACTAAAGAGGGTTTTTTTTAATTCAGAAATATTGTAATTCTCTCATGTAGCGTTAAGGCGAAACATTTTGTGAATTTACTCACTGTAAGTAGGTATATACGTACACAGTCAAGGGCATTAGGCACTTGTCCCATCGCCGGCGAGTAGCGAGAAGCGAGTGTTTTTTAGTATGGAACTTTTATCGCCCGGCAATGTCGCCCGGCGACAAAAGCGACAAAATTTCTATACTAAAAAACGCTCGCTTCTCGCTACTCGCCGGCGGTGGGACAAGTGCCTAAATATATATGTACGTTGCTAAGACGTCAAAAACATCATACACCGCAACAAACAATAAAGTCGGTGACACTATATTTGTCATGATGACTGTATCAATATTTATGCCCTCGACGCTCTGTATTTATTATGTTTTGTTCAAAAAAAGCTGTGTCATAACATAACAGCATCGCATCAACACGAATATATTATTATGTGAAATTAAATTATTTGAGATCAGTACGAAAGAGATCGATCTTCAGTCGTATTAGCAGCAAATATGAATCCTGGGGCATATTGCACTGGCCGTTGGGGCCGTAAAGTTCTAGAACACCGCGTACTGAAAGGCAATATGTTGGTAGGCCTAGGCCTCCCGACGGACGGATCTGGTGACAATGGCGGGAAACCATTGCGGGTACCACAAAACCGATCGTATTGGATACGTGTCGAGTCCTTAGAGTCCAGCGGACTCTTTTCCATCTGATATAAAAGTTCATGGCTATCGAGGAGTTTTAGAAAAATGCCGCATTTTTTTTAGGTTTTAGAGAAATTTTGGATTATTACCTGCTGATATAACAAAAAAAAAGTGTCTCAAATTTTGCATTTTTATTGTCGATTTTGCTACCTCCATTCACACAAGGTAAAGTAACAAAACTGACCTGGGCCCTATTTTATAAAGCTACACGTTACAATTTACAAGCGCAAGTCTCCATCGAACACATAGAGTCAGAAAGAGACTTCCGCTTGTAAATTGTAACTTGTAGGTTTATAAAATAGGGCCCTGGGGACTGGGGACACATTTCTTCTCGTACGAGTATCAGTAGTGTTGATTCTAAGTAGAAACGACTTCAAATTACGAAAATGTGAGAAAAAATATTGCATTCTTTTTAATTTACCATACAAAACGGCATTGCTTTGTACCAACTGCCTACATGACGATTCATGCATTATGAACAGATCAGCTTCAGGTTAATAGATTAGCTTGATCTCCTGTCTTCCAGAATGAAATAGGAGCCCCGCGAAGCGGAACTCAATAGGCTCGTTGGCGGGTCTTAATAGCCTTAATAGAACACTGTCTGTTTCATTTTACAGTGCCTTCGAGATCAGGTTACCAGAGGTTACTTTAATTTTAAAAGTATAAAAGTATGACGAAAGCTACTAGTAGACATATTCCTAGACATCGATGGATTTTTAATAGAGATATCTCTCAGATTTCACGTTGATAAAGTATGGTTCTCAGACCCTTCACATTACTAAATGGCAGTTAAGTTACTTTCAAAATCTATCATTATACATTTAATTTAATATGTGCAGCCCAAATCCAAGCGGTAGCTGCATTACATTGCGGCGTTGAATACAACACGTGTAACAACCTTAGAACCACGGCCCGCGATGTTATTAATACAACTTGACTTTCCATTGTTTAAACTGGGCTTCGTAAGCAATGAGCGATCACATGATGCTTGCTATACTAACTTGTGTCAGTCTTCTTTCTGGCTTCTGGTAACATCGAATTATAATAAAATGCTTTTTGGGAACCAGCGAATACATTCAGAGATCAATTGATTTAGGGCCTGCCTCACCACTTTCTGTAAAGTTAATTTTATCTTAAGTGTCAGTTATCCTATTATGTCGTCTCCGTCTGTTTCTTATTAAAAAATAGAGAGGGAATCATAGATAACTGACACTTGAGATAACCAGAACTTTACAGTGGTGAGACAGGTCCTTAGTCTCGTAAGAACGCGTATCATTTTATATTTTTATCCGTGTCCTTGTTCTTTATTTGAAAACTTAGATCCTTACTGAATCGCGTTTTATTGCTCAATGGCTTTATGATTATAACTCACATAATATAATTTTTTTATAATCATTGGCGTAAATAAGGCTACAAAATGACTTGGCAAAATGTGGTCCTTCGATCCAACTAACCATAAAAATCATTGTTGTAAATAACATTTCGCAAAATTTTACAAATCCATAAATAATCGTGTAACTAAATCAAATACTATGAGCTATTCACCTTATAATAATACGTCTTGGACGTTTTTATACACTTTTAGTTAGTGGGAGTAATAGAGAACAATTAAAAACAAGTTGTTGTAGAGTTTATACACTGCTTTCTCATCAAGATACTTTTTTTTAATCCTCGAACGCATACGCTTATCCAAGTATCAATTATAAAAGTGAAAAAATCACTGAATAATGACTATCACTTCTACGCTATGCACTACTAGAAAATACATTTAAAAAATATAATGAAGAAGGCAGTATAGTCTAACACACTGTAGGACCACTCTAAGAAACACGACATGGCTATATCAAACTTTATATATATAACAAACTGTTTTTGTCTACCATTAACACGTTAGCGGTGTAGGGGCTCGTCCAGAAATCAAGTGATCATATCGTCGCCCCCGGAGAATAAAATCGTAATACTATGTTACGATAGTTTTATTGTTTTTGCATTTTTGGCTTCTCCGTAATGTAATGCATCTAGTGATTTTTTTTCAATATTTTTCCTGACAGTTTTCACGAAGTTATAGTATACTTATCACATTTTTATTCGTTGGAAATTTCGTCTCATTTGTTTTCGCCATTAATACCGTACAAAATACTTTAGATTAGCAAACTATAAACCAAAATTCGGTAAAACATGGTTGCGATACTTATTATTGTTACAAAATGAATCGTAATAACCTTTTATTCGGGTGCAACTTAATAGCCTCTCTTTGAGTAAGTGCTGTAACACTATTAAAAAGTATTTGTTGTAAGTTCTGTACTGTACTGTTCTGTACTGTTACCATTATTATCACCGTAAAAAAATAGTAGTTAGTCCCATTCGTGTTTTACGAACGAAATTTACGAGAATAAAAACGTAATAATGTATTACTACACAAGAAAGTTGTTACCTAAGTCACTGAATAGAATCACAAAGTCACATTACGATAGTCTTAGTTGTCCGTGATTTGGACGAATAAAATGGTAATCATGTAATGCAAAATATCTTTAAGCATATAGTATCGGTAATGTGAATTTTGGCTTATAACAAGTAAACTAAGACCATTAAAAATAAATGAATTAAAACATACAAACACCCTTAAAATCACCATTCATTTGATATATCACACGTTGGTTAATTCATGGTAGAACGCAAGATATAAAGCAGAACCGGTTTTTTATTTCTCCGGGCACGACGATATGTGGCCTACTTTTGACCCAACCTTTGTGGTATTTGGTGATTATAACGCTACCCCCTCCCCCCCATTCAAGATCACGTGTACTTTTCGGACTTAGTATGAATTAAGTTTGTTAATTAAAAAAACAGCAGAAACTTGATTTTTTACGTTATTTTTTGATTTCCTGTATGCTTAGTGTAAGTTTTCGGTCACAAAATACGTCCCGAATGCGTTTGCGTTAAAATGTCAAATACTATGAAAACAGTTTGTTGCCGTTTCGATCCGCAAGTGGCGCTGCAAATTATTCCATAGTAATTGAGACGTTTACTTGAACGAGTTCGAGACGTTTTTATATGCGAACACTAGAGGCTCAGCTGTGTAAAAAAAACTAAACGTTTGCGGGTGGTAGGGCCTCGTGCAAGGTCCGTCCGGATCGCTACCACCATCTTACTCGCTAATCCTGCCGCTAAGCAGCAGTGCTTGCACTGCTGTGTTCCGGTGTGGAGAGTAAGACAGCCGGGGAAATTACGGGCACAAGAGGCATTTCATATAAGTCCTCTAGGTTGGCAACGCATCTGCAATCCCTCCGGGGTTGCGGGTGTCTATGGGCAGTGGTGATCGCTTACCATCAGGTGACCCACTTGCTCGTTTGCCTTCCTATTCACATAAAAAAAAAATGTGTTCTCGGTCACCCCCCTCCCCCTTAAACGAACACATGATTTCTGGACGAGCCCTAAGTGGAAATGAAAATTTGACCACAACTGAATTCGAACAATTTGGCAACATTCGCTTAAAGTATCTGGTACCAGAGTATACCACTTGCTCAATGTATATATGTTAGTTCATACGTGCAAGCAAATAATACTCTTTTAGCTGACACGTGCAAGCTTTCAGCCCGGCAGTTTACCTGGATCCGTGCGTCATATGTGCTACACGACACGTATCGTTTGTACCTCGTAGTGCAACACATATGAGATATGACATATGCACAGGGAACGTGTTAAAAAATATTGCGATTTATTATAAACTATCTGTTGCCCGCGGCTCCGTCTGCGCAGAATTCGCTTATCCCGCGGGAACTATGAGATTTTCCGGGATAAAAACTATCCTATGTCCTTCCCCGGAATTGAAACTGTTTCTATACCAAATTTCATTAAAAACGGTACAGTGGTTTGGGCGTGAAAGCGTAACAGACAGAGTTACTTTCGCATTTATAATATTAGTACGGATTAAGACAATTTCTGTGGCAAAATAAAAGCAGCATACAATAGAAATTTTACGTAGTAGTATTGCATAAATATCAAAATGGTTAGGACAGATGTTTTTGGTACTTTAAGTGTCGTACCGGCTAAGTACTTATAATACCTACTCAGTCAAATAGTTGCAATATAAATATTTATAAGCTAAACGGTACCATCCATATAAATCCTTTTAAATCAGCCTTCAGCTTGTAGAATATCTGTAAGAATAACAAAATATATGCTAATATTTGAAACGTTTCATGTTGACTAAGTACCGAAAATTTGAATTTTGTAAGATTCAAATATCTAATCGTTTTATAGTAACGTTTGAATTGAAATGCCAAATAATCGAAATATTAAATCTACAAAAAAAAGTGCAGATAATAACTATGTTGTCGACTTATTTGTATAGTCAACAGCAAAAGTAAGTGATCATTTTTATTCCATTATAGACCTTAGCCCATTGTGACAAGGCACAAGGTGACCTTACTTTGGTCTTGACCAGTGATGGGCAAACTACGGCCCGCGGGCCAACTCCGGCCCGCGAAAGAATTTAATGCGGCCCGCCGGCGTTCCTTCGAATTGGAGTGTTATGGCACAGGATGACGATATTTAGACGGTGCTGCTGTATAAAATAGAATAATAGATGCGAAGGCAAAGGAGCCAGCTAGACTAGCCACGTAGTTCATGCGTCATGTATCAAAAAAATTGCATTTTAGTATAATTTTGGCCCTTCTTTGAAATATTTGTGATTTTCTGGCCCGCCATGAAAAAAGTTTGCCCACCACTGGTCTTGACATTACATTGAAAAGTAGCAAATGAGGTGTGTTAAATGTCGAAATAATCGAGACTTTCAAAGCTGATATAAAGAAACATTGATTAAAACTGCTAGCTCTGACGTCACGTAAGAAGAGAGATAGATGCATCACAAGTCACAAGCCGAACGCTTATACCGATCGTGCCTCTTTAACGCTTATTCCTCGCTCTCGCTTGCACGCTCTGACGTCACTTTTTCGTGCGTGCGCTTCATTGATTTATAAGACGTTATCACGTCAAACAAATACATGTTGCCTTGGCAACCCCGAACGCCAAAACAAAATGCCTCTTCTAGATTTCTACTAAACTTGATTAAGGTATTTTCATTCTTAACTGTCTTATTTGGTAAACAAAATTCTAACCTCAAAACGTCTCATATTTGTTATTTTTTTACTATTTCATCGTAAAGGAACTGGACATAAAATATGAGCAAAATGATGTACGAAATATTGCCTCAGGTTTATTTGATAACATAATACTTACACCTTATTCTTTACAAAAATTTGCACATTGAGGTTACAATTCTGTTTACCAAATAGGACAGGTAAGAATGAAAAGACCTTAGAATACTCACCAATTGCTATTCAGCTTCATTTTCCTCCTCCAGTGCATCTTATCGGGGCTGGTGGTCCGGTTTTTTTCCTCTTCCACAGCTATTGCCGCCTCTTTTTCCGACCTTTCGTATAATATCTTCTTGTACAGCTCTCTGAACTTCACCGGAGGAGCTCCAACGTCTAGATTATTCTAAAAGACAACAGCACATTTTATTATGACCATATTTTTTTTTTATAAGCCTTTTTATTCCGAATTCGCTTCAATTTCAGTAAATACATGTTTTGTTGTTGTTGTTGTTATTGTCGTTTATTTTTGTATTTATTTTTTAAGCTGTCGCGAAATTCGGCGTGCCTCATGGCATAGGCCTCCTCCGTGTATTGGAGGGTTTGGGCTATAGTTCCCACGCGCGCCCAGTGCGGATTGGGAACTTAACACACACCATTGAATTTCTTCGCAGATGTGTGCAGGTTTCCTCACGATGTTTTCCTTCACCGAAAAGCTCATAGCAAATTACAAATGTAATTTTCGCACATAAATTCCGAAAAACTCAGAGGTGCGAGCCCGGGATTTGAACCCACGACACTCTGCTTGAGAGGCCACAGGTCAAACCACTAGGCTACCACGGCTTTTTTCCCATATTATGACCATATAAACCTGTACTAAGAATTTTTTAAAGGGCATAAGTAAAGGCTTGGATTTTTGTAGATTTTGAACTATATTTAACACAAGCGGTTGCGCTATCCCGCGGGAACTACGCAATTTTCCGGGATAAAAATTATCCCATTTCCTTCCCCGGGACTGAAATTATCTCTGTACCAACAACACTCAAACTTTATTTTCGCATTTATATTTATAGTATTAGTAGGGATTGTCATTTATTTCGAAATTTGAAATCTCAAAAAGATCATGTGGTGAACAACATGTGGCTTACCTGGTGATTCTTCTCCTCCAGCTCCACAAACTTCTTCACGTCTATCGGCGGCAGAGGCACGTCCCTCCGACAAGAAGCCATCACATTAGCTTTCCTAATTTTGTGAACGTAAGCATTCTCTTCGGGACTAGAAGCCCTCTCAACATCTCTCCTGACCGGACCAAAAATAACGCTCTGACGTGCATTGTTCGCTTCAATAATTTTATCAGCCAAAGATTTCTCGGCCATCTTCTCTTTTATAGCTTGATCGACGATCGATTCTTCATCTTTTTCGTGCATGTGCTTCTGTATAACCTCAGGTGGTAACGGTGGGAGAGGGTTAAGTATTTCAAGTTTGATTTTTTCATTGGTTTGATATATTTTCTCTGGCAAGTCTAGTTTTTTGAAATCTTTCTTGGGTGTGATCGGGGCTCCGGGTTCGTCGCAGAGCACCGCGCTCGCGGGCGCGTGGTCGGGATGGGTGTTCCGAATGTGCCGTTCCAAATTATCTTTCCGCCTAAAACGACGACTGCAGACTTTGCATCGAAAAGGTTTCGAATCTGAAAAGGGGCAACAAGTTTTACCACATGTTGGCCTTAAAAAGGCGGCACTTGAGAAGCTACGGTAAAAATTCAAAAGCAAAAGTCACTACACGAATTCAAAAACCACTGTGTATCGTTATAATTTTAACAATAAAATGTCTTGATAACTTTTTAACCAACACTGATATTTATTGCAATAAGGTTCCAAAGTGGCGCGACGCACAGTGCAACAATAGGACAAAATAACCACTATAAAGTTCTGTTTACTTCTTGTTAACATACTTGCCCTCCAATCTGGCTGTAAATAAGGGGAACATAGGAAGCAGTGGTAAAAGCCATCAAAATATAAATTAGTATACCGTCGTGCACGGCAGCGTGGCGGCGCATGTCCTTGCGCGCGTGGAAGGCCTGCGGGCAGCGCGGGCACTGGTGCTGGCGCGCCGGCCGCGCGCGCCGCCCGCACGCGCCGCACGCGCAGCCACCCGCGCACCCCGCGCCTGCCGGGACATTCGCTGATGGACACTTATTAAAACCCTCGCATAAGGAATTAATTCAAACTGCATCATACTCTCAGTTTTAATTTTAACACAGATATCGGATATGGGTGGATCGACTTAATCTTGTCACTCGTTGCCATGGTTACTTTTTAAACCGTAGGTTTAAAATTTGCCAAACATGTATTTTTGCAGAGACCATGGATGCAAAGTCGCGTCCGAAACGTCGAGGTATTCACAAAAATACTTTTTATTTACGTGATTAATTCCCGTTTTTCTTATATGTAGTAATATGTGAAAATCGTGAAAGTTAGAAATACAACATTTCTTCTAACAAACTACTACTTTTGTCAGCTCGCTAACAGACAGAATAACAACAAGAAATAGTTGATCTACCCATATAAAAGATTTTAAAGATTCACAGTTAATAACATAACACATACTCGTATTATCAATGGGATTTAAACCACAAAAATATTCTACTGAGGTCTGTTTTAGACATTTTAAAAAGGCTATCTGTTCTTTGAATGGACCAAGCAGACATTATTTACTGGGCATTTATTCCCTCTGATGGACTTTTATGATCTACCCAGGAAGAGAAGCAGCCGGGTACATACTATAAATTAATTAATTCAAAGCGCTAGTCTAATTATACTGACTGTTGTGCTTGGCGAGGTGCTTCCTGAGGTTGCTGGAGTCCCTGAAGCGGCGGCCGCAGACCTTGCAGCCGTGAGGGCGCTCCTCGGTATGCGTGAGCCCGTGCTTGCGCAAAGACGTCAGGTTGTTGAAGGCCTTGCTACACTCTGTGCACTGGTACTTCTTCTCCTCTGTAGACAACGAGTGTTGGGTTCAGTAAGGGTCTAATACAAGGCGTCTAAATATTAATCTCGAATACTTTATCAGATGGTTGAGTTAGCATTTTTTATTATATCACAAGAAAGGGAAACGAGCAAGTGGGTCACCTGATGGTAAATGAGCACCACCACCCATGGGCACTCGCAAGACTAGAGGAATGCGGATGCGTTGCCAGCCTAAGGAACGCGCGAGGAAGGTGTGTTGCATGCAAGCTTACATGTATTTTTTTTTTGTTTTTATTTTAAATTTTAAACTGACCAGCGATTGACCTCTATCTCACCTGATGTATGTAAGAGCAGATGAGGCCAAAGATGTAGCTCAGTAACAGCCTATTATACTCAAGTACCCAACCCAACCCCACATTCTTTTTGAAGCATGGAACTCTAGAAAAGATAAGAGCCAGAATGTTAGCTAGTGACAATACTTACTAGTATGTTTGAGCTTGTGGCGTTGCAGCTTGGACATTTGGAAGAAGCTGTCTCCGCACAGCTCGCAGGCATAAGTCCTCTCGTTCCTATGCACTCGCATATGGTACTTAAAGTGCGAGTGTGATGTGAAACTCTGCAACATCACAAGTAGTAATTTGAATTTTGGACTGGGTTATTTGACGTTAAAATTTACAAAGACGTTTTGTTTCATAAAAAAATATGCTTAAGACATGGATCCATTTTAAATGACAATTTCTGTTAGCAAAATTAAATTGGTAATTTCAGACAAATAAGACTAAAAGGATGGGTTTTGCTTCATATACATAATGGGTTAATTTGACACATGCATAAGCCACGTAAAAACATAGTCGCATACTTTATTGCACTCAGGGCACTGATACGGTTTGCGCAGTCCATTGCAGTAAGCGTGGTAGGCAAGCTGAGTCCTGGCATGGAATTTCTTTCCACATTTGCATTCATAACTTCTACCATTTTCATCTGAAACAAAAACACTTAAAAATCAGGAACTAGTCCTAGGGCAACTCTAGGCTATTATAAAAGAGCAAGATTATTTATTTTCTCTTTAGGTGTAGGACTTTTTCGTTCATGTCAGTGCCTATCTAGGCGGAGCACATAACATAAAAAAATAGCAAAACCAAAAGCATACCCAGTATTATTCTAATATGAGACATATCAAGCTTCTTTTTGCTCTCATCTTGACTCTGCAACTGAATTTCTTTGTTGTTTTCTTCTAAAGTTATATGGTTAGGTGGAGGGATAGTTTGTACTGTCTCAGAGTCTCCTATTGGCCCTTCACTCGGCTCTGCCACCATTAAAGGATTAGAGGACTCCAGGTCATTGTTCTCTGTACAGGCGACGCAGCCCGCTTTCTCGTGGAGCAGACAGTCCATACACTTAACATGTCCACAACTTTCAGTCACTATCCGGTTAGTAGTCGTGTTTACAGGCTTTTTGTTCAGACAGTGAACACAAACTTGTGACTCCATAATTCAATAACAACAAGTTTGAGGTTATTGCTACAAAATCTAATTTTTAATCTCAAATAATTACATTATCACGTAGAATAATAGCAAGCTTCATAATGATACTGTTCATTAGTCTATACAATGCATTTTTTAAATAAAAGTACAAACACTAGACTAGACTACAAGACATCGCTGTGGTATTGAAAAAATTACGATGCAAAACACGTTCAGAAACCTCAGCTAACCAATGTCATTTTTGTCATCTTATTGACCTTGTCAGTTCCTTTGTCTGAAAGTGTCTAAAAGTCATAGTCTATTATATTACTAAGTCGTCGTTTTACATTAATTTCTCGTTTATTCTAAATAGTTATACTAACTGACTACCAGTAAGTAAAAGTTAAGAATGCGTCACAAATAATATTTCATCAGTCAGTCATATTTAATCATGAAGTCATTGAATGACTATCTTTCGAATTTTTCAGACGCCGACAGACGACAGATATGTTCGACAGCATTTTTTTTTCTTCATACTCTGAAAATCGTAAAAATTATAAATAATCACAAGTCTCAGAATTTGAGTAATATAATAAATATAAAAAACATAATTTTACGCAAATAAAATATTGTTACTGAGTTTGTTCATTCTCTATTTTTAATCAATCTGCAATAGGAAACGTCTTAAAAGTTAGCCATCCAGGTCAGGAACATTGTATAGCATTTTGCAAAAAAAAAGGGTCCGTCATCATCAATTTCACCGGATTGGCTAAATTAGTCTACAAAAACCTATTCAACCAATCATGTTCCAGTTTGAGTTCGCAGCTACCAATCACCGCTGAAATTTGGCTTTAAATTCAACAAACGAGAATCGAAACTCCAGCCAGTCAATTGCGTATCGTACCTACGCCTTCAAAGGGCAGCGTTTTTTTGAATAAATGGTTAATAGTTACTAAATATAAACCCAAAATGGTAAGTTCCTGTATTATATTAAATTATAATGCCTTTATTTTTAATATAAAATTGTTATTTTGTTATTGACTCGACACGTAACCTCAAAAATCTAATTATTTTCAGGATGTCTTTCTAATGATTAGGCGAAAAAAATTAACCATCTTCACGGACGCTAAGGATACGACAACGGTATTGGAACTAAAGAAAATGATCGAAGGTGAGTGCGGCTCGCATGATTAGAGAAAAGTCTATTTTTAGTATTGAGACAATGTCAGTCGGTTTGCCTCCGTTTATACTATGTTTACTGGCGATGAGATTCCAAAGGCTGTTCCAGGAACTCAAGATTATCAGCTGATGCAATTAATATTTTTTTGCTCCCATACCTAATCTTTTGTCACATCCAACTGGGATTTAAAACATGGGGTTCCTTACATGCTGCTAGACTGTATAAGTTTCGCCAAATCATTCTGTCCGCTTCTAACACGTATTCTTTTTCTTTATCATAAAATGTTTTGCTGCACTTTTCACTACCAGTTACTGTATCAAAATTACAAGAAAATCTTGGAGTGTTTAAATACAACAAAAACCAATCCTTACAACCATAACATTGTTCATATACCTACTTAAATTTCATCAAACTTTGAACTTAATAAATGATCATGACAGCTGTGAATTTTATAAATGGCAGTAGCTTTAAGACTTACACTACTGGCAAATATTGTTAATGAACAATAGATGTCCTGTGGTTTTTATATGATGATTGCCTTTTATATATATAGATAAAATGAGTGATGTCCCATGTCAAAGCTGTTGCCATACTACAAGTCAATTACTTGCATCAATATTATGGTTCCCCTTGCCACTTATATGCCCACAACCATGCTAATGTTTTTACCACACATAAAGCTCATTTGCCATCCTTAATTGCAAGAGCTATACCAGTGGTGTGGCGTCAAGTATATCAGAAGGCAAGCCGAAGGGAACTTAACTAGCCTTTTCCTCTAATTCTGCACAATAAATTGCCCATATGCCTTAAAATAGGCAAGCCAGTGGGAATCGAGTTCTATGCACGCCACGCCACTGAGCTATACCCATATTACAAGCTTTGCTTGGTTTGGGATTGGTTCAATTAGTCAATTGTCCCAAGATATTTATTATTTATAATTATTTAAATTATGTATAGGCATCTTGAAAGTGAACCCACCGAGCCAGATGCTGTTCAACAAGGACAGCCAGCTCATGGAAGACGAGAAGACCCTGGCAGAGTATGGCCTCACATCAGCCACTGCCAAGGCCCAGTGCCCCGCGCCCATTGGACTTGCTGTACGGTAAGAAAAACTTCAAATTCTATACTTAATCAATAATCAACTAGTTATCCGTAAATAATTTGACTATTGTTTATTTTGGATCCAAATGGGATAATTTTAGAGCATGACAAAAATGGAAACTTGTAGAATAGAATATTGTATTTATGTTATTAAAATGTTAATAGCAACAATGTTGTATGAAAGGTCTCATAGTTCTTGTTTTACGTTTAAGTTGCAGGAAATAATTAGTTTAATATATGCTATTGTACACTCTGTGACACTTTAATGCATGGATTAGGCTTTCATTATCTTATCAAGTCCTCCAATAGGTGAATTATTGCTGGATCAACTGTTACCAACTATCTAATAATCACTGTCACAAAAACAGATAAATAAAATTTGCATTTTGGTTAGTAATGGTAATATTAGATATGGATCGGATATTATAGATTGCACCAGTTGTGCCGAACCATGCTGAATTATTCAGCTACTTAAGCTTACCGTAATGGTATGTCTTATATTGCATGGCGTATAATCTGATACAAGTTTTTAAATAGTGCAGGGATATTCAATGTGCGGTCCGCGGGCGTTTGTGATTGGCCCACGTGATATTTACACGTAAGCGATTTTTGCTTTTGGGCCGCGACCCGCGACACTATGACCCTGTTTGTGGTACCTATAAAAAAAGGTTGAGTTCACCTGACATACTCCTAGCAGTAGCACAAATGTGCAATTTCCGAGAATATAAAATAATAAAATATTCGTAACTGTTGAATATTATTATTGTGTGTGCATGCCTCCTCACACATTGCTATGAGACTTGTTAAAGTCCGGTTTAAGAATCAAATTATTCGACCAAAATATATAATGAATATGCCAACTATCTGTAATATGAATACTGACTGGATTATATTTTTTTGTGCTGGTACTGATTGTTAAATATTTGTTCTGACAGAAAGGAGAACGGTGAATTTGAGGTTTTGGATCTGACCCCTTACTCGTCGCCCCCGGACCTGCCAGACGTCATGAAGTCACAGGAAGCCAACGGACAGGAACAGGTAACTTGATAATTACACCAACTGATAACTCACATATAAAAGTCGTGTGATGCTCGACATGTTTTGGACTAGTTCGTAGTCCTTCTTGGTGCGCTCGGTGGGGGTCGTGACGTCACTTCTCAGTAAACATTGTACCAAGACACGACGTCATGGGATATTAATCTCAATTATATCTCCGTAACGTTTTGATCATGTGAAAAAAAAATGTCTGTTTTTTGTATCTAAAATTTTAACGAGGCTTGAGTGCACCAATGGTGACTACGTCAGCTTCATGGGAGACCACAGGTACCTATTTCAAACTCTGCCTTGCCCAGAGTCCGAGGCTCTGGAGCCAAAGGCGTGTCTTACAAATTTATACAATAGTACTGCGTCACCTGACAAAACACTATGTCGAGTCTGGTATACAAAGATAATCATCGTCCCTATGCTGTCCCTACAACGGAGTCTTCCAGACCTCACAGTTGTAATCCCCCAGGCAGCGTTACCGGATCCGGAGTGTCCGGAGCCTCCTTGCGAGGCAAGTCCGGCGCGGATGGGCAGTTCGCGGCGCCCCGGCACTGTCGCCTGTACCGTGCACGCCACCATGTTCCGATTCAAGCGGGCAGTATGGCAGTGGCTCTTGTGAACGGTTCAGCGATTGACAACAATTTCTTTTTGTACCGCTACAGGAAAACAATTGCATGAAGGTGATATCAGACGGTTCACTCTAGTGAATGTTCTTTCGAGTGAATGCTTCATTTTTCTTTCATTCATTCGGCATTTTTCTTTCACTTTGCGCTCAAACGTGTCACTTTGAGTGAAAGATGCAAAATGAAATAAGAAAATGAACAAAAAATGAAGTCTGATATCACCTTGACGTAACGGCACGCTTTCTAGGCATCTAGGTACTTTGGGGTTGTTGTGATTGTAATGGAAAAGCAATATGAAACGAAATACTCGTTCGTTTGAATAGTTATAATAGTATAACATGCAATTTTCAATTAAACTAAATAGTAAAAGTGGCTTAGCTTTGACAGGCAGTTGTAGTTCTAGCTAAAGGCGACGCTGCAGCGCGCGGTCACTACGCACGTGGGTACATGTTCGCTCGGTATCAAAATGTAGGTGGTCGTTTCCGCAATGCACGCACACGCTGCGCACGAAATGACCAATGGACCCACGTGGGTAATTTAGCGTGTCCGTGCTCAGCGTGCGCAGCAGTGGAGCTTCGCCTTCATAGTGCCTTTTCTAGTGTGGCCTTAGCCTTATAAAGGCGCCTTTTTGGTTTTCTCAAAAGCAATAGAGCTATAATAATATATAAAAGTTGCATTTTATAAACGGTTTAGGGTTGAAATGATTTTCGTGATCGTGAAAATAACGGAACAATTAAACATTTTTTAGTAAAGCGGAAAAATGTTGTCAATCGCTGGTTTACCTCTATTTTATGTTAAAACATGCGTTTTCTAGGCCGACATCGCTGGCTTAGTGACATATAGGAAAATTATAGCTTGACAACTTTCTATATGGCTATGTTAGGTATTGTTTTTCAGTGATACTAGTTTATTTTACTGGCAACGAGTTACTATGATAAACAGACGTTGAAAGTCTCGGAATGTCACCGATGTAAACAAGAAGAAAATGTTTTGTGATTATAAACGATTTTACCACAAAAATGACAAAAAAGATTCTCAAAGCTGTAAAAAATTATATTTTTTAAATACAAAATGCCGAAGGATTGCATTAAATTCCAATAAAAAAAAATTTGAAATGGGTCGTTGACAATTTTGACCCATGACGTAAAAAAGGGGTGTTATAAGTTTGACTCTCAAACGGATGGACCGATTTCGATGCAGTTTTTTTTTTATTCGAAAGCCAGTTTCCTTGCGATGGCTCTTTGCTAAGTAAAGATCGGTCCAGCTGTTTGAAGAGTATCAGCTCTTTTCCAAGATGATGTCAAGCATTATTGACACTGAATTGAATTTACATATTTTTTATTTACATTTGATTACTCGTTTAAGGTACCCCAAAAAAAATTAAAAAATAACGTTATATGTTTAATGCTATGCTATGCATATGTAAGCATTTGTAGCGACACCATCTCAATGCCAAATAGAAAGTTGTTAGGCATAAAGCAATAAATATTATATTTTCTAAATAAAGCGTGTAGTGTAGATGAGCGTGCACGCTGTTACATTCTGGCTTATTTTTATTAATTTGGCAAACAATAGTACATTACACGCCGAGGGTGGTGAAATAAAGAATGTCTCAGAGCGCAGGAACATGAAAGGCACGAGCCAAAGGAGAGAGATATGAACATGTGACCTAAGGCTTTCTTTATCACCGCCCAAAGTGTATTCACAATTTTACGTCATCCCCTCGCCAGGAAGTGGAAATTTCCGCTCGCTTGGCGGGCGGTAAATCGCTACTTACGGCCCGGGGCGACGTAAATCAAATTTCAGTCTTTCGGCCTTATATTAATAGCACCAGTCCTAGGACACTAACCCCCTTATTCATAAACGCCTATAGGCTTCTGCTAACTTAGTAATCGTTTGTCATTATCTGTGAAAGGTAAATGTCAAAGTGACAGATAAGGACAAACGATTGCTAAGTTAGCAGAGGCCTATAGAGCGTTTAAGAATAAGGGGGTAAAAATGCTATAGCTTAGCTATAGCCTGGCCTACGGGCTTTGTTTTATGCTGTCTGATGTCTCAAATCTCGATTGCACGCTTATCTACACGCCTCGCATACATTATATGGCAATAAAATAAGTAAATACGCGACAATGATAAAAACAAATAAATAGACTTAACTTCCTGTATCATTTATTAGTTGGTAGTGGGTCCGTTTAAAAAACCATGTCTGTCGCGTTCCGTTTTACAGATATGTTGAATGGTAACCATCATTTAAATAAAACTTTTTTAAGATATGATTTTAACGTTTGCACAGAATAAGTCTGCGGTCCGAATTTCGGACCGTGGTCCCCTGACTACGGTCCGGACCCCTGGCCTAGCCCTCCAGCCTCTCAGGCCGTGCACCCTACGTCACACTCATTTGCTTACTCCGTTCAATCTCTTGCAGATGGACCAGCACTAAGCGAGACGTCAGCGCGGCGCCGCAGCGCCATTTTGTACCATAGTTGTTTTCCGCCCCCCCGGGGGCAAGACCTTAACAATATTTTTTTGCATATAAACATATTTTGTTAATAATTTATCGATGATTTGTGCTCGATTTTAACATTATTCTGTTGCATCTACACATTTGTTTGTAGTATTTTTGTGATGCTTTGTACTAAGGAAGTTAACTGGCTTTTTTGTAATTGATTCCCTTAGTGACGTTATATCGATCATTTTCGAATGCGAACGTTTAAGAAGTTTTAACTGTACGTCTGTGAAAACGAGGCAGTAGATAGCAGTTTGTCTAAGTATATTGTATGACAGCCTTAACAGTCTCCTGTTCCAAATATAACGGGTATAGTTGAAGCTTCTGCGAGGCGCGTTCGGGGCACTTAAGGTGTAAAATGTATAACTACCCTCCTGAGGCCCAAAGTTTTCTTTAGTAAATTTTTTAACCCCGGCCAATGTTAGTTCGATATGTCATTTGTCCTGTTTTTAGGACGCTGGGCCTCAGTAGGATAAAATATTAAAATAATTTCTTCATACCATCATACGGCTTTAGGCGAAGATTTCTATGTGATAATGAGGTAGAAATCTAATAAAATAAATTACAGTATCAAAATTCAAATAAAATCTTGTAACATATCTAGTCTTTTTATTACTTAAATGTTTACTGTAAATGTAGAAATTTAATCTTATAACAGCGTGCAAGTGAAATTTATTTATATCCAAATTTATTGATGAAATATTAAATTAAATCTAGACTTTATTAATCATATTTTAAATGTCCTTTCTAAAGGTTCTACCTCGTGTTACTCAGAACATCTTTGCCTGTAGACTAGGCCATGACATCTCATCTATTGCGACTAGATTACCAATCAAGTGGCTAACACTGAATCTATAATAATCGTGCCTAAATATTTTCGCACTAAACAAGTAAATTAATGTGTAAAACTAATGCATACGACACTGATATTCTAGCTTGACGCTCAGTTTCGAGGGCAGGATAGCAGGGCTGAAAGAATCACTAAACGTCGTAATGCTAGGACATGCTAGTATGAACTGAATTAACAAAATTGGCTGTAGTTCATTAATTTATACCTCTGTAGAGTAACATTTGATGCAATAAATTATTATCAACTAAAGGGTAAGGCTAGAATATAGTATTTTTAATTTTCCCTTTTTCTTTCTTTAACAATTGTATTCAATTCAGATCTCAAAATTAAATAACGTTCTAGCCTTACCCTAAAGGTTTTTGAAGTGTGGGAAATTGCAATCATAATTTCGTCGCCAATAAAAGTACAAAATGCTTGTCTATGATTGGTAGCTCGTAACGGCCAGCGTGCGCGCTGTTTGGCGTCCTTTTCCTACTGTGTTGGTTAGAAAAAGACGCACTGATGTGAACAGCGAGAACTGCGCATGCGTTCGCCCAGGCAGCATACTAGCGACATCTATTGGTTCTTTCCTCGCATCATCCCTCAATAATGTACCTTCTGTGGAAGGGAACGCGATCATCTCACTTGCGAGTAAATTATTCTGTTGTTTATATCTGTCGGTCTACTACGAAATTAGGAAATTCGTTCCGCCACTTAATAAGAAACAACACAATTGGTTTTTCGTAGTACCTACAGCTTTTTTATAAAGCTTGAGGCACTAGACACTTATCTTTTAAAATCTAAACTAAAGGATTTTTCAGGATTTTTTTCTAAAGAACGTTCCAACCAATATGTCTTGCCGTGTATATATAGGCAAGAAAGCCCTGCCTTTTAGATAATTTTCTAGTGCAACACTAGCTTCAAGGTATGAATAACTAATAAATTTGCTTTTGATTTTCGCTCATAATGATACCAATTGATGGATTATGTATTTTATCTTAAAATGAACTTGTTTGTTTGTTTATCGCTGACATTTTCTAACGTATTTGTTAACATAACTATTTGGTGCAACTGGTGGTCCTTTTGTTTGTTGACATGAAAAAATAGTCAGGGACAGAAACGAAATTCTAAATTCCTGATGTCCCTTTTACTCTCTTATTGCTATCACTTAAAGTGAGAAGAACAGCACGAAATTAATTAAGATTTTTTAAGTTGAGAGTATAAGGCCTGAGTAAAAATTTATACGTGTTATTTCGTTTTGTTCCAACCGTTTCTATCAACATATTTTTGTTCTGTACAGAGACTGAAAACCCAGTTGCGCCAAAGAGTTATACTAGATTTAACGAACTTAATGCATCAGAATACACGCCACTTCAATACCAGCCTGTGACTCTAAATAAACTGCATACAGATATAACCAACAGATTTCCATTTGCCCATTCTAAACGTTTTTTTTTATGATACGATATTTAAAATAGAATAGAATTGACTATAGATATAGCTGGTACTGTAATAGGGAGGAAATAGGGGCTTTTATATTCATAGAGGCGGGACGCAGGTCTGCTACATTCTTTATTGTGATTTAAAAATAAACCTCTTATTAATTTTTAATAACGAAAACGCTAAAGTTGTCTTTTTATATAAAACTATCTAAAGCACCTGTCAAGTTTATTTTTTGGGTGTTCGCATTTCTTATCTATGGCGATGGTGCGAATTGACGCAGGTCCTAGCTTGAGCTCAATACTTATCCTAATATTTAAACTCTTAACAAAGTTAGGGCCGCTGGACCGTCAATTTGGGTGCATAGCTAGCTAATACAGCCTCACGTACACTACACACGTACGCTTAGCAGGACTCTTCAGATCTAATCCAAATTAGAATAGATGGGTATTAAACAATATTGCACTTTATTGTACTGTAACATAAAGATAGGATAGAAAATCGAACCATCGTTTCACCAAGGAACGCGAAACGCTACTACCATGCGTTTACGTCAGCGTTGATTTCTAATTATGAATTTTGTATTTTTTTTTAGCGCGTATAGGACCATGGTAGAAGCGGTTATTCCCGAACTAGTCGAGGTTTACGGAATAGGTGGTACTGGTGACCCAATAGCTGTTAGTTGTCTCACGTTTTAATTAAATTCAATCGGTGATACCTACAAGCCAGGTATGTGATCGCTACACACAAACATTTCGAATTTCGATGTATTATTTGTACTCTGCGTCTAATGGTCTCTTGTGGGGTTTTTGTGTAACTGCATTCGAAATTTTAACAGAGCATTCAATTATCACCACACGACGAGACTTTTAGAAGTGTGTATTAATAGTGTAGTATTTCATGTGCGAGTATGGGAATTCTACAATTAAAATGAACCAGCAGGAAATAAAGCTGTTTTGATTTGTTTTGCAGTGTTTTTTTTTACCCTAAAATCTGTAAAATAAGAAGGCTAAAGTATAAACAAAAAAGAGTTGGTACTCCGACATCAGCATCAGTAGAAACCACTTGCTCGTTTCCCTTCCTTGTAAAAAAATAAGAACTAACGCATTTCGTGCGAAGTCGCTTTCGTAAAATTTTTCATTAAGCGGAAGTCTCTATCTAACACATACGGTCAGAAAGAGACTTCCGCTTGTAAATTGTAACTTGTAGCCTAATAAAATAGGGCCCGTTCTTGGCCCGTTCATTGATGAATTGATTTGGCAAAAGAAGTGTCAGGATCGTAGCTACTGAACAATTCTGCCTACCCCGATAGGAGAGAGGCGAATGTAAGCATTATTAAAAGTACAATTTTCTACTATTGAACTCTAGACGTATAGATAGTCGTAGTTTTCGAAGATTACGAAAAAATATGGTACAACCACACACTTGGGTTAAAAGTGGGAGGTAATCCAATTCGGACAATAGAACTGTTTCACGTTATAAAAGTAAAATACACCTCAAAACTGTCAGTTCAGTTGTCACTGTCAAACTCGTGTGCGTTTCCGATTATAACCTAAAAATTCGTAGATCGTAGAATTCAACTTGGTCTTCACGTTTTTATTTTATTATTTAAATGTATATCTGTTATTTCTATTAATATTATACGCTTTATAAAGCGTAGCTTTTTGCTTAGTTACTTTAGATAAGTAATAATTGTTGTAAACAATGGGTAAGCGCAAAGGAAAATGTGCGAAGAAAAACAGTGTGACGAAGCAGGGTTTGGAGCCCGAGAACTTGGTGAAGGCGCCGCATTCGTTCGTGATCCACCGCGGGCACTGCGGCAAGGACCTCATTGAGCTGACGAAGGACTTCAGGAAGGTCATGGAGCCGTTTACTGCGTCTCAATTAAAAGTAAGATCTTTGTTATTTTATGTAAAGGGTGGCTTGTTTTGAGAAGGCAGGAGAATCAGTTGTGGTTTTTATGGTTTCTCTTGTACCAGAACTTCTTAATCTTATAACAGTTTGTTTAATATAGCGAAGAAAGCAAGAGGTATTTCTTGAATCACATTTTATTATCACATATACAATAGAACCAAACCATTAACCAATAACAGATATACAGACATTGACATGACTTAGGAGTACAAAAAGGCATGTGGCCAGTATAAAACTACTATACAACCTCAACACAGTTGTTACTTATATTATTATATTTTTAATTTGTGTACTTAACTTATAACAATGTTGACATTACTGTTTCACCCTTAGTTTACTAACATGGATTTAACGAAAATTAGGTTTTTTCTATCTTAAATAAAATAAAATAAAGTCATATTATCCTCAGTCTGATGTCAGAAATTAGCCTCAAAAGGAAATCTATACATCTTTGCATATAGCAATGCAATAAAATGCAATAGGCAATTATGCATATGCAATTATTTTTTTCACAACTGAACATATTTTTTGTATACAAATAAAATAAAATAATAGTTGATTTAAATTGAATTTTACTGTCCAGTAGGTGCAATACTTAAATATTATAATATCTAGTAGCTTATAAAGCTAGTTAACCATCTACAACAAATTTCAGGAAAGAAAAAAAAACACCATAAAAGATTTTCTGTCCGTGTCGGGGTATCTGCATGTATCGCACATGATGGTGTTCACGGAGACGGAGCTCGGATCATACATGCGCCTGGCCAGGCTGCCCCGGGGACCCACGCTCACATTCAAGTTACACAATGTAAGTGTCACCTTTACGCTGTACCACAAACTAATGTTGAACAGTGAAGCACCAACTATTCCCTGTAAAATAGAGCACTTTCCTCATGGACCAACTCTATATGCACAACTAGGCATTTCAAGTGCATAAAAATAAAAATCCTCACTAGAGATTGTAAAATTAGGTTGGGTTCTTTAGGTTTCTTCAATTCAAATGCCAGAAGGGCAAACTGAATAGAAATAGGAATGGTCAACTCATGGTGTAGTGAAATTCCTAATGGCACAACAAGTGTGCATATAGAGTAGTGATGGGCCGACTACCCGACTACCTGACTAGTCGGTTGCAAAAATGCCGAATAGTGGCCCGTCTATTCGGCATTGCCGATCATTGCGTGCACTCGCCAACTTGCTTCATTTCTGCAGCCATTCTGATCAAATTGTCCGCCATTGGCTAGTTGACAGCACTCGCACATACTTGTGCGTCAAATGTAACTTATTTTGCTACATTTGATTTCAACTTACGATGTTTTTGCTAAATTTTCTAAGTGTTTTTTTACCTTCTTGCTTACAATAATTGCTTTAGAAGACATTTGATTTAGTTACGGTGGTTTCATTTATGCGCCCTTAAAAAAAAATACAACCTACTAGTTGTCAATTTTTGCCGAATAGTCGCCGACTATTCGGCAAATAAATAAATAAAAAATAAATAAAATAAAATATAGAGTTGGTCCATGAGAAAAGCGTGTAAAATAGTACCATAACTAATCACACTTGCAGACTACTAAGATTAAAGCCTGATGGATAGTTCAATTGTTATACTTGTTTAGATAAACAAACTTATTGTATTTGTATCATCATTGTCATCTCCAGCCCGTAGACGTCCCCCTGCTGGGCACAGACCCCCTCTCATAATTAGAGGGCTTGGGCGGTCGTTCTCACAAGGGCTCAGTGTGACACTACGTATACCATTTTCATTCTTACCTGTCCTATTTGGTAAACAAAATTCTAACCTCCAAACGTCTCATTTTTGTTATTTTTTAACTACTTCATCGTAAATAAAGGTACTGGAGATATAATATCAGCAAAATTATGTAGGTACAAAATATTACCTCAGGTTTATTTGATAACATAATACACCTTATTCTTTACAAAAAAATGCATATTGAGGTTAGAATTTTGTTTACCAAATAGGACAGGTAAGAATGAAAATGGTATACACACCAATGGTTTCTTGCCTCACAATGTTTTTCTTCATCAAGAAGCTCATGTTTGACTGCAAATGAGATTTCACATTTAAATTTAAAAAAACTAAGCGCTAGACTAGGTTTGAACTCCCCCTCCGCTTGAGAGGCCACAGGTCCTTAGAGGATATAATTTCTTTTCTGTTCTCAGTACAGCCTGGCCCGAGACGTGGTCTCCTCCCTCCGCAAGCAGTATGTCATGATGAAGGCGTTCCAGCACGCACCGCTCATCGTGCTCAACAGCTTCTCCGGAGAAGGCATGCACATGAAGCTGATGGCCACCATGTTCCAGAATATGTTTCCAACCATTAACATAACGAGTGTGAGTATTGGAGGCAGCTAACGACACTATACTAGTTCTCCCAATAATTTAACCCTTTTCCGGACCCGCTAATTTAGGTAAGATATTACAAAATGAATCAGTTTTTCTTTTTTACCTAAGACACAGAATAAGTAATAGTATTAGAAGGGATTAATTTAAAAATAATTAAGTATTTTGATATTTTAAAGCGAATTTGTTCCAGACGTTTGTCGCAACTGAAATCTTTTTTTTTATGAATTGTATCTGTTTCTTTATATTTGTACAATCAAGCATTACTTACTCATATTAATAGTCTCTGTCTGTGCACATAATTTAATATTTGTAACGTAAAACTATATAAAACTTAACAGCAATATTAATTACAGGTGAAATTAAAAAATATAAGGCGATGCGTACTCATGAACTACAACCCGTCAACGAAAACCATAGATTTCCGGCACTACGTCATCAGAGCGATACCCGTAGGGCTCAACAAGGGCACTAAGAAGGTAAACTAAATTACTAGCTATAATTAAGTGAGGAATAATTGATGACACTTAAGAGTGCACCGAGTGTTTGGTTACAGGGCTCCGTTATATGTGATTTTTTACATTCTGGACTACAATTTTCATATCTTTGAATTTCCTTCTTACTAAAACCGTCCATTTGTCACAAAGAACCAAATTTACAAACAAAAAAAAATCGTGGCGACTCACAGTAACGCGCGGAATTGTTGGGATTTCCTCCAAAATATGTTATAGAAATTATAATATAACTAGCTGTTGCCAGCGACATCGTCTGCAAATAGTGCGTTTATCGCTATCCCGCGGGAACTACGGAATTTTCCGGGATAAAAAGTAGCCTATGTGCTACTCCAGACTTTTCTCTATCTATGTGCCGAATTTCATCCAGATTCGTTGTGCTGTTCTGGCGTGATTGAGTAACAAACAAACATCCATCCATCCATCCATCCATCCATCCATCCATCCATCCATACTTTCGCATTTATAATATTAGTAAGATTAGATTAGAAACTTATGTTATTCCTTGTATTTTATTTTTTAGAAAGCCAATGTCAATGTGTGCTTTTTATTTCAGGTGGTGCAAGGTAAAATACCTAATCTGAACCGCTGCAAAGACATGTCGGAGTTCTTTGAAAAGTAAGTAGTTGCAACTATGATCAGTTACGGCTAGCCATTTTGTAATACGGCGGCTCACTACAATCCGCCTGCGACACACCGATCCAAATCTGAGCCAATGGATGGAGTCAACAGTTTGACTGTTCCACAGGGCGGCGTTGATGTCGGAGAGCGAGTTCGAGGACGACCCCAGCCATCAGGTGGTGCTGCCGCAGAGCCTCGCGTCGCGCGGCGCCGCCGCCGACTCCAAGTCCGCGCTGAGGCTGTTCGAGCTCGGCCCCCGGATATCCATGCAGCTGATCAAGGTCACTAAAACATGGATGTCAGTTGAGGGTATTCAACAGCCATCATGACAAATGTCACCGGACCTTATGTTTTGTGTATTATTTTTAGAGAAAATGCATTTTGCGGGTGGTAGGGCCTTGTGCTAGGTCCGTCCGGATCGCTACCACCATCTTACTCGCTAATCCTGCCGGTAAGCAGCAGTGCTTGCACTGCTGTGTTCCGGTGTGGAGAGTAAGACAGCCGGGGAAATTACGGGCACAAGAAGCATTTCATCTAAGTCTTCTAGGTTGGCAACGCATCTGGAATTCCTCCGGGGTTGCGGGTGTCTCTGGGCAGTGGTGATCGCTTACCATCAGGTGACCCGCTTGCTCGTTTGCCTTCCTATTCACATAAAAAAAAAAACATTTCTTTACAAAATATGAAAACATAGTAAAAAAGATGACAAAAAGTGAAAATAAAAGTATAATCGGTCTAGAAACACGGAAAATATAAGAGTTTTAAACTATTAATTAGTCAGCGATTAGAAAGAGAGATCCAATATGACATGTGACGTCATTTGTCACAACGACCATACAAACTCCATATTCAAATTCCGTTTTTCTAGAAAGAGATACAGACAAATCTTTCATAGCTTATTATAACTCGGTTATTCTTACAGTTATTTGAAAAATATTTTTTTCATTGTTTATTACATAAATGAGCTTCTATAGATACCCATGGAAAAAATCATGAATATTCCCTATTTCAGGTGGAAGACGGACTTATGGACGGCGAAGTGCTGTTCCACGAGCTCGTAGAGAAGACAGAAGAAGAGAAAACAGCTATAAAGAAGAAGAGGGATGCAAAGAAGTGAGTCGTGATGTCCCGATGTCTATAGTTCGCTTATGCCGGTCGCTCACATTTGCACGAATACGCGAACACGGAGTGCGGACGTTTGGAAATTAGTTTCTCAATATCATTTGTTTTTATGGGTGATCGCTTACCATCAGATTACCCACTTGTTGTTTTGCCACCTAAACTACCCTATTTACATAACAGCCCTCTACTCCCGTTAATTAATTCTCTCCACGTCCCCCCAGAGGATGACTTAAAATTGTGTACACCGGGTGGTGATAAAGAAAGCCTCAGGTCGCATGTTTATCGCCCTCGCCTTTGGCTCGTGCAACAAGTTCGGCAGACTTTCTTTATTTCACCGCCCTCGGAATGTAATGTACTCTTATTAAATACCTAAATCAATTTCAGGAAACAAAAAGAGAAGCGCAAGTCGCAGCAAGAAGAGAACATCAAACGCAAGCAGCGAGAGAAAGACGAACACAAACAGAAGGCTCTGGAGGGAATCAAGAGGAAGAAGGAAAGCACAGAGAGCCAGAGGTGAGATATATATTATACTACACTACAACATATAAAAAATAATGGCGCTGTTACACCGCTCTGTCCAATTAACACTACATCACTACATAATTATAAAACAAAGTCCTACGCCGCGTCTGTCTTGTCTGTTCATGCGATTTTCACCAATAGATAGATTTACGATCATTTGCAAGGTTTTGTGTGAATTGGTTTAAATATTTAATTGTGCAATTTTAATTCTGCGCCGAGGCAGTGGCGAGCATCGGCTAGGTGTGTAAGTGCACACTATCCACCTATACGCCCACAATCATGCTAAACATGGCCTTTAGGTATTATTACTTTAGGTCCTGTCTACCCCGTAAGGGCACAGGGCGTAAGGTGTATGGCACTAAAGATTGCGGATCATTATGCAACATCAACTCTAAAAGCTGGCTGCATGAATAGGTATATTTACATGTTGTTCTGACGATATCTTCACATTTTGTGGTTTTATATTTATTATTTGACATTTTAAATTGCTTTTAAAATAGGTTTTATTTAAATTATAGTTGTTTTCTCTTTTTTGTGTACTCATGACGATCTTTTCGTGAATCTACATTGACTTTTCATATAGTTTTATTTTTGTTTGTTTGTTGTTATTTTGTTTTAGTTTAATTTCAATTATTATTATTATTATTCTTTTTTGTATTACAATTGACGATCCTTTTGTGAATTACTTACGTTTGACATCTAAATGTATTGTATTTTTAAAAAGGTGACAAATAAATCTATCTATCTATCATGTTGCCTTAGGCTCTGTCTGCACCGTAAGGGATAAAAACGTACCTAATTTATGTGTATGTAATGAATAATTTCCCAGGCTGATGGAGCTGGCGGCGGCGGAGTCTCAGGACGCAGGCGCTTCCGACGCCGACGACGACGCAGAGTACTACAGGGAGGAAGTCGGCGCGGAGCCCGATAAAGGTAACACGTCCACGCTAGCTTCCACCCGTGACTACACTCGTGTCAAGCTTAGATCGGGTCATTGAAATGTTATAAATAACATGTAAGAACAGCCGTGCAAATATTTTGACGACCGGATGGCCTAGTGGTTAGAGAACCTTACTATGAAGCTCGAGGTCCCTGGTTCGATCCCCGGTCAGGGCAGATATTTGTATGAAAAATACGGATAATTGTTCTCGAGTCTTGGATGTTTAATATGTATAATATTTACCTTGCTACTCCGCTACTTAAAGCGCGCGTGCGGTTAGTAGCGGAGTAGCAAGGTAAATATTTTGTGTTCATTGAAATGGACCTCCGCAAAGTAACGCCTGATTCAATAAAATGTATATTTAAGTATGTTATCCGTTGTCTAGTACCCATATTACAAGCTTTGCTTAGTTTGGGACTAAGTCAATTGGTGTCAATTGTTCCAAGATATTTATTTATTAAAAAAATAGTCATTTCTTTAACCTTTTCGACGCCAACGACCTATATATACGTCCATTACTTCAATGCAAAAGCAACCTTCGTTCAATTGGGTTTAGGTTCAACTTAAAGCATCGCAATACAGAAGTCTGGCGTACGGGTGACGTCTCTTGTATTTGATGTGGCTGCGAATAGGTTAATAGCCGAGTACTGTAAGATTAATATTACAATTTCTTGTTAACAGATCTCTTCAGCGCTCCAAGGAAACGCAAAGCTGATGATGATTCAGTCAGAGGCTTCAAAAAGATGAGGCTCGACAAAAAGCTGAAGAAGAAATACCAACCGAACCAGGATGGCAAACACAAGCAGGAAGGAAGGTTCCAGAACAGAGAAGGCGGAAACAGAAAGTTCCAGAATAAAGAAGGCGGTGGAAGGAACTTCCATAATAAAGAAGGCGGAGGAAGAAATTTCCATAATAAAGAAGGTGGAGGAAGAAATTTCCATAATAAGGAAGGCGGAGGAAGAAATTTTCACAATAAAGGTGGAAGAAGTTTCCAGAATAAGGAAGGTGCAGGTGGAGGAAGGAAGTTCCAAGGAAGAAATAAAGATGGCGGCGGTAGAAACTTCCAGAACGATCGGGAAGGCGGGAGGAAGTTCCAAGGAAATAAGGGCAGAGGAAACAAGGATGGCGGAAAACCCAAAAAAGTTTTTGGAGGCAAAATGAATAAATTCAAATCTGGTAAACAGAGCAAAGGAAAAAACAGGAAGTGAATCTTGTGTTATTGAATTTTTTGTAAATAAAACTTAGGTATGTTCAAAATCGGTTTTATTCGGATTTTTCAATACAAAAAACATGATTTATTGTAATTCTTAGTAGAAACTTATCTTAAGACGTAACAACCTAATTATAAACACGTAAAAAATGTGAAGCCATTTTAACACTTATAAGGCGGGTTTACAAAAATCAATGTGATGACGATTCTTTGTACTTTGCTTCAAGGCACTGGTTTTCATGTAATCAATAACCCAACAAAGTTATCAGTAAAACAGAATACCACCACAAGAGCAACGAGCTGGTAAAAGTAGCGCAATGACCAAGGTCGTAGTCAAAAGGGGGTAGTTGTTTTAAAACGATAGGGGGCAAACTAGCGGGTCGCCTGATAGAAAACAATGACCGCCGCTCATAGACGTTCTAAGCGGTTCTAGCTTTATGATCATCGGCTGGCGACTTCCTTACCACAGTTAAATCAGGAAGATAATGTCGTCAGCGAGCATGACCTGGTTGTCAGCGGTCATGCGGTCCAGGGCCGCCTGGACCTCAGCAGCGTCGAACACCTGGTGAGAGTACTTCTCGTTCGCGTGAGCGGTGACGCGGGAGAGGGGGAGCGAGTTGGCGCGCTCCTCACGGAAGAGCTCGTGGAGGGCTGTCTTGAACTGGGCCAGTCTGGGGACAAGAGCAGCTTCATTTAGGGACCGTCTCATCACTCTGTTAAGTTTCTAAAATCTTAAGTGTCAGTCATCTATGATTCCCTCTCTATTTCTTACTATGGGCCACTTGCACGGACCAGGGGCCTTACCATAAAAAATAAATAAAATAAAATAATTTTATTTCAGACCGAGATCCATATGAAAAAGTTAGTTACATACATTGCCTTAACCTATTGTTAGTTGTTTTATTTGTAATGAAATAATTTAGTTTTACCATGACCTCTTAACGCGATTAAGTTTAAGTTCGCTCGCTGTCAGATTCATACTAAAAGTGACAGCTAAAACTTGAAATGAGCCGGAATTAGGACGTCATGGTAAGGCCCCAGTAGGCTTATTGTCTAACTCAATCGCCATCGTGTTCATTTTGACAGTTCTTGTATGAATGTGACAGCTAGCTGATTCCGATGCCGATTGTCAGCCCATACAGGAACTGTCAAAATGAAGACGATGGCAATCGCGAGCGAGTTAGGCAATAAGCCTAGGTACAGGGTTAGCGACTTAACCCCGTGTTAGATGCTAGCCCGGAACTAAGTAGTGTCAAAATGTATGGAACTGTTAAACCTAACCCCGAGTTAGTGATTTAATTTTTTAACTCTGGACTCAAATTTTACGATATTTCTTTTGAGGTACGGAACCCTAGCAAAATTCTTAGGGTAGGTTAGGTTATAAATACAGTCTTTTCATTCTTAACTGTTCTATTTTGTAAACAAAATTCAACCTCAAAACGTCTCATTTTTAACTATTTCATCGTAAATAAAGGAACTGGAGATCAAATATCAGCAAAATTATGTACAAAATATTGCCTCAGGTTTATTTGATAACATAATACACCTTATTCTTTACAAAAATTTGTACATTGAGGTTAGAATATTGTTTACCAATTAAGGACTACTCTACGCAATGACATATTACTAATAGACGCGTTATAGCTGAACAAAACTCCTTTCGGACATGGCAACGTTATTGCTGTTACTTGACATATAAGGACATCTGCGCGCGCCGACAGCGACTTAACACAAGTCCTTTTAGCTTGCACGGGGAGATCGCCTATGACGTATCTAACTCAGTTTTATATACTCGTATATCATAGACTCTTCGTCTACATAGACGACTGACCTGTTGGGTTCGATGGTGGTCTGGGAGCGCGTCGCGCGCGGCGTGGGCTCGGGCTGCGAGGCGTGCGCGGCGCGCAGCACTGACCTGTTGGGTTCGATGGTGGTCTGGGAGCGCGTCGCGCGCGGCGTGGGCTCGGGCTGCGAGGCGTGCGCGGCGCGCAGCACTGACCTGTTGGGTTCGATGGTGGTCTGGGAGCGCGTCGCGCGCGGCGTGGGCTCGGGCTGCGAGGCGTGCGCGGCGCGCAGCACTGACCTGTTGGGTTCGATGGTGGTCTGGGAGCGCGTCGCGCGCGGCGTGGGCTCGGGCTGCGAGGCGTGCGCGGCGCGCAGCACTGACCTGTTGGGTTCGATGGTGGTCTGGGAGCGCGTCGCGCGCGGCGTGGGCTCGGGCTGCGAGGCGTGCGCGGCGCGCAGCACTGACCTGTTGGGTTCGATGGTGGTCTGGGAGCGCGTCGCGCGCGGCGTGGGCTCGGGCTGCGAGGCGTGCGCGGCGCGCAGCACTGACCTGTTGGGTTCGATGGTGGTCTGGGAGCGCGTCGCGCGCGGCGTGGGCTCGGGCTGCGAGGCGTGCGCGGCGCGCAGCACCGGCTCCGCCTCCTCGTCAGACGAGAAGGCGTACGGGTCCTCACCCTCGCCCGCCTGCAGACCAACCAATAACATGTCACAGACGTTGCAAACCTGGAGCAGTGGTTCTTAACCGTTTCATAAACGCTCTATAGGCTTTTGCTAACTTAGTAATCGTTTGTCTGTGAAAGGTAAATGTCAAAGTGACAGATAAGGACAAACGATTGCTAAGCTAGCAGAGGCATATAGAGCATGTATGAATGAGGGGGTTAGACATTTGAGAAAATTTCTGTCTTGCCATGGGACTACCTAGTAACTACGTACATATTATGATTTAATGTATGACTTTGATCGGGTGTAATGGGCGGAATTCATATAAATAAAAATAATCGAGATATGCTATCAAAGATTTATTATCTCTGTCCCTTCCAAGAAAAATCCAATTTTAATATGGAGTTTCTATGGGCATAGTTTTGTGACGTCATTTGTCAAGTCGGATCTCTCTTTCTAATCGCTGTCTAATCAATAGTTTAAAATTCTTATATTTTCCGTATTTCATGACCGATTTCACTTTTCTTCATCTCTTTTACTAGTTATCTATGTGGCTGGTGCATAATGAGAGGCATCAAAACACGAGTGGGGTTTATGAAACGAAGCGAAGCTGAGTTTCATAAAGATTGCACGAGTGTTTTGATGTTTGTTTTAATACAGGGTGTTTGGTAGCCAGGTGCAAAGCCTTAAGGGGGTGATAGCCGAGGTATTTTTGAGCATTTTGAGCCATACATGTCTTAGCCGAAATTTGTTTTTTTTTTTTAATTGAAAATTTCAATACTAGTGCATTCTTGGCGAGTGCTTCCCGGGTTTGGTTTTTACTATTTCTCTTAGATTTAGCAAGCAATGTGAATGAGTGATACCTTAAAAGAAAGAACAATAAACAGGCATGTTTTAAAAAATGTTTGAACATTTCCAGGATTTTTTTTAATTTTTGTTTATGGCACAGAAAAATGACTCTGTTTTAAAATAACACATTTTTAGTAATTTCGAATGCCTCCATTTTGTTTCTGTGGCAAGACAGACACTTAAAAAATTTCATTTGGTCCAATACACATTAAACTATCCGAAATAAAAGATTTTGTTTACAAATTAACGCCCATTGGTGCAATATTGACACGTTTCTATAAAATTCTGGGTTTTATCTAATTTTTTTTAAATTTCAATTTAAAAAAAAATATCAAATTTCGGCTAAGACATAAGGCTCAAAATGCTCAAAAATACCTGGGCTATCACCCCCTTAAGGCTTTGCACCTGGCTACCAAACACCCTGTATACTGTCGCATACATAACTTTCTCTACAATCATATCATAAAGTTTTCTACATACATAGGGAAGTTATCATAATCATAAGGATGTAGATAACATTTTTCATATTTTGTTGAGAAATGTGTCATTTTTTTTAATGTTTTCCCCATTTCGAATTCAAACTTGTTTACTTACCGTGCGACGGGATCTCTTGGCGCGGGGCTGGCTCGGCTCGGAGTCGGAGACCTCTTCGTCGGCGGACACGCGGCGCTTGCGTCGCTTCTCTTTCATCAGAACCTGTAAAGTAAGTAAATGCTTTATTGTACAAATCTAAAGAAACAGACAAATCACAGAAAAACAAGCACAAAGGCGTACTTATCCCTATGAGGGATCTCTACCCGTTAACCTTTTGAGTAGCCAAAGAATGAATTTAAAATATCCATATAGTGAAAGCAACAATAGAACGTACATCTCAAAATAGGGGTCACCCATAAAGTAGTCACACTCGTCATGAATTTTTGACCCCTCCCCCCTCCTTGTCACGGTCACGTTTCTGAATGAAAATATCTGCTTCAAAATTGAGTCGCAAGATTTCACCCGGACAAACACACTTACATACATAAGTAGCAAGTTAATATAAAGGTTTGGGAGTGAAGAAAAAACATAGAATGTACCAGTTGCTTCTCTTCCTGTGCAGATGGTAAAAGCTCATCGAGGGAATGGGCGAAAATCTCAGGAATCATGTTATAGGCGATGCGGCTAGCAACCCATCACTATTTAAATTTCCCTTTCCACCTATACGCCCTTAATCATGCTAAACGTACCCTTAAGGTTTTGTTTAAGCTCTGTCTACCCCGTAAGAGATAAAGACGTGATGTGTACGTGCCGGCACGTAAGTCTAGCGCTGACGTTTTACGTGGAGGGGATCTGCGCGGTTCTCTATTGATTTGCCGAAAATTTTATTGCCGAATTTCGCTTCCCAACCAACGTTTGGCCGAATTTCATTTTGCCGAATCGTCATATGGCAACTTGTTAAAATGATTAGTTTCATTTCCCAACCTCACGATTGCCAAATCAACGTTTGTTTGTTTTTTTACATGAACACTTATTAAAATGACATTTTTTTACATAGCCAAATACTACATAACCTTTAGTAAAAAATAAGACATTCTAAGGTAAAATAAAGACTGTTTATAAATTAAAACAAACATGTTCGCGGCTAAGGGGTGGCCCAAGGGCCACCCCGCCGCACCTAAACCTAAATGAATCCAAATTAATCATAAGACTTTTTCGGCCTAGTGTAACATTTGCCATGTGAAAGATATTCCAAAAGTTTAAAATCAAAATGATATTCGTCTTTATGAAAATTCGGCCAAATGAGAGGTTGGCATACAAAAATTTGCCAATAGTCAGTTGTCAAAGTGAACATTTGGTGAAACGTTGGTTGCCAAATGAAATTCGATCAAAAAAAATTCGGCGAAAAGGCAGAACACCGATCTGCGCACCCACGGATGCCGTATTTTATATTTTCTGCGCATACAAGGTCAGCGCTAGACTTACGTGCCGGCACTTGTATGTATGTATGTAAAACAGTGTGGTGACCTTCTTGAAGTAGGCGTACTGCACCAGCTCGATGGCTGCGAGCGCGTCGTCCTGCGTCACTTCGAAGCTGAGCCGGCACTTGGCGTGCGCGGTCGCCAGGCGGATCATAGTCTCCAGCGTACGCGCAGTCACCGGTTGCGTCTGCACACAAACAGCTACATTAACAGTGGTTCTTAATCTTTTAGACAGGCACTATTTGACAAAATTTCTGTCTTGTCACGGACAACCCAGGTCGATTCAACACAGCTGGCACGAATGGATTGAACGAAACTAATGTCACCTAGACATTTTTGTATACAATTGACAACATTTCATATCCTATTATCCTAGCCTATAATTTTAATGGTTCTCTGTATTTTGTTTGAAGAGATGAACATGCTGACAGTTTAATTTTTTCGCTAGGGCTTGTATTTAATTTATAATTAATTTATTAATTTGTGCTTATTCTAAAAGGGCGTAACTCCGGTACTATCACAGAATACACACTTATCCCTTTGTCTTTTCTCTATAGAAAAAAACTGACGTTAATTTCAAATTGTCAATGTCAGGCCCTATTCTCCAATATTCGATTTTCGAGGTTCGCTTCGTGCCTTTCCGCTCATACTAATAGTCATTATCTTGAGAGTGTGAGAGAAGTTATGCAACGAACTTCGAAAATAGAATTTCAGAGTTGCCCCTCTTGTACTTTGAAGTTGTCAAAAATACAAAAATATGACCGCTTATTTTTTCTCGTGAAAAAAGCAAAGGCGTTTCACCTATCCTGTGGTAGTTTTGGTAAAATTAGGCCATATTTTTAATTATTTTTTATTTTTTATAATAAGCGATATTAAAATTATAATAAACATATTGTAGTGATCAGGGGGCAAAATGCTTTTGAACCATATAATACATTTTCAGGTGTTATAAAAATGAAATGTTGTCAATTGACTTTCATACACGTGTGAAATGTATTCAAATAGGTAACACATAGGCAGGGCCGTCTTTAAACTATTTGAGGCCCTGGGCACATTAGGATCATGGGGCCCCTATGACCTAAATATCGGTTATCATTTGGTAATCTGGCAGGAACTAGGGGGCCCCATTCGATCGCGGGGCCCTGGGCACGTGCCCATAGTGCCCAGTGGAGAAGAGGGGCCTGCACATAGATACTTCATTCACTCATCCAAACCATTGGTGCCAGCTTTTATGAAACGACCTGTCACTACATAATATCTAACGTATGGCTTCGATAGGCCCCCTATGGACGGAAATGCACCTTCACGCGTTGTATCTGGTTGTCATTTGTCTAATTGTTTATTACATTTGCCCCACTGACCACTTTATTTATTTAAAATACAAGCTAAATACTTTGGATGCTTCCATGGTCCACTGGTTCAACCACTGCACTAATGAGTTTAAACGCCAATTCACCACGACGCTAACAACACCAAAATCGTCGAAATTGATAACATTTCATTTTTGTGAAACCTGAAAATGTATATATGGTTCGAAAGCATTTTGCCTCTTGATCACTGCAATATGATTATATAATTTTAATATTGCTTATTATAGAAAATAAAAATTAATTAAAAATATGTCCTAATTTTACCAAAACTACCACAGGATGGGTAAAACGCCTTTGCTTTTTTCACGAGAAAAAATAAGCGACCATAATTTTGTATTTGACAACTTCAAAGTACAAGGGGGGCAACTCTGAAATTCTGTTTTTGAAGTTCGTTGCATACCTTCTCTCTCACTCTCAAGTTAATGACTATATTAGTATGAGCGGAACAGCACGAAGCGAACCTCGAAAATCGAATATCGGAGAATAAGGCCTGACATTGACATTGACAATTTGAAATTGACGTCAGTTTTTTTTCTATACAGAAAAGACAAAAGGATAAGTGTCTATTCTGTGATAGTATCGGAGTTACGCCCTTTTAGAATAAGCATAAATTAATAAATTAATTATAAATCAAATACAAACCCTAGCGAAAAAATGAAACTGTCAGCATGTTCAACTTTTCAAACAAAATACAGAGAACCATTAAAATTATAGGCTCAGAAATATGAAATGTTGTCAATTGATGTTCCTTAAGCAGTTTCTTTGAGAAAATCTATTCGTTTTAACAGCAAAAAATCAAGAAGTAAAATTCTTTCTTTTCCCATTCTGGAGCTATCTTCGAGTCGGACTATCGGAGCTATGGAGTCGGACGACTCCTGCGTCAGCTTAGGCTTCGTCAGCTTGGCTATGTGAAGCAACTTCCCTTAACTCACCCTAGCAACGTCGCTATCCATCATATCCTGGCTCCGGAGTCTTGCGTACTCACCCGCTATGGAGTCGGACGCCTCCTGCGTCAGCTTAGGCTTCATCAGCTTGGCTATGTGGAGGAACTTCCCTTAACTCACCCTAGCAACGTCGCTATCCATCATATCCTGGCTCCGGAGTCTTGCGTACTCACCCGCTATGGAGTCGGACGACTCCTGCGTCAGCTTAGGCTTCGTCAGCTTGGCTATGTGAAGCAACTTCCCTTAACTCACCCTAGCAACGTCGCTATCCATCATATCCTGGCTCCGGAGTCTTGCGTACTCACCCGCTATGGAGTCGGACGCCTCCTGCGTCAGCTTAGGCTTCATCAGCTTGGCTATGTGGAGGAACTTCCCTTAACTCACCCTAGCAACGTCGCTATCCATCATATCCTGGCTCCGGAGTCTTGCGTACTCATCCGCTATGGAGTCGGACGCCTCCTGCGTCAGCTTAGGCTTCATCAGCTTGGCTATGTGGAGGAACTTCCCTTAACTCACCCTAGCAACGTCGCTATCCATCATATCCTGGCTCCGGAGTCTTGCGTACTCACCCGCTATGGAGTCGGACGCCTCCTGCGTCAGCTTAGGCTTCATCAGCTTGGCTATGTGGAGGAACTTCCCTTAACTCACCCTAGCAACGTCGCTATCCATCATATCCTGGCTCCGGAGTCTTGCGTACTCATCCGCTATGGAGTCGGACGCCTCCTGCGTCAGCTTAGGCTTCATCAGCTTGGCTATGCGGAGGAACTTCCCTTAACTCACCCTAGCAACGTCGCTATCCATCATATCCTGGCTCCGGAGTCTCGCGTACTCATCCGCTATGGAGTCGGACGCCTCCTGCGTCAGCTTAGGCTTCATCAGCTTGGCTATGTGGAGGAACTTCCCTTAACTCACCCTAGCAACGTCGCTTTCCATCATATCCTGGCTCCGGAGTCTCGCGTACTCATCCGCTATGGAGTCGGACGACTCCTGCGTCAGCCTAGGCTTCATCAGCTTGGCTATGCGGAGGAACTTCCCTCAACTCACCCGAGCAACATCGCTATCCATCATATCCTGGCTCCGGAGTCTCGCGTACTCATCCGCTATGGAGTCGGACGCCTCCTGCGTCAGCCTAGGCTTCATCAGCTTGGCTATGCGGAGGAACTTCCCTCAACTCACCCGAGCAACGTCGCTATCCATCATATCCTGGCTCCGGAGTCTCGCGTACTCATCCGCTATGGAGTCGGACGACTCCTGCGTCAGCCTAGGCTTCATCAGCTTGGCTATGCGGAGGAAATTCCCTCAACTCACCCGAGCAACGTCGCTATCCATCATATCCTGGCTCCGGAGTCTCGCGTACTCATCCGCTATGGAGTCGGACGCCTCCTGCGTTAGCTTAGGGTTCATCAGCTTGGCTATGTGGAGGAACTTCCCTTAACTCACCCTAGCAACGTCGCTTTCCATCATATCCTGGCTCCGGAGTCTCGCGTACTCATCCGCTATGGAGTCGGACGACTCCTGCGTCAGCCTAGGCTTCATCAGCTTGGCTATGCGGAGGAACTTCCCTTAACTCACCCTAGCAACGTCGCTATCCATCATATCCTGGCTCCGGAGTCTCGCGTACTCATCCGCTATGGAGTCGGACGACTCCTGCGTCAGCCTAGGCTTCATCAGCTTGGCTATGCGGAGGAACTTCCCTCAACTCACCCTAGCAACGTCGCTATCCATCATATCCTGGCTCCGGAGTCTCGCGTACTCATCCGCTATGGAGTCGGACGCCTCCTGCGTCAGCTTAGGCTTCATCAGCTTGGCTATGTGGAGGAACTTCCTCATGAACTTGGTGCTCAGGATGCGTTCCTTTTTGCTTCTAGTGTTGCCGTGGAGGAGTGGGTCGTATTTCTCGTAGATCGACTCCGCTGTGTCCTGAAGGGAAGAATTACCTTATTCATAAACGGTCTATAGGCTTCAGCTAACTTAGCAATCATTTGTCCTTATCTGTGAAAGGTAAATGTCAAAGTGACAGATAAGGACAAACAATTGCTAAGTTAGCAGAAGCTTACAGAGCGTTTATGAATAAGGGGGTTAGTATGTAGAAATGTTCTCATGTAAGCGAATTATTGTATATTCTTATGAGAAATAAATTATATCTTAACCAGAAATTAAACACATATGTAGAGCAAAATGATTTTTCATCTCTCATACTCGGAAAGTGAGGCAAATCATATCTGACATACGGGAGGATAACTATTATTTTCTTCCCAAGGGTAGATATGAATTAAAAAAATAAAGGCATTGGCAGTCAATGCAACACATACGCATTCAGCCAAGCATTACGGCATATCCATGTTTTTTTCTTAATTAAGTAGGTAATAATGATTATAAATTTTATAACGCTATTTAGTCAAATATTATTTTTATTAATTTATTTACATTACTTTATTTTTATACAGACATTATGTAGATTTAATGCTGTTTTAGAAAAATAAAAGAAAAAAATACATTGTAAATGACAATGGTATATATGTCCACACAGCCATCTTTATTCCGCTTAACTCGTGGTTCAACTGACTAAAATACCTACTTTATCTACAGTTTTTCTCTAATCATTATATAAAACATTTTAAATGTTGTTTATGGGTAAATATTGAAATAATTGACAATAACCACATTGACCTGTTTTAAAAAAAAACTTGATTTGCTGCCAATGCAACTAGTTTAGAAAAATCGAGCTCGAATTTGGCGCGATAGCATTCTTCATTTGGTAAAACTTTACATAAAAATATAAATAAAAAATGAGTAAATATTCCTGGAAAAACGTGACGTTTTCCTTTATGAACTGTACAAATGTCTGAATTAATTTTAGTAAATTTTTTATTCAATACATTTTTTCTCATATACTTACTTATGTATATTTTTTTACTTTCCTTGTAGTCGAAATGAAAAGTAGAGTGTTTAACTCGGGAAAAACACCAATATCACACTCGAAATATTGGCACCCTCGCATGCTCGGGTGCCAAGTTACCTCGTGTGATATTGGTTCTTTTCCTCCCTTGTTGAACAAACTACTATTCCGTGACATTTCGTTAAATCCCATGCGGTTTTCAACTTTAACAACATTTGAATAAGGTTCTTATTTATAAAACAATTTAATCTGACAGCTGCATTGTATACACAATACAACACCAAACAAGGCGCCACCCAAAAAGCGTGTAAGACGAGGCGTGCATTTAATAAATAGATTCGGATTGCAGATGACAACATATCCTTAGGTAACCTTAGAATGTCCTACCTCGACCTCGTCGTTGTCCGGATTGTCTGTGGACAGCATTTCCACCGACGAACCCATCGGCAACACTTCTCCGTCTTGCTCTTTAGGATTCCTGTAGACAATTGTGAGTAAGAAAGAAATGAGAAACAATTAAGATATTATCTTCACCCAATTCCTTAAAGTTAATAAATTTGATTATAATTTAATAACTCCTAATCTTCCTTTATAAAAGTAAAGTAAATTGAAATTAGAAATTGGATAGGTATATCTTGGAAAATATTGTCTGATTACCTTGCTGCATTTTATTGGAGAAGTGGGGTCTTCTGCTACAGGTATCTTACATACCTACTAGGAGGTCCCTAACCTTCTCATTATGTACTTCTGAATGGTCAATAACTACATTTTCATTTTTCATTTTCAATAAAAAGAACGATATACAAACTTAATTACAACACACCGGATAACTCACGTATAAAAGCCGAAGGATTGCTCCGACAATTGTTTCGGACTATTTCGTAGCCCTTCATCAGAGAGCGCTCGCCCCGGCAGCAGCGAAACGAACACTTACGCTTTCATACGTGAGTTATCCGGTGTGTTGTAATTATGCGTGTCTCACGGTAGTTTCATGTTGAAAGATATACAAACTTCTTGTTAAAATCTTATTTAAAAATGAATAAGAACCCGTCACTATAGACCAACCGCGGGGCGCGGGGGCGGGGGCTCTCTCGGCCCCCGCGGTCATCCTAGGACTCATTTAAGCGGTCAGTCTATAGTGGCTCATTTCCTGAAGGTACGAGTAACAATTTTATAAACCCCCTTATTCATAAACGCTCTATAGACTTCTTTTTTTTTTATGTGAATAGGAAGGCAAACGAGCAAGTGGGTCACCTGATGGTAAGTGATCACCACTGCCCATAGACACCCGCAACTCCGGAGAAATTGCAGATGCGTTGCCAACCTAGAGGACTAAGATGAAATTCCTCTTGTGCCTGTAATTTCCCCGGCTGTCTTACTCTCCACACCGGAACACAACAGTGCAAGCACTGCTGCTTAGCGGTAGGATTGGCGAGTAAGATGGTGGTAGCGATCCGGACGGACCTTGCACAAAGTCCTACCACCCGCACTACTTCTGCTAACTTAGCAATTTTGTCCTTATCTGTGAAAGGTAAATGTCAATGTGACAGATAAGGACAAACGATTAAGTTAGCAGATGCCTCTAGAGCGTTTATGAATAAGGGGGTAAGGTACTAGTAACATAGTCAAAAACTCGGCCACTGATTGGCTGATTGGATTAATGTTGCTAGTGTTGACTTTTAAACTGTAACTTGTACCTTAGAAAAACATAAAATTTCATAGTATAATTCTACCACCAGCAACTTGACAATTGTCGGTGACAAGTGTCAAATCTGTTTACATTACAAACTCGACGAGAATCTACGCCGGTCGGCTTCATATGGACCACGCATTGCAATTTGAATTGTCAATAGCCACCGACAATCCTAATCTAACTAATATTATAAATGCGAAAGTATGGATGGATGGATGGATGTTTGTTTGTTACTCAATCACACCAGAACGGCCCAACGGATCTGGATGAAATTCGGCACATAGATAGAGAAAAGTCTGGAATAGCACATAGGCTACTTTTTTATCCCGGAAAATTGCGTAGTTCCCGCAGGATGGCGATAAACGAATTCTTTGCAGACGAAGTCGCTGGCAACAGCTAGTAGGGAATGTATTAAAAAAAATTATCACATTTCTTTACAAAACATGAAAATATAGTAAAAAAGATGACAAAAAGTGAAATTAAAAGTAATATCGGTCAAGAAATACGGAATATATAGGAGTTTTAAACTACTGATTAGTCAGCGATTAGAGAGAGAGATCCGATATGACATGTGACGTCATTTCTCATAACGCCCATATAAACTCCATATTAAAAGTCCGTTTTTCTAGAAAGAGATGGTGACAAATCTTGAATATTAGTAGTAATATAGTTATTTGGAAACTGTTTCTTTCATACTGGTTATTACATAAATGAGCTTCTATAGAAAGCCATGAAAAAAATCATGAATATTCCCTATTGACAAGTGAAACAGGGGGCCAGTATAAACGGACCTGTATCTGTGCATCCGGAGCACGTGCTCGGAGATCATGTTGTCATGGTCGGCGTCAGCGATGTCCATCATCACGAACAGAAGGTCGAAACGCGAAAGCAGCGAGTCCTGCAGCCCTATGTTCTCCATCGGCGTCTTGTATTGGTCGTACTGCCGACAAATTAGATTAGATATAGCCTAAACTATTAGTTTACCAGAAACTTTCGGATGGTGAGCTCAGCATGAGGAGTTTTACAAGGGGAAGTTCATACTTACATAACATAACCAGAACTTTAATCACCGCTATTTTTCATAACGTTATATTATCGAATAGCGTTTTTTAATATAACGTTTTGCATAAGGCTATTTTTCGACGCACTACCTGCCCGCACCTCTCTCGGTCCCCTTTATCGTCCTACCCCGCGGCCCTGTCTGTACCCGTGTGCGTAGTTCATAACTTTATATAAATACAAATAACTTTATAACTACTTTATTATAAGTACTATAACGCTATTTCAAACGTTATGAACGAATATAGAATTTGTTTGAACGAAATATACCGGTATTATATCGTTTTTTTTCCTAACGTTTTAAAGGTAACATACATAAGTAAGGTGTACGAGGGTAATTCTGGAAATAAGATTATTCCGAAAATTATTAAAATCAGGCATATTTCGCTATAATAAGAGGATAAGCCTCATGTCGGACATTATATAAAGTACTCACCCGTCCATAAACAGGGTTGGCGGCGGCTAGCACCGAGCACCGCGCGTTCAGCGTCGCGTGCACGCCGGCTTTGGCGATGGTGACGCGGCCCTGCTCCATGACCTCGTGTATGGCCGTCCGATCTATGTCGGACATTTTGTCGAACTCGTCAATGCATACTACGCCGCGATCCGCTAGCACCATAGCGCCGGCTTCTAACCTGAAGTGACAAATCAATGACTGGTAGTGTCAAAGGGAGTGAACTAGTCTTTTTATTATTTTATTACACAAGCTTTTAATTTACAATCATTGACTTACGATAAACAACTAGACTCCCAATCACGCTCAAAAACTGTCGGAAGCAAAAGTCTGCACGACGCGGCTATTGTGCAGAGTTTTGGTTCAGTCGTGTTTCGACAGCGCTTCGATAGCAATGTACATGTCTCTTTCGCACCGTAATCTCAAACGCTTGAGAACAAGAGACAGACAGGTTTCCAGCGCGTGGCGTCGTGTTATTACTTCTCACGATCGTATGCAATTGAATTACTGCCACGAAATAAGGTGTTAATTTGAACGAATATGTTAATGTTATCTGTGTAAGTTGATTGTGTTGACACACAGAATACATAGACAACGCCGCTCGGACGTTTCTTGAGGCACTTTTGTTTGCGATTGGGAGTCTAGTTGTTTATCGTAAGTCAATGATTACAATCAACAAAAAACGTTACTTTACCGACGTTACTTACCACCTGAGGGTTTTATATGGGGCATTACGACCAAGTTAATGTTTGGGAGTGCCGGCAGAAGTGAAAACAGCAGCTTAGAGCGTAACGTATTGGCCGCTTACAAGAAAAAAAAAACGTACTTATTATCTACATTGACAGACCTCTAACAATTTGCTGATGACCTAGTACTTTTGCTCCACGACTTAACAAAAAAACACTTCAAAAATCGAACGCGATTCATTCGTATTTCAAAATAAGCTCAGATATGATATCCTGGTACTTAAACTCTCCCTCCGTCTTACGCCTGACGCGAGTTTAACATTTTATACCCATCCCAAAGTGCTCAGCGCCGCTAAAGTTTTCACTTCAAAAACGTTACTTTACGCGCGTTACTTAACGCCTTAGCTAGGGTTTCAGGCAAAAAAAAATGTCCGAGGGTTTTATATGGGGCATTACGGCCAAGCTAACCTGTATGTTTTGATACCGTCTACAAACAAGTGCGATGAAAAAGTTATAATTGTTTCGAGCAACAGGCCCTTGGTAGTTTATAGCTCAATCAAATTAGAATCCAATGTATGGGAAATTTGGCAAAATATATGGAGAACATTTATCTATGGGGATGGATACCTTATGGGGTGAAGTCAAAATTTATCAACTCTCCCCCCTCCTCCGGGGTGCGCGTCCCCCCCTCACGCCCCCCAAAGTGTCCCGAAACGCGGTTTTTTGAACTTTTTGAGAAAACTGTTCGAGATACAGAAAAAGTGTGTAGGAATGAAATAATGTACAATAAATTTACTATAAATCTATCATACACATGAAAGCGATATCTCTTATGGTTTTGACGCAAGAAGACGCTGAAAATCATAAATTTTTGTTTTTTTACGATACATTTTATTAAAACTTCAGTTTTCTCAGAAAGTACTCATTTTACATCTAAAAAATGTATAACTAAAATAAACAATGAAATATTCCCTTTAAAAAGAGGTATCATTTATTTATATATTAGTTAAATTGACTATTTTATAATAGTTTAAATATTGAATTTGTCATGAACAAAATTTTTTTTGAAGGTTAAGTATGTTTAAATTTGTTTTATATAGTTTAGAGCTAATTATAAACCATGCTAGTATAATTTTGTTTATTTATTCTTAGTTATCCGCAAATAATTAGTGTGAATAAATTCATTCATTTCAAAAAAGGTAATATTTATGTACTACGGTGTTTATTTAATATAATCAACTATTTATTTAAGTATACACTTTTATTTAACTAACTTACATTGAAATAAACAATGTTAACACTCTTATTATCTGGGGACACGGTAGTGCCCCGGCTAAGATAGCCAAGTGAAGCGCAAGAAGGGCACTAGTTACCTTTTCTCGAGCCGCTTTGTCGTTATTTTGTACCCTCATAATTTGAATTTGAATTGTACCAGGTAACTAAAATTCTCGGGATATGATGTGAATAGTGGACTTATTACAAGTGTAAAGTTTCAATTGCATAGCTCTTATATTTTAAATTTTATTGATATCTAAAAAACTCTGATGTCGTCACTGACTCACTCACTGGTGATCAACAAATTTACGTCCTAGAAACTTTAAATTCGTTACTATACGAACTATTGTAATGATAATTACAATTATAACTACACAAACGAATAACTCACGTATAAAAGTCGAGTGATGCTCGACATTATACCAGACTAGTTCGTAGTCCTTATTCCTGGACCGCTTGCCCCGGCGGCAGCGAAACGATCACATTTTATTTGTTGTCACATTATTGACTGAGTCTCACGGTAATTTCATGTTTAAAAAAAATAACTATTGTAATGAACAGGAAAGTAATGAACAGTGATTTTTTTACCTTACGTCTATATGACGGTAGCAAAACGGCCAAGCCACATTATTTTTACTAAGTTGTAGACTTCACAAACTCTAGTGTGTGGGGCTTGTAGAGTTAGAGCGTAAAAAGTTTGTAAGTTATTGCTTTTGACAAGCGCCTTCAGAAAACACCACATTTGCACATGCTTAATTCCATCCCCTAATTCAGTTTAATTTACTCAAAATCCTGAAATATATAGTCTATTATTTATAACAACTCTCTTTATCAATTTTCAGACCACTGGCATCAAAATTTGCGAAGTTTCGTACAAATATCCATTCGCTAGTTTGACCGATTGAAGAGTTAAAGTTCCAAATTTTAGATTTTTGCTGTTGATTGTATACTAATCTAGCTTACAAAGCAAATTTGAGCTTTCTAGGACTTTCATATGATGATCACTAGTGACGATCACTAGTTTTTTAGATACATATAAGAGCTATGCAATTGAAATTTTACACTTGTAATAAGTCCACATCATATCCCGAGAATATTAGTTATCTGATACAATCCAAAACCAAGTTATGAGGGTACAAAATAACGACAAAGCGATTCGAGAAAAGGTAACTAGTGCCCTTCTTGCGCTTCACTTTGCTATCTTAGCTGGGGCACTGCCGTGCCCCCAGATAATAAGAATGTTAACATTGTTTATTTCAGTGTAAGCTACTTAAATAAAAGTGTATACTTAAATAAATAGTTGATTATTTAAAAAAAACATAAATATTGCCTTTTTTGAAATGAATGAATATACTTATTATTTTCGGATAACTGAAAAAAATAATAATCAAAATTACACTAGCATTGTTTATAATTAACTCTAAACTATATAAAAAAAATTAAACATACCTAATCTTCAAGTAAAAAAATTTGTTCATGACAAATTAAATATTTAAACTATCATAAAATGGTCAATTTAACTTATATATAAATCAATGATACCTCTTTTTAAAGGGAATATTCCATTGTTTATTTTAGTTATACATTTTTTAAATGTAAAATGAGTATTTTCTGAGAAAACTGAAGTTTTAGTAAAATATATTGTAAAAAAACAAAAAATTATGATTTTCAGCGTCTTCTTGCGTCAAAACCATGAGAAATATCGCTTTTATGTGTATGGTAGATTTATAGTAAATTTATTGAACATTATTTCATTACTACACACTTTTTCTGTATCACGAACAGATTTCTCAAAAAGTTCAAAAAACCGCGTTTCGGGACACTTTGGGGGGCGTGAGGGGGGGACGCGCACCCCGGAGGAGGGGGGAGAGTTGATAAATTTTGACTTCACCCCATAAGGTATCCATCCCCATAGATAAATGTTCTCCATATATTTTGCCACGTTTTGAGCTATTTTTACTGAATTATTAATGGACAACGGTTTCGCCCATTCTAGGTGATTACTGACCTGCGGTCCCCAGTGTCAGGGTCTGTGGTGACGGCAGCAGTGAGACCGACCCCGGAGGACCCCCGGCCCGTGGTCGTGATGGCACGAGGCGCCGTCATCAGCACGTAGCGGAGCAGCTGCGATTTGGCCACCGATGGGTCACCGATGAGGAGGATGTTGATGTCACTGCAAGAAAATTACTCTCTGGCTATTTTCTTGGTGGTATAAACTGTTTAAATGAGTTCTCGCGGGCGCGGCTGCGGGGCGCGGGGTGGGACGACCGCGGGGAGCTCCCGGTGCGGGCCGGGAGTGCGCCAAACGCCAGGGACAAGAACGAATGGAGGAGATTGAGGGAGGCCTTTGCCAGAAGGCACACAGGTTTTTGGGAGTAAAACCTGAATGAAGGCTAATAATAAATAAATTAATTTAAATCTGCATCTGTCACTTACCCTCTAAGTCTCGTGCCATTAGCCAATATCTTCTCCATGCCACCCAACAGCAAGCACAGTATCGCCTTTTTGATGTACTCGTGCCCGTGTATAGAGGGAGCTAGTGATTTGCTCAGCAATTCAAACATATCCTCAGTCTTGCGCTTGGCTAGACGTTTGCATAGCTTTATGTCGTCTATAGTTATGGCTAGGTCCATGCCTTTGTTGATCTGAGTCACGTTGTTGGCTATGAGGATTGTTCTGGAAATGGTGAGAAGAAACAATAGGTCATTGACTTTTTATAAATTAAAATGCTCTTTCATACCACAGTAATGAACACACTGAGAAAGCCATCAAGTCACAAAAGGCAGTCACTGTGATGGTAATTTTTGTGTCACACTTGATTTGAAAAAAAATATATGGATCTCTTTACAATGATTTAAACTAGAAAATTAACTAAAATTTAAACTGGACTTATAAACTATTTATACTAGTTCATATCTGTTGTTTTGTTATCTTTCCTATATCTGTTTGCCAGTTGGAAAAGGCCCCCTCCAACATTTTCCATCCATCCATCTCCAGCCTATATACCTACGTCCCACTGCTGGGCACAGGCCTCCTCTCAGAATGAGAGGGCTTGGGCTATAGTTCCCACGCGGGCCCAGTGCGGATTGGGAACTTCACACACACCATTGAATTGCTTCGCAGTTGTGTGCAGGTTTCCTCACGATGTTCCATACACACACATTTTCCATACTTTCGGAAAAACAATAAGGAACATTATGTAATTTAATACACAGTTAAAGAAACATATTGCATATATGCAGTGACTGTTTGGCATGTAGATGCAAATAAAAATTAATTATTTTGTTACAAAATAATTAATGTGTTTGTTATTTTGTTGTTGTTGTTGTGTAATTATATTATTACCGAACAATCTCCTCACGTGTGTAATGTCACTACGTCGACATTGGCGAAATACGCCTTGCTAAATACAAGCAAGGGTGAAAGCCAAAAAAAAAGAAATATTTTGTCATATAACTTATTATATTAATCGTTATGGTAGATGTGGCATTTAATTTACTTTACCATTGAAATTCATCCTACAATATCAAGCCTAGGTGTATTAAAATATCTACCTGAAGGTACCAGCAGTGAAGCTTCCCTGCTTTGATGGTAAACACCTATAGTTTCCCACGATCTGCACCCTGTCTCCTGGCTTGCACTTGTCCACCAAGTCGTCATCGCAGACCACGTCCACACTTCGGGGCAGCTGTCCTGCAGGCGCCCGCTCCGGCATCTCTTGGACTGTGAGGGTCTGATGGTCTTTATAGCGGGAGAGACCGAATTCGGTTTCAAGTGGGTTGCCATCCTCATCCTAAAAGATTTACTGTAGTTAGAAAAATAAAGAGCAAAGCTTTTTTACGGTTGATAAAGGGTAATTTCTGGAACTAGTAATGTTTTCTTAGGGCCACTTGCACAGACCAGGGTTAACGACTTAACCCCGTGTTAGATGCTAACCCGGGGCTAAGTAGTGTCAAAATGTATAGAACTGTCAAACCTAACCGAGCTAGCGATTTAATTTTTTTACTCTGGACTGTGCAAGTGGGCCTTAAAGAATGCCATTTCTTATCCCAGGAAAATAAACAGTTCCCATGAGATAGGCATTCCTATTTCCTATATTTTTGTATTGAAGTCCTAACAAGGTAAGCATCTAACTAAAACAACAAACCAACTAATGAATATTGCAAAAGAAACTGCTGGGAGATCAGTTCACGTTGAAGATTTGAAAGTTAACCAAGAAAAAGATAAAAACCGTGGAAAATATGAAAATACCTTAGTGGGATAAATAGCAGATGTCGGGAAAGCTTCGAAAGAAGTCAAGTCAGTGTATTTACGTTCCATGACCTTCTGCGTGGTGGGGCAGTAGTGCACACTGCGGACCACCTTGGGGTGGACCAGGGACACCCGAGTCACAATACCCTCCACGCATATCAGGTTTCCCAAATACCTGTAAATAAAAAAATATTAAAATTTTGTTAACAACATAGTGCAATAAATTGTTTTGACACAATTTTTCACTTGTTTTGTATATGTGTCGGCACGCAAGTCTAGCGATGACGAGTCACGTGGAGGGGATCTGCGCACCCGCGGATACCGTATTTTATACTTCTGCGCATACAAGGTCAGATTAGACTTATGTGCCGGCACTTATAGAAGAGACGTTATTCAGTAAATCAATTTTTTTTTCAGTCGTCTTCATGGATAAAACAAATAAATATAGTTATTGCTAGTGCACACACCTGGAGGTTAAGCTTCTTGGTGTAACATGTTTGGTGCCAAAACTACCAGAGAAAGCAACAAAGAACTCCTCCTGAACCTTAGCGTACGTCGGATCAATCGACGACACATATTCTTTGAGTGCTTTTTGGAACGCTATCTGCTCCTCGAAGGCAGTTTCTAGTAGGTTTTTGGCACGTTCTGGATTCTTACGTCTCAAGTCATTGATGTTCACAATAAGACGCTTTGATTTATCAGCTATCATCTGTTTCACTTTTTCTACATATACACCTTGATCCTCCTGAAAAACAGAAGTTTGTAAGCAAAAACAAAGCTGGATGATTGAGGTTAAGTTTGGTCTGTACTTACTTCATCGTCCAGGAATTCAAGGTATTCCCTTTGAAGGTCTCTCAATCTCTGATCAAAGTCAGTATCTTCCATCTTATTTTATTATAAAACACTTCGTGAATACCAAAGAAATATTATGTCTCACACGCCAAACTCAGTCGGTTGTTTTGTTTGACAGCTACTGCTGCGATTTCGCGCCAAAACGCTGTACAAGTTCTTTATAGAGGAGGTTAGCTAAAAAATTTGCCTTTTTGATTCTAATTCAGTAGCAATCATGTAATAAATGGTTTATGAAAAAATGTGTAACTGAGAGTCTGTATGGTCTACGTATGGTCAGCAAAATTAATAGATTAAGAAAAACATTTAAATTTTTCTTCACTAGCGAAGCGTTTTCAATAAACAACCTTTTTTTACGTTTAGAAATTGAAGGTTTGATTGGCATTGAATATAGACCACAGCACAAAACCTTGTTGCATGGCTAGAATAAATATTTGGTTTTAATGACAATGTTATTAACTATCTTTTGAATTGCATATAACAAAGCAACGCTGCAAATGTTTACATTTTACTGGATTTATTTATTAAGCATTAAGCAAGTTTTGATAGTTTCTGAACCAGGGTTTGGCTGACAATGTGATGTGTTGCCAAATTAGCAGCTTCGCTAGAAATTTGAAATATTATAACGGGATTTGAACCGCGATTACCTTTATTGATATTTCGAATGAACTTAACCGTGAATCATTGAAAACTCTTTTCGCAAGAAATATCGACTTTTGCTTAGGTCCTACTAACAAAAAGTCATTTCGACAAAACAAAATTACCTTCTAGCTACTTTCTGGTGACAGACTTCACTTTTATTTTTTTTTACAGTTTCAGGCAGTACATAGTTACTTACTTTGTTGATAAGTTATCAATATTTAATTGCAGTGGTGCCTCTTCTCTTCTTGCTTTAGTTAGGGATGCAAACGATGCATCGATGTTTTTGAAACATCGATGTTTCAGTAAAAAAACATCGATGTTTGCCATCGATGTTCACCATTGCAAAACATCGATGTATCGATGTTGTTCTATGCGATGTTTTTACATCGATGTTTCGCCTGCCATCTATTAAAAAAAAATTGTGCTTTTATTATTATGATGTTTTTTTTTGCCCGTCATCTATTAGAAATGTTTGGTACTTTTAGCAGAGCAGAAAATACAATACAAATACAATACAATAACTCTTTATTGAACACCACATATAACAATAAAAACAGAAAAAGGTATACAGAAGTAATAAGGTAACAATAGGCGGCCTTATCGCTACAGAGCGATCTCTACCAGGCAACCATAGCGGACCGGAGAAAAGAACAGATCTGAGCAGGTTTAAAAATAGGTTTTAAAGGTAATTTTATTTCCTATACTCTACTCTACACCTTCCTTATTCTAAAGACTTACCTATTCAATAGATCATTGGTTTTCAAAGTGGGGGGCGCGCCCCTCTAGGGGGGCGCGACCACATGTTAAGGGGGGCGCAGGTCCGCGGCTCCAAGCTCCGAAATGAAGTTATTCAGTTCTTGGATATTCAAAACCAAAGTGAATTATTAGTACAATTCAAAAAACCATGGGTACAATTGGTATTTGCCTATTTATCGGATATATTCGATTCGTTGAACTCATTGAATTTGAAACTGCAAGGAAGAGATTCGAACGTAATTCACCATCGAGATGCGATCACTGCGTTCACCGAGAAGCTACAATTATGGAGTCGTAAAATTTCAGCAGGCAATTATTCCTGCTTTCCTAGATTAGCTGCAATCACAGATGAAGAGGGTTTTATGGAGATTGTTGATGAAATTAACACTAAGACCGAAATCTCCAAACACTTGCAGCACCTCACTGATGAATTCAAGCGCTACTTCCCTAACTCGTGTGATGATAATATTTACCGATTGACTACGGATCCTTTTCGTGTTGACATAGACGAGCTGCCAGAACTACTTCAAGAACAAGCTTTGGAAATCAAAAATGACTCAGCTGCCAAATATGACTTCGAGAAGATGGATAAGTCATTATTTTGGGTAAAATATCTCAAAGTTTATCCCATAGCAGAAGAAGCACTGAAACTGTTTTTACCCTTTTCGAGTACTTATTTGTGTGAAAGGGCATTTTCAGCAGCTGTAGCTATAAAAACGAAGTATAGAAACAAACTCGACATCGCTAGTGATTTACGTTGTGCACTTTCTTCTATTGAACCCAGAATTAAAAATCTTGTTAAAAATATGCAAGCCCATCCATCACGTTGATTTTGACAATTATATCTTCATATTATCTGCATTACAGATTCTGTAAAAATAATATTACCTAATAAAAAAATTGTTGATTAATACCTTTATTTTATTTTATTTGGTTAGTCAAGACACTTGGCGAGCTCACTGACTTCCCTCTTCCATGCATGGAAGCGAAGGGTGGCGTGAGTATTTCATTTTATGCAGTAGGGAGGCGTGCAAAATAATAGTTTGGGAACCCCTGCAATAGATAATATTGCTACAGATAATAGATAATATACAATTTAACTATTAAATAGATAGATAATAAAAGAAATTAAAAAACATCGATGTTTTTCGGGCGATGTTTTTTGAACATCGATGTTTGTTTGCTTTCGATATTTGCATCCCTAGCTTTAGTCAATTTAGTTGACATTGTGCTTCGCTTGGCGAATTGGATCCTTTGGAGTTAGCAACATTGATCCTGTCAAGTGTCAAACGAAACTAAAAAAAATCGCTTGTGTTGTACCCCAAGACGTTGAATATTTTTTTAATTTAATTTACTGGTCAGTAAAATTTTTACGAAAGGGCTACGTAATATCAGTTTCCTTTGGAAACTTAATGACCTGTGCTCTAAGCGTGTCCTAACCCCAAAACTCGCAATGGCTCAAATGTCTGAAAATTCGAACTCGAACATGAGTGAGCCGCCTGCCGACAGCAGCAAAGAGAACTCCAAAATACCCAAAGAAGAGCGCAGGAAGCTGAAGATCTTGGCTCTCCACGGGTACAGACAGAATGGGGCGCTGTTCCGCGGGAAGATAGGCTCGTTCCGGAAGGCTATTTCTAAGTACGCGCAGTTAACCTTTATATCGGCGCCGCATCGAGTAATGAACGAAGAAGGTGGTGGCGATGAAGGTATGTATGCTATTCACACTATAAACCTCCAGTAGAACGGAACTGAGAAGTCAATTAATACTAAAGTTTATGAGTTATTATTTTATGTACAAATATTTCAAAATAGCACAGATGAGTACATTACAGTACAGTACAGTATTTAAACATTAATTGAAGTCTGTTTATATTTAAAGTCATACATTTGTTTTTGTTGTCATAATCACAATCATTCATAGCTTGTATAATATTTGAAGTAAACTTGTGCTTGCTTTTTAAATGGATCACTAACATATGATTTCATGATATCATCAAAACTTTATTTACAATACATGAACTCAGAATTTAGAATTTAGAAGAAACAAAGGGTAACATTATATTAAAAATAACACAAAGAAATAATACAAATGGGAATTAAAAAAATAAATAAACCATGATTAAATTAAAAATAGAAAGTAGCTGAGGAGCCTGGGTAATATTACTAATTCTTAATTTGAATTCTCTTGTGAACTTCTCTTTGGATGTCCCTTTTCTTAGTAACTCAATCGCAGTAATTGCTTACAGCCCTGTTGGAGAAATTGCTTACCAAAGATTTAGTCATTACTGATGATAACCCCCCGCTTAAAGAAAATAATTGGTGGGATTTGGAATGTGCGGAAGTGTCACAAAAACGGAAAGCGGCTAAGAGAGAATACTGTCTCAAAAAGAATGAGGAAAACCTTGAAATTTACAAAAAGCTTGCGGCTGAGTCTAAAAGAACCATTATTAAAAAGAAAGGCGCAGGTAGCCAACTATTTACTACAAAGAAGATAGATACCCTTTTTTTGCATGGGGGGTTTTTTTTTTTTTTTTTTAAATCTAAATTTTTTACGAGGCTTAAGTGCACCTGTGTGACTATGCCAGCCTCATTGGATGTCTCTTGCTTGGATGGGAGGTTAAAAAATTATGTGATAGCACTGGCAACTCTTCCGTGTTTCATCTTCATCCTTCAACGATTGTTTCAGATGCCCGTTCCTGGTGGTTCAATGCTGAAGACAACACATTCAGCGGCAAGTGCCTCGGTGGGCCGGCCATCGGCTTCGAAGATACGCTACAGCTCATAGAGCGCACGGTGGCGGAGCACGGGCCCTTTGACGGCCTCATGGGGTTCTCACAGGGCGCCTGCCTCGCGGGGCTGCTTGCGGCCATGCAACAGAAGGGATGTTAGTATTTATAGCTTGTGTTTATTTATACAACAGTTAGTTGGTGCTAATTTATTACGTAAATTTTAGTTCTGTTTTTTTTTGCCTGGAAACGAAAGTTTGCGAAGTACCTACTAGAAAATATTGTACATTGAAGAAATTTGCCTGAAATCAACAGAAAAAAGTTTTTGTGTTTTGTATTAATAGTGAACAGTATTAGGAACAAAAACAGAATCAATCAAGTATGAATATTTTAAAATATAGTAAAAAAACTCAGGAAACAACAAAAATATAAAATGCTTTTTGTTTCGGTAAAAAAAAACAGTGCAGTTATTTCCAGTACAATAAAAAAAAAAAACTTTGGTTTCAGATTTGCCATACAGTTTCAAGTTTGTGATATTCACTTCCGGCTTCCGGTCCGGCAGCCTGGTCCACAAAGGTTTTTACGATGAGGAAATCGACCTTCCCTCTCTACATGTCTATGGAGAAAGCGATTCTATTATACCTAAAGGTACCTAGCAATAGCTTGGCTTAAGACACTTAGGGCCTGTTTCACCATTCCTTAACTCCGTCAGTTATCTATGATTCCGTCTCTATTTATTACTATGAAACAGACAGAGACGTCATCATAGATAACTGACAGTTAAGGAGTGGTGAGACAGGCCCTTAATGTACAGGTTGATTCACAAGAGCTGGCACAAATGGATCACTTGTCACTGTGTGAATGACGTTCTTGTACATGCCTCCTAATATTTTGTAAACAAGTACATAATACGCAAAAAAAAATAAACCTCAACCTGTATTTAATCATTTTGTTTCAATCTATTCGTGTCAGCTCTTGTGAATCGACCTATAGGCTATAGTTTCTGTTGCCATGTGGTTTGAAGCCTCTTAAGTTGTGACTTCAAGTTTTGAAGCCATATTGTCCAATAGACGGGTGCTAACATACACGTTCACCATCTTTTACCATCTTAAGAGGCTGACAACACCAAATTTCGTTGAAATTGATGTTATTTAAGCACTTTTTTAAGAAAAACTACACGCAAAAAAAATACAAAAAAATATATGTTAATTTTCATCATATTTCAAATACGTTGGACGGACTCGATACAACAACAAAACAACAAAAACAAAACCGGCTTGATAGAAAATAATTGCAAAGATTGGTCTTAAAATCATCATTAAACGGTGCATACTTTTTTACTTCTTATCATTTGTGTCTTATTTGCAAGATTTTAGACGCGCGCCAAGCTGCCGGAATAGTTTCTTCTCTTTCACTAACAGGCACGCGAACCGTATGTGTGAAGAGTGGCGCTGCTCAAGGTCATTTGCTGTTGACAGCGCCTTAATCCATTACAAAAAGCTTTATAATATCCTCTCCTTATTTTTACAAACTATTTTGATTGTATTTGGGTCTAGTGTGCATCCATAAAGAGCTTCCTGATTTACATTCTGTTTGGGTCAATGGTTTTTTTTTTTTCAGAAATGAGCGAGTCCCTGATTAGTTTATTTGTGAAGCCTGTGGTAGCGGAACATAGCGGCGGTCACTATGTGGCGTGTTCGGGGTCCATAAGGGATTCGTATCAAGACTTTTTGCACGACAGGTGCCAGGATTTAATAGAAGAGGACCAGGAAACTAAAGAGGATAGCGATAGAAAAAACTCGTAGCTGCTAGATAAATAAATTTGTTGTAAGATGGTCACATTCTGACGCAATTGAGACTTCGTACTATGTGATAAGGATGCTGACTGAACATTTACCATAGATAATACTTTTTTTCATAGTATTGATAAAGTTGGCATTTTGGAGGTAAAGACAAATGAAATGATATTATGTATTTTATGTGCGTCAATGAACTCTAGGAACATCGTTTGTCTCTATCCACTTAGCGCCAGCTGTCTTTTTCAATGAATTAATTAGTGATTGTTTCAGAACTCTATTTTTCACAATGCTCATTCAAAGACTATAAGTGCTCTGAAGTTACAAATTACAAGTTCGTATAGAGCTGTTCTGCTCACACTACATCATTAATAGGAGAGTGAGAGGGACGGTATGATACGAACTTCGAATTCCAGGCTACCCCTGTCTACTCTGTAAAACAAAACTTAATTGGTATTGGTTCGGCGGTGTGGCTGACTGTCGTGGAAAATGGATGTTTTTTTTTCAAGATATATTCAACCTTATAGTTTTATTGTGAATTATGTTGATTTATTATAACTAAACTCATAAAATCAACTAGTACCGAAAAATGCGACACCTGGTATTTTAAGATAATTATATGACTTAAGAATACATAATGTAATTTAATTTTTTAACAACACCTAAAATAAAAAGAAAACAACATTGTGATAGGCATTGGTAGTGGACCGCGAACCCAGCTTGTAAACCTAGGCCCACCTAACAAGCTGTCGGCATATTGTTGGTTTGGAAAATGCATCCTCGGCCCTACGTATTATTCTTGTTGTTTTTAGTGATGCTATAAACCGGAGAATTAACACTAATTATTAATATTATATTATGATAGAATTCAGAAGACTGATTTTATAGTATAACGAGTCATCTGGGATTGATTACTGAATTTAATTTAAAGTAGGCTGAATGATTGACAATATCTAAGTCTTACGCTATGGTCACGAAAAAATCTAGCTGTCAAGGAACTGTCAAAAAGTTTGAGGTTATGTTATGATGTGACTGTTCGAATCGTGATCGTGTTTACAGCGTTACGGTATCTCGTAACAATGTTATTAAAATATAGCATTAAGTAAAATTTTATTAATTGAAAAATTCCATATGCATTTAAATAAAATGTGGCCTCGTTATTTGCTGTGGTTCGCCCAAGAACACGTCGACTTTCGGCATGCCGTAAGTAGTTAAAATATTCCTCCGATTAAACTACTTGTCTCTGTAATTGTATTACAAATATACGAAATATGTTACAGGAAATACAAAGCTTGCTATCTTTGCTCAATATCCCTATAAGATTCGTGGAAAAGCCGTGCGAAGTTAAGCCCTACTGGGTTGTTGAGCTGCCTTTGGAAGAGTGCGTGAAAAAGCTAGCTTCTCGTTCTATCTTGCTGAAAAACTGTATAGAACTATGGTCTAGAGCAAAAACCGAGGCTCAGTTGCACCAGAATTTAAAACTGGCGTTGAATAATAAGTCAAACCAGTGGATTATTCCAGTGAGAAATGAAAATGGTGTTAGTGATGAAGATATTTGTCCAAGTTCATTGATTGAAGTTTGTCGGCCCGTGGAGAAGTCCTTTAAAGTGGAAGTTGAGACCTTTTGCAAGCATTTCAGTATGGCGGAAAAAGTTGAGAAGATAGAGGTTTGTAGTTTGTTTTTCGTATTATTGTTTAATTGCTAGTTGCTTGTAGAAGTCTCAAAATAAATTCAATTCTTCAACTAACAGCCATACTGAGATCACCATAGGTAACTTACTGTTACCATTTTTTCCCACTGACTTCTGTCCTGGTCAATAAGGGGATTCAGCACAGTATTGTGCCTTGATAGCACATAAGACTGGAAAATAGTCGCACATGTATTTGCGACCTGAAGTGATACCACCATTCCTCTGAAAATCTTACTCTTATAACTTGTAAAATATCTAAATTGTTAGAAACTTCTGACTGTGACCTCCACCCCCCCTAAATCTTGGAATAATGTTTTATCTTACTTTAAACTTCTTTTTATGCAGCCCGTATTTATGACGTCAAGTTAAGGTGATAAATTGAATGTTTTTACAGAAATTTGAGTATCTAGCCTTTGAAGGGCCAGTGAAACTGAAGAAACCGGATATTATGCTGAGCTACATAGAGTTTTACGGTTTGGATCCGAATAATGTTCCGGAACAGCCCGAAGACTTGTTCTTTGGAAGATGGGTATGATTAATTGTTGTAAGAATTCAAATGGTCTGGAACCGATGAGGCTGGCATAGTCACACAGGTGCAATTAAGCCTCGTAAAAATTTTAGATAAAAAAATAAAAATGGTCTGGAGGGAATTCTGTAGTTCGATTTTCGTTTAATAAGAGTAAGAATGAAAATACCTTAGAATAACCCATCACTATTTTGATTCCCTTTTCCGCCTATATACCCACAATCTTAGGCTCTGACTAGCCCGTAAGGGATATACGACGACACGACGAAGACGACGACAACAACGACTACGTAAAGGTTATAGTCGCGATTTGTGTGTACGTTCATAATTTAACTTTCCTCCAAGGTAGCAGACGGGCAGCGGGACCTGATCCAGTTCCACTCGCTCAAGAAGCGTCAGTTCATCGGCAACACCAGCATGGACGCGCAGCTCGCGCTCATAATGGCGAATCAGGCGCAGGTGCGGGGGGGCGACATTGTGCTGGACCCGTTCGTTGGATCCGGCTCGTTGCTGGTTGCGGCCGCGCATTTCGGAGGTACAGAGAAAACTGAAAATTTAATTTCTAAATGACACTGAAAATTAGAACACATAGAAAAATCCGAAAAGTAAAGCCGTAAAGTATGGCCGGGAATCGAACCCGGGTCCTCGTCATTCCGTGACGCGTGCTATACCCCTACACCACCCATAGCAGAGAAAACTGAATCACATAGTTGCCGGCAAACATCTTGAGCAAAAGAACGACGTGGAAGGGCTAAGTTCGCGCATGTACTTTTATACCAAAGAGACGCTAAATTCACTTCTGCGCATTCAAGGTCACGCTCAAGATGTTTGCCGACAACTATACATCTGCGGAACCTTTTTACTGGAAATGTCATAATGATAGTTACAAAAACGGATAACTCACGTATAAAAGCCGAGTAATGCTCGATATGTTTTGGACTAACCCGTAGTCCTCCCTCATGGAGTACTCGCCCCGGCGGCAGCGAAACGAACACTGCGCGCCAGCGCTCTGCTCGCAAAGCTAGTTGACACAGCTGACAGCGGCGCACAACTACCCTCGTTTTCATCGTAAAATTTGTAATTATGATTGAGTCTCACTGTAGTTTCATGTTGAAAATGTCATAATGAATGACTCACCATATACCTGCCAAAGAAACTATTGAGATATCGTATAAGAAAAGGTTCCACAGAGCTCCGCGATTCAGTTTCTTCGAACGTAAAGCCTTGCGTTATACAGTTATTCCGAATTTCGATTTTCGAAGTTAATCTCACACACATACGTACATAAATCACGTATTTATCCCTTACGGGATAGAGAGCCTAAGGTAGTTTATTTTGAAAGTTAGTGACGGTGTGATATGAACTAATACTTACTGTCTAGCTATTACGGTTCTTGAGATCTAGCTCGGTGAGTGGTAGCCATGAAAAAGGGCTAAAATGTCACGTTTTTTGTATGGGTTCTTGAGATACAGCCTGGTGACAGACAGACGGACGGACGGACGGACGGACAGCGAAGTCTTTGTAATAGGGTCCCGTTTTTACTCTTTGGGTGCGGAACCCTAAAAAATGACGAATTGCACTCCAACATAAGAGCCATATTTTGGACAAAAATGCTTGTATTAAAAATGTTTTTTTTTAGGTTAGGTTTTAATTAGTTGTTACTTGTTGTGCAGCGTTCGTGTACGGTTCAGACATTGACTACATGATGCTGCACGCGAAAACGCGACCCACGCGCGTCGGCCAAAAGGTAACAATGTATGTACACTATTCGGTGGCGGTTTCTGTTATGAAGCTACGGGGCTACGTGAATCATGGTGATGATGATGATGATGATCCCTTTAGTAAAGACAAAAGATGCAGTAATAACGACAGGTCGTTTCACTCCAGATTATCAATCAATGTGTTAGTAATCTATTTTTTCTTTAACCACTCGCTTGACTCGCTGGTTCACGCCGAACTCCGTTGCTTCACCCTGGGTACTATAGTACCCAATACTATTTGGTACTAATACTTTATTCGCCGTTACTACTTGTGGTTACTACAAGAGTAGAAAGTTATGGCGCTCCCACACTTTTTGATACTTAAAAGACAGTGTGGGACCGGAGTTAGAGAAAAATGTTGGGCAGTATTTTCAGCTGTCTGACAAAAAAAGAGTATAAATTAAAAAGTGGCAATAATGTAGTGTCGTCCCTTTCTAATCTACAGGTATAAGAAAACGAGACGACACTACTGTGTTGCCACTTTTTAAGTTCTACAGTGTGTTTTGGGGTTGCCAACAGTAGCAAAGTAAATTATGAAGTTCCATTCATGAACAGGTTCGCGCTAAAGAGGAAAGCATACGAGGCAACATGAACCAGTACGGCACCCGTTCCAAATACTTGAATGTGATCGTCAGTGACTTTTCGTTGCCCATGTGGCGGGAGGATTTGAGGTTCGACGCTATTATTACGGATCGTAAGTTTTTTTACACCTTGCGATAGTTTATGACAAGCTTTATAATCAGAGACCGGACAAATGGTCATTACTCGCAATAACGTGAAAACTCTTTATTGTGCAAAATAAACAAGACAAATACAATTGACAAACACTGAAGCCGCACAGATTACGCGCGGCAATCACTCGAACATTGGCTCGCGCGGCGGGGGCGCGCAATGGGGACGGGGTTGCCGCGCGCGGCAGCTCGAACATCGCCGCGCTCGAACGCGCCGCGCGGCGATCCGAGCGCTGTCGGTGTTTGAGCCCGCATCATAGGAGCTTCAGTCGCTGCCGCGCGCGCAGTTTGGACGGTTGAAGTATTGCGACGAACGCTTTGCTTAAATTGTGGATTTAACGACAAGAACTGTCGCGAGTTAATTCAATTTTATGGAAGTTATGATTTGCTGAGGAACAGCAAATCGCTTTTACACCACAACAAGGCACTAAGGCATGATGCGTGGACGGAAATTAGTAGGAAGATTGGTTGAGTTTTTATGGTGTTTTCTACGACTTCATGTCTCATGTCCGCCAATAGTTGTATACCACATTATAAAACAAATATCTTTTCTTCACCCACCAACGCCTTTTTTGTTTGAAATTATTACGGATGATGTGATGGATCACAATAAACGCGACTGCCGCACGACCACGCGCGTTCATGGTTTAGAAATAAGTAGAGCGCGCGCGCTGTTCGAGCTGGATCGCTTGCCTCGCGCGGCCGCCGCGGTCTTCATAAATTCCATCGAACATTTGCCGCGCGAGCCAATGTTCACGCGAACACTTGCTCGCGCGGCTGCCGCGCATAATCTGTACCCAGCTTAAGGAGTTGAATTAATTGATTTCGTAGTGATAATTGCTAACATTTCAATGGGATAATAAAAGAAAGATATCAATGATATCATAACCATACCTTTTTTGATTTCGGGTGCGACCAAACCGCCGCGTATACGCAGTGACGTGTCGTATGCGTCACGTTTTCTCACCGTTTCTTCATACATTTTGTTGCGATTCCGTAACGTCACCGTTTTTTAAGCGGCGGTGTGGTCGCACCCTTCCTTCTTAAAAATACAATCATTTTTTGACATTGACATTAATATGCTGACATTCATTAAATTTACTTTGTGTTTAATATTTTACGAAGTACACAAATTAAATTACAGGTAAAAATAATTAATTGATATTGGGAGTCATGTCTATACAGGGTGTTTGGTAGCCAGGTGCAAAGCTTTAAGGGGGTGATAGCCGAGGTATTTTTGAACATTTTGAGCCATACATGTCTTAGCCGAAATTAGATTTTTTTTTTAAATCGTAAATTTAGAAATTTTATGAAAATACCCAGAATTTGATAGAAACGAGTCAATAATGCACCAATGAGCGTTAATTTGTAAACAAAATATTTTATTTCGTGTAGTTTAATGTGTATTGGACCAAATGAAATAATATTTAAGTGTCTGTCTTGCCACAGAAACAAAATGGAGGCATCCGAAATTACTAAAATAGTACATTTCGATGCTAGTGCGGAAAGTATGTCATTACTTCACGAGTCTCGAGATATCTTGCCACGAGCCGTGAGGCGAGTTGGCAAGATTCGAGACGAGTGAAGAATGACATTTCCGCGCGTGTATCGAACGACGATTTTCAATACAGTTGCGAAAAAAAAATACAACACAGAATAATTTGAAATAACTAATTCACAACACTTTGTCAACAAATGTCACTAACACTAAGCTTAACTTTAACAAAATGCTGTTAATTGAGCAAACCGGTAGGTTCAGTCCACAAATCTCGTCATTCGCGCTTTTCATTTCAAGTAAACAAAATAAAACTCACTTAACATCAAAAATCTCTTTCCCGCCGCTCAGTCGCTCCAGTTCTACGGGCCGACTCCCTCCCAGTCTCTTACCTCGACTGCTTTAACCACCGAGCGCCGCCATGACAGTCTGCTTTACCGACTCTACCCAGGCGTATCGCCCGCGTTTACTCAACAACAGTTTGGAATTTGTCCGACAGATGGCGTTTAAGCTACAACTCATTTAACAGATAATATTAATTGTAATGTCAATACAATAAAATTATCTCTGCTTCAGTTAATCTCCAACATATATAACACTTTACTATTATCTTAGTATCATTATGTTCGATTATTTATTTGAATTGTATAAACACAACTACTGTTTCCTTTAGAACCTTAAAAACCATGGTTGCAGTTGGAAAAACGCCTCCTATTTGACAGGCGTTTCGGCAGCTAAAATTCCGTTCCATTCAGACACCTTAATAAGAACTGTTTTTAGGAATTCAATATTTTATAATAATAATGATGAAAAGGCTAGTAATAAAATATAAAATCTCAATATTTTGATATTTTTACATCAATAATAGGTTTTTATTTTTATTACGTCTTGGAAAGACTAGCATTATAATAACTCTTTGGTAGTAGTCGTGAATTGGAACAAATACAAATTAAAAAAAAAAATGGAAAAGTAAATCGCACTAGTGCGCAAAAACGAACTTTTCGCACGCAAAACAACCAAAAAAAGGACATTTTTTGAGCAACTGTATTGAAAATGTCTTTTTTTTTAACAGAGTCATCTTTCAGTCCCATAAAAAAAATAAAAAAAAATATCTGGAAATGTTCAAACATTTTTAAAAACATGCCTGTTTATTGCTCTTTCTTTTAAGGTATCACTCATTCACATTGCTTGCTAAATCTGAGATAAAAAGTAAAAACCAAACTCGGGGGAGCGCTCGCTAAGAATGCACTAGTATTGAAATTTCGCGTTTTTTCATGTAATTTACTAGGTAAATACCTACATTTACCTAGTAAAGTACATGAAAAAAGGTAAAAAAAGAATTGTAAAATGAATTAATTTACTATTCAAATCACAAGAAAGTGAAGATTAATGGTTTTTTTTTTAACCTTTTTTTCATGTAAATTACTACTGAAGTGTCTACTTTTAACATGAAATTTCAATACTAGTGCATTCTTAGCGAGTGCTCCCCGAGTTTGGTTTTTACTTTTTATCTCAGATTTAGCAAGCAATGTGAATGAGTGATACCTTAAAAGAAAGAGCAATAAACAGGCATGTTTTTAAAAATGTTTGAACATTTCCAGGTATTTTTTTTAATTTTTTTTTATGGCACTGAAAGATGACTCTGTTCAAAAAAAAGACATTATTAGTAATTTCGGATGCCTCCATTTTGTTTCTGTGGCAAGACAGACACTTAAATATTGTTTCATTTGGTCCAATACACATTAAACTACACGAAATAAAAGATTTTGTTTACAAATTAACGCTCATTGGTGCATTATTGACTCGTTTCTATCAAATTCTGGGTATTTTCATAAAATTTCTAAATTTACGATTTAAAAAAAAAAAACAAATTTCGGCTAAGACATGTATGGCTCAAAATGTTCAAAAATGCCTCGGTTATCACCCCCTTAAAGCTTTGCACCTGGCTACCAAACACCCTGTATTATTGCCAACAATGACATCCATTTGTCCGATCTCTGTTTATAATGGAGAATTTGATTTGTTTTTTGTTTTCATTAGCACCATACGGCGTCCGTGAGCCCACAGAGAAGATAGGCATAGATAAGGACAACTACACACTAACCGAGGAGCATTTGTTGAACCACGTGCCAGCCAAAGTTGATTACGGCTTGGTTCACATTTACCGCGACTTGCTCAACTTCGCCGCGAGGCATTTGGAAATCGGACGGCGGTTAGTGTGCTGGTATCCCTTGGTTAGGTAAGTTTTTTAATTTTAAAACTCTAGTGCAGAATTCTTAACCTTTTGTTAGCCACTTTCTTCCTGGTTCGGGAGCAAAGAAAAAACTTCTTCGTCTTTTTCTTACTGTTCGTTCTAGAAAGGAACGGGTAATCTATCTCGCGCGCGACGCGACCCTTGTGCGCTATCGTGCTAGCCGGGCTGATTCGAGGGAATGGGCGAAAATCGTAGGAATCATGTATAGGCGTTGCGGCTAGCAACCCATCACTGTTTTGATTTCCCTTTCCACCAATACGCCCACCAATGATGGCCACGTTTAGCATGAGCTAAATGTGGCCTTTAGGTCTTGTTACCCTGTCTGTATGTCCTGTCTGTGTTGTGTGTTCAAATTGGGGACGTTTTGGAAAAAGGCCAGGTCAAGAGTACCCGAAACCGACGAGCATGTATGAAGAGATTGATGAATGTGGATGAAGCGAAAGAGGTATGTCAGGATCGTAGCAAGTGGAACAAAGTAGTCTCTGCCTACCCCTGTGGGAAAGAGGCGTGACGATAGGTATGTATGTACCCTGTCTACCCTTCTTTCCAGAGAAGAGTATAAAGAGGAGCATCTCCCCTCGCATCCCTGCCTCAAACTGGTAGCCAACTCGGAACAGGTGCTCTCTCGGCTGACTGCGAGGAGACTCCTCACTTATGAGAAGACGGTGGACCCGAGCTGTGATAGCGCGGCCGATGGTGACGGCGGCGAGCATAACTTTAGGTGAGTCGGTTGTCTTTAAGGCCCGGAATCTTTACATCCTCGCAGATAACCAAATTAGCTAACCAACAGCCAAGGAAGAAATTTTCTTCCCAGACAACTGGTTTTTTAACGGGAAAGATTATTTCCTGCACGATAACCAAGTTACATAACCGGCATTGGTAAAACCAACTTAGGATGATTAATTTGGATTAATGTAGGTGCGGCGGACATTTTTTATTTTATTGAGAAATTGTTTTTATTTAACTTTAGTTATGTACGGGTAAAAGTAAAAGCCATGGTAGCCTAGTGGTTTGACCTGTGGCCTCTCAAGCAGAGCGTCGTGGGTTCAAATCCCGGGCTCGCACCTCCGAGTTTTTCGGAATTTATGTGCGAAAATTACATTTGTAATTTGCCATGAGCTTTTCGGTGAAGGAAAACATCGTGAGGAAACCTGCACACATCTGCGAAGAAATTCAATGGTGTGTGTTAAGTTCCCAATCCGCACTGGCCGCGCGTGGGAACTATAGCCCAAACCCTCCAATACACGGAGGAGGCCTATGCCATGAGGCACGCCGAATTACGCGACAATTTAATAAATAAACGACAATAACAACAACAACAACATGTATTTACTGAAATTGTAGCGAATTCGGAATAAAAAGGCTTATAAATAAATAAATAAATAAATAAAAAATGTACGGGGAACAAATCTTTCCCGTTAAAAAACCAGTTATCTGGGAAGAAAATTTCTTCCTTCTTGGCTGCTAGTTAGCTAACTTGGTTATCTGCGAGGAAGAAGGGAAACTTTCTAATGATACAGTCAGCGTCATATAGTTCGAAGCATCCAAGTCGGACAAATAGTTCGTTACACCATAGAAATAGTATGGTGTGTCAAACTTTTTGGTCGTCTTGGATGTTTCATACTATATGACGCTGACTATATAGACCCGTGGTCGTCAAACTACGGCCCGCAGGCCGCATGCGGCCCGTGGCCGTTATTTGTGCGGCCCGCGGCAAAGTAAATTGTTTCAAATAACGAAATAAGCTGAATATATATCTATAAGTGGGCAAAGGCTCTTGGAGCACCTTCACATACTCTGCGGCCCGGCCCTGGAACTCACACTGTCATATGTGGCTCTTGGCCAGTAGAGTGTGACGACCGCTGATATAGACCCTTTTCAACTGTCTATGATGTAAAAATATCCAAATAATGGAAAGTTTAATCCGTTTCATTTGCTTTGTCGAGGTTATGTATGATAGATAGAGTTCGACATATATCATAATTATTCAAATACCCTTATATTATCATTATCAACATTGTTTTCAGAGAGAAATATTTTAACATGGGCGAAGCGACGCGACAAGAACGAAAAGAGCGGAAGGCAGCAGAAATAGCCGCCTACACGTTAAGGAAAGCGATGCAGAATCAAACAGACGTTACTTAATGTACCAATTTTATTTTATTAACGATTAAAGATTATTATTATATATACTTGTCTTTACTCTTACAATAAATACTTTGTTATATTTCACCTTCACATCTACAAGCAATCGCTCGTAGAACAGATACCCGTTGACGATCACGAACCTACGGCCTGTCGGTATAAAATCAACTCATTGATCGATGATCTATTAAATATTGATAGTAAATATTAATCACAAGAGTGTCATAATTAACTATTTTCCAAACTAACCAAACACCGAATAATTCCGACCCGCCTAACGAACCCCACTGCGGTGGATTGTGGGAAACAATAGTTAAAACCACTAAAACAACATAGCGATGTTTTCGACTATGCAATCTTCAGAACAAAAACAAGAAAAATAGTAAGACATTGCTAACGGGACATAGATCGTAATTACCTTCAGTACTATTAACGCATTTGCTGCCACTTACCAAACCCGAGACTTCAGGTGCCACCGACGCACATGTGCGTTCAATTGCCTGTAAAATTATGACAGCGGCACCAAGCGAACGTCACGAAAACGCATATATGCGTCGGTGGCAGTGAATGCGTTAACGAGTTCCTTCTTTTGCATAGATAAATTCTTTACCTGTCTTTGGTCTGAGTCTCAATCAATCGTGATACAGAAAAATAAAAATCGCAGTCATCATTTATCAAATAATTAAAATAAATAAAAAATAATAACGTTTGACACCTAGAACCTCATTGAATGGTGATGCTAACCTATTCTGCGATGGCGAGCGCTAACATCATGTTGGAAAGAGACGGCGATGCTGACGTCTCGCGCGCTTCCTTCTGTTTCTTTGCCGTTTGACTCTGAAACGAAAAAAAATACAATTTCTACTTTAAAGATTATATTTTAGAGCGCACGTTTTTTAGGGTTCCGTACCCAAATGATAAAAACGGGACCCTATTACTAAGACTTCGCCAGCCGTCCGTCTGTCACCAGGTGTCTCATGAGCCGTGATAGCTAGATAATTGAAATTTTCACAGATGATGTATTTCTGTTGCCGCTATAACAACAAATACTAAAAACCAGAATAATGTATGTATGTCTGTATGTGGCGCCCAACGTGGGGCCCCAGTGTGGATGAAAGGTCTTTTATTTTCCATACAGATTACATTGTTATTAAGGGTTTGATACAAGAAATAAGTTTTACACAGGAAAAGTATAAAATTTGCCGCGGTTCGATCGGTTCGCCGGTTGCGAGAGAGCGAGAGATGCCGAGCAAGCGAGAAGGTCGGCGGGTTGCGTTCGGAAACGAAGTTAAGCACGCGCTACATCTCATTTTATTTTACATTTTTACTAAAGCAAAATAGTAGGCAAATTTTATTACCTGAGCAAATTGGCAAAGCTTCCACACCTCGGCCCGTTTTGAACTATTGCCCGCAGACTTGTAGTGATTCAACAGATTGTTGGTCACCTGAAAAAAATTACCATGAGTGCAAAAGGGAGTTCATCCCCAAAAAAAGACCTCTCCCAGTTAAAACTGATTAAATTAAATGTAACTTACACATTGTGGATATAATTCGAATTCAAGCTGCCAGATGCTTTATAAGATTTTACAAGTTGTATGGAAAGTGTCCCATTACTTTTGGCTGTCAGTGTAACTGTGGATAAAGAGTGGACATACCAAAAACAATCCAAGCAGCGCTCGCATGTTGTCCGGATTCAGTTTGAGGGCCTGACAGTAATAGGTTTTCGCCAGCTCCATGTTTTCAACACCCCCCTGTAGATAAGAAGTAGGGTCAAAGGTCTAAAATGGATCTTCAACGGATAACAGAAGTATGCCAAGGATAATTTGTGTTTCTAAATACAGGTTCTCTTAAAATTGTTTCGGAATATTTGAGCAGGGCCCCGTTTCTCGAAGCTTTTTTTTTTTTTATAAGCCTTTTTATTCCGAATTCGCTACAATTTCAGTAAGTACATGTTGTTGTTGTTGTTATAGTCGTTTTTTTTTGTTTATTAAATTGTCGCGTTATTCGGCGTGCCTCATGGCATAGGCCTCCTCCATCTATTGGAGGGTTTGGGCTATAGTTCCCACGCGCGCCCAGTGCGGATTGGGAACTTAACACATACCATTGAATTTCTTCGCAGATATGTGCAGGTTTCCTCACGATGTTTTCCTTCACCGAAAAGCTCATGGCAAATTACAAATGTAATTTTCGCACATAAATTCCGAAAAACTCAGAGGTGCGAACCCGGGATTTGAACCCACGACGCTCTGCTTGAGAGGCCACAGGTCAAACCACTAGGCTACCACGACTTTTTTTGTTTTGTTTTTGTGTTTTGTCTCGTAAATTAAACGAAAAAATGAAACAAAACACTAATATTATTAGTCTAATAAGCTTCGAGAAACGGGGCCCTGGTGGTTGGGTTAATAATAATTAATATAGACAATTTCAGTACATGTAGTCTTGTTCTTTTTTTTATATAAATTATGGCGTAATTCGGCGTGCCTCATGGCATAGGCCTCCATTTATTGGAGGGTTTGGACTATAGTTCCCACGCGGGTCCAGTGCGGATTGGGAACACCATTGAATTGCAGAAGTGAAAACAGCAGCTTAGATTTGATTTTAATGTTGTAACCTCCATGACGCTCAAGACGCGTACCGTACTGGCCGCTTACAAAAAAAAACGTACGTATTATCTATATTGACAGACCTCTAACAATGTGCTGATACCCTAGTACTTTTGCTCCACGGCTTAACCCAAAAACACTTCATAAATCGAACGCGATTCATTCGTCTGTAACTTTGACATTTACCTTTCACAGATAAGGACAAACGATTGCTAAGTTAGCAGAAGCCTATAGAGCGTTTATGAATAAGGGGGTCAGAGCCTCACTCACCATGGTGTACCGTATGTCAGCCAGCCGCTGCTGCAGCAGGTGGTTGTGCGGCTGGTGGAGGATCAGCTCCTCGGCGCAGAAGGCGGCGCGCCCGTACTCCTGCATCTGCAGGTAGAGGGAGCACAGCTCCTGCCACGCCTCCACGTCCGACATGAACCTGGGAGGTGCAGGGTTGAACTTGGAATAGGGTTTTTTTTTATTGCTTTCAAAGAAGCTCATGTAACAATATAAAAAAAAACAAGTAAAAATAATAGAGACTTAAGCTATCAAAAATTTGTCTCATCTCTTTCTAGAAATACATACATAAATAGATCACGTCTTTATCCCTTACGGGGTAAATAGAGCCTAAGGTAACAAGACCTAAAGGCCACGTTTCTAGAAAAACATTATTTAATATGGAGTTCATTTATGGGCGTAGTGTTTTATGGTGTCACATATCATACCAGTTCTTTCTAATCGTCGTTTAAAATTCTTATATTCTCCTCCTCTTTAATACTACATACACTTACTTCTTTAAATAGTCAACCAGCTCTTTGATCGCCTCAGTGATCAGACCCTGAGCCTTCAAAATGGCGACGCGCCGCTTGCGGGCCGGGGCGTTAGTCTCATCAGCCTTTATAATCACATCCAGTACTTCCAGCGCTTCATCATATCTGCAACAAATAATTGAAACTAATACAAGATAGATACTACCGACCGCTTAAAAGGATCCTCACCCTTGTGGTGCAGACGCGCGGGGTGGGGTACCGCGGGGGTCGAGAGGTGCGGGCGGGTAGTACGAGAGCTCCCCGCGGTCGTCGCGCCCCTGCACCGCGCCGACGATGACTCATTTAAGCGGTCGGTCTATAGTAGGTTTCTTAACACATTCAGTGCCAGGAACTCTGTTCGTAGGCAGTTTTTTCAGGCAGAGAACTCTGTTATTTTTTTAAATGGGATTGCTTACCATCAAATAACTCTCTTGCTCATTTGCGTCCTACTTGCATAGATAAAATAAAGGAAATCTCATAAGTTTGGACTACTGATATGCCGACGGAAACACGGAAAGTTTCAGAAACTGTCAAATTTTCAAGAAAATTAAAAATGAAAAATTTCAGAAAATTCCCTATCTCTTGCATGTTTGAAATTTTCCATTTCTAATGTGGAATTCTTTTATTTCTCATGGAATTTTCCAGAATTTTCTGAGAAGTTTTCCAACTCTTTGGAAAGTTACCGCAAACTGCTTTGCAGTGTGAAATGAAAAAAGTTAAAATACTGACTTTTCCTCAGCCTCTAGCTGTGCAGCCTTATATCTCATGACCCTCATGCTACCGGGGAACTCCTGCGACAGGATTGTGATGCACGTGAGAGACACATCGTATCTGTGTGTGTCCAGGGCTGCATACAGTATTTGTTCCAGGATTACATACTCTGGAATAAAGTAAATTTTTGGGTAGTTAAATAAGTTTTGTGAAAAATTTGCTTTACACTGTGGGGAGTCTCCAGGATATAGTAATTATTCGGTATTCAGCACATTGGTATGTACACATCACACATTCATATTGCCGAATATTTACCGAACAATTAATAAACTAATTAAACCAGAAGTAGGTACAAGTAAAAAAGCTGTTTAAAACAGTAATATTTATTTATTGAAGTAAGCTGCATTGACAATAATTTTGCAAGGAAATTAAACAAACAAAAGCATTACTTGGCACCCAAGGGACGAAAAGAGGACTATTTTATTGCTGGGAAGTTGTCCTTGGGAGTGGCCTAGATATGTAATATAGAGCTTCTTGGGTGCTAGCATAAACAGCTGGTGGAGGCTTTACCCAATAGGCTCAGACACCAAAGGTTAGTTTATTTTTACCGCTGTTCATATTAATTCATTGTTTTAGCCATGCAATGTGTAGGACTTACTTTCATTTCCAAATTTGTGAATGTCAACAAGAATTAAGTCCCATAACTCCATCACATCCTTGCTGCGGCGCTCGTTGTTTTCGCGCCACTGTCTCAGCAAGTCCTTTATTTCTATGAACAAACAAATGAAGTGCACATAATTTTACAAGTGTAACGCGGGAATATTCTAGTAATGTACTAGAGGCTCCCTCTAGGAGCCACACTGAGAACTCTGCCTGCCGCCCGCGCCGCACCGCGCGCCGCGCAGAGATTTTTGATTTGTAGAGAGAGTGAGTTGCGAATGGCGGTTATAAGTAGCATGTAAGCTCTTGTTAACAGTAGTATAAAATAATTGTTTCCTCTTGTTTAATGGTGATATTGTGTACGAATGATCTTGTGGTGAAGACGATTAAACACAGCAGTGATTTCGGACAATGTGTGTATGATTTTCACCCCAAAGGCACCTCCCCGTTTCATGGCGCCCTTTCCGTGTGTCTAAAAGTGAAAAACACGTGTTGTGAAAACGAAAAATCGTGAACTTTGACTGTGTATAAGACATTTTTACCTTTTTCGAGTGTCGTTCGTATTTTTTACAATTATTACCTGTTATAAACAATGCATACTCGTTCCGGTGGTACTCAAAATCATCCTCAAGCATCGACTTCAAACGAAAGCGCCGCCGACCATTCTGATGGCAATGGTGAACGCCCAGGAAGTATAACGATGTCCATGGATAACCTTGCAACGTTGATGCAGACTATTCAGCAATCCAACGCCGACATGTTCGAGCGGTTGTTGCGTGAAGTCCGCTCTTCAACCCCGGTTTCAGGCGAGCCGGTCAACGTGACCGTCTCCGCCCCCGCCCCTGTCGTGACCGGCAATTTTTCTAAATGCCCGGCCACTTACAGCGGCCGCGCCGAGGAAAGTTTGGAAGGATTTATTGATGCAGTGGAGGCCTACAAGGATTGCTGCCGAGTGACCGACGAGAATGCCATTAGAGGATTATCTATATTACTGACTCATTCTGCCGCTACCTGGTGGCAAGGAATCAAGAGTTCTACAACGTCCTGGACCGAGGCCCTAGATCGTCTTCGACGAGCCTTCGGGGACCGTCGGCCGCCTCATCGTATATATCGGGACTTGTTCGAGAACGAGCAACAAAGTGACGAGAATACTGACAAGTTTGTGGCTCGAGCGCGAGCAATACTCGCCAGACTCCCAGTCGAAGATCTAACGGAGAAGGCACGGCTGGATATGGTTTATGGCTTGCTCCATCAGCGCATCAGGGAACGCCTTCGTCGTGAAGAGTTTCAGTCTTTTGACGAGCTTCTCAGCAAAGCTCATTCTATCGAAGACGCATTGGAGGTGTTTCGCTCAAACGCAGGGAAGCCGCCGACCGCCGGCTTAGCGCGCCACTCGACATCAAACGCGCCGCCGACTTCAAACGTGCCGCCGACCGCGCGCGCGCCGCGCCCGCCGACGCCGCCGCCGCCGTCACCTTCGCCTCCGCCAAATTCATCTACCTCGACTGCAAGTATTGCCGATCCCAAAAAGAAACGTATGTTTTGTTCTTACTGTAGAAAGCCTGATCATTCTAAAGACAGTTGTGCTAAACTTAAAACTAAAATTAGTGATAACAATAGTACAATTGATGAGAGTAATATCGGTAATCACATTTACTGTTACGGGTGTGGTGAAAAAGGTATTATTAGATCGAATTGTTCTAAATGCAATTCGCAATTTTCCGCAATAGTTTTCGAACAAATTCGCAACGAAAATTCAGGTTCAATGACCTTTACCGCCACACGCCGATCAGCTGTTTGTGTCGACGACAATAATTCGTGTAACGTTCGCGTAGATTGTGATATTTGTGATGACGCTATTAATAGCAGGCATAATCAGATTTCGTGCACTTTAAAGTCTACTGTCTTGCCTATTATTGGTCGTAAATTAAACAACAACAGTGACACGAAAACCGATTATAATCTGTCAATGTTTAAATCGGTTATTCCTGAATTGTTTTGCGTTCCCGAACGTCGTAGCTCTCAATCAAGTACTGTGTTTTTGCCTAATCAGTTTGTGAATGTTTTACCTACAGCTTTTTATGACTTGCGTCCGATGTCGGTCATGTTACAACCGGTGCCTATACCTAACCACGAAATGTGCGTTACGCCGGTAGTACCACTACTTAATTGTGATATGTGCGTTAAGCCAGTAGGCCCAGAACTGAATAGTACTATGTGTGTTAAACTGTTAGAAGCACAAAATAAGCACGAAGTGTGCGTTAAGCTGGTAGAGCCTCAACCATATAAAATGTGCATGGCCTTGGCAGTACCACCTACGGATGGTAATGATTTCGTTTCGGGTGACTGTTCATTATCCACATGTGACACTTTCGCAAATATTTCTGGTGACGACGCTGACTTAAGGGGGAGTGAATTTATTACTAATTTGACTGGTAATGATAATGAGGATGTTTCGCGTGATGTTAGTGTAACTTTTTCGGATGTTGGCGATAACGTTGCTGCGCCTTTCAATATCCGTATTGCGCCGAATCCTAGTAATACAGTCGATTCTCCTTTGTTAGATTTTGATTTCGCGTCTGCAGATTTGCAATCAAGTTTAAACCCAGTGGAACAACAACAGCGCCCCATTTTAGGCGTAACTATTTTGGGCGTAAGGGGCAGAGCTCTTATAGATACAGCTGCGAATCGATCTGTCGTAGGTTGCTCATTGTATAAACTTTTAAAGAAACACAATCAAAGATTTTTTGAATCTTTCATGTCCATTAGGTTAGCAGATGGATCTGTACAGAAAATGAAGGTGTTCACAACAACACTTGATGTTGTTGTAAAGCATAAGACCGTATCGCTTGAGTTCGTTGTGTTGCCAGACGCGTCAGGTAATGATACCTTACTAGGTATTGATTTTCTAGTTAAAGCTGGCATTTCGATGGATTTTGCAACTGCGAAGTGGCATTTCTCTGAGGAACGTTCACGGTATCCTATAGAGTTCGAGTCGCCGAATAAACATGTCACCTGTTCGTCAGCCGACATACTCCGCAGCGACGAAGGTATCATGCTGCACTCTTCTCAACGTAATAAACTGGCATCCTTAAGCAACGTCAGCAAGGGTGTTACCAAGAAATTTATGCCCAATAGAGATACCACATTCGAGGTGTCTCATGTGGATAGTGGTGTTAGTGTAGGGAAGTTTCATCCCAGATTCTTAATTCCTTTCGTTGCTAACTTGACTTAAACTTGACTTTTGATATTAAAAATATGTAATTATTTTGCACATACAATAGCTCGACACAATCTTAGAAAAATCCATTGACAAGTAATCATTTGACACATTTGTTATTCTTCTTCTGCATTTGAATCGGAACACCTTGAAAGACGAGCAAAGAGGCGCCAACATGCCGGCCCCCTTGAAGGTCTTGGCTTCAAAACATCTAGTTCACATAGTGGTTGACTCTGGAAACTGACATCTTGTCGTAACTGGCCCTAATCTCGGTTGACTGCTGCTAGGAAGATTTAGTACCAGCAGCAGGGCTAGCGACAATCAAATAGACAGCAACAAAGGTGAAACGATGTAATGAGCGTTAACGATTGATAAACAATTGATTCCGTTAGAATAAAATTCAAACTATTTGTTACTAACCAACTGTACACTTGTTACCTTTACAGTTAGGTAGCCAAAGGATAGAACCTTGAATTATTAGGAAAAATATGAATTTTATAACGTTAGGCAAAGTAAGAAACTATCAGATAATGACAATCGACCGTAGAAGAGAAGATAACTATAACACTTGGTACTAGTTGGTATCATTATCAAATCCATTTGTGACAGTTCCTAACCAACGTTAAACTTTAAACTTGAACTGAACTTGTAGAAAAAACAATATTATATAATTTACCGTGTAAAAATAATAATCAATTGTAAAATAGTTTTAAAAGTGACAAAATAATTCGACTAACTAAAAGGTAGACCATAGTTTTGTTTCGACTATGCTATCTGTACCCATCTTACAGTCGTTTGGAACAATATTTCCAAAATTATCCGTTTTCTTGTCGGATAATGTCTGTAGTAACGATTGGTTTGGTGAGTATGCATTTGAATGAGAAGCGGACTGTATATCATTGATTGATGTAATTTCATTGTTCTTGTGATTATCTTGAGGGGATGAGCTTTCAGTTGCGCTAAAGTCATAGACTTTAGTTGCTGAAATTTCATAATTTGACATATCATTCATTAGCTTTTGCAACTTCTGTTGAAGAAGCTTGATACGTTGATCAGTGAATTGCAAATCGTTTTTGATAGAATTTGACGTTATTGGCAGTTGATGTGTATGGGTTTCATGGCAGGTTTTGTTTGTAAATTGATCAAACTCCTTTTGTGTTTCAACTGCTGTTGAAGAAACTTCCATCTGAGTGCCATTTGTTGTGTTCACCTTTCCAGTCAAGATCCAACCTAACTTTGTTTCTTGAAGCATTACTTGACTCTTGTTAAGGCGGACTCTTCCTGGCTTGATAAGATCCCAGAATAGATCAGCACCAATAAGGAGATCTATATCATTTGGAAATTGTTCTGGGTCTGCAAGCTTGATTCTTTTCGGAATCCTAAGTTTTTTAATCACCTCTTGATCGCACGGTGGAGTACTAGTTAAACGCGGAATCACGTTGCAGTTGATGGACGTCTCGTACAAACCATTTTGTGCCTTCATTTGTAAGGTGCATTTGCTGAAAGAGGTTATGAGACTATTGTTGATTCCAGTGACTGTTGTGGTTGCAGCCGTCATTCGCGGCTGTAGTACCTTCGCGAGCTTTTCGGTGACAAAACTTGATGTACTCCCGCAGTCAAGGAGAGCACGCACCAAGTGACCATTGTTGTCACTGTCAAATAATACAACCACTGCAGTAGACAATAGTACTCTCTCTGGAGTTGTAACCGTTGATGTCATTTGTTTGACTACTTCCACTTGCTCACCTGGCCTTGTTTCGTGCCGTTGGGGTAAAGTATGAAGCAGAGTGTTGTGACGTTTGTTGCAGAGTCGGCAGCTACTATGTCTGCACTTGTTGACATGATGCCCGACTCTTAAACAGTTAAGACATATCTTCATCTTAGCTGCTATCTTCCTTCGCTGAATAGCAGGCTCCTTGAGAAAATCACTGCAGTTGTAAATTGCGTGATCCCCTTTACAAACGATGCAGCTATGCCTAGAATAATTAGCAGCACAGTTTGTAAATAGACCTCTGTTGAGTGGGTCATTTGAAGCATTTGAAGTGTCTTCCCTAAAATATTGCTTTTCATCGATAGGCCTAGCAACAAGGCTATTACAAGCGACGTAAGAAGCATTGTTACCAAGCTCATTACCATTGACCACTGACTCGAGCTTGCTCCCAATGGAGGCCGAGCGGGCGAGAGGCATTGGTTCAGCTAGATACGTTCGTGCCTGTTCCATTGCATTAAGAAAATTCTCTTGAAAATCGCGCTCCAAATGTTGTTCGTCAGAATTGTCACAAATGCATTTGATATTCGATTGAACTTCATTGAAATTAGTCAACAAAGTTTCTACTTTTGAAAATCGTAACTCTAACTGATCTTTGTCATTATCTGTTAGAGTTGCCTTTGATTGAAGTTTGCGTAAATAATTTTGAAAAATTGACAACCTAGCTTGAATAGAGCCTCTTTTTCGTAATAAAATCGTGTAGGAATCATTAAGTATTAATCTTGAAATTGGCATTTTTTTTAAAATATAACCTGTGTTCTAAATATATCGACCCGACTGTACTTCTTGAAAACACTTGCTCTCCCTTTGTAATTGAAGCACAATAAAAATCATATATTTGAAAAATTTAAAGGAACACAGAAAACAAAATGACGTTTGACAAATGACAATGGTATTTTGAATTATTTTACGAAATTTTAGCAATTTAGTTTGACTTACTTGTAATGACTTGATATAATGGCTGGAAAAATATCGAATGATGCACTGTCTACTGATCATCAACAAACCCTGCTGTAGAACTTCCTCGACCAGCTGCAGCAATGACAGCAACCCTTGGTGATCTAGGAGCCTGATGCTGATGACCGTAGAGTGACGCTGAACGACTCGTAGCCTTGAGATCTGACGAAACATTAATTAGGTAGCGTCAAATAAATTGTCACGTTAGGCAGTCTGTCCGCAGCATCCCGTGACAAGTTCCGCTCGTTGATGCGGGTGTGTCGCTGGCACGTTATGCACGTGAAATCGAAGACTGACGTGGATGGAGAGCTTTGCCCAAAGCTTGAAAGCTCTCGATTCGTAGCATGAAGAGCGTAGAAGATTATTGTAGAGACTTTATCCCGCTGTTACGCTGAAGATAATCTTGTAGTGGTGACTTAACTTGGAGTTGATGACAATCCGCCGGTGCTTCTGCTCGTGGCGCAGAAGCACTTCATTTGCTCTGTAGATTAGCGAATTTGTCGTCCGTTTGCACTCCACTATTGCTGTTAAATCGCTAAATCTCTAAATCAGGTCCATAGTTACTGCTTCAATTGCATCCGGTTCGAAGGACCATTATGTTCGCGAGGAACTTAATGAAAACTTGACTTTTGATATTAAAAATATGTAATTATTTTGCACATACAATAGCTCGACACAATCTTAGAAAAATCCATTGACAAGTAATCATTTGACACATTTGTTATTCTTCTTCTGCATTTGAATCGGAACACCTTGAAAGACGAGCAAAGAGGCGCCAACATGCAGGGAGAAATAATCTTTCCTATTCAGTCTCGACGACCTCGCGAACGTCCACCGGAAGTAGATACTGTTAAGGCCAAGCCACATACGGGACGTTCATGTAGCTTGGAGGGGGAGGATGTAACGCGGGAATATTCTAGTAATGTACTAGTGGCTCCCTCTAGGAGCCACACTGAGAACTCTGCCTGCCGCCCGCGCCGCACCGCGCGCCGCGCAGAGATTTTTGATTTGTAGAGAGAGTGAGTTGCGAATGGCGGTTATAAGTAGCATGTAAGCTCTTGTTAACAGTAGTATAAAATAATTGTTTCCTCTTGTTTAATGGTGATATTGTGTACGAATGATCTTGTGGTGAAGACGATTAAACACAGCAGTGATTTCGGACAATGTGTGTATGATTTTCACCCCAAAGGCACCTCCCCGTTTCACAAGTAAATTTGATTGATGCATGAAGATTAAGTTTAAAAATTCAAGTCATCAGAAGTAAGCTTGTACTTAGTGAATAGTGTTAATGAATTTAAACAGTTTATTTAGTGATGTAGTCATTATGTATTCGTAAATATTTAACACAAGCAAAGTAAGTATTTGCGGTTATTTCCCGACTCAGAACACGCAAGTAAACAAACATTGGCTGTTCTGCTATTATAATTTAGTAATTTAATGTAGGTTGCTTCGCTTAATTAAACAAAAAGTTTATTAAAGTAACAAAAACGAGCCAAATACACTACTGTAATCTAGGAGTGAATATTATTGTCAAACACAGTACTAACCTCCGAAGCTGAGATCTTCGTAATTGTAAGACATTTTTCTCTTTTTGTTTATATTATATTAGACTTCAGCGACACTCACAAAAGTTATTTATCAAGGTATTTTAATTAAAATTAATCGACTCAACTCAAACGTGAGAAAGGAAATGTCAAATCAATGTGTCAAATCATTGACGGGGTCCCATTGAAAAAAGGAAATAAGAAAATTAATGAAATATTTTAAATCAATTCTTCTGAAATAAACTTATTTTTTCCTTTATATATCAACAAATTTGTCTTATTGCATGGAAGTATTCTAAAATTTTGTTTGAGTGAATTTCAAGTGACCTGAAGCCCCAAAAGTGTCAATCCATGGTAGACAGAAAAGTTAACTTCTTTGTCTCTGCCTACAATAAAATTCGTTGCACGCACGATACGTTCTCGACCTTTTTTTTTCTTGACATCTAATATATAGAAATCTGATTATAGCACATTGCCACGAAGTGTGATATCGACGTTTGAGTACGTATATCGGAATACAAAAGTTTTGTGACTGCAAGGCAAGCAATAGAACGAGACGTCTGCAATATGTCTGACTATTTGGAAATATTTTTAGATTTAGCTTAGCTTAGTACTCGTGGATCGAACTGATTTAAAGGTTTATTTTAGTATAATCGACACTATGAAAAGTATTTGACAAATAATAATCGAAGGTAAGCCCCGTTAGTGCGCGTTAACAATACAATGTATTCATTTCTTTCTTCCTCGTACATAATGCTGGACTTTTTATGTCTCAATGGCCTTTATCTCGGGGTTTTGTTTTCTTTTGTCCTCTGTTTGCACTTTAAACGAGTTTGTGTAACACGACAATGTGGATTTCGATAGTGGTAGTTTATATGGAGTTATTTTGTTCTACAGATCGATAAGGTGAAGAGTTTCGACGGAGATAGTGACGGTCACGGGCCGTATGAGAGTCTTGTGTGTGACGGCTGAGTATGCGCGTGACGGTCTCGTGCGGCGCGTCGGGCTGACGGCGCGGACACCCTTATCGCGCAGTGCTGACTGAGTGCCGCTACACGCCATGGAACAGCTCGTGCAGTGCCCCGTGTGCACGCTCTTCCTTCACAATGGGATGTCCCTGGAGTCCCATCTCGACACCCACCCTAAGGACCAGGTCATCAAAGCTTTGTGCACCTTATCAGCTAACAATGTCGGCTTCGGAAGTAGGACTTCCACGCCAATGCACTCAGAGCGCTCCTACAGGAGCAGGTCCAGAACACCTGCTGAGGACAGCCCCCGGTGGAGTGGCTCGCATCGCAGCATTGACAATGAGAGATACTGGCGCAGGACACCCAGCAGGTCTTCAAAAACACCTGTGTCTAATATAACCAGGAATGCAACACCAACTGATGTGCGAATAGGAGATTTAAACTTTGAAAACAACTCTAACAATGCTTCTTCAAACCATTACCCAGGGTTACCTTTTATGAAGACTGACAAGTCCAGTCAACCGTTCATCCAAAACTTACCAGTGCCAGAATTCGACCAGCAATATGTATATTATCCTGATCAACAAGAGGACAAGGAAATAAAGTATTCTCGCAGCGCTGAGTACAGTGCCATAGACAACACAAACAATGTATTTACCTATAACATGCCACCATTGGCCGCCGGGGTCAAGCTCCAGACAGCCTTATTGCCGGGCTCTCGTAGGAACAGTGAATTAGTGAAGCTCCTGCCCAAACCCAATAATATATTAGTTAAAACCAATGTGGGAGGGGTGCAATACATTACACCTGGTGTCAAGCCAGTACACCTAATGGTGCCAACGGCTCCTACTTTTGTACAGAAGAATGTACAAAATAACATGATTGTGTCTGGTAGTATACCAACCAGTCAGATCCTAGAGCCTAAAACAGTAGCGTCTCCTTTAGCCACCAGCAACAGTCAATTCAATCAACTTAGTTCAGGCACCTTTACGCCAGGCACCACTGTGGTGACCCAGAATTCTCAGATTATCTACCGTGAGATGGTGCACAATATTGATGGCAAGCCTTTCATCTCCAGCATGCCAGCAGTCCTCAGCAATCATGACAACGTCACTAATGTAGCTGCTACCAGCTCTATGTACCAGAATGTCATGGTTGTAGATCAGTTTGGTAATCCATCATGCATGTACACAACACCTCAACCGATTTTGTCTAAGCCATGCAGTACACCAATGTACAGTGATGTTTCAATGAGCAATCTAGAGAAATCAGTCCCTAATAGCATGGTGAATGAAGCGAGCAAAACTCTTATTATTGAAGTGGGTCCGATAGTGACACCAGCTCCTATGGAAGCCTGCACCACCACTAGCACCTCGCAAGCATCTCAGACTGCTACTGAGACCTCAACTTCAGCATCAACTGCACCTGAGAAGCTCTTGGAGAGGAATGAGAGCAGGAATGACACACCAGGGCCCAGCAAGGGGCTCAAGATCCTAAGCAACATTAAGGTTGAAGTACCTGTGCAGCACCACAAAAATTTGCTCAACACAGTAGTAGATCTCACTGGGTCACATGAGCCTGAGTATTCCGATAGGTCTGCCTCCCCTGAAAGGATCCTTCCCGATTTTGAAGACAACAATCATAGCTTATCTAGGGATTGCATGCAGCCTTCCGCAACTAGTAATGATAGTATAGTATCAAATACATTCTCTGTGATAAAAAATGTTGGGAACCCTCCCTCCTACAAGGACTCTGTGTCCAAGTCTTGTGTGGTAGATAATAAAATTGAAAATGAATTTTCGGACAGTTGCCCCATGCCCGACCTCATTTGCAAGGAGAAGCCCTCTATTTCGCCGTGCAGTGAGCTCTCTGAGAATGGGGATAATTCAACTGACAGGATTTCTATATCTCCTAAGCCAGAGATTGCGCAACCGCCTATAGAAACTCTTATAGAAAATGCAAAGCCTGCACCCCAGAAACCTCACAGGAGCATACCCCTAAGACTGAACAATATCTTTGTCAAAAAGCATAAAAAGATTTTAGGCATTAAGAACTGCAAGACTTATTCAGTGAGTCCTTCTAGTAGTAAAGATTCGCAGGCCGGGCCGTCATCGCCCGTCAGACCGCCTGAAAATTTTACTATGAATAAAATTCATAGTTGTGATGAAAGCAAGGACAAAACAGAGCCTCTGCAAACTGTAACTGTTGAAGTTTTCAATGATAATGACACGCATCACGAGTTCGATGCTGATACAGAAGAGCAATCAATGGATATTGAACCAGTAGCACATTCCAGCATCAGTCACTCCAGTCAGTATTCTGGGGTGACCACGGTCCAGGTTAAAGAGGAGATCAACACTAGCAACGAAGGCGGGTTTAGCAACGGCACTGGTGCATCAGACCGGGACCTGACGCCTTTGGAGTCGATGCGGCCGATCAACGTCATAGCTTACGGGAATCTTGCGGCCGATGACTTCGACGACGAGTCGAACCACAAAGAACTGCTAGAGCTCGAAGCTGCCTCCAAAAATAACAAGTTCGTGAGCATGATGAATGAAAACTACTTTGGAGACAACATCTATGCTGACTACTTTACTCCGGACCGTGTGGAATCCTTCGACGCGGCGAGAGAATCTGTGGCATTTCCGAAAGAGAGCCAGAAAGATGGGCTGTATATTTGGGGGGAGTCTTCCCAGAAAGAATCTGAGTTTGTGCTGCCTAATTTCATTCATGAGAGCTACAAGATAGCTGAGAGTAGTGGGGTCGAGTATGTGGATGTCGGTGAGAGGGCTGATGCGGAGGGGGACACGTGTGAGCGGGACAGCAAAGCGGACGTGCTGAGCGAGGGAAGGAGCGAGAGCGAGGCGCCGTTGAACATATGCGCCGATGAGCGGATGCCGCCGCGTGGGGAGCTCAGCGGACAGGAGAGCAATGGCGACATGGAATCACCGTGGAGTGGGGTAAGCCTTCACCTATTTGTACCTATCTAAAAATACTTATGCTCTATCTATAGCTTCAATGACGGTCAGTCAGATATAGTAATATTTTGTATGTTTTGCTTATTAATGTAATCAGGGGCGTGGCGCAACAAAATTACTCCCCCCCCCCCCCTTATTTTTCGAATTGGAAAGAAAGCCAGCGGCCATATTGTCTAACGCATTCGAAATAACAATGGCATTCACCATTACGTGACTCTGTAAAATGGTATTGAATGAGGGTAGAAAGAGATTGAGAATGCGATTACGAGCGCCCACACGTTAGACAATAGGACTTCGGTCGTTTTCCCAGTGTTGCTAATTTAGCAACGTAACGCTAACGTAACGACAAAAATATAGTTTTAGCGTCATAATTATTTACTATAGTTTAAGCGACTTTTGGGAGTCACTTATCTTCACTTTTGCATTTTTGACACTTTAAAGCAGCTGTTATTACTATTTTTTAACGCAAAATGAAAAATAGTATAGAAAAAATACTTATTTCAAATATTGGTCCCTGGATTGACGGTTCTAATAGTCCCCCCCCCCCCCCCTCTCAAATGGGTCTTTTCTAGAACTAGTACATACACCCCATTTAGCGACTTTTGCGACTTGTATGTTTTGGAGTCGACTCGACAACACTATGTTTTCCTGCCCTTCTGCCGTGTCACCCTCCTTAAACTATGTTGTTTGCGGCGGTCCGCCCTCCTGTCTGTTCCCACACTACGTCACTGAGATGAGACGTAGGTATAAACCTCTTGGCCTTGTTGTTTGCCACCATACGTTTTTAAGTATTTACGCCATATTTGGTGATCGATTTATTTAATTTATTGAATCAGTGGTTACTTTGCGGAGATCCGTATTAATTAACAAAAAACAAAAAGTGGTAGAGTACCAAGGTAAATGTTTATTGTTCATTCACCGATTTATGTAAATGGCCCATAATAAATTGAATAATTACGAGTTCCTTTTATATCTTTCCAATGCCAAAGATGTAATCACCCAGTGCACACAATTACTAGTAATCTTCTAAAGGCTATTACACACGGCCATTATTTCTACTTTAAATACATTGTTGCGGTCTTTGCTAGTGTATTGCAACATCTGCACGAGGGTTGCCATGTTTAAAGAAAAAAAAAACGGGACAATCGGATGGCAATGGGAAATGGTGGTCTTAGAATTTTATAAAAATCTACCATTAGGTATTCCTTTTTGATGTGGCTGCTTTCATCAATTCTGTATCATGTCCAGAAATGTTTTTAGTGCCAGTTACATAATGTTGTTTCTCAGTCAGACGTGACTTTTTTTTTTTATGTGAATAGGAAGGCAAACGAGCAAGTGGGTCACCTGATGGTAAGCGATCACCACTGCCCATAGACACCCGCAACCCCGGAGGGATTGCAGATGCGTTGCCAACCTAGAGGACTTAGATGAAATGCCTCTTGTGCCCGTAATTTCCCCGGCTGCCTTACTCTCCACACCGGAACACAGCAGTGCAAGCACTGCTGCTTAGCGGCAGGATTAGCGAGTAAGATGGTGGTAGCTATCCGGACGGACCTTGCACAAGGCCCTACCACCCACAAACTTGTTTAAATGATTGCCCTATCTTCCAGATGTACACGGAGGTGACGCCAGCAGAGCCCTACGACCTGATAGCGCGGGAGAGCTGGGTCTCCGATGGCTCCGAGATTGATACCAGCGAGAAGAGAGATAACCTGTTAGTATCTATTATAGTTTCGTTACTAGACTCTTTCAGATATTTACAGATAGACTCAATTGATCCAAACTTTCGCGATTTTCACACATTATTATTATTATACATACGACTACTACTAAATACTTTTTGTTTACGTGATTAAGTCCCGTTTTCGTATAATAATAAGAGTCAATTGAGTTGAGTTCTTTAGTTTAGGACCGACATAAGGTTGAATAACTATCATCTTGTAGCTTAGTGGTTTGATGCAGACAGTTGTGGGTTCAAATTCAAACCTTATAATTTCATTGACATGTATGGTTAAGGGCATAAATATGTACGTTACGTAAACGTCAAAAACATCTATACACCTTTAAGGCTCACATAACTGCGAATTCGCATCGCATCGCAAATACCTGCGAGCTATGTCTATTTATGCCGCGAGGCTTAGGCGCATCGCATCGCATCGTAGTTATGTATGGGAAGCCTTATGCCACAAACAATAAGTTTGGTGACATATATATTTGACATGATGGCTGTATCGTTATTTATGCCCTCGACTGTACATAAAAAAAAATGAAAAGTAAATCTGTAGCCAGGAATCGAACTCGCATCCTCATCAATACATAAGGCGTGCTATACCGCTACATCATCTACATATATATGTATAGCAGGTAAATAGAATTTATATGGGACCACCAGGAATGCCTGTCGGTACAGGTTCATTTTTTTTAATCAGGCCACAACCGCAATTTGCATGAGTTAATAATGTGGGGCTCAATTAGGACTTGGTATTGTAAAATTCGAATGTACGTATTATTCGAAAATTCGCCTCATGTACGTATTCAAACTCTACTTAGAGTAGTATTCGAATTTTTCGAATTTTCCGAATACAATGCTTTTATACTACACTTTCTGTTCAGTGCAAAACGCCACAGAATAGGAGCACCGTCTACGGTGTGTCACAGCCAAAACAAAATGGACATTCACAGACATTGACAGACTGAACATTCAGGGAATTGGACAATCAGGGAATTGGACATTCGGGGAATTGGACATCTGGAGAATTGGACGAAATAGACAGACTGGATATTGGATCTAGGTGACCGAACCGCGTGAAACTGTTGAGTATTTTTCGCATCTAAAGGTGATATCAGACGGTTCATTTTTTGTTCATTTTCTTATTTCATTTTGCGTCTTTCACTCAAAGTGACACGTCTGAACGCCAAGTGAAAGAAAAGTGCCGAATGAATTCATTAGTGAATTGATCAAACGGTGTTGGATATTTTCATTCTGCAGCATTCACTCGAAATAACATTCACTCGAGTGATCCGTCTGATATCACCTTGAGCAATCTGGTTGACCACATGCGTATTGTATGAAGCGCGCGTTACGCTATAATAAAAAACTTTTTAGAAATTCGGGATACAATCGATTAAGTGTACATGATTTCACTGTACATGCAGAATTTACGAATTCATTGAACGTTAAATGTCGTAAGTTCCTGTTTCTTGAAGTTTAATATGACTTTCGACAGAGGATGTGCCGTGGAGTGGTAACTTGGGTGTGTTATATTATACGTAATATTAACACACCTTTAAACGTCAGCCACCAGTTTACAATAAGTGCTTGCTTTATACGTATTTGAATAGGATCGCAGGAAAATATTCGACAGGGTTATATCCCTTTGCATTTTCTTGTCAAGAAGTCAAAATGAGACGTGTCGCGTGGAGTTCGAATAAACAGTTTGGGACATATGTTAGGTGAGTGAATTTGAGCGATTTTGTTAGTTTTCATGTGTTGGAAATGTTTTATAAAATCGAGGTTGTGAGCTAGTGATGATATATCGCCCCCTTACTGCTAAAACCGACTAGCCTCCATTGTATTATTGATGCAGTTAGTCGGTTTTAGCAGTAAGGGGGCGATATGAAACATTTTTTTTTCTAGTTTCGTTTTCACTGGTTCGGGATGCGTGTAACTTTAAATTATTTGTGGGTACTAATTATTAATATTGTATGTTGTATATTATCTGTGATTTTAATTTTTTTAGTCTAGATAAATATAAACCCGAAAAAGACAACCTTTTTTAAAAAAAAATTCGTTGAATTTAAGTCCTAGGACGGTTCTTATAAAGTGAAAAATTTGAAAATTTACTCGGAAAAAGATGAAATAGTTTAATGACGGTTCACAGTCTGTTCATTTGAATCAACTAATTCTAACGCTACGCTAGTTGTAAATTAATAATATAACTAACGCTAACGTATTAGTGGAAATAAAAATAATCACGTTTATCTTTTAGGGCCGATTTTTCGATCTCTATGGGTCTGCATGTCTGTCTACACTGCCTTAAGGGTGCGACCACACCGCCGCTTAAAAATCTGTGACGTTACGTAATCGCAATAAAATGTATGAAAAAACGGCGAGAAAACGTGACGCTTACGACACGTCACTGCGTTTACGCGGCGGTTTGGTCGCACCCTAAATCAGCTTATTGTCATTGTCTTCGAATGTCATTGAGTTTTAAAAACAGGAGGAGGGAGGAGAATGTTAGAAGTGTAAATTAAATACGCTTTCATTTCAGTTCAAAATGTAAGCCTCTTTTAATTTGGTACTGACTTCAGCGGTTTTCCCATAAACAGCAGTTTTCCTGTTGACAGTAAATTATAAATGCTCTAAATCGAAATTATAATTTATTCGACTTAGAAGTAAGCTGTAATTACGAGTAGATGTCCATTGGCAAAAATAATGCGCCGCAAAACGGGCACTTTTCTTTTATATCGATATTTAGGAAATCATTCCTTTTGACAAAAAAATACGGTAACTTCAATTGACTTTCTCCTTTATTTAGTAAAACTTACAATAACATTAAAAAAAAAAACAATAAAATCGAGTGTGGCCTCTGGCTGAAATAACTGTTGCAATTTTCTGCAAATGAGTTTATTACGGTCCCTTTGAACATAAAAAAATAGGTACAAGCAAATTAATCATGAATTTAACTTCTTGATTTTTTATATTTATTTTTACGGTTTTACTCTTTAATAAATAAATTTCTAAGCGACACTGAAAATTAGAACACAGAAAAATCCCAAAAGTAAAGCTATGGCCGGCAATCGAACCCGGATCCTCATCATTCCGTGATACGTGCGATTTCTGGCCATAGCTTTACCTTTCGAATTTTTCTGTTCTAGTTTTCAGTGTCGCTTAGAAATTTAAAAAAAAAACGATGGGTAACACCCCGGGAGTGCCGGCAGAAGTGAAAACAGCAGCTTAGATTAGATTTTAATGTTGTGACCTCCATGATGCTCAATACGCGTACCGTACTGGTCGCTTACACAAAAAACGTACATATTATCTACAAGGTGTTTGGTAGCCAGGTGCAAAGCTTTAAGAGGGTGATAGCTGAGGTATTTTTGAACATTTTGAGCCATACATGTCTTAGCCGAAATTTGATATGTTTTTTTTAAATTGAAATTTAGAAATTTTATGCAAATACTCAGAATTTGATAGAAACGAGTCAATATTGCACCAATGAGCGTTAATTTGTAAACAAAATCTTTTATTTCGGATAGTTAAATGTGTATTGGACCAAATGAAATAATTTTTAAGTGTCTGTCTTGCCACAGAAACAAAATGGAGGCATTCGAAATTACTAAAAATGACTTTTTTTTTGGAACACTCATTTTTCAGTGCCATAAATTTTTTTTAAAAAAATCCTGGAAATGTTCAAACATTTTTAAAAACATGCCTGTTTATTTCTCTTTCTTTTAAGGTATCACTCATTCACATTGCTTGCTAAATCTGAGATAAAAAGTAAAAACTAAACTCGGGGAGCACTCGCTAAGAATGCACAAGTAGGTATTGAAATTTTGCGTTTTTTCATGTAATTTACTACTAAGGTACCTAGATTTTAACGTGAAATTTCAATACTAGTGCATTCTTAGCGAGTGCTCCCCGAGTTTGGTTTTTACTTTTTATCTCAGATTTAGCAAACAATGTGAATGAGGGATACCTTAAAAGAAAGAGAAATAAACAGGCATGTTTTTAAAAATGTTTGAACATTTCCAGGATTATTCTTTAATTTTTTTTATGGCACTGAAAAATGAGTCTGTTCCAAAAAAAGACATTTTTAGTAATTTCGAATGCCTCCATTTTGTTTCTGTGGCAAGGCAGACACTTACAAATTATTTCATTTGGTCCAATACACATTAAACTATCCGAAATAAAAGATTTTGTTTACAAATTAACGCTCATTGGTGCAATATTGACTCGTTTCTATCAAATTCTGGTTATTTTCATAAAAATTCTAAATTTTCAATTTAAAAAAAAAAACAAATTTCGGCTAAGACATGTATGGCTCAAAATGTTCAAAAATACCTCAGCTATCACCCCCTTAAAGCTTTGCACCTGGCTACCAAACACCCTGTATATTGACCGACCTCTAAGAATATTGTGCTGACGCCCTAGTACTTTTGCTCCATGACTCAAAAAAAAACAGTTCAAAAATCGAACGCGATTCATTCGTATTTCAAAATAAGCTCTTAGACTCTGATATCCTGGTACTGAAACTCTCCCTCCGCCTGACGCGAATTTAACATTTTTTACCCATCCCAAAAAGTGCTCAGCTAAAGAAGTTTCCATTTCAAAAAATGTAACAAAGGTCCTTCTTAATTTCCAGTGACGAAGAGGAACTGCCCAAGCCCCGGCTTTACACATGCGCAGTGTGCCGCGCGAAGTTCGCCTCGCTGAAGGAGATGCGCGCGCACAAGGCGCTTGCGCACGCCGCGCCGACCTGCTCCGGCGCATCCTACAGCCGGCTGGTCACGGCCAGGTGCATCAAGAAGGAGGAGAAGACTGAGGATATTATGCCAGGTGAGAGAACTAGGCATTTGACTGATTAACGGCACGCAAGTCTAGCGATGGCGAATCATGTGGAGGGGATCTGCGCACCCACGAATACCGTGTTTTATACTTCTGCGCATGCAAGGTCATCGCTAGACTTACGTGCCGGCACTTGTACAGGTGTCACTGACCTTATTGTTTGTAGCGTCAAGGCGTATATATGTTTTTGACATCTTAACGTACTTACATTTATGCCCTTGACTGTACGCGATTAAAACCCATTCAGTGAGAATAATAAAAAGAGAAAGAAAGAAGACATTTATTCTCTTTTGAAAGACACACAAATAGAGCACAAATTTTTACAAAAATGAAACAAAACACAGACATGAAAATAGATTAGCAATTTATTAATGAGCGTGTCTTCGCAAAAGTGGAATGGCAATATACAATATACAATAATCAAATTCTACTTAACTAATACCTTTATTACAGGTGCTATCCTCCTGCCCGACTCCAAGGAGTCAATAGCAAGCACCATGCTCCAAGTGTACGACGCTATAGAGTCCAAGCCCACCATAGAGACCCTCATCAAGCAGGAGCCCAAGAGGAGACGGAGGGACTTTGTCTGCCCCACGTGCAAGGTGGACCAGGGTACGGAGACGGCGTTCCATGCCCATCTGAAGCTGCACCCGCTGGAGTGTCTCACTTGTGGCAAGTGCTTCTTCCGGAGAGCTAACCTCGCGATGCATATCAAGACGCATTTGGGAATTAAGAATTTCAAGTGAGTGGTTCTGTTCTGTGTTTGTTTGGGTGAAATGATTTGTTTGGAGATAAAGTTCTTGGCTGTGTGTATATAGAAATGAATTGCTATTTACCTTGGTTTATATTATTGGTCAAGCTATAATTATGACCCGGATGACCAACCTTTGCTCAATTTTTTTTTTGTTACGTTTTCTAAAAATTAAACCTAGCTATACTCTATTTATTTTAGCTAGATACTAAATTGACAATTGCAAATGTCAAATTGTGAAATAATGATACCAGGTTTTATTGTTTAGTGGTGTGTGTACTCGAAACCATCAACAATGTTTGTGGTCTGAATACAAGAGGTTTGGTCATGTTATATTTTAAGAAAAAATACGACTGTATCATAATCAAGCAAATTTAAAGGTTTATTAGTTTATTACACTATATAGCTTATACGTACAAAAATCTATACAATATTTAATTTATCGTTTACTTTCGATAGTGGTGGCACATCAGTATTTTTGAATTGAATAAAACAGGCAACACAGGTAATGTCATTTTAGTGTCTAACTAAAATAAATAGAGTATAGATCGATTTATCGCCCTCGAAACCCCCTGCATACCAAATTTCATGAAAATCGTTGGAGCCGTTTCCGAGATCCAGATTATATATTTAAATATATACAAGGATTGCTCGTTTAAAGGTATTAGATAGATAGATTAGATGAGATAACTTCGGCCGAGTGTGTAATGGGGGCTTAATGTTGGCTACTTTGTCTTTATAATTGCAAAAACGGATAACTTGCGCATAAAAACCGAATAATGCTCGACATAATGTTGCGGACTAATCCGTAGTCCTTCCTCATGGAGCGCTCGCCCCTACAGCAGCGAAACGAACTGAGCGCCAGCGCTCTCGCGCGGCTACTCGGCGCAGCTGACAGCGGCGCACAACTACCCTCGTTTTCATCGTCATTTTTATTTTGTTTTTTAGATGCGAGGTTTGTGAGAAGCGGTTTTCAACGCGCCAGAAGCTGATGGAGCACCACAACACTCATACGGGACGTGCCCCTTTCAAATGCACCGTTTGCGACGACTCGTTTCGCCGGTACTCCAATATGGTGCAGCACAGGTAGGTCCGCCATTAATTTAGGGCCCCCTTAAATAACTGCTTAATTAGGGTACATTTAACAAAGTACAATTAAGAGGGTGCATCCCTACTGAGCTGGCAACGTCGCATTTTTGGTGATTTTTTGCGATTATTTCACAGAAATTGAATGAAAGTTTCAAATATCCGTCTGTAGTGCACTTCGTTTTAGTGTATTAATGTGTCTAATGCAATAATTCATCGTGATGGACTTTTATTTTCTTATTAAACGAGATATAGTATTTTATCCCTTTGAGATAAACTATTTGAAACTTTCATTCAATTGCTGTGAAATAATCGCCAAAAATCACCAAAAAATGCGACGTTGCCAGCTCAGTAGGGACGCACCCTCTTAACGAATGTTCGTAATCACAAAGTATATATTTTTTTTACTATCGTAAGTTTTCATTGTAACGACGCTCCGACAGTCTCATTATTCTAACTTGCTTACATGACTTAACTTAAATTACGGTTTAAAGAGTGAGCGAGGATAAACGTAATCATAGCAACGACTGTCCGAAAAAAAGCACCGGGTAGCACTCCGGGAGTGCCGGCAGGAGTGAAAACAGCAGCTTAGATTAGATTTTATCGTTGTAATCTCCATGACTCTTACAAAAAAAAGGATGTTCGTATCATCAATATCACTATCACTACATAGTATAAAACAAAGTCGCTTTCTCTGTCCCTATGTCCCTTTGTATGCTTAATTCTTTAAAACTACGCAACGGATTTTGATGCGGTTTTTTTTAATAGATAGAGTGAATCAAGAGGAAGGTTTATATGTATAATATATGCATAATATACTGTGCGAAGCCGGGGCGGGTCGCTAGTTATCTATTTTAACGACCGGATAGCCTAGTGGTTAGTGACCCTGACTATAAAGCTAGAGGTCCCGGGTTCGAATCCCGGTAGGGGCAGACATTTGTGTGATGAACACGAATGTTTGTGCCCGAGTCATGGATGTTGTATGTATTTAAGTATGTATTTATCTAAATTATATAAGTATGTTTATCCGTTGCCTGGTACCCATAGTACAAGCTTTGCTTAGTTTGGGACTGGGTCAATAGGTGTAATATGTGCCATGATATTTAGGTATTTATTTATTAAAAACAAAAAAAAAAATTGACAGACCTCTAATTACACAATGTGCTGATGCCCTAGTACTTTTGCTCCACGACTAAACAAAAATACACTTCAAAAATCGGACGCGATGCATTCGTATTGCAAAATAAGCTCTTAGAGGATCTGATATCCTGGTACTTAAACTCTCCCTCCGCCTGACGCGAGTTTAACATTTTTTACCCATCCCAAAAACCGCTCAACGCCTCTAAACAAGTTTTCACTTCAAAAAATTGATCCGTTATCAGTGGTGAAACAGGCCCTCGAAACAACTGAACTGTGGCATGTTTTTTTTTAATTCCAGAGACCGCCTCCACTTCCACAAGAAGAGCAAGGTCCGCGACCTTGTCTGCCAGTGCGGCGCGGTGTTCCACTCGCGCGCCAAGCTGCGCTGGCACCGAGAGACGCACGACGACAAGCCCAAGGCGTGTCCTTACTGCAGCGACAAGTTTGTGCACGCGTCGTCGCTCACGCGTCACGTGCGGCGCTCGCACAACGAGTACTATCTAGACGAGCGGAGCCGCGGGATTAAACAGAACGTGCCGTGCCCGGTCTGCAAGCAGGTCAGGAATTGTTGATAGATTTCTATATGATCTATTACTTCTATATCTTCTATATCTTCATATTTCTATATGATAGGATGCTAGCTCGTCACTTGCTAAAAATGTTTGAAAATGAAAGAAAATTATTTTATTGACACAGATTTGATACAATACTAATAATTGTATGACGGTAATTGAAATTCGGTATAGTATGAATCTTCCCGGGTGAATTTTTCGCTTGGAGTCCTAATCTTTCAAACAAAGGCCATTGTCTCTATTATCGCAAAACCGCAAGCTACCCAGACGCACGTGCCTCTATAACATTCATATTGAAAAACAAACGGTATCGTCATAGTATTAAGGTTCAAATTAAAAATAACATACATACATACATACATACATGCATATCATCACGCCTCTTTCCCACAGGGGTAGGCAGAGACTACTAATTAAAAATAATATCTATAATATCAGTGACATTAAATTTGAACCTTAATACTACAGGGTGTTTGGTAGCCAGGTGCAAATCTTTAAGGGGGTGATAGCTGAGGTATTTTTGAACATTTTGAGCCATACAAGTCTTAGCCGAAATTTGTTTTTTTTTTTTAAATTGAAAGTTTAGAAATTTTATGAAAATACTAGCGCTTGGCCGTACGTCCGAAAAGGGTAGGAACATTTCACTTTCGGATACCAGCACCAAATTTTTATATGTTACTAGGCATATCATCTGGACCCCAAAACTGCCGGGAGACAGTTTCTGAGGTGTCAGGGTCACCAGTTATGACGTCATCAAATTGACCGCCGCCGCGTTTTGAAAAATTCAAATTACACCCAACTTATACAACGCACGTATACATGTGGAATATGAAATGAAAGCTAGTTAAATATACTATATTTGTGCTTTGAACTGCAACTGCATTAATGTTGACGTTTAAGAGCTATTTATAGAAAATTGATAATCTTGGAAAAATATTACAGACTTTTATTTCTTGCACCAAAACTAAAGACTCCAGACTAAAATAATGTACTACAATAATGAAAACAAATTATTAAGCTTTACATTACAATTCAAAGTTTGAAAATCGGATATGAAATGACGAAGTTGTGGTCAAAAACTTGACGACGCTGCAGCGTCTAAAATTACGAAAAAAAAATTTTTCTTCCCGAAACCAGCACCAATTTTTTATATGTTACTAGGCATATCATCTGGACCCCGAAACTGCCGGGAGACAGTTTCTGAAGTGACAGGGTCACCAGTTATGACGTCATCAAATTGGCCGCCGCCGCTGTTTGAAAAATTCAAATTACACCCAACTTATGCAACGCACGTATACATGTGGGGTATCACGTGAAAGCTAGTTAAATATACTATATTTGTGCTCTGAACTGTAATTGCATTAATGTTACCGTTTACGAGCTATTAATAGAAAAATGATAATCATGGAAAAAATATTACGGATTTTTATTTCTTGCATCAAAACTAAAGACTCCAGACTAAAATAATGTACTACAATAATGAGTAAAATTTATTAAGCTTTACATTACAATTCAAAGTTTGAAAATCGGATATGAAACGTTGAAGTTAAGGGAAAATACTTAAAGCGCGCGAAATTGCCGCCATCGCTGAAAACTTTAGATACCTACCTATTTTCACTTAGAAATTTAGCCTGCTCCAAAATTTGACGCGTGAATGATTCCGTGGTGGTGTATTTATGTGCCTAGTAACAATGACTGACGATGAATGGTAATATAATAGGTAAGTTATTAATTTTCTGCACCAAGACGTTACGATTGGTTATTTTATTATAATTATCATATTAATTACCTAAATAGTAGTAGTAATAGTAGTAAGTATACTAATTGTTCGAAGAAGGAGTTATAGGTATATAAATTCAAAGTGCGTAAGTAGATATTTATTTATATTTACATTAATAATTTAATATTTTTTTTTTAATTACCCTTTATGAGGCTACATAAGAATTGAATTCATCAAAAAAAACCTTGAAACACCAGTTGGCATGGGCATATACACTATGCGCATAACGCGACATGTCGCATTGTTTGTGGCGTCCGCCGAATTATCTTTAAACCAGCAAAGCTATCTTCTTTTTTACCCCATTGTGATGATTTAAATTTTATACTATAGAGGAATAACGTAGAATTATTTGTACCATCTATTTTTTCTCCAACTTAAATGGTTCTCTGGCTATAAAAATAAACATGCATTTTTTTCTTTCATTTATCTATTTGTTCTAATATTTTTGTTGTTTACATATTTACGCAGTTATTATCAATGAATACAATGCTGCAAATTTTAATATCCTTTCATTTCATGCCCCACACGTGCATATGCACTGCGTAATTTGTCTAATTTAATTCTTTCAAAACGCGCCGGCGACGTCGGTTGAATATATGGCATCCGCCGCGCTTTATTTTAAACCGGCATAGCTATGTCTTTTTTTACCCGATTGTGATGATTTAAATTTTATACTATAGAAGAATAACATAGAATTATTTGTACTTTATATTTTTCTCTCCAATACAAATGTTTCTCTGGCTATAAAAATAAATATGCAATTATTTTTTTTGTAATTTGTCTTATTTATCCTTTATTATTGGTGTTTTCATATTTACGCAGTTACATTTAAAGAAAACAATGCAGCAAATTTATTATCCTTTCACATGATACCCCACATGTATACGTGCGTTGCATAAGTTGGGTGTAATTTGAATTTTTCAAAACGCGGCGGCGGCCAATTTGATGACGCCATAACTGGTGACTCTGACACCTCAGAAACTGTCTCCCGGCAGTTTCGGGGTCCAGATGATATGCCTAGTAACATATAAAAAATTGGTGCTGGTATCCGGAAGTGAACTATGTTTTCCGTTATTCCAGGCACTATACCCAGAATTGCGCCGAAATGGCCATATTCAGCGTAATGCTGCGGCGAGCAGCTACTTTTCTAATTATTTTTTCGCTGTTTGCTACTATCAGAAGGTTCTTATGAAACAAAATTATAAGAAAAAAAAGGTGGACAGGGACAAAGTCGGCAATGTATGCGTTTAACTATAAAATCGTCTTAAGCTGCGCTCCCTCTCGCACAGGGCGCGCTCTCACTCTCGACTCAAAATGGCGCAGAGACGACTTACTCTTGACTCTCAGCTAAATATAAAAAAAACTCTGACTTTAAAAAATAAGAAAATAAAGCTTGACCAGTGCTAGATCGGCCTTTCATTAAGCATCAGAAATAAACATGCAATAGCTAGTAAGGTACAAATATGGCCGAAGCTAACGCTAGAAGTGACAAATCACCATTGTGTAGCAAAATTGATCAACTCTATGGTTAACTTCGTAAAATTGCAGGTGTACCTCCGCACGAACCTGCGCGCGCACCTCCTCACGCACAGCGGCAAGCGCCCCTACCTCTGCATCATCTGCAACAAAGCTTTCACCACCAAATGGAACCTGAAGCTCCACCGCTGGACCCACATGTCGCGTTCGGCTAAACCTTACAAGTGCAATCTCTGCAACGGTGCGTTCATCCGGCAAACCGAATACATATCACATATGAACGCCCACAAATCCGTGCGTCCTTACACTTGCAACTACTGCGGCTGTCAGTTCGTGAGGAAGTATAACTGCCAGCGCCATGTTCGTGAACATGAAATGGCGAAGAAATACGTCTGCAAGGTGCCGGAGTGCGGTAAGTCGTTCCATAGGAGTTATTATTTGTCTGAACACATGAAGGTTCATAGTGGGGCACGTCCGTTCTCTTGTACTATCTGTGGTAAGATGTCCAGTAACAAATCGAACCATAACAAGCATGTTAAGATACATCACGCGCGCGAGCCGGTGGCGAGCGAGTGGTAAGTCTTGTGCCAAATTTGAAATTCGAATCGTGTCGTCTCGCTTACATTGAAGCCGGGTACTTGTTTGCGAGCTGTGACCGTTATTGTTACCAGTGTGGATGTGACAAGCTCGTGTGTCAGTAGGGTTTTTGGTTAACCTTTTCGACGCCACGTCAAGTACAAGAGACGTCACCCACACGCCAGACTTCTTGATTGCGATGCTCAAAGTAGAACCTAAATCCAATTGAACGAAGGTTGATTTTGCATTGAAGTAATGGACGTATATTTAGGTCGTTGGCGTCGAAAAGGTTAATGTAACGTGCAACAGTTGCGTTAACAGCTCGCAGATGAGTAACCGGCTTAATAGTGTTTATTAGAGTGAAAAAGATGCTATGATTCGAACTTCGAATTTCGAATTAGGGAGATCTTGGGCGTTGTTTCGTTTTGTAACGGTTTTTATTTTTGTATATGCCTTTTTTTAGGATGCTGTCGGTTCTGATCTGATGTTATACTCTGGAATTAGAAAGTCGAATTAGCCGTTCCGCTCACATTGAGTATTTAATAAGATATTGAGGGACGGTATGATACGAACTTTGAATTTCGAATTTGGTATTTATACCCCTTCTGACGCTTAGGGCGATTGAAAGTGTAACTTCAAAGAGTTTAGTTGAATTTCTACGTTTGTCAGTTGTGGTGATAGTAGTGGTAATAATAGAGACCAAGGCCGTAATTTAGAAAAAAAAACACAAATTTCATCGGCTTTATGGAAAGTATAAAAAATGAAACAATTTAATTGACAACCCTCTTGTGTTTTGTCTCCTGTATAATAACGTTTAGTGAAATTATCGTTGGTGTAAGAAAATGGTAATTAATTAAATAAACTTATTTTGGATAATGGTATTCGTCTTATCAATACTATCACTGTTAACAAAAACGTAGTTCCATATTTATTTCATTCATCCGACACATTTTTTTTGAGTCTCTGATCACCAGACACTTGTTAACGTTAGCAAGGTTAAAAAAAATGACGACAGAGGTTAACATTGTCATTGTCTCAAATACCTACTTAAATTAGTACATGTCATCCACCGAATAAAAAGGTTCAACAGACCTAAATGACGCTGATACTTGTCTACTTAAATATGTCGAAACGGCGTCCACACACTATTGTAAATATCTAGTTAAAATTAAATTTCAATTCTAAAATGTAAATACAGGACCAAGTGTATATGGGACAGGAGCATTTTAATTACAGTTAACAAAGGAATAAACGCCGCCGCACGACGGTTAACTATTTCAATACCAATTTAAAATTATTCATTACGTAAAAGGTTAAAACTTGTCTTAACCTCACATTAAGTTGAGAAGGTTAAATATATCAAATATGCGTTTTATAGCAGAAGCTTGGGTTACAGTCGTTTAGCCTTTTATTGTTATCAAGAAAGTGTAACAAATAGGTCAGATATACTTGACAATTGTAAAACATTTTTTTCTTTCTAAAACCATATAAGTAAGGATGGTTTGTGATGCTGTGAAGGTTTAATTTTAAACCTTCTATCGAAACATTTAAAATTGGTATGATGAGTTTATATCATAAATGCAGTGAGTATAATACCAAGTATTAACTGAATGGATTTTGCTCTCAAATTTAGCCTGGAATCTGTGTTACTTTATCCATTCCAATGTAATATAAATATTTTTTACGGAGCGTTTTTGTGAGTCTGAACTAACTAGATGTCGCTACTTTTATTAGTTAGTTTAACGTTTTCTTAACTTTGTAAATGCGGATGCCACGTTCTTCGAAACTATCGTATTTTTGGTGTAAAGTACTTGACTTATCAACGGTACGATATAAATTTTCATGTAGTTATTTTTGTTATACGAGGGACGCGTTTTACTCTTTTTAATAACATTGTAAATTGATAATATCCTAAAGAACGAGGAAATTGCATCAATTTCGTTGAAAAGTTTAAATATACATACTACAGAAGCGACGTCTAGCAAATGTTTTCAAAGTTTTTCGTCGTGCGGCGGATTGTGTCATAGGAATATGTTAGGTGAAAGGGCATTTCGGTATAGGTACCCCGCTTGTACTAACATTTATTTATTTAGTTAGGTTATTTTTTGTGTCATGAGATTTTGAACTAAGGGGAAAGCATGGACGCCTAATTTGGTTTAATTTATTATAATATTACAAATTTATGTTGAGTTTTCCGTTTCTGTGTACCGCTCGCACGTAGATTTGAATTATTTATTTGTGGTGTAGTGAGGAGATCGTTGAAAAGGTTAAAAGGTTAAAAGCAATATACCTATCGAATTATACGAAATGGCCACTCATTGAACAGCCCGTATACTTATTAAGAAGCAAGATAAAATATAAGTTTTATTTAATATTATTACAAAATTTAGTGTGATGCTTTGGATCTTCCATGCTTATTCCTAATTTCCATCAAATAGTCTTTCATATGCAGACGGAGCACAAAACTTGCGTTAGGTACGTTTAATGTAATTTTGCTGTAAATATTATCTTAAGTTTGTTATACTTTACTTATTTAAATTCTAAGGTCTTGCGCGAACTGTTATTCAAGATAACAGTGGGTAATATCTATTGCGACTGTGAAGGCAGAGCCGCCATTTTGTTTCCGAATCTCACTCGCACTAGCTTTAAAACTTATGTGGTGAAAGAGATGCGAGACAAAATGGCTGCTTTTACATTTGTAACGGTAACTAAAACGTATAGTAACTTAACTATTAGGTAGAATAAACGGGCGCAAGTCTTTTACGTTTAACTCAAATTAAAAATGTGAAATTTAGTATTGTATTTTCTTGAGAATAACACTAATAAAAAATGTCGTTGTTGACTGTGAGGACAAGTAACTAAATAAATACCTGTTAGATTACTTTAGTTTGCCAGTCGCTTAAGACAAAACAAGATAATATAAAAAAATGGTTAATCTACTTTATTTATATTTTTTTTTGATCTGCCAAACAGTGCAAGGACAATTGTTAAAGTATTGTTTCTGATTGTTTTCTGTGTAAGAATAGTAAGAAATACTGGTGAATATTAAAATCTAATTTAGACGCCAAATACGTTTAAGAGTCCTTTTTAAGCACCAGTAATTATTTACTGTTATGTTAAAACATAGAAAATGCATAAGATACCACTACTGTTTAATGATTCTGATTTTTCTAATTGGTCACTGTTCTCTTTGGTTGGGTTGTCGAAATGATTTCCGACTGTCCGACTGGCTCATATATTAAACAGTCGCAATGTTGTACAGGAATATTTATTATTGCTGTTTTTCACGATAAAAAGCTACTTAATTGAAAGTATTATATACAGTCTTATTTTCTTTCATAATCATCGATTCTTCGAGATAGATGATCATGATCTATTAAAAAAAGAAAAATCCTTATTTCTTGTTATATAATTTTGCTGTGTAATTTGTAATCCTATACTATGCCTTGCTAGGCGATTATCAACCAAAACTTGTCTGTTCGAAAGTGCAAAATTGAACATAGGTACTAACTAATTCCAATCATTCACTGTTGTGACATCACAAAGAATAATTTTAAACTTTAACCTTTTTGGTAAACTTTTCTTTCAGAACTCTCTGACAAGTCCCTGGTGTCATATCTTTATAGATATCCGTGATATAATGTTCTAACAAAATAAACAGAGACCGTATCTGTTACATTATAATGTCAGGAATTTATCAGAGAGTGTTGATACACGCCCTAAGTATTGTTTCTATTCAAAATTGTACTGGTTAAAGTGGATAAAGCAAGTCTTTTGATAATGAAAATACGAATTAAGAAAAAATACTACATACATACATACCGTCACGCCTCTTTCCCACAGGAGTAGGCAGAGACTACTTTGTTCCACTTGCTACGATCCTGACATACCCCTTTCGCTTCATCCACATTCATCAATCTCTTCATACATGCTCGTCGGTTTCGGGTACTCTTGATCTGGCCTTTTTCCAAAACGTCCCCAATTTGATTACGGAACGTCCGTCTAAGCCTGCCCCTCCCAACGCACCCATTCACATTTCCCATATAAATCTGTTTAGTTAATCTTCTTTCATCCATCCTCTCTACGTGACCAAACCAACTAAGCATACTTTTTTCTATCCTAGTCACTATATCTACACATCGAATACTACACATCAAATTTAGATGGTTTTGGTTAATGACAGTTGTCTGTACGTATAAAACTCAATGGGACGGACACACTAAGTCCCAGAGGCGGCAGGCGACGATGGAAAGTGGCTAACTAACGTGTAAACGTGACGTCAGTACCATAGAGAATATTCACGATCTTATTTGGGACAGAACGAATTTTGGTTTTTATAGGTGTTAGTTATATATTTAACCTTTTGAGCGTTCACGTCGTTTAAGCTGCGCTTTCGCTAGGCTTAGTGTTCGTAGCCTCATTGTAATAAAATTAGTTGATTTCTCTGGTTCATAACGAACAAAGATCGGAAGAAAAGTAAGCAATTTAGGATGTAACTGCTACCTTTTGACAGCTACAAAATAACCTAGAACGCTTAAACTGTACTGAAGTGACAATTCACTGTCATAAGGTAACATGTGGCTTAAAGATCTACATCATCATAATAAAGAACAAAGGTTAAAAGCCTTCGGCTTAGAATGCCACCGAGGTTAAATAGTGTCGCCGAGGTTTTAAAAGCTAGCGGAAATATCTGTCCACTTAAATATTTGACATCACATAAAATGGAGGGTCAGCAGAACAAAACAAGAATGCCACACGTGCGTCCGCGTTTGTTGCTACTACTACGTAGACGAACGTCGGGCAGAGTGCGGGGTAGTGGGAGGGGGAGCATTTATTCTAAGAAGCAAAGTGCACAGATATAACCGACAAGAACTATTTGACTTGATGTATGACGTTGAGAAGGTTAAATTAATTACTCACTTTTTTATTCACTTTAACCGATGTAAAATTAACCTTTAAAACAATGGAATCACACCAGCTGTGTTCAACATACCGTATTCTTTAATTTTTCATGTAAAACAATGATCTCGTATTTTTTTTAACTACATAAAACGTTACATGTTTTGTTTTTTTTATTAATTATAAATTTAATTAAGCATTTAGTTGTAACTTGCTCTGTACTCGGTTTTTAGAAAAATTGGTTATTTATTTTACCTTAGTTAAATTTAATGATACATAGTTTAATTGTTGTAAATAATAATAGGTATGTATTTTATAACGTGGGTCGTACACCAAAACTCAGTTCGGCGGGGTCACTGAACTTGAAAGTTTGTGTCTGCAATAAATTACAGTAAGAACTTGCGAGTGCCTTTTATTTACACCAAAAGTATAAAAGATCAAGGAATAAAATATACTTGAACCGTTCTCTCATAGTCATTGTATAGATAGAGTCATGTCTGGCCAACTGGTCAACGCAAGACCAACAACATAAGACCCCTGACTCCGTATAAAGCCTGCCAGAGAAAGGTCAACTTATTATAGTCAAGGGCAGCGGACATCAGCGAGTTACTTTCAGGAAGCCTTATACTCCGAAATTCGATTTTCGAAGTTGGTTTGGTGCCGTTCCGCTCACTAATAGTCGTTAATTTGAGAGTGAGAGAGATGGCATGATACGAGCTAGTGTCCGACCGAAGTTTCGGTTTCGACCAAAAAACCGCCGAACCTTTCGGCCGCCCCGAAACTTACAATATCGCAATTTCATGTATAATTTTCCCTTTATGTCCGGTTCACATTATTCCAGTAAAATTGTTCCAGTAGCATTACATTGCGGGGCTAACGTCACGGCTAACGTGTCAAACTGATCCACCGCACGCCGCAATGTAATGATACTGGAACAATTTTACTGATATAATGTGAACCAGGTATTAGGGTAGTTTAATTTAGACCCAGTATCTGATAATATTGAAATTTCAATGCGAGAAAAGTGAAACGTAAAACCTTGCTATATTGGACGAGCGAGAAGTTTAATTGTTCATTTATTTGGAAAGAACGTCTCACTGACATTTATTTCACCTTTTAATCACGTTTATAAAAGGTTCGGTTCGGTTTCAAATCGGAAAATCAAATTTCGTAGTAACAGCGCTTAGGACGAACTTGCTACTAACGGTTCTTTAACCTATATTCTATCTAGAACATTCCACTATGAACGAAGTGGGGCATCGCACGGCAATCTGTATCGAGTTAATTTCACCTCTAACCCTTAGCGAGTTTATCTTTAACAATGAAACTCTCGTGCTAGTGCGAGTTAACGTACATATTTCTTTAACATACATGGATAGGTACAATATTTGACCAACTTTGAGATATATACACACAAAATACAAATTACAAAATTCTTTATTTCATAACTACCTATACCGTACATTTATGATATAGGTACCTAAGGAATGGAGCCGACCTGTAAACAAATTGAATTGTATTGTGCGAAGCAATTCAATGTGGGAGCTATAGCCCAAGCCCTCTCATTTTGAGAGGAGGCCTGTTCCCAGCAGTGGGACGTATATAGGCTGGAGATGATGATGATATACATACCTACATAAATCATGTCTTTATCCCTTAGGTACCTAGATAGAGTAAGGCAAAAGACGAAGAACGAAAGGCCACGTTTAGCATAATTGTGGGAGTATATGGGCGTATAGCTGGAAAAGGGAATCAATATAGCGATGGGTTGCTAGCCGCATCGCCTATAACATGATTCCTAAAATTTTCGCCCATTTTGAATTCGCCTCACGCAGCGAAGATAGCAAAACAGTCGAATTGAGAGCCCTTATTTTTGAAGTCGGGTAATAATCTAGTTTTATCAGGCTTTTATATAATGCTTATTAATTATAGTCAATTAATGTACCGCTGATATGACGCATAACTACCCAAGTTATCAATGGGTCGAGAAATAACCAGTTCGGGACCAAGCACGAAGTTTAAATAAAACAATGAACTGAATTTGCCATTCATCCTGTCAGATTTATTTCTGCCAATTAAATGAGAATCATAACTAGATCCGTTCTTTGCCAGGCATTATACTGAACCAGGGGTCTTATTTTGTTGGTCGTGCGTTGACCAGTTGGCCAGACACTTGACTCCGTATAATGGATACCAGAGAAAGGATCAAGTTATGATAGCAAGTTGAGCGTAGCGACGACCGACAGCCTGGCGTTGATAGTTATATTCTGCAATAATTATTTACGTTGCGATGCGAGTCTACAGCTACGACCTTTGGCATGTTTATCACTATTCCGCTGGAACTATGCAAATTTCCGGGATAAAAAGTAGCTTATGTGTTGATCTAGGGTACCAGCTTTCTCCGTTCCAAATTTTATCCAAATCCGTCCAGCCGTTTGCGCGTGAAGAAGTAACAAACATACACACACACAAACTTTCGCCTTTATGATAATAGTGTGATGTGATGTGATGTGATGTCAAAAAGTGACGTGTTGGTATTGGGGATAAGGAGGTGAGGTAGGTGCAACTAACTTTTTGACACTTGAAATTGATATTGGATGAGCGCCATCAGAAAATCATACCGGCCTAAGGGTGCGTGCGACCCCACCGCCACTATAAAAACGGTAACGTAACGGAATCGCAACAAAATGTATGAAGAAACGGTGAGAAAACGTGTCATGACGCCTACGACACGTCACTGCGTATACGCGGCGGTGTGGTCGCACCTTAATAATCCGAAATTCGATTTTCGAAGTCTCAAGCGAAGCTCACTCTAATAGTCATTAATTTGAGAGTGAGAGGGAGGGTAAAATCGAATTTCGGAGTAGCCCCCCGAACCATAACCAAGAACCGACGTCAGTCAGCTCTGGAAAACGCATTGTTTATGGTCGCCAAAGGTCGTGGCGTAGCCACTGTGCAATGCAAACACGAAGATTACGTTATTTTCCATAATTGTTTAAATCGATTGTTATTATTTCAGTTATATTTAGCCGACCCGTGCAAGCGATGCTATAATATATGTTTGCGTCAATACATGAACGTAACGTTCGAGAATTGGTCAAGTGCGAGTCGTGTTCACGTTCAGAAATAGACAGATTTCTTAAGCGTTTTTTTTGATAAATGATTCAACATACTCGTAGAATAGGTAGTACATGATACAAGTGTGCTATGTTGGTCATCAACTTTTATACTAAAACGATAAACAAACTAATAAAAATAAGTAATTAGGTATGTTTATTAGCGTTTGCTACCCGCCCATATCTTTATCCATATTATTTTAGTCTACATGTCACTCTTAAGGACAATATTGATATTATAGCAATCTTACAATTCTCAATGTAGCTCCAAACCCCAAATTCCAAATTCTAAGTCAATATTATGTGTATTTACTTATGTACGTACCATTATTTCACCACGATGAGTCAACGGCAGCTTTCGTCGCTTCCCACGGACCCCTACATCCGGTGACGTTGTTACTCTATAGTTGTAATCATTTATCTTTATCTGTAGTAAAAAAAAACCACTAATGTAAACTTGGTTCCGTTGACCTCCGATTTGGTGGACGTAGAAGTTAAAGACGAACAACAGAATCTGAAGTTACATACGTAGATTTCCCGCCAAGCCCCTTGTAGGTTCACTGATCGGTTGCAAAATGGCATCGTTATTTTTTGTACTCGACTCCTTTGTCAAAAGGCGTTAACCCATACAGCCTTTGGTTAATTAAGTAAATTAGCAGTTATTTTATTTATTTAAAACAATGTAAATGCATAATATTATAAGCACTCGGGCAATCGAGTTTCGCTTGATGTATGCAAAATTGGACATCGCGGTTTTTTCGAAGATAATACATAGCTGGGGCCAGTTTAGGTCGCTCACTGCTGTCTCTGAACTGAGTCGGAATTGAATCCCATTAAGACGTCTTGGTAAGGCCCCTGGATTAATTCGATACAGTATGCTCAGTTTTATGATTTCCCAAAAAGGATTCTTTGGCCTTAGGGTAGAGCAAGCGAAGCGGCCGCTCTAGGCGCCAGATGCATTTTAGTGATCCTAGCACCACCTAGTCATTAATTACATAAACTACTATGACGCACGAGTAGCTAGCCTCAGTGACGTCACAATAACCTGCATCGCGCTAGCGAAATTTCTTAACGCGGATGCATAAATCCGCAGACCACCCATAAATGCAACTTCCAAATTCCAATTCTGTTCTTTCGGCCTTCGGTCCCCAGACAACATTGCCTGGAGAGCTATCTCTATTGTGATCTCTCCTCGCAGCATCAAGTGGTGCGGGGCGTCCAAGTCGCTCGCTTGGCGGGGGAAGGAAACCTCGAACTACTCTGATCAAATTCTAGAGCTTTAATAGTTATTTTCACGTGTTATATTTACATATATGCATACATAGGTACATATAATTTCAGCATAATCACAACACCACCACAGCACAGTTTATTACCGTAGCATGTGACAAATTAATCGATAGCACAATATAAACAATTAAACTAAGATAGTGTCGTACATTGTATACATTTTGATACAAGAAGAGTATCACCATAGGTATTGTTGATTACAATGTATGTGTATACTTATCGAAGTAGGTATGTCGGTGCGCTTTAACATCATGGAACTCTCTATTTTAGGTTTTTTGTCGACAATTTTTATACCTAGTGAATAAGTTTTAGGTTACGTGTTTTGTGCTGCTATATTTCTAGAATCACGTGATCTATGGACCACATTTAAAGCGTTGACTAATTAAGAGGGTGCATCCGTGCTGAGCTCGCAACATCGCATTTTTGGTGATTTTTTGCGATTATTTCACAGAAATTGAATGAAAGGTTCAAAAAACCGTCTGTAGTGCACTTCGTTTTTAGTGTATTAATGTGTCCAATGCAATGATTAATGGTGATGGACTTTCATTTTTGTATTAAACGGATAAAATACAATATCTCGTTTAATAAGAAAATTAAAGTCCATCACGATGAATTATTGCATTAGACACATTAATACACTAAAAACAAAGTGCACTATAGACAGATATTTGATAATTACTTTCATTCAATTTCTGTGAAATAATCGCAAAAAATCACCAAAAATGCGACGTTACGAGCTCAGCACGGATGCACTCTTAAGTATGAATAAATCAAAACTATTGTCATACCGATAAGATAAAGGTGACCCACCATTCTGATTTCGTACGAGCATTGTTTTATTAGGTACTTTTATGTCTTTTCGTTGATTAGCTTATCATAGTTGAGTTGGGGCTGACGCAGCCTGGGTAATGTTTACGTTAATAAGTCTAGGTAAAGTCGGCTGCAAATTCCTGCAAATTCGTATCCACCTAAAGGACTATAACGCTTTGAACACTATGAGCGTTCGCAAAAATTAAACTAGATGGCGTTGTTGACAAAACTCAACTATATGAAATTGATGTTACAGTGTAGTGTGTAATAGAATCTATAATTCGTCAAAGGTTTCACAATGCGCGCTGGCATAATAAACTTGCACGCACACAAATGCGTCCAAACTTTGCCAAACAAGTTGTTTGAGACACGCACACGCGCACATGGCAAGGCGTAGTTTGAACCGGCCTTTCGCCGTTCGTAGAACTCCAACTTGAGTTTTTATTATATTTGAGGCTGCCACCCCATAGTTCGCCACTGCTCGCATTGTCACTTCAAGTACTTAATTAAATAAATAAATATCATGGGACAAATTACACCGATTGACCTCCAACACAACGCAACTCCACGCAGGCAGTCTTCAAGACTGTAGCGAAACGTGACGCATAAGAGTATGAACGCACGAGATTTAGTTAGGTCTGTATAATTCTATAGTGCTTTGTTTATTATGATTTTATGATACCTATATGAACATCACACTAATATTATAAAGGCAAAAGTTTGTGAGTGTGTGTGTATGTTTGTTCCGGTGAGGTGAGTGCTTTCGGAAATCAAGCTTCTGACGTCCACTTTGACTGACCGCTGTAAACTACCTATTTAAAACTAGCTGTTGCCCGCGACTCCGTCTGCGCAGACAATCACACAACAAGCTATGGAAAGAACTATGCCCGGAATTGCTTTGCGCGATAACCTGCGTAAATTGGCCGAAGAACTGAAGGCAAAGAGATATAGGTAGCTCAAAGAATAATGTGAAATAGGCCCTCAGGGGGTGGGGTTAATTTTTTCCTCACATGTTTCGTATTTATTTTTGGGTGTGACGTTAGTCAATATTCAAGGCACCGTAAGAAAGTCTAAGTAAAAATGTCCTCTACACGATTGCCACGGCGGCGGCGTAGTTCTAATGGCTCGCTTTTGATGGTAAGTGCTATATCTATGATTTAGGTTTATTGTCTTTGCCTTATGATTGACGTTGTCATGCTAATACTACAAATAAAAGCATTTCTAATTATGTTAAAATACGTTTATTTCAGTAATTATGGTGTTTTCGAATGGTACTCAATAGATGAATTTTCCTACAGAGTCTCTAGTGTAAGTTTTCTCATAGAAAACGCCTCTAACGCGTTCACGTAACCGTCTCAATTTAGTTAGGTACTATGGAATAATTGGCAGCGCCACTTGCGGATCGAAACGGCAACAAGTGTTCTCATAGTATTTGACATTTTAGCGCAAACGCGGTCGAGACGTATTTTGTGACCGAAAACTTACACTAAGCATACTGAGCCTCTAGTGTAAGTTTTCGCGTATAAAAACGTCTCGAACGCGTTCACGTAAACGTCTCAATTACTATGAAAAAATTGGCAGCGCCACTTGCGGATCGAAACGGCAACAAACTGTTTGCCATTTTAACGCAAACACTTTCGAGACGGGTGTTCTGTGACCGAAAACTTACACTAAGCATACTGAATAGTGAATAATCACTGTGGTCGCTAAATGCATCGCCGCGTTGTCAGCGAGTTATAATCAGTGCGTCAGTTATTAATACGATGACGCGCCACGGGTCAGTGGTGGACACACCCTTTCATTATACCGTGCAATATGCAATACATCTCAATATACATAGGATGTATACATACATATGTAATTATCTACAGCCACGTGCATTGTGACGGCATTCCTTTTCCTTACAGCAGTGTTTCTTAAACTTTTGCCGTCACGGACAACTTTAAATTTTTTAAAAAGTCCATGGACCCTCGCCACAGCTTACAGCTTACAGTCGAGGGCATTAATATCGACAGGTACAGTCATCATATCAAATATAGTTATTCCCGACCTTATTGTTTATGTGTATAGATTTTTGACGTTTTGGTAACATACACATATTTATGCCCTTTACTGTACATTATGTTAAGGGTTATTATAAGAAAGACTGGACTCAATCCAGACCATGTATGCAAAGTCGCGTCCGAAACGTCGAGCTATTTACAAAAATACTTTTATTTACGTGATTAAGTCTCGTCTTTCTTATGAATAATAATGTTAAGGGTTAACTGAGTTGCTGCGGACCCCTAGCACAAATGTTACGGAATCCTAAGGAGTCAAATATAAGTTTGTAAAAAATTTGGGAAGCGCAGTAATTAAGTGCAAGGCGGTACATTACGATGCACTTATTATAGTTATTATTCACAGTAACTATTATAATATTAATTGTTTTGTAAATACGAGGAAAACATCGCATGATTGATGCCACGTGCGAAGAGCATTACCCTTCTTTATGCTATAAATGACGTGGTAGAGCGGGACAACATTATCATGTCTTTTATTTAATTTAATTGTATCTATAGTTTAAGGCGACAGTGTTTCCATTTTTCACGGCATTCTATACCTACCTAGCTACTCTAGCTAGCTGGAAAATGTTCCGGAAAATCGAATATATTTTGAAGAAAACAAAAGCGATCTTTTGATAGATTGCCAGAGCCTAGGCCCCAGAATTTAGGGTAAGTTTTCACACAAAAGAGTCTCGAATGCGTTCACGTGGAAAAATTGACAGCGCTACTTGCGGATCGAAACGGCAATGAGCGTTTTCAAATAAAAAGTCAATAATTTTTTCCACAATTTTACTATTTTGGATTTTTCTTACTCAAAATCGCGTACCTACCATACAAAGGACAGTTTTAAGACACATTTTTTCTTTATACATGAAAAAAGGTGTCTCAAAACTCATTCCACTTCGTCATTTTTTTATATGTATGAGACGTGACGTGACGTACAGTAAAAAAAACATAGTACCTAGTAAAATTTGGGACACATGTTTTCTTGTATGAGAATCGATAGGGTAAACAATTCTGAATAAGAAAAACACAAAATAGGTAATTCAGGAAAAAATGTTCATGTAAACTTTTTTTTGAAAAACGCTCCAATAGGTTATCTTATAATAACCGAAAATTTACACTAAGCGTAAGTAATGCCTTTTTTGGTTTGTTTGCCGGCTTTGGCGCCCTATGTCATACAAGTAATAACAATAAGGCAATTTCCTACAAAACGGCTTTGAGCCTTAATCATCCACAATCCTTGACAATACGCGCTGAGTTCAAAACTTATCTTAAATAATGCAATAAAATAAGTAAGGTCAGTTGGGTCCAAGTAAATGCGACACGACTTGCAGAAGATCAACAGCTGTATCTCCTGACAATAAGGTATATTTTACATGCATAAAATCATTTTCCATGATGGCACAACTGCCACATCATAGGTGGCATAAATGTTATTGATAGTATAATTTATTATAATAATATACGATATGTTTATGTTTTCGTGATAAGATACTGGCTTTCATCGGCGAGCAGTCTTGATAGGGTTGCCAATTGTCCTATATGCTTAGTGGAGGTTTTCGGTCACAAAATACGTCTCGAACGAGTTTGCGTTAAATGTCAAATACTATGAGGTCTTTGTCTTTTGTGCTGCCAATTTTTCCATAGTAATTGAGACGTTTACTTGAACGTGTTCGAGACGTTTTTATACGCAAAAACTTACACTAAAGGCTCTGATATACGCAGGACGTACTGTTCTTCTTAGAGCAGTGTTTGTCATTTTTAGAGCTCATACATACCGGGGGGGGGGGTTTAGTTCGTACTACAGCGTCCCTGTTACTCTCACTTTAATGACTTAGTGTGAACGAAACAGCACTAAACGAACTTAAAATTTCGAATCTAGGAGTATAACGCCAGTGCACTAAGATTGGCAACCCTCGTCTTGACTTCAACTTAAATCGTCGAATCAGCAAACGTTTTAACCTTTTAATAGCCTCTTGTGGTTCATCGCCCATAGCATTATCATATATCACTGCTGTTTCTAAACAACTGTTAAGTTTTTGATTTTGCGTGTGCCAATTTTCTCATTCGGCTCTATCATCATACCAGTAGGTACCTAATACAAATTTATCATGAAAAATCGGGTTCCACAGCTCGAAGAGTTATCAGATCTCATGAAGAGACGATGCTCCTAAATCCTTACATACTATCGCTATCCCTATTTTCCAAGAATAATTCCAATTTTTTTTCATATTTCCTAACAGTTTTATGCTCATGTAGTCAGAATCAAGAGCTCTTTCAATGTTAATGGTACAAAAAAAGACCCAAAGTTTTTTCCTATTTAGTTACTGTTTTCCAAACACTTAGTACTTATGGCGTAACAAAAAGGAAGAACGTAAAAAATTAATGAAAATTTCGGGACATCTTCTCTCCCCTACAGGAATGGAAAGTTGTGATTTTGAATGGAACATCCTGTAATTTGTAGATTATAAAAAATTGAGGGGGTGGCTTTTTTTTTGAGCATTTTTTTTTTGCAAAAAAAACGGGCACCCATGGTTTTTGTATTTTATGTGCATAAAAGCTTACTTTCTAAGCTTTAATGCCTAAAAATCTGAAAAACCATAGGTGCCCGATTTTTTTGCAAGGGGATGTATATACGTTCGGTCGCCAGAGTGTCAACATCCACTAAGAATGCATGGAGAGAGGTGAAACACGTGTCAGGAATATTTTATGTGGTGGTTATTGTTTTGTGTTGTTATTTTTCTAGAACATTGACAGCATGAATAGATGAATAGACGGGAGCGTTGCTGTTTTGCAAACCAGTTTCCTTGCGGTTGTTCTTAAATAAATAAATATCTTGGGACAATTGACACCAATTGACCTAGTCCCAAACTAAGCAAAGCTTGTGATACGGGTACTAGACAACGGATAAACATACTTATATAGATAAATGTAAATACCCATACTCTTCGCCATGTGTGTTCTCGTGTTCTTAGCCATGATTGGTAAAAATAGGCTCAACAGTTTGAAGAATATCAGCTCTATTGCCTTTGGAATACTTAATCTAATTTGGATTGATTCGATGTAAGGCATTTTTGGGAAAAAATAGATTTTTTTCAAATCACAGTTTCACTGTTCGGTTAAAGGTGCGACCACAGCGCCGCTTAAAAAACGGTGACGTCACGGAATCGCAACAAAATGTATAAAGAAACGGTGAGAAAACGTGACGCATACGACACGTCAGTGCGTATACGCGGCGATTGGGTCGCACGAGGGTCGCACCCTAATGCGTGGGGGGTTCTTAAAAAAGCCGTGAATTTTCCGAAAAATAAAGAACTTACACTCCCTTCTATCCCTCTTAGTCTGTATTTGCTCCTAACGCCGTGAATTGCCGTCAAGTTCAGATCCTATCTAACAAGTATACTTACCTAACTGTTACACAATTATTTTGTTTTTTCAATTAAAGATGTTTAATAAATATTAATTATCCTAATTATTTACGTTCCGCATGAATGAAGCGGATGTGGTATTTATGTTACGCACATTGATCTCGTGTCGTAGGTATCGCAATTATTACGTGCGAAGTTTTTGATAAACCGCTTCAAACTGGATTGGTCTGAGTTTCGTTAATTCTTTCGCCATCGCAAATGTTAACACCATTCAGAATGGGTGGTGATTAGAATTAAATTATAATGTGCTATGCTGCGATGCAATTAAGTTGAATTTTTGTTCAAGCTTATTTAAATACTGGATAGCTACCGCAACTGCTATGGTGCATTGGGCGGTAGTGATTTAGTGATCGCTCTCAGTTAAGACCCTGATATTTTAAGTGTCAGTTATCTATGATATCGTCTCTGTCTGTTTCGTAGTAATAAACAGAGGGGTATTATAGATAGATAACTGACACTTAAGATATCAGGAACTTAACCGAGTGTGGTGAATCAGACCCTTAGTGTGTTCAGAATAGCAGAAGTGGATTTACTGCTGTATTATTCTATCTTAATTTAATTATTATCACTTAACTTACTCATTATCACTTAACTAACTCATTATCACTTAACTTACTAATCATCACTTAACTAACTTATTAGAACTTAACTTACTTATTATCACTTAACTTATACTCATTCTCTACTAGCTGTTGCCCGCGACTTTGCGAAGAATTCGTTTATCGCGCGCCCGCGCTTTTCTGGGATGAAAACTATTCTTCATGTGTCCTTCTCAGGTTCTCAAACTATCTCTATACTTACAAAATTTTAACACGATTGGTCGAGCAGTTTACGAGTGAAAGCATAACAAACAAACCGTCACAGTCACATTTAAAATATTAGTTGTGATACTTTGCTCGTCCGAAGATTCCGCGTTCGACAGATAACCATTATTTTAAATTTTATGTTAATGCCCATCTAGAGCTACATAAATTAATATTATTCGAGTCTGTTAATTAAGGCTAAATCTTTGGAATCAGCTCGGTGTCCTCTGCCCACGTGATGACTAAATGATCGGTGTCCTCGAGTAACCTTACGGAGTTCAGACGATGATGACACTGACTTCTTTGTTTCGTCATCCTTGAAAAAGCTATTTTTAAATTTGCATATTTTTGTTATTATTATGTATGCTCTCCGACCCTCGCATACCAGGGGTTCAGGAGTTTCAGCGGAGCCAAATAAAAGACGTGCACTCGCTACGGTGGTGTATTAAAAGAAATATATTATTATACTATGTAAGACCTAATGTACGACATGATTACTATGCAATAAATGAATTATGAATTATGAATATAACTACCCACATATCTTAATGTAAAAATAAACCTACCCACTAACAACTTCTCATACATATACTAAAGTTATTAAATAGGTACCTATATAATAGACTTTGAAAATGCCAACTCAATTATTGAGAGTAGAGTTTAGATTGTGTTACTTAGTTAGAAATCAAAAGGCTCTAGTTCTTTTTCAAATAATGTTGATATTTTGTCTATCCGAAAACCCTCCTTAACTAACCCAACAGAGCGATTAACTAAGTAAAATACTCACCAAGTCGACCAAAACTAATTACAGCAAAACCCCTTTTTTAAAGACGAATACGGACACCACACAGAGATTTTTTTACCGTAGGTAAGTTCCGATCATTTTTTCCAGGATTTAATTATTTTGGGTTTTTCTTACTCAGAATCGTTAACACTAGGTATCGATCCTTTTACAAGAAAAAAATTGTCCCAAAATTTCCATTCCAGTTCGTCACTTTTTTGTTCGTCGTGACATACAGGAAAAAAACCATATTAAAATCTGGGACACATTTTTCATTGTATGAGAATCGATAGGTAAACGATTCTGAGTAACAAAAACCCAAAATAGAAAAAATGATCGGAACCTACCTACTTTTCACCTACGAGTATATAATACGCGTCGAAATCGTCGCGCCACCGCCTTAATAATATACATGTATCGGGATCTCATCGTCTGGTAAAAAACTTTTCTCAAATGCATCATTTCACAAACTCGTCATTTGACAACCCCGTAAATTTTAAGAAAAATCGAAAACCTTTAGGCGTGGCTCATATTAGGATAGGGTAGGTTTGTTTTATAACTTTTCCAAAAAGTCGATGTTTTAGTAGAAAATAAAGTCAAATGATGAGTTTGTAAAATGATGCATTTGTGAAAAGTTGTTTCTCGTGGTAAAATACTATTCGTCTTGCGGGAGAAACTGCCGCCCGTTGGCCACATTGCCTCCTAAAGTTGTATGTAGGGCGACGGCACCAATAATGGACAAGGACCCAATTATGAACAATCACTCTTATTTAAAAGAAACGAAGGGATAATTTATTTAACATTCATTTCAAAACCATATTATCTTTAAATGATGTGTCCATTACTGATGCTTGCCAGCTTAAAGTGTCCAACACTGGTGCCTCATCTCACCCTAAACTTACTTACTAATAGGCAGAAGTTACATTACGAGTATATCTGTCTAACGCAACACGCGTAAGCTCTCAACTCATTACAACGACGCTACAACGTGGCGCAGGCGTGGCATGATAACCGTTCGCTTACCTAACTCACAGCTAATTAAGTTAAAAACACGATAAGTTATAAATACGAGTAAGTTAATAAGCCAATTGATACGTCTAGTCGTTGACCTACATAAACGTGATTAAGCAGCCAATGTCTAGAGAAATCGAGATGACGAATCGAGGGTCTAACCCCCTTATTCATAAACGCTCTATAGGCCTCTGCTAAGTTAGTAATCGTTTGTCCTTATCTGTGAAAGGTAAATGTCAAAGTGACAGATAAGGACAAACGATTACTAAGTTAACAGAGGCCTATAGTGCGTTTATGAATAAGGGGGTAAAAGTATAGCGGCCTTATTCATAAACGCTCTGTAGGCTTCGGCTAACTTAGTAATAGTTTGTCCTTATCCTTTGACGTTTACCTTTCACAGATAAGGACAAACGATTGCTAAGTTAGCAGACGCCTATAGAGCGTTTATGAATTGACAACATTTTTATAACACCTGAAAATGTATATGGTTCGAAAGCATTTTGCCTCCTGATCACTGCAATATGTTTATATAATTTTAATATCGCTTAGTATAAAAAATGAAAAATAATTAAAAATATGTCCTAATTTTACCAATACTACCACAGGATAGATGAGCCTTTGCTTTTTCAGGAGAAAAAATAAGCGATCATAATTTTCTATTTTTGACAACTTCAAAGTACAAGGGGGGCAACTCTGAAATTCTGTTTTCGAAATTCGTTGCATACCTTCTCTCTCACTCTCAAGATAATGACTATTAGTATGAGCGGAACAGCACGAAGTGAACCTCGAAAATTGAATATTGGAGAATAGGGCCTGACATTGACAATTTGAAATTAACGTCAGTTTTTTTTTCTATAGAGAAAAGACAAAGGGATAAGTGTGTATTCTGTGATAGTACCGGAGTTACGCCCTTTTAGAATAAGCACAAATTAATAAATTAATTATAAATTAAATAGGTACAAGCCCTAGCGAAAAAATTAAACTGTCATCATGTTCATCTTTTCAAACAAAATACAGAGAACCATTAAAATTATTGGCTCAGAAATATGAAATGTTGTCAATAAGGAAGGGGGTAAGTCTTCATCTATGTTTCGCTTTCTTAGGGATTCCACAAAGTTTGGTGCGGCACATTTAGTTTATGAAGTTTTGTGCCGAGCTCAAATACTTACCTCCCTATCCATAAACGCTCTGTAAGGCGTCTGTTAACTTAGCTATCGTTTGTCCTTATCTGTCACTTTGACATTTACCTTTCACAGATAAGGACAAACGATTGCTAAGTTAGCAGAAGCCTATAGAACGTTTATGAATAAGGGGGTTAGTGTAGGTACATACGCGCTGAGTTGCGCACCCGTCCTTTTTGTAAAAGGTTTAACGTAGTGTTTGTTTTTATGCGTCAACCTAACGTGTAAATGGGATTTTTGACTCCCAAACCTACTTAGTTGTTAGGGTTTCGTACCGAATGGGAAAAACGGGACCTAAGTAAGAAGTGACTCCACTGTCCGTCTGCCTGTCTGGCACTAGGCTGTATCACAGGAACCGTGATAGCTAGAAAGCTGAAAGTTTCACAAATGTATTTTTGTTGCCGCTATAAGAACAAATAGTAAAAACGGAATATTTTTACGTCTGTCTGTCTATATAACTAACTAATATTTAAATGAACTTACACTACCTACATTTTGCTTTGGAGCAGAGCTCTGCTAACACTGGATATCATATTCACTTGCCAAATTTGCACGCTGGGTACGCGAGTCCGACTCGCACTTGGCCGGGTTTTTCTGTATAACGAGATGGAATTTCGCTAGCGTCATCACGTCAGTCGGAGAACGCGTGTTCTTGGAGCTGATCTTTAGCCAGGTCTTTGTAAACAGGTTTGGTCAAATAATAATACATAGAGATGATGAAATGTAGGTGATGAAATGTGTGATGCCGGTGGACCAAGCTGTGTTACCGGTTTTATATTTGTTTAGGATTTGGCAATTAACCAACAATAACGTTTTTAATGTCTTATTAAATTAGGAATAATTTCGTTCCCACAGAAACTAAATACAAAGTAATTGTCTTATACTACTAAGGAGTAGGTAACTTTTTGTGTGTAGAGATACTTAAATGAATTTTCATTATTAAATAAGTATTATTATTTTATTCTTTACTTAATATAGGTAGGTACCTTTTTTAAAAGAAAGCCAAATAATCAATGTTTTTTATATTAAACGTAGATGTAGGTAAATATATATTTTAAAACAATTAGGTACAATAAAAATAATTCCAAAAACTCTACAACAAAGTTAAACTTTAAATAATAAACAAACTAAAACTACTACTAAAACTAGTAAGAAAAAACTTTTAAAACAACTTTTAAAATGTGTAGATATTATGTATGTGACCGTATGTTTTAACAATCGAAAATTTGCTATAGGTAGGTACTAGTGGGGGTTCGGCAGTGGCGTGGCGTCAAGTATATCAGAAGGCAAGCCGAAGGGAACTTAACTAGCCTTTTCCTCTAATTCTGCACAATGAATTGCCCAACTGCCTTAAAATAGGCAAGCCAGTGGGAATCGAGTTCTATGGACGCCACGCCACTGGGGTTCGGTTAACCCGTGTCTGAGTTTTCAGAAAAATGCGTATATATTTTCCATTTTTGCAAACACTGTTTGTTCTTAAATTGGGTCCGAAACTACTGGACCGATGGGAAAAAATCTTTCACCATTAGAACCCCACATTATTCCTGATGAACATAGGCTAAATTTAGTTCTGCGCGGACAAAGTCGCACGCAAAGCTAGTATGTTTTATGTGGATCGGTGTCCTATCTTGCCTGACCACGTCCAATCCAACTGTGGTAATTAAAATAGCTATTTTTATCACATCGCGTAGTAAAAATGGCCATGATAATGAGTCCAGACTGTAAGGGTATGAACTTTGGTCGAAATATCTTGTTAAATTTCGTTACCTATGCTTAAAGGCCGCCGCACACCAAATGCGTGCTGAGCCTCTAGTGTAAGTTTTCGCTTAAAAAACGTCTCAAACGCGTTTACGTAACCGTCTCAATTATTACTATGGAAAAATTGGCAGCGCCACTTGCGGATCGAAACGGCAACAAACTGTTCTCATAGTATTTGACATTTTAACGCAAACGCGTTCGAGACGTATTTTGTGAACGAAAACTTACACTAAGCATACTGCGTGCTGCGTGACACGCGCTCTCACCAGTTGTAATGTATGAAACTACACGCAGCACGCAGCACACAATTTTTTGTGCGCCGGCCTTTAATAAATTAATTGATGGTTTACGCAAAAAATTTCTACATTACATCATTCATATAATTAAATCATACCTATCAGTGTCTGATAAACTCGTTAAAAAAAACAGTCGGATTTTAATACGTCGCTGAATGGAATTATTCAGTGTTAACATAAATTAGGTATGTGCACAGTAATTGTACAAAGACAAATAATGGGTTCTAATAACGTTTAAAATATTTTAACATTATGGTCCGAATCATCATTGGCCTGTGGGCTATAGACATCCCACTGAAGAAAGAAAGAAAGAAAGAAAGAAGACATTTATTCATTTTGCAAGACACACAAATATAAGAGCATGTACACACAATTTTATAGAAAAAAAAACAAAAAAAACTGCTGCTACTGCTGGGCATTAAGCTTATTTTTTAGAATGTAAGGGCTCGGGCTGTATTATAGTTTTCGCACTGGCCCAGGGTTACGAACTTCATACACACCATTAAACGTTAGAATCAACTTTAATCACTTTACATTTCTTTAATTATTTTGCAATTGGCACCACCATGCCTAAAATCTATACATATAATAAAATCGTTGAGACCAAAAAATCTGTACATTGAAGATTTAAAAAAAAACCGACCAGGGTGACTTAAAATAGGTAACTGAACAGTAAAACCATTTATAAAATTTTCGTTTGTTTGTTTGTTTGTTTGACTGAGCATCACGTAAAAACTACTGAACGGATATTGTTGAAATGTTCACAAATCTATTTACATAAATTCAGAATAGGATCTAGGCTACAGAAATTTTGGAAAATTTTAGAAAAAGGGGGTGAAAAGGGGGGTTAAAGTTTGTATGAAAAAAGAAAATTAGATTGTTCTAGAATCATGAAACTCAGAATATATATACTCAGTAATAAAAATAAAGAAATACCTGTTTTAGCATTTTTTTTAATCTCACCCAGAGACGCAAAAAAGAGGGTTTTGTGTTTAAAATTAATTAACTTCGCACACCTGTACAATAAAAACCAATGAAGTGTAACCTTCTAAAGTTGCTACATAATACTTCCAATTTAATCCAGGTAAATATAATTTCTCAGTTTTCTTGAAATTTGATTTTTGAGGTGATTACGCAAAAAATAGCAGAACTCAAGAAAATCAGCTTTCCTCGGTAAAGTAGTTGGTAATAATTACAAATACAATAATACTACGAAGAAAATAGATAGATACGAATGTACATAAGACATAATGCCGGAAAAGTGTGTCAATTGTGAAAAAATATTAATATAATAATTACATTCTGCACAGGTATTTTTTCAACGAAGACATTTTTGTCCAACCTAAATAAACCTAAATTGGCGTCCTAAATTGTGTTCTTTAACTAACACCTAAAGTTCAATATGAAATACCGTTACTTTGTTTTTATTTATTGCGCTATTATTCACAACGCGTTCAGTTTTCGAACGCACTCTTATTTGAAAAGCTGATATTATAATGAGGGCGGCGTGAAACGCTTGGCTGTATGCTCTCAGTACCTTTGCCTAAAAAAAAGAAAAATCAAACGGCGCGTTTACGCCTGCGCTACGAACATGTCAGAATTTTATTGTGAAAAAGTTGATAAATGAAATAGTAAAAGTTTCTGTCCTCAGTCTTTTTTTTTTTCAATCTTATATTTTATAGATGCTTTAGTACACAGGGGTGACTATGTCAGCCTCATGGGAGGACTCAAGAGGACCGGAGATCAACATTCATGCAGCATCCCTTCCCCCAGAGTCAGATGCTTTGGTTATGAAGGAATGCTGCACTTCTTCAGACTATATAATTATAAGATTTTAATTTTTTTTTTGGTTAAATACCACACTGCCCAAGATTATATAACGCTGCGCTGCTGGGCCTTAGCGCAACATGTATCTTAAACACTTCAAGGTAGGCTTGCTTACAAAATTTTCACAAATACTTAAAATCTGAATGTACATAATAGTATCTATTCGAGAAAACTATTTGAATGTGCTTGTTTCAGGATTAGTACATAGGTATTATTGTAAGGGTATAATAATAATAATTTTGATATCGTGAATTGCTATAAAGTATCACAAAAAACACACGCGGACGAAGTCGCGGGCAACAGCTAGTATATAATAAATTAATAAAATAAAATAAAAATTATTAATAAGTACATAAACGTGGTATATTATGTTTTTTTAGTTAATATAATCGCTTTTCGGATATCTATACACGTGTAATTTACTTTGGAAGTCATTTGCAATGAGGTATACGATTTGCGTACAATTTGAGTTCGAATCGAAAGTCACTTAAATAAGTTATGCGTAAAATTCTAACTGATAGAATTTAATTCGTCCGTATCTTATCGGATTTGAGACATTATGCGTAAAGCTTTCTTAACACTCTGCTTCATAACAATTCAACGCTATATAGTCAATGTATGTTGTGTCCTCTTCACAATTCGTGACTTAATACCTACTAAGTTTAAAGGGCACTAATCGTCAAGGGTGCGGCTCCATCGCTACGATACGACGTTCGTCACACAAATCTAAAAACACTAGCGTATCAATTTTTTTTTATGTAAGGGGGCAAACGAGCAGTCGGGTCACCTGATGGAAAGTGATCACCATCGCCCAGGGACACCTACCTGCAAGACTTGGGAAATCACAGATGCGTCAGGCCGTCAGGCAGATCCGGCAGGCCCTTTTAAGAACAGGAAGGCTCGCTTTTTAAAGATCCCTAAGTTGTACCGCTCAGGGAATGTTACAGTCGGTTCCATATCTTCAAATGGTATTGAATTAATGTTGCCCCATGGGACCATTTAGATTTTTGATATTATATCAGATACCATTTGCGTAAGTAAAGAGTGAAATTATATCTAACGAAATAACTAATTAATATGGGATTAGGAAAATTACGCGTAAAGCTTTCTTTGTTAAACAAAGTTACAATAAAGGCGTATTATGTGTCCGTTTAAAGTAGCGCGAACTGCAGCAGCACCACGGTGTAGGTGAGCACGGCGGCCAGCAGCCGCAGCGGCAGCCCCGCGTCCACCGCGAACACGCCGAACGCGGACAGCTTGCGGAACGCCGCGCGGTTGATTCGCACCACGTTCTTGCAGGTCCGACGCAGATCTATAGATAATAATATTTTAACTTCATTGTAAACACTTCGACCTGAGCTTTTAATGTAAGTTTTTAGCTCAAAAAACGTGTACGCATTTACGAAAACGTCTCAGTTATTATAGAAAAATTAGGAAGCTAATGAGACCTTTTACTACACATTTTACAATTTACGTTATTGCATAAATATTGCATTTTGGACCTCAATAAGTAACATGTCTGACGTCGAGCAGCAAATGCATAGAGTTCTTAAAAGTTGTGCCATGGTCCTCGAATAATCTTTATTTACTTACACAGGTTTTTAGGGAAATATTTACCTGATTCATCGTTTAGTAGTATTTTAGCACAAAGGGCATCAGTTTCTGCAACAGTCTTATAGAATTTGTCACAAGTGGTGCAAAGACTGATTAAAACGATTCTTCGTGACCCATGAAAATGTATAAATCAGTGACATCGAAAAGGACATCTACAAAAGAAGTTTTAAGTTATCTTTTAAAAACACAGTTGTGCTGTTGTTATGGCAACGGTTAACACTATTCCGTTTATAGAGGCTTACTTACGAAAACGCCATAGTTGGGGCAATGTAAAGAGAATTCAATAATTGTTTGGACGCAGATAAGAACGTGAAAAAATGTTTCCATCGCTTTAGTCAAAATCTGCAGACAAAATAGTTTTAATGTTTTTTGGATGAAGAACAAAATACCTGATACCTAATCACAGGGCAAATAGAATGAGCACTACCTGCCCCCCCCCCCCCCCCGGTATCGCTTTAGTTCATGTCATGATGATAGGTAGAGCATAATATATCGAGTTTTGCGCTTAGAAACATTCAATTTCATTTATATGGAAGATTACTTAATCTCGTTTTAATTACTTACTCCAAATTTATACACTTTTTCAGTGAGACGGTATGCGTCGATAATATTCATGTACGCATTTTCCATGGCTGTTCCTTTCAGATTATCTTCAGCTTGCCCTTCAATCTGCCTCAAATAAACTTTTTCATAATAAATCATTTTCTTATTCCACATTGATAAACAATTGCTAACAATATTAACGGTATTCGATGCAATAACAACATTAAAATCAATAAGGACAGCTGGTAGCATCATTAGTAAAAAAGAGAGAGATAATTGAATTAATGACGCAGGTAAACTGTAGAGCCAATAGAAACCGCACAAGCAAATGGTATGAATCCAATTCCAGAACTTCATTTCCGACATGTATTTGACTTTGTCGAAATTGACTGTATGCAAGGTTTGCTGCAGTTTGATCGTCAGCAAGACATTGTTACAGCTTTGAAAACCACTGACAATGTAAACGGCGACGCCCGATACACTGTAATAGATACTGTCGAACCACAAAAGAAAAACTAAAGTTGGGTTTGTAGACAAGTCCAAGAGAGGTCTGTTCTGGTAAAACCGATAATAGTTGAGGATTATTAAGACAGTTGCTCCAATCACGTACTTTATATACTCTGTTTTGGTAATCGGCGTGATAAAATTGTGTTTTATCGTATAATTGGAGAGCAAGAATATTATTTGACTTATGTTCATAGGGAACAATACTGCTTGAAAATTTTCATTGATAATATTGGTAAGCAAACACTCAATTGGATCATTATATCTAACTATATTCCGATTAGTATTCATTTCATTTAATCGGCACTCAAAAATTATAGTAACTAGCTAGTTTTTATTTTGGTTAGTTGAATTTAAAACACGTGTTGTTTTACAGTTTGAATTATGTGTTTTTTAATGCTACAACCAAATGAGTGTGACGGGTTATATCCGTTATATCCTTTAATGCTCAGTGTTGCGACGCTCGCGGTCTACTTCAAAGTATTGTCAATAATCGATTTGTTTAACTCCCTTATATTTCATCAAATAATTACTTCGTTTATTAATCATTCTGAGTGGTAATCTAATAAAATTCGTTTCAGAATCAATTTTAGGAAGTACATAACGTTAAATAGAAAACTGTCGCGAGACTCGGTCATAAACTAAGTAATTAGGAAACATTCGATACAACGTTTTTCCTTGTAATTTTAACATAGAGCGAGTATTTTTTTTTTTTATGATGAAATCAATCAGGGATCAAAATTTAAACGAACTTCAAATTTCAATTTTATAGAAAAAAAGTATATTATACATAGGTACATATATATTGGAACTTGGAAGGCTTTAGTTTGGTAACTAATGTACTAACACAGTTCAATTTAGTATTTTAATTTTAACAAGTGTAATCTGCTTTGAAAATGCAGAAACCATGATGCATAAAAACAAAGTGCTACAAAGCTAGCTTATTCCGATTTTTCATAGCTATTTAGGTACAAAATGCGGATAGCACTCCTAAACACGTGTTGAAAAAATCAGAACAGCAACTAACTAGTTTATAATATTTTTATGTATTATTAATGTAATTTTAACGAGGTAGGTAGGTACAGTGCGTACAATTAGTTCGAATCGAAGTTCATTTGCGAACCTAACGTAGGCGTAAGATAATTATGACAATATAATTTGTCCTTATCAGATTTGGGAAATTCTCGAAAAGGCGTCTTTGTTAAACCTTTCTAATAATCCATTACTAATGACTTCAGTCATTATAAATTCTGTCGTCTAATTTAGGTTTACACTTTAGTTAGGTATGTACTTAAGTGACCTTCACTTCGATCGAACAATTAGATTCTATCGTTGTACTTAATTAAATAATTGAACCAACATTAGGGGCGGCAGACGTTAGCTTGCCTTCGGAATGTAGGCTTATCGGTTACTTATTTTTTTTTCTCATCGACGAGGTATCTCCAATTAATTTATTTGACGGTGGAGGCGATTTATACCTCCACTGAACTTAAATAATTTTTATTAGTTATTTTTTCTCTTTTTTATCACAAATTTTGTTTCGTTTTGACCAGCAGAGACTTTATACATCTCTACTATAGACTAATATAATTTAAGGAACGAACTTAAAATTGGGGACCTTATACATCCCTTTTATAAATGTATAATTGTATTATAGGTAAGTTAAAGTACTGTGTAAATGTATTTTATTCTGAAAAAATGACTTTCTGCCAAGTTTCTTGCGGCGCATTCTTCTTGGCAATGATGGTCTTTCCGAATGCGCTGGTAGTTTCAAAAAAATACATGTAAAAGAGCCCTTGGCAGCCTATTTACAAAATAAACCTTTGATTTTGATTTGATTTTGATTTTGTTTAAAAATAATTGTACAAAATAATTCGTCCTTTTTGGATTTTCCTTTCTAATAATCCATTACGATCTGTTGACGACGGAATTTAAAAACGTTTCCGTTATGGTATAAATGGTTGAATAACACAAACTAACACAAAAACAAAGTAACTAGGAGCCTTACTGAACAGCTGTTTATGCTAACAACATGTTAGAGCACCTAACTTTAAAGTTGATGTGAGCACAAAAAGGTATTTTAAAACTGGAACTTAAGTAGTTATTAATAATATACAAATTAAATACTAAAATGAGGCTCCAACCCAGCCAGCTGCCAACACGATCATTAGAAATCCTTGCGTATAATTTAAATCCAAACTAAAGGCCATTTAAGTACTAACTTATATTATAAAGATATAATCTAATTCGTCCCTATCTTATTTGGAAAATTTGCCGCAAAGCCTTCTTTTTATTAAACCTTTCTAATGATCGATAACGAATGATTAAGTCATTAGGAATTACGGCAGTAAAAGATTATTTTATATCACTCAATTTCTATTGCTAAACTTAACACCTAGCTATAATATATTTCTTTGATATTACACTTTTTTATATTATCAGTATATAATTTAATATCGAGGTATAAAATAAATCTTTAAAGCCGAGGTGATTATAGACTTGAAAATCGAAAATAATTTAAGCATTGAACGACTCAATAACGACTTAGTACGAGTACAGTGTGCTTATCTCTCTAACAATATTAACGCATTTTCAATTGAAATTTCGAACATTTTGTTGGTACATTATGAACTTGTAGATAGTGACTTAAAAATAGTACTACATAAAAAAAGCTTTTTTCTTAAGTTTACATACTTTGTGTTCAAAATATATGTCACTTGCGTAACTTAAGCGTAAAATTACAACGACAGAATTAAATTCGTTCTTTATGTATAAGAGAAATAACGAGTACAGCTTACTTTGTTAAAGGTACCTCGTATATGCGTATATGGGTACTTTTAAAGTAGCGGGAACTGCAGCAGCACCACGGTGTAGGTAAGCACGGCGGCCAGCAGCCGTAGCGGCAGCCCCGCGTCCACCGCGAACACGCCGAACGCGGTCAGCTTGCGGAACGTCGCGCGGTTGAACCGCACCACGTTCTTGCAGGTTCGACGCAGATCTATAGATAGCATTTGTGAGACTTGTGAGACCTAAGACGTGAGTCCTTTTACCTTACAATGGAACGTCGATCATCTGTTAACGCATATGTTAATTGCATTTTGGCATCTCAATTGCGTATAAAGAAAACATTTACCTGATTCCTCGAATTGTAGAATTTTAGCACAAAGGGCATCAGTTTCTGCGACAATCTTATAGAATTTGTCACAAGCGTAACAAAGACTGATTAAAACGGCGAAGTTCTTCGTGACCCATGAAAATGCGAAAAACCATGTAATCGGAGATGCAAACTAAAAAAGAAGAAATATGTATAAGTATCGACAACTATTGACAACGATATTTTTAAAAGGAATATTTTAAAAAAACTGTTTTTTATAATAGCAACGGTTAAAATTACGAGTATTCCCTTTGAAGAGGCTTACTTACTGCATTGCGCAAGTTGGAGTTAAGTTTAGAGAATTCTATAATCGTTTGGATGGTAATGAGGACGTGAGAAAACGTTGGCACCGCTTGGTTTGATATCTGCAAACAAAATGTAATTAAAAAAGCACAAATTACGCGATTGTCCGCCAACAGGATTAGCCACCGCCCCCAAAAGAATCGCCTTCACCCCCACATCTCAAGTGCTTCCTTAAATGTTCAAGCCTCGCATACGTATGAAAGTATGGGCCAGACTTTAACATTGCAAGAGTTGCGTTCGCAAGGGTATCTCCAAGTTACGATTGCAAAGAACATCTCTGCCAGCATTCATTTTTACCACAATCCCAAGTACTCTTATATATGTTTGTAGATATACGATTTAATACTTACTACAAATTGATACGCTTTTTCAGTAAGACGGGATGCTTTTATAATATCCAAGTACTCGTCCTCCATAGCTGTTCCGCTCAGACTATCTTCAACTTGCCCTTCAATCTGCCTCAAATATACATTTTTGTAATAAATTATTTTTTTATTCCACATTGATAAACACTTGCTAACAATATAAATAGTCCTCGATGCGTAAACAACATTAAGATTAATAAATACACCAGGTAACATTGTAAAAAAACCCGAGAAATCAAATCGAAATAACAATAATAATAAATTGTAGACCCAATAGAAACCGCACAAGCAAATGACATGAATCCAAATCCAGAACTTCATTTCTGACATGAATGTGACTTTGTTGAAATTGATTGCACGCAAGGCTCGCTGTAGTTTGATCGTCAGCAAGACATTGTTACAACTTTGAAAGGCACTGATTGTGTAAACGACGATGATTGACACAATGTTATAGATATAGTCAAACCACAGAAGAAAAAATAAAGTCGGTGTTGAAGACGAACCGTAGAGGAATCGGTGTGAGTGAAAACGATAGTAGCTAATGATCATTAAGACAGTGGCGCCAATGACGTATTTAATATACCCTGTTTCAGTAATCGGCGTGATAAAATTATGTTTTATTCTATAATTGGCGTTCAGGAATATACTCTGGCTTATGTTAATAGGGAACAGCACTGCTTGAAAATTTTCATCGATATTATTGCCAAGCAAACACTTAATTGGTACATTCTGTCTGACCACATTCCTGTTAGTATTCATTTCTTTGTTTTGAAGGTTTGAATGTTTATTTGCAGGTTCACTTTGATTTTTATGCCGCAAACAATTTAATAAGTACGACGATTTCTTTCCTTTCTTTAATGCTTAATGCTACGATACTAAACGTGCGATCCCCACCGAGGTATTGTTACTAAATATTTTTTCTTCTTCATGTTTCATTAATATTTAGGTACATTTTTTAATTTCAATAATAGGCAATCCCATTAATTCAGATATGGGAAATAATTTAAATAGAAAACTGTAGCGAGACTTTATTATAAATATGTAGTTTACATTAGGTACTTTCGTCTATCCTTATTAATTTTAAACGAGCATTTTCTCTGAATTCAACAATAATTATTGATTAGTTGGGGTGTCTCATGTTTTCTGTAGGTGGTGCCACAAAACGTATAAGAAAAGTATTTTATTGAATCAGACTAACGCCTACCTAACTTAGCGGAGGTCCATTTTAATGAACACTAAATATTTACCTTGCTACTCCGCTACTTAACAAGCCAAATATTTAGTGTTCATTATAAGATAAGTGTCATTAACTTATAAAGACACTTCAAACTGGGTAAGTACCTATACATATTAGCGTAGTATGTAGTATTACTGAGTAGGTTTGCATAAAATTTTAGTTTGAATGAAAGGTCACTTGCGTAACTTTAGCGAGAAATTATAACGACAGAAAATAATTCTTTCTTATTGAATTTGGGAAATTCTTTCTAATAATCCATCACAAATTATTTGATCATTACAAATTCTTGCGTAAAATTTAATACCAAAGTAAATGTATTTTAAGAAACTAACGAATGTATAATTGTTGCAATATAATCTTAATAATCCTTATCTGATTTGGAAAATTCGCAGTAAAGCCTTCTTTGTTAAACCTTTCTAATGATCGATAACGAATGATTGAGTCATTAGGAATTACGGCAGTAAAAGATTATGTATATCACTCAATTTCTATAGTTTAATCTGAATAGATATATACAATTCAATACAATACAAATACTCTTTATTGAATAGCACAAATCAGTACAAAACAATAAGTACAGAAACAAAAAATAAGGTAGACAATCGGCCTTCTTATCGCTTAATAGCTATCTCTACTAGACAACTTATACATATTAAGTACATATATTTTACTATGATATTATTTTTTTTATATTATATTTAATAATATAATATATTTTATATTGAGGTTCAAAAAACAACCAAAAGCCGAGGTTGTTCAACTTACTAAATCGTAGAGTATTAAGCATTAAACAACAAAATAACGACTCAGTGTACTTATCTCGCTTAGACAATTAACGCATTGTCAATTGAAATTACAAACATTTGGTACCTATGAACTTGTAGATAGTAACTAAATATATGACTATTATACGTAATAATATGCAATGCATGTTGCGTAAGTCTACGTACCTTGTGATCGAATTCTATGTCACTTGCGTAACTTAAGCGTGAATTTATTGCGACAGATTTGCTTTAACAAATTAGGAAAATTACAAGTATTTCTTCTATTCTCATAGATATATGCGTATATGTGTCCGTTTAAAGCAGCGCGAACTGCAGCAGCACCACGGTGTAGGTGAGCACGGCGGCCAGCAGCCGCAGCGGCAGCCCCGCGTCCACCGCGAACACGCCGAACGCGGACAGCTTGCGGAACGCCGCGCGGTTGAACCGCACCACGTTCTTGCAGGTCCGACGCAGATCTATAGAAAACATTTGTGAGACTTATGAGATCTAAGTGAGACCTTTTTCCTCACAGTGGGATACCAATTAACTGTTAACGCATATACAACAATACAATACAATGCAATAACCTCTTTACACCACATATAACAATCAAAACAAATACATATGCATATTGATATGTTTATTGCATTTTGGTATCTTAATAAGTCTAAAATTTTTATTATTTTGCGTATAAGGAAAACATGAATTTTACCTGATTCCTCCATTTGTAGTATTTTGGCACAAAGGGCATCAGTTTCTGCGACAGTCTTATAGAATTTGTCACAAGCGGTGCAAATACTGATTAAAACGGCGATGTTCTTAGTGGCCCTTGAAATTGCAATAAACCATGTAATCGGAGAGTAAAACTAAAAAAGGAAATAATTATGTCTAAGTATCGAAAATTATCGACAGCGACGTTTTTAAAATTGACGTTTAAAAACTGTGTTTTTTAATGGCAACGGTTTAAACTACAAGTATTCCATTTGCAGAGGCTTACTTACTGCAGTTGCCAAGTTGGAGTTAAGTTTAGAGAATTCTATAATCGTTTGGATGGTGATGAGGGCGTCAGAAAACGTTTGCACCGCATGGTTTGTTATCTGCAGACAAAATTTAATGTAATAATAAGAAAGAAAACAGAACAGAACAGAATCACAATAGCCACTGCTCCCGAACGTATCACCTTTACTTCAACATCTCAAATGCCTCTGCGTGTCACGAGTTCTTCCTTAAAATTGTTCAAGCCTCAGATCTGTATAAAAGTATGGGTCAGACGTATCATTGTAAGAGTTGTGTTCTCAAGGGAGTTTCCTAGTTACGATTGCAAAGTACCTTCCCCATATCAATAAAGGCTCTGCGGGCTATCTCATGCCCGTTTTCATTTCGAGATCACTCAGCTAACTTTCATCTATACATGTTCTTAAATCCTTATACTATGTGTGTTTGTAACTATATACGATTTAATACTTACTCCAAATTTATACACTTTTTCAGTAAGACGGTATGCTTTGATAATATCCAAGTACGCGTCCTGCATAGCTGTTCCTCTCAGACTATCTTCAACTTGCCCTTCAATCTGCCTCAAATATACTTTTTCATAATAAACCATTTTGTAATTCCACATTGACAAACAATTGCTAACTATATTAATAGTCCTCGACGCGTAAACAATATTAAGATCGATAAGTACAACAGGTAACATCGCAAGTAAACCAGAGAAAGTGAATTGAATTAATAACTCAGGTAATTTGAAGACCCAGTAGAAACCGCACAAGCAAATGATATGAATCCAATTCCAGAACTTCATTTCCGACATGAATGCGACTTTGTCGAAATTGATTGTACGCAAGGCTTGCTGTAGTTTGATCGTCAGCAAGACATTGTTACAGCTTTGAAAGGCACTTGTCGTGTAAAAGACGATGATCGACACAATGTAATAGAAACAGTCAAACCACAGAATAAAAAATAAAGTCGGGGTTAAAGACGAGTCCAAGAGGGATCGGTATGTGAGAAACCGACAGTAGCTGATGATAACAATTAAGACAGTGGCGCCAATGACGTACTTTATGTACTCTGATTTGGTAATCGGTGTGATAAAATTATGTTTTATCCTATAATTGGAGATCAAGAATATTCTCTGGCTTATGTTAATAGGGAACAACACTGCTTGAAATTCTTCATCGATTTTATTGCTAAGCAAACACTTAATTGGTACATGCTGTCTGACGTTCCTGTTAGTATTCATTTCTTTAAGCTTTTATACCGTTTATTGAATTTAAAACGCTTTTTAAAAATAAGTAGGTTGGAATGTTTATTTACAGGTTTTATGCCGCAAACAAATTATTAAGTACGACGGATTTTTCCTTTCTTAATGCATAATGCTGCGATACTAAACTTGCGATCCCCACCGAGGTGTTGTTACTATTTTTCTTTCTTCTTTATGTTTCATCAGTGCTTAAGTTTTCTAATTTCAATAAAAGCACTCTAATTAATTCAGATTATGTATCAAGATATGGAATATAAATTAAATAGAAAACTATCGCGAGACTGTCATAAATATGTTATGAGTCATAACATTAGAGTACGTCCATCTATCCTTATTACTTTTAAACGAGCATTTCCTCTGAATTCTGTATTAATTATTAATCAGTTGAGCTGTCAGAGGCCACAATATGTATAAGTTTAGTGTCATTAACTTTGAAAGTCAGTTCCAACTGGGTAGGTAAGGTACCTATACATACATATTACTCATATTAGCGTAGGCTTGCGTATAATTTTAGTTCGAATCAAAGATCACTTGCGTCACTTTAGCGCGAAATTATAACGACAGAAATTATTCGTCCTTATTGAATTTGGGAAATTACGCACAAAGCTTTCTAATAATTCATGACAAATTAGTCGATCATTACAAATCCAGGCGTATAATTTAATGCCAAACTAAAGTTCTTTTAAGAACTAAGTTCTGTGTATAATTATCACAATAGAATCTTATTAATGCTTATCTGATTTGGAAAATTCGCCGTAAAGCCTTCTTTGTTAAACCTTTCTACTTTATCGATAACGAATGGTTAAGTCATTAAAAATTACGCCAGTAAAAGATTATGTATAACACTCAATTTCCATTACCAATCTGAAAAGATATATACAATTCAATACAATGTAAATACTCTTCATTGTAGACCACAAATGAGTACAAAAAATACAGAAACAAAGAACAAGGTGAGCTTATCGCTTGATAGCAAACTCTACTAGACAACCAATACATATGCATACCCTATGCCTCTTTTTCAATGTTCTTTTTAATCCTACTTCTCCTCTTACTTGCATGAAAGATTTAGCTACTTAACCACTGGAAGCGGGGACCGTTTGTGGTCGAGCTCCAACCTCACACTTGCCTTTCCGCCTAACAAGGCATAAATAAATAATAAATAAAATAAAAGAAATTTTTATTTACCAATACACAAACAAAAATGTACATTTTCAAAGCATTAGGTACCTACAAAGTATTAGGTAAATAGGACAGGAGACTCAGCAGGCATGCTGGTTTTCAGTCTCCAACCTGATTAAAAACCAACTTAAAATCTAACTAAGCTAAGGTAAAGAAGGAAGGTTCGCTGCCAAAGCGACAGATGACAAAATAATTTCTTGCTGGTTCTAATATACATAATTCGGTAAGGGTTTAAGGCATCATCGTATGCCAAATTTTTCACGATCCGCTCCGTCAAGCTGTGGAACGAGTTGCCCCTGACGTTGAGGGAATCTCAGTCTGTGGCGGTGTTCAGGGGTGGGCTGAGTGAGACCTATTGTAATACTATCTGTTGTAAACTATTCCTTTCTGTATCAGGTCAGCTGGAAGAGATCCCTTCTTAGGGATAAGTTCGCCTTTGTACTATTTTCTGTTACTTCTGTATTTTAAAATTTTTATGTGCAATAAAGAGTTTACATTCATACATGCATATTAGTACTTTGATATATATATTTTTTATATTATCTTTATTATATAAAAATGGATCCCTCTTTCCCCTGGTCACGGCATCACGCGTGAACGGCTGGTCTGAGTGCGCTAATTGTTGTGTTTGTTATTTATTGTCATGAGAAAGTTCTTATGTACTTAACAATATTTTGAAAAAGACTGGTACTACGGAGATGAAGCCGCGGGGCTAGTCTTTAATAATTTATATTTTATATAGAAGTTAAAAAAAAACAAAAGCCGAGGTTATTCAACTAAGAAAATCGGAGAGTGTTAAGCATTAAACTACGAACACTGCTACGAACTAAGAACTCTGTGTACTTATCTCGCTTAGACTATTAACGCATTGTCAATTGAAATTACAAACAATTTGTACCTATGAACTTGAAGATATATGAGTACTTTTTATGTGTAATAATATGCAATGCATGTTGCGTAGGTACCTTGTGATCGAATTCTATGTCACTTGCGTAACTTAAGCGTGAAATTATTACGACAGATATTTTTTTCAAATTAAGGAAATTACGAGAATTTCTTTGTTAAATATGGCGTACCTCATAGATATATGGGTCCTTTTAAAGTAGCGCGAACTGCAGCAGCACCACGGTGTAGGTGAGCACGGCGGCCAGCAGCCGCAGCGGCAGCCCCGCGTCCACCGCGAACACGCCGAACGCGGACAGCTTGCGGAACGCCGCGCGGTTGATTCGCACCACGTTCTTGCAGGTCCGACGCAGGTCTATAGACAACATTTGTGAGATTTGTGAGATTTGTGAGTGTGAGACCTAAGTGATACCTTTTTTCTCACAGTGGAACAACAATCAACTGTTAACGCATATATTTTTTGACTTTCGGCGTCTCTATTGTCTCAATTTTTCTTTTTTTTGCGTATAAGGAAAACATTACCTACCTGATTCCTCGATTCGTAGTACTTTAGCACAAAGGGCATCAGTTTCTGCGACTGTCTTATAGAATTTGTCACAAGCGATGCAAAGACTGACTAAAACGGCGATGTTCTTCGTGACCCACGAAAATGCGAAAAACCATGCCTCCGGAGATTTAAACTAAAAAAAGAAGAAAAATGTATAAGTCGACAAATAGCGACAACGATATTTTTAAGTGACTTTTAAAAAATTGTGTTTTATACTGGCAACGGTTAAAACAGGTTAAAATTACGTGTATTTCCATTTGAAGAGGCTTACTTACTGCAGTGCTCAAGTAGGAGTTAAGTTTAGAGAATTCTATAACCGTTTGGATGGTAACGAGGACTTGGAAAAACGTTTGCACCGCTTGGTTTGATATCTGCAAACAAAATGTAATGTATTATGTAATAATTAAAAAAGCACAAATTACTTACGTGATTGTCTACCAACAGATTAGCCACCGCCCCCAAAAGAATCGCCTTCACGCCCACATCTCAAGTGCTTCCTTAATTGTTCAAGCCTGTATGTATGGGCCAAAAGTATGGGCCAGACATTAACATTTCAAAAGTTGCGTTCTAAAAGGGGATCTCCATGTTACGATTGCAAAGAACATCTCTGCCAGCATTCATTTTAACCACGATCCCAAGTACTCTTATATTATGTTTGTAGATATACGATTTAATACTTACTCCAAATTGATACTCTTTTTCAGTAAGACGGAATGCTTTGATAATATCCAAGTACGCGTCCTCCATAGCTGTTCCGCTCAGACTATCTTCAACTTGCCCTTCAATCTGCCTCAAATATACATTTTTGTAATAAACCATTTTTTTATTCCACATTGATAAACACTTGCTAACAATATAAATAGTCCTCGATGCGTAAACAACATTAAGATTAATAAATACACCAGGTAACATTGTAAAAAAACCCGAGAAATCGAATCGAATTAATAACGCAGGTAAATTGAAGATCCAGTAGAAACCGCAGAAGCAAATGATATGAATCCAATTCCAGAACTTCATTTCCGACATGAATGTGACTTTGTTGAAATTGATTGTACGCAAGGCTCGCTGTAGTTTGATCGTCAGCAAGACATTGTTACAGCTTTGAAAGGCACTGATTGTGTAAACAACGATGATCGACACAGTGTAATAGATACAGTCAAACCACAGAAGAAAAAATAAAGTCGGGGACATAGACGAACCGAAGAGGGATCGGTACGTGAGAAACCGACAGTAGATGACGATAAAAAAGACAGTGGCGCCAATGACGTACTTTATGTACTCTGTTTTGGTAATCGGCGTGATAAAATTATGTTTTATTCTATAATTAGAGATCAAGAATATTCTCTGGCTTATGTTAATAGGGAACAACACTGCTTGAAAATCTTCATCGATATTATTGCCAAGCAAACACTCAATGGAATCATTATGTCTGACTAAATTCCTGTTAGTATTCATTTCTTTAAATTCTGTTTTTAATTCTTTAAATAAATACCTAGGTCTGAATGATTATTTACGCGTTCACTTTGATTTTTATCCTACAAACAAATTAATACGACAGATTATAAACTAATAATAATAGCGTAATGCTGAGCCAGCGACCGTCTCACTTTTGCGGAGATACACACAACGCTGATTATCTAATTTTCATGTCTACGTTTTTTTTATGTTTCTTTTCTATAAAATTTTGTGTATCCTCTTATAGGTATTTGTGTCTTGCAAAATCAATAAATGTCTTCTTTCTTTCTACTATTTCCTTTTTTAATGCTTAATGCTGCGATACTTGCGATCCTCACCGAGCTGTGCTATTACTAATTTTGTTGTAATGTTCATGTTTCATCAATACTTACTTTTTAATTTCAGTAAGAGGCACTCCAAAAAATTCAGTTTTTGTATCAAGTAATGGACAATAAATTAAATTGAAAATTATCGTGACTATCATATTATTATGTATTTAGTATAATTTTAATTCGAATTAAAGGTCACTTGCGTAACTTAAGAGCGAAATTATAACGACAGAAAATAATTCGTCCTTTTTGGATTTGGGAAATTACACATGAAGTTTTTTCTTTGTTATACCTTTCTAATAATCCATTACGAATGATTCGATCATTAGAAATTCTTTCGTATAATTTAAATCCAAACTAAAAGGTCATTTAAGTACTAACTTAAGTATAATAACTAGCTTCTGCCCGTGACTTCGTCCGCGTAGAATTATACTTAAGAATCGATGTAATGGTTACTGGTGATATTCTGAAATAATTACGATGCAACTCTAGGCAGCTACAACCTTTGGCATGTTTACCGCTATCCCGCGGGAACAATGCAATTTTCCGGGATAAAAAGTAGCCTTTGTTTTAATCTAGGGTACCAGCTATCTTCCTTGCAAATTTTATCCAAATCCGTAAAATCGTTTCAGCGTGAAGAAGGAACTAACATACTCAGTCACATCGTCACGTCGTCATAAACTTTCGCATTTATAATATTAGTAGATGGAATGCCCTTAATTCCCTGGAGGCAAGGTAGAGCTCTCGTTTGGGATGCGACCTGCGTGGATACCGTCGCATCTTCCCATAATCCATATCGCCACAACGTCCGTCCGACCAGGTGCGGCGGCCACTGCTGCCGATAACCTCAAGCGGAGAAAATATGCCTACTTAGGGCAGGCAGAGCCTCCTATTTGTGCCGTTTGGGGTTGAAATTCTAGGTCCTTGGGGTCCAGGTGCCAAAGATCTTTTCAAAGAGATCTCAGCACGCCTGATCAAAACGACCGGTGACCAGAAGGCAGGCAGCTATTTCGGTCAGCGCCTCAGCTTGGCCATTCAACGCGGTAACTATGCCTGCCTCCTGGGAACCATGCGCCACTCGGATGTCCTGGTAAGTTTTATTTATTTATAATTTTTATTACCTATTCTGATACCTATACTTGAATACAAACTAGCTAAGTAAAAAAAATATTAGTAGGATAAATATATAATGTTTTTCATACTTATCTGATTTTTGAAATTTCACGTTAAGTTGGCGTAAAGCCTTCTTTAATAAACCTTTCTAATGATCGATAACGAATAATTAAGTCATTACGAATTAAAGTAATTAAAGATTATATCAGTCACTTTCTATTATCAATCAAATCTATAACGACTTTCATTTTTTTATTATTAACTATACATATTAATAAAAATGAATGTTGCTAAGCGCTAAACTCCAGCGCCCTGTTTTATAAAGTTAAAAGTTACAATTTACAAGCGGAAGTCTCTATCTAACGCATAGGGTCAGAAAGAGACTTCCGCTTGTAAATTGTAGCTTTATAAAATAGGGCCTTGAATGGCTGGATCAATTCTGCTATTAAAAAAAACATAAAAATAAAGAAAAATGAAACAGTGGCGAAATCGCGGAGAACAGCTATTCTTTAATAAGTATCATATTGTATACTAGCTTCTGCCCGCGACTTCCTCCCCGTAGTATTAGACTTAAGAACCGATGTTGATAGTATATTCTGCAATAATTATTTACGTTGCGACTCTAGGCAGCTACCTACCACTTTTGACATGCTTATCGCTTTCCCGCGGGAACTATACAATTTCTCGGGATAAAAAGTAGCCTATGTTTTAATCTACCAGTTATCTTCGTTCCAAATTTTATCAAAATCTATCCAGTCGTTTTAGCGTGAAAAGGAACTAACATACTCACACATCGTGCGCCTGTGCGCCTGTACGCTCCCCTCCCGTCTAAATTTAATTAAGGCCACGACACCGCCATCTCCTGGCGGCGCCTCCTGCCCGCACCGTAGCTCGCAAGCAGTCGCCGCTGGTTCGCGCGCTGCACCATATCAACGCGCTCCTCGCATCAGCACCAGAGCGTGACTTGTTTGCTGATAACTGGAGAAGTGTGTGCGTTGAATGTCTGCGTTTCTGTGAGGCGATGGATGTACGTGTGTCGTCATGTATTTAATTAATTAATTAATTAGTTATTATTGTAAATTTTTATGTGTTTTTAGTTTTATCTTTCTTTTATTGTCTGTCTTACTCAATGCCTTAGTGTCACACTGTAATATTGTGTAAGATATTTTATAAATAAATAAATAAATAAATAAATCGTCACATCGTCACATCGTCACAAACTTTCGCATTTATATATATTTTTTTTATATGAATGGGAAGGAAAACGAGCAAGTGGGTCACCTGATGGTAAATGATCACCACTGCCCATAGACACCCGCAACCCCGGAGGGATCGCAGATGCGTTGCCAACCTAAAGGGCTAAGATGAATGCCTCTTATGCTCGTAATTTCCCCGGCTGTCTTACTCTCCACACTAAAACACAGCAGTGCAAGCACTGCTGCTTAGCGGCAGGATTAGCGAGTAAGATGGTGGTAGCGATCCGGACGGACCTTGCACAAGGCCCTACCACCCGCATTAGTAGGATGGAATAGGATTGAGAGGCTGAAGAAAGTCTTAGTAAACCTGACGCGGTTAAACGCCGGCCCGAGCTCCAGCGAGTATGCGTATGCGTATGCACTTTTAGTTCAAATTAAATGTCACTTGCGCAACTTAATTGTAAAATTAGAACGACAAAATTTATTTCATCCTTATCGGATTTGGGAAATTACACGTAACGCTTTCTTTGATAAATCTTTCTTATGCTCGATAAAGAATGACTCAATCATTAGGAATTAAGCAATTAAAAGATTAGATCACTCGGCTAGGTAATTTCTATTGTCAATATAAATCTATATTACTTAGATATATAATGGATTGTTTTTTATTAATCTATAAATGTACTACACTCGGTTTCAATAAGGAAGGGTTGTATGTGACATTAACATTGACAAATCTAGAGGTGAGGCTTCCTTGTGACACCTTTCACATGAAACGATTATCGATTATATCTTAGTACTAGTAACAATCGATTCCATAAAAATAACGACTGCATATTTAATTCATAAATAAATGCTATTTCGATAAAATAATATTCAAGTCAATATCCTCAGATGTAATTATTATAATTCCTATTTTACGCTTTTTGCCAAGTTGTGTTTTTTCAACAAAATAGGTTGAATAAAATATTATTTAACTTCATTATGTAATTGAAGTTCTGAGGAATCTGTTTATTACCAATAAAATCGATTGGTATTGTGTGGTATGTAAAATACTCACTTCATAATTTTTGTATTTTAACCGATTACCCAATTATACATAGTCACCTCTCTAGTTGACCCTACGTGAAAAGGCGCCAAACCCAGAAGTCTTAGTGACACTCTTACAAGAAGCTGAGGCAATAGTAAATTCTCGGCCTCTGACTCACGTCCCTGTTGGTACTGACGACGAAGAGACCTTAACTCCATTCCATTTTCTAATTGGCTCGTCATCCAATCAAGTTTTACCTACTTGTCTAGATGATCGAGATCTCCTGCGACGGGTAGATTGGAGAAAGGCTCTGCGACTGGCTGATCACTTTTGGAACCGCTGGGTAAAGGAGATTCTTCCGACGATGCAGCCCCGTCAAATAGGCGAGAACAGGGAGCGTAACTTGGACATCGGCGACTTAGTACTGATCGTAGACGAGAACCTACCCAGAGGGGTATGGCCACGAGGCCGCGTTGCCGCAACCTTCCCTGGAAGAGAGGGTATTGTTAGGGTGGTGGACGTAGCCACGTCAGGTGGCCTCCTTCGTCGGCCCTCCAAGAAACTAGTCAGGCTGGACTCGTAAGAAAAGTTGCAAGTTCTTGCCTAGCCTAGCTAGTTTGTGTGCTTTCGCACACAAGGGGGTGGGATGTTGGCGCTGTAAATAGGTTTTTTATATTTGTCTGTTATTCCTTATTTAAAGTTGCTTTTTTTACATGTTTTTTTTTTTTTATTTGCTGGTATTTTTGCAAATAAGGTACGAAATAGCCTGTCTACTATGAAATTACTTGGCCTCCGAGAGTATGTACAATCACCCGAACTATTTCATAGTATTTTAGGCAAATTTAACCCTTTAATGAAAATGAGATGGTCTGATTTTGCGGCGGAGTCGCCTAATCCTCTGGCCTCAAAGCTAGAGCTCCTGTCAGACTTTCTAACACGCGAACATGAGCGTTATGTGAGATTTTCTTTGTCACCTGAAATGGGACGCTCTTCACTCACAGAACAAACCGCTACTAGGGTATTCGCACCGATTAATAAAACTTTTAAACGTGAAAGTATTCATTCTTTGACTCACAACAAAAATAAAGAACACAACAAAATTGAATGCATTTATTGTCATAAAACTCACAACATAAAAAACTGTACCGAGTTCACAAAATTGGCAGTTGATGATAGGTGGCGTTGGTTGCGCGAGCATAAAATTTGTTACAAATGTCTAAAACGCAATCAACATCAGTGGAAATCTTGCAAAGTGAACCCTTGTGGAGTCGACGGTTGCACATTTAGGCACCATCCTCTTTTACACGGAAGGCAGGATACGTTTTCATCACCGCAAACACCCGATACACAGTGTCACAATGCTGTGTGTGTAACTGCGTCTTCAAGTGATGTCCAGCAAACGTCGTGCTCCTCGCCGGCCGTCCACGAGTCACTGGAAGAAAAAGTGATGGTTTCTAATACAGGTATAAAGCGTAACAAAGATACGACCCTAACCAATTTACACACTTTGCTAAAGGTAGTGCCAATTACGGTTTTTGGACCAGCTGGCAGCTGTCAAACTTACGGACTACTCGATGATGGTAGTACCGCAACATTGATTGACGCCGATGTAGCTGCCCGTATTGGGTTGTCAGGGCCTGAAGAGTGTATTACTGTCAATGGTGTAGGTGGCTTACAAAAAACTACCAAGATTAAATACGTTGATTTTTACATACAAGGCAAATATGAATCTGACAGGTTCCTAGTTAAGCGTGCTAGGGCTATGCCTTCACTCAATTTGAACACCCAAACACTGTCCAAACAGACCGTAGAGTCCTACAAACACTTGCACGATATATCCGAATATTTAACGTATTCTGACGCCACGCCAACCGTTCTCATTGGTGCAGAGCACTGGCATCTCTCAATATCTCGTGATGTTCGTGCCGGTAGACGTAATGACCCTGTGGGCTGCCACACTTGGCTGGGTTGGACGTTGTACGGGGTTGTATGTGGTAAAACTAAGCCCGTCGAGTTTGTCAATCATTGTCAGATGGACCGTGCTCAGTTATCTGAAAATGAGAGCTTGGAATCGCTTATAAAAGAACATTACAAACTCGACTCGCTGGGAATTACCAAGCGCGAAACTTTGCATAGCAAGCTTGACTCTCGTGCCATTGAGATTTTGGATAATACTACCACACGTTTACCAACTGGAAGGTACGAAGTAGGGCTTCCATGGCGTGATAATATTCAATGTGTTCCCGATAGCTATCCACAAGCCTTATCACGATTTTTGAGCCTAGAGAGACGTATGATGAGAGAACCCGATTTTGCCAATGCGTACAAAAAGTTTATTGACAATATGATCGCTAAAGGTTATGCTGAAGAGTGTGATCCTGACACTTATTATGGTAATTCTGTCAACCTTAGTTTCCAAATTAATTCACACAATTGTTCAAACAAAAATCACGTTTCATCAAATAACTTTCAATATGGTACAGTCGGCCTGAATAAAGTGCAACCAAACGTTGACAGTTACCTGTCAAATGAAAATAATAACAAAATTAAATTACAAATATCTTCGGAACGGTCTGTAAGTGTTATTGACAAACGTATAAGGTGGTATTTGCCCCATTTTGGCGTGTACCATCCCCAAAAGCGTAAACTTCGTGTGGTTCATGACGCTGCGGCAGTGAATCAGGGCGTTTCATTGAACTCGTTGCTTCTTCAAGGCCCCGATCTTCTACAAAATTTATTAGGTATTTTGTTTCAATTCAGAGAGGGCGCTGTTGCCATTACTGCCGACATTAAGGAAATGTTTCCACAAATACGAATTCGTGAACAAGATAGGGATGCGCTTCGTTTTTTATGGCGCGACGTTCAGTCGAGGGACACAACGCCTCTAAAAGAGTTTCGTATGACAGCCGTCATTTTCGGAGCCTCGTCCAGTCCATTCACCGCGCTGTATATAAAACATAAAAATGCAATGTTGCATCAAGATTCGTACCCAGAAGCAGCACACGCTAGCATTCACAGCTCCTATATGGACGACTATTTGGATAGTCTGGACGATGTTGCCGAGGCTGCACGGCGAGCATCCGATGTAGTCACTATCCATCGTGCCGCTTGTTTCGAAATGTGTGGCTGGATTTCTAATGAGCAGGAAGCGTTGCGTCTTGTACCCGTTGAATTGCGCGCCACGCAGCCTACTGAAGTGTCACTTGGTAGTGAACCAAGTAACATCCGAGCATTAGGTGTCTCTTGGGATCCTATATCAGATACCATTGGTTTCAGGACTGGTTTAGAAGGTGTTAGCCTTCAAGGCAATTTAAATAAGCGTAAAGTGTTGTCCCACCTTATGAAAGTATACGACCCATTAAATTTACTTGCGCCAATAGTGGTCAAAGGCCGTATACTACTCCAGGAAGCATGGCGGTTAAATATTGACTGGGACACTTTGTTGCCACCGTCACAAGTCTTGAAATGGAACGAATGGTTTAAGGAACTGACTGATATCTCAAGTATTAGGATCCCACGTTGGTATGCTAAATTAAACGGAGAGCCTACTCATAGAGAGCTGCATATTTTCGCAGACGCGAGCGAGCTTGCCTATGCCACCGTTGCTTTTTGGCGACTTTTATACCCGGACGGTACAGTCAAGCTCGCACTTATTACCAGTAAGGCTAGAGTCTCGCCATTACGACCATGTTCCATTCCGCGTTTAGAGTTGCAGGGCGCTTTAATTGCCTCTCGCCTTGCTGTCACAATTAAAGAATTTCACAAGAAAAAGCCTACCCGAACGGTGCTTTGGACAGATTCGAGGACTGTCCTCGGCTGGCTCAGAAGCGACGCACGAACATTCAAACCCTTTGTGGCCCATCGTGTCGGGGAAATTACTGAAAATACGTGCGTACATGATTGGAGATGGGTCCCAACGGAGTTGAACGTTGCGGACGACGCCACTCGAGTCAAACCACTTAACCTCAATCCTAACCACCGATGGTTTACGGGCCCATCATTTCTTCTGGATCCTCCGGAGGATTGGCCTGTGCCTGTGGAACCAGCTGGCCAGCCTACCACTCTTCCTGAACGCAAGCAGTCTTCTGCACTTGTGGTTGGTCATCTGGTTCTCACCGCGGATTTTAGTCGCTTTAATGACTGGCTTCGCCTTCTCCGTGCTACTGCTCGCGTTTTGCAGGCTGCGGCCAAATTTCGCTCGGTATTGGACCGCGTTAATGTTACTGTTCCTAACACCGATGTTAGGATTCGTCGAAGTACGAACGCACTTACGTCCACCACTCTCATACCTCTCACAGCGGAATTAATGGAAGCCGCAGAAAGGCACGTCCTAGAGAAAGTACAGTCGGAATCATTTGAAGAAGAGATACAACAACTTAAGCGAAGAGAATTGCTACCCAAAAGTAGTCGCTTAGCGAAACTATCACCCAAGATGGAACCGAATAATTTGTTACGCCTAGCTGGTCGGATTGCTGCTGTACAGGATGTTGGTACGGAGATTAAGTCACCCATTATTTTAGACGGTCGCCACCCAGTCGTGCGCATGTTGGTTCATTTTTATCATCGTAAGGCTGGACATGCAAACAATGAAATGGTCGTGAATGAAATTCGACAAAAGTTTTGGCTTTTATCATTGCGCAGTACCGTACGAAACGTGGCCAGTAAGTGCTTGTTTTGCCGCATTAAAAAGGCGAAACCGATGAACCCAATGACTGGAAACCTCCTTCCGCAACGGCTTGCTCACCACCGCCGCCCTTTCACGTACACCGGATTGGATTATTTCGGCCCATTCAATACTACAATCGGTCGCAGACAAGAGAAGCGCTATGTAGCCCTGTATACATGCATGACGTCTAGAGCGGTTCATCTTGAACTGGTACACTCTCTCTCCGCTGATTCAGCCATAATGAGCTTGCGACGTTTCATTGCGAGAAGAGGAACTCCTGACACAATATTTTCCGATAACGGAACTTGTTTTATTGGTGCCGACCGCATCTTGCGAGAATTTTATAGATCAGATGTCAACGACTTTGCTGCCAGCAGAGGCATAAAATGGAACTTTATTCCAGCTGCTGCTCCCTTTTTCGGCGGTTGTTGGGAAAGGCTTGTCCGTACTGTCAAAGTCGCGCTGAACGCGACCCTACGTGAAAAGGCGCCAAACCCAGAAGTCTTAGTGACACTCTTACAAGAAGCTGAGGCAATAGTAAATTCTCGGCCTCTGACTCACGTCCCTGTTGGCACTGACGACGAAGAGACCTTAACTCCATTCCATTTTCCAATTGGCTCGTCATCCAATCAAGTTTTACCTACTTGTCTAGACGATCGAGATCTCCTGCGACGGGTAGATTGGAGAAAGGCTCTGCGACTGGCTGATCACTTTTGGAACCGCTGGGTAAAGGAGATTCTTCCGACGATGCAGCCCCGTCAAATAGGCGAGAACAGGGAGCGTAACTTGGACATCGGCGACTTAGTACTGATCGTAGACGAGAACCTACCCAGAGGGGTATGGCCACGAGGCCGCGTTGCCGCAACCTTCCCTGGAAGAGATGGTATTGTTAGGGTGGTGGACGTAGCCACGTCAGGTGGCCTCCTTCGTCGGCCCTCCAAGAAACTAGTCAGGCTGGACTCGTAAGAAAAGTTGCAAGTTCTTGCCTAGCCTAGCTAGTTTGTATGCTTTCGCACACAAGGGGGTGGGATGTTGGCGCTGTAAATAGGTTTTTTATATTTGTCTTTTATTCCTTATTTAAAGTTGCTTTTTTTACATGCTTTTTTAATTTTCTGTCAAATTTACTTTCTGTCTCAATATAACTCTTACGTCAACTGCGTGATTATTACTTCGCTCCCACTATTCTGCTCCTCCTGCTATCGAATCCTCAACATATTTTGGTCCCAAGGTTCTATGTCCCAGAGTATGTAAAAAAAGCAACTTTAAATAAGGAATAAAAGACAAATATAAAAAACCTATTTACAGCGCCAACAGTGACATATATTGAAAATTTGTACGTGAAAATTATGTAAACGCAAAAAACATCGCCGTGATTCTTTTTAGAACGTAATTAATGTACAGTACCAAGTATTGATTTATTTCTAAGTAATTCAATTTAGTATTGTAGGACGAAGAGGCGGGGGGGGACGAAACTTAAAGAGTCGGCTTCACGCGATAACAGACTTTATTACGATACAAGAGGAACATATACATACATTGAATGCTTCCAGAACTGATTAGTGTATCCAAACTGGGTTGAAGTACACTAGAACAGCAATGGATATCAATTAGTGCCAAGACGCTTAAGAGATTCAGCTAGGTGAGTGCTCAAAGCGTGCAAAGTACTAAGACCCTACTGGCGAAGCTCTCGACGAGTCGATGCGCTGCTCCGGGGGTCATGATTCTACGGGAGACAAACGATAGCGCGATCTAACTCGACGACAGCGCCATCTATTGGAGTTTATTGTAACCATGCCTCATACCGCGTAGATCATTATGGGCGCGGCAGTACTGCTCACGCCATCTAGCGGCGTATTATGTTTACTTTGTGTATATCGTGTTACAGCTCTCCCCCTCTGGCCACGAAGTCGACTCGACAAGTAGGACAGTAACCTCTATTGCCTTGCATTAATAGGTGGTTTCCCGCGGGGTTTAGCCACTCCAGAGGTGGTTGGCTTCTTGGGCCTTCCTCTTTGATGAAATTATCATTTTTCACAATCTCTAAGGTCGTGCTTCACATCATCTGGTGTTCTCAATTCGCGTCCAAATGTTAGGTACGCGGGTGTTCGGTTTCTCCCTCCCCCTGGACCAGAACTGCACCGATAGCGGTAGATGGAAAGAGTGTGTAATCAATCCCTTCGATGTCACACTCTTCATCATAGTTCTGGAGTGTATTTCTCGCATCTTCATAAAGTGCGTCCAATATGGGCGAGTGATTTATAGGATAATCGTGATGAGGTCTCTTCTTAGGAGGCGAGTGGAGATCCAATCTGATCAAAGGGCCGTAACAACGTGCCGTGTTGCTCTCCTCTGGAAGCGAAGGTGAGAAAGAGACGTCGTCATCAGGGGTAATGGCACCAATATCAACATTATCCCGAAACTTAATGAAACTCTCTTCGTAGAGTTCAAACTGTTCACCTGGGTCCTCTATGAAATGCCACGTGCACTGCGCCAAGCTGATGTCGATGTGAGCATCTTGGATAAACCCAACACCGAGAAGTGTCCGGTTGCGACGTGACTCAGGCAGAACTAAGAAAGTTGTCATCACCGTGCGTTCATTTACCTTCACTGGAGCCTGAGTAACAAGAACGCTTTGCCTTTTTTGGTTCCCGTCAGTGAACGCTATGCCGATTCCCACTTCTTTGAAACCATACCTCTTTTTCTTTAACGCGCAGTAAAGGGAGTATGAAGCAATACTGGATTTAGCGCAACAATCCAGGTATGCTGCACCAGTTATTCCACCGATCTCAACGTATATGACTGGCCGATCCCGTGCGTCAATAACTGTGTCGACAGAGCAAAATTCCACTGCTGGTGTGGGTTGCTGCGTTTTCTTTGAATGGCAGGTTAGGCAGTTGGTCCTAACTACCCCAGGAGCACCACAGCCATAACACCTAAATCTTGGTGTGGACGGAGACGGGTGCTGAACAACTGCATCAATTGTATCAGATCTCGCAGCTTCCTTTGGTGCGTTATCTTTGCGAGCAGTCAGCTTCCGACAATTCTCAGCGGCATGACCGTAGTTTTTGCAGTATCTGCACCGCGGTTTACGCATTAAGGTTGACCTGGCATCTTGGTTGTGCTGAATCGGTTTCGCTTCGTCGTGAGTTACAGCAACCTTTTCGTTTAAGACGTGTTCAGCAGCGTGAGCGGCTTTAAGCAATCCTTTAAAGTCCTTAAAGTCGGCGCGTGGTACCTTGTCTCGGATGTCTAAGCGCAGCAATCCGTATAACATATCTAACTGCACTGTTTCTGTATGTCCGGGGCTAGGTAATTGTGAGAAGAACAGCCGTTTCCGACGTATGAAGTCGTCTGTTGACTCGCCGTGCAGCTGTTTTTGTAGAATGTCTAGGTATAGCAGGTAAGGTTCTCGAACAGGTGCAAAGTTGTCCCGAAGTCGTGCCTCAAAGTCAGTCCATCTTGTAACGTCGTTTTTTACTCCTAGCCACCAAACTCCAGCTTCACCTTTCAGTAAGATTGGCAACTCGCTAAGGGCTGTTTGGTCTCCCATATCAGCTGATCGTTTGAATATGTTTACTGCAGACAGGAAAGCTTCTACTAGTTCCGGATCCTTGGTTCCGTTATAACTGTACGTACAGTTGATGAATGAGCCCCTATTAGTTGACGGAGCAGGCATTCTATCCAAAAGTTGGGCAAATTGGTCAGGTGAAAGCATTGTTGTTGGTTTCCTCTTGGTAGTTGTGACTCTTCCAGACCGCGTGATAAAAGTTGGGCTCTTAAATTTCGACGTTCCAAAACCTCCTCGACTCATTAATAATGTAGGTCGTCTATTAGCGTATGTCGTAGCGTTTCTCGTAGCGCAGGTCGAAATCCGTAGCACCGTAGCTCGTAGCCGATGACGTAACGAGTCACGTAGCAAATGACGTCACGCAGACGGGTCCCACGTGCAGGCGCCAATGTAGGACGAAGAGGCGGGGGGGGACGAAACTTAAAGAGTCGGCTTCACGCGATAACAGACTTTATTACGATACAAGAGGAACATATACATACATTGAATGCTTCCAGAACTGATTAGTGTATCCAAACTGGGTTGAAGTACACTAGAACAGCAATGGATATCAATTAGTGCCAAGACGCTTAAGAGATTCAGCTAGGTGAGTGCTCAAAGCGTGCAAAGTACTAAGACCCTACTGGCGAAGCTCTCGACGAGTCGATGCGCTGCTCCGGGGGTCATGATTCTACGGGAGACAAACGATAGCGCGATCTAACTCGACGACAGCGCCTACTGCTCACGCCATCTAGCGGCGTATTATGTTTACTTTGTGTATATCGTGTTACAGTATTTATTATGCTGTCAAAACTTTCGTGAAACGCTAACAGTTACATTCTATGGATCTGTCACACAACCCTTCCTTATTGAAACCGATCGTATGCGTTATTGTTATCACCAGTTGTGGGCTAACAACATGGGCATACAATGAATCACTATACGTGTTACACCATCTACTGAAAACCTCAGACACCCCAACTGATTTATAGTTTACTTTAGTGTTTATTGAAGTGAAAAGTTCTTTAGCGGCGCTTTTTTGAATGTGGCAATAATTTTTATTTTTATCTTTATGCCCTCGACTGTACATCCTCACTAATAATATAAATGCGTATGTGAGTTTGTTTGTTTGTTACGCTTTCACGCTTAAAATATTCAACCAATTGAGATGAAATTTGGTTAGGTGATAGTTTGGGACCTTGGAAAGGACATAGAATAGTTTTCATCCCGGGAAGTCGCGGCAAAAACTAGTACATAATAATAACGCTTCGGTAATCTACTTGAATTTGGAACTTTCAAGCATCTAGGTATAAACGATTTGTGTACCAAATGCAACATTATCATACATATCACTGTCGATTCATATCTACCCTAGGTACTTGAAATGTATGTATTGTGAAATATCAACAAATCATCGAGTGATAATGTGTTCCGTTATTTATTTTTGCTCCGAATCTAGGTACACTGCACTTCACGTGTCATTACCGTGGGGCCAAAGTCCAAAATCACTAAACGATGTCTGCTGATATTGTGAAGTATTTGCTGTGCTTTATCCTTCACTAGCTTCTGCCTGCGACTTGGTCTGCGTAGAAATATACATGTAAACCTTCCTCTTGAATCACTCTATCTATTAAAGAAAACCGCACCAAATTCCGTGGCGTAGTTTTAAAGATCTAAGCATACATAGGGACAGACGGACAGAAAGCGGAAAGCAACTTTATTTTATACTAGCTTCTTCCCGCGACTTCGTCTGCGTATTATACATATAAACCTTCCTTTTGAATCATATATTTTAAAGAAAACCGCATCAAAGTCCGTTGCGTAGTTTTAAAGATATAAGCATACTTAAAAAAAAAGACAATAACAACAACAAGTACTTCAGCCACCATTAACCACCATCCACCACCACCACCATTATTTTTGCAGCCAGCCGCCATTGTAATGGAGAAAGGTTTTCTTCCTTTAGGATTACAAGGTCGCCAACACGAAGCTCTTGCTGTCGAGTTCGCCACTTCGTCCGTTGTTGAAGCTCGGCCACAAACTCCCGGCGCCACCTTTCCCAAAAATGCTGCCTCAATTGCTCGATAAGTTCGTATCTAATAATAGTAGATTGTACACCGAGGGGATAAAGCACTGTATTATGTCACGGGCGCGATATTGAATCCTGAGCGCAGCGAAGGACTCTAAATTTAACTCCCGAGCGAAGCGAGGGTGTTATGAGTTAATTCCTGAGCGTAGCGAGGGAATTAAGATGAGTCCTGAGAGGAGCGAAGAATTTAAGCGCACCCAAGACATAAACAGTTTTATCCCCGAGGAGTATACTCTACTTTTCTCACCTTTTGCGAGACAATAAAAACCAAGGCAACTAGAAAAAGAATTTAATTAAAACAACAGTAAAACAAAATTAAAAGTAAAAAATAATATTTGAGACATTGGTCCAGTTGTGTAATGATAAGTAATATTTTTATTTGGAATCTTAGCAGTTCTAATGCATACCTCACTGTAATTACAGCGTCAGCAAAGGCTCGCGGCTTTTGTTTTATTTGAAATTTGTTTCGGTGGTGGTGGTCGTCGTGGGGCTGGCGCTGCGGCGGGTCGGGTGGCATGGCCATCTCGATTTTCGGAGCCGTGCGATTTTTACGAAATTAGACTTTAAGTGTATAACAATAAGAACTAAGACAAGTGAGATTCATATTACTAACCGGCGGGTTATAATGAAATTCAGTACAATATTATTACCCGGCTAGAGCCAAGGGCTATAATGAGTTACTTTGAGTAAGGTTTACATGCTATATAATTAGCCATAAATAAATAAATACATACTGAAATTGTAGCGAATTCGGAATTATAACGCTTATAAATAAATAAATAAGCATACTTACATAGGGACAGACAGACAGCGGAAAGCGACTTTGTTTTATTACTATGTAGTGACTATGTAGTGATCCTTGAAAGTAGGTACCATTCGAAAATAAGATATAATTTATGTAGGTACTGCTGCAAAACCACGTCCCAAATTTAAGTTAAGTAATCGATAACTTTACGATAATAACGATTATGTTTACATATTTTTGCAACTTTGCGCGAATCCATGTTTTTATTTTTGACCTTGACTGTACACATTATTTACAGTTCATTTTAGCAAATAACCCCCTTTTTGGGCTTCGCAGTCGGGTAAAAAATAATATGTAGGTATATGTGATGTCAACCCCAGGTGTATAGACAGCTTATTCCTCCGAGATAGACAGCCGTGTAGATAATTAATACAACCCGGTACCTAATAAAAAAACACCTGGAACCCACGATATCGGTTAAGATAATTCCTATCTAATTTAAACTTTATTTTACCCGAGATTTAGATAATGTATTATCAATAACTGCCACTGAATCACGTTTTTTTAATACGCAGTTAGAAGCACGTGAGTATTTTGTTTTGGATCAGATTTATAACATTTCAAAGAAATGCTAAGGTAATACAGGGTAGGCCAAAATTTTATTACCTACATCTTATTCTGTATGTACCTACTGCAGCGTTACGCTGCCGTCATGCGACCTCTTTGTTAATTTTTTTTCTTAAAAGGCCTGGCTGGTTACAGCTGAATTACTTTTTTTTCTTAATTAAAGTATTGATTTTTGATTTTGACATTTGAGGGTGGTGCAAATCGACGGCCCCCGCGAATAAACGTGTATTCTCAAAACACCAACTTTACAGGAAAAATAAAAAACCGAAAATCTTGAATACCTCTTTACCTAATGGATTTAGATTATAACAATGTATGGAGAAAACAATGGAAATATATTATACAATATATTTATGACCTAAATAAAATTTTAATTCCATGGGTTTTCAAGAAAATGTGGAAAAACTATATTATTTTTTTATTCTTGTGAAACTTTATTCCTTTCTTCGATATCAAGAAACTTTACACTATTATTCCTGTTAAAACACTAAGCGATTGACTAGGTATTTGACCAATACACTAATTTATCGTAAGAAAATCGTTTTGATATTTATTCTTAATAAACGTTTGCATGGATGTTCGTGTGATTTTTAATTAACATCAGTTATACCAATAGATTGTTATGATTTTGTTATGGGTTTTTGTATGGCATATTGATTTAGTATTATCGTTTTAATGAGTTGCTTATGCATTAAGAGAAAACATTTATTATTCCTTGTGCATATTTTATACATGAAAAATAAGTGTAGTATTGTTATTGAAATTGTTAATAATGAATTACACTTTCTAAAATGAATTTGAACCATTTACTAGCGTAAAAAATAGGTACTTAAAAAGTACTTAACAAAATTATAAACACAGATTTAATCCGTGATAACGAACATAAAAAATTAACACAAAATTTGTTTTTACTCCTTTTAAAAAATAACATCACAATCGGTTTATTTTTAATCATAAAGTGACCTATATAAGTGTAGATAGGACGTTTTTTTCTGAAACAGACTAAAACTATTCTTCTTCGTCGCAGTCTCAGCAATCGTGTTTGATGAATTTTGAGATTCGTGTGTTGAGTCTACCATATTGCGACATATGAGCTGAAGATTGCAGCCTCATATCATGTGTCGGTCTTCTATGAATGATATTGTTGGAGAGCTCCTAAGGCCTAATCTGGAGTCTAGAGTGGAGTCTTAAAGAACTGGAATCCCATGGTTTGGACAGTTTCCACCAGCACGTTGTTTAACTCGTCCGTTGTTTTGCATTCGGACGGGCACTGGAAGAGATTATGGAATGCGAGTTGGAAGTTTTTGGCGATCTGGACATGGCAGGACTTGAACGGGAGAGCGGAAGACCATGTTAAGCCTATGTCGTATATCTCAAAACGTTTTTTTGAGAAAACAGGGCTTAAAGGTTCTATTTTTCCAATCTTTTGACAATAATTTAGAAGGATTCAAACACAGGTCAAAAAAGTAATGAAATAGATTTCTGATAGGCTAAAAAACTGTCGGAAGAGTTTTATATGTTTTGTAGACTGTATATTTTTTCAGAAACAAGCTATAACGGAGCCTGAACGCTCTACATCTATGTTAGAATGACTTTCTCAAACCTTTATTTGAATTCAATTTAACTTCGATGTGAATTCATTTTCCTTAGTCATGTAACTGGCGCTTCAGTAATTTAATGCAACTTAAGATTCAGCATTTTTAACCGTAACACGCAATGGCAAAAACAGAGTTTATTTAACTAGTGAGACTGACCCGTACAACGGACTGATCCACAAAAATACTGTGGGTCGGTTAAAGAATCACATCGTAAAATAGCATTTAGGCTTGTTACGCTACGCGTATCTCATGTAGTTATCTTAATAATGATTATTCAATGTGCCTCTTACAATACGATAATCACTTCCGATTTTCACCATGCCTATCATGGCTAGAGACATCACTGAATATTTGCTTTCTGGTCATCATAAAAATGACGATCTCATTTTTGGTCGAGCCATCGGGGCTCATCTGAATTCACTACTTATAGGATGATAGCTTTTGGAAGAAGGAGTTTATCACTATAGAGCACCTTTCTCTTCTAAAAGTCAATCGGCCGCTGCGGGCTGTCTGCTGTCAAGTGCCCTTAGCTACACGACCCTACTACCAACACATCGCCATTTCGAGAGCCCACCTTAGCGTTCAAATCTCTCATAACAACGTAAAATATGCTTCGGAGGTATACATGGCTTCAGAGATCTTCTCATACATAGCTTGCAAGTATTTCATCGTCAGGGTGTGTTGGTGTTGGCGCATTTAACTGTATGACTTCCAACTAATACTGTTCGGTGATTCTTAGTATTAGTTTTGCTCGAATATCGACTTTTACCACATTGCTAATGAAGGACTAGTGGATGAGAAAACCGAAACCACCTTGCGACTCACGGTGTCCATCCCGGAAGAAGAGCAAGTTGTTGGAACGCAATTTACTCAATAAGAGGTCCAGCTATACTATCTTTTCATTGGTTCGAATCTTGTGTACGTTGCGTATGGCCAGTGCCAATGTCTGGAGAGGATGGCAGCGGGGAATTACCCGGGACATCTTAGCAGCCACTGCTCCATCGTTACGTGAACCGCTACCTAGGCCAAAGGTAGAAAAGCCACAGGCGATAAGTGGTTGTGTCTGTCATTATGAGATGGGGGCAGTTTGACATAATCTCTACGCTTGTAAGGTGTATTTGCACACTAAAACTTGAAAAATTTTATTAACATTGGCTATTACACAACCAAATTTATTTACTTGCATATTGCATAAGACATTACAAAAACGTACTTTAAAATAAATTACACGAATAAACGTGCAAGTAAGTTTACACAAGCTACAACATGCTTCGTACGATGATACACGCTTTTTATTGTTAAAGAAAGATGAGACATATGCTTAACAGTGGTTTATTTTATTTTTCGAGTGAATTCTGTATTAAAATGTTCCCTGGAATAAGCGTGGAAGTGACAATAACATAGGTTATTTATCATTATTTTTGCTTGAAAAAAATCTGGGAGGTGCCTTATAGGTAAAATAACGCATTTATGCAATAAAAAAAAATTTGTGTAAGTGCTCTTACACGTTTATTCGCGGGGGCCGTCGAAATGTTTTCACGGGTTTGGTAGCCGATGCCGATACAGAAGAATTTAATTGAAAATTATTTTGTAAATATTGTTTTCTTGTTTGCTACCGAAAGAATTGGGTACACCCGTATTTTAATATCATCGTTCAGGCTACTTGCCTGGTTGTGGCGGCGATTGTTATTTCCTCGACGTCTTGACAATTTTATATGATTCAAAAAGGGCGTTTTCCGGGTACGAATAATTTTATTATTTTCATTTTTATTCCTGACATACATTTTCGTAGAGCTTTTGGTTATTTACTTCGTACGTGGCGTCATAAAGTTATGTTTATTTTCAGCCTTTAGTTGACCCTCAGTATTTTCTTCCGATCCAGTCAACTTCAAACTATTAAGTACTACATATATTTCACCCACGGATTTTACTTTTAAGATTGAAGATTGCTGTTGGATATTTTTTGAATGTCTGGAATTTCAACATACGCGTTTCGAGTCAAAATATTATTTTTATAACACATCGGTTTATTTAAAAATTAAATTTAAGAGCCTGAGATGTATATGAAAGGTCCTTTCGTTAACGAATATTTTTTATGATAGTACTTAAGTTTTGTTGTACAGTTTTAGTTTTAATATGTTTTTGCCGCGCATAATGCGCATATATTTGCAGTTGAAATTTGTGTAAATAAATGTTTGTTATTTTATATATTTGTAGAGTTTTTTTTCTCTGCACTACGTATGTATGTATGATTACAAAGTTACTTTTGCAATTTTATTCAATACAGTAATTTCGGGTATCCTTTTCTCATTTATGAATCAAATCGACAGGGGCCTTGGTCAGCCGACACTAAATTATTTATAAAGGCCCTGTCGTCCCGGTTGGTCGACGCTTCAGGGGACCCAATAGCTGACGTGTATTTATCCCAGCGGATCGCACTTGCGGTCCAAAGGGGTAATGCCGCTAGCGTCCTGGGAACCCTGCCACAGCCAGCAGGGCTGGACGGGGTGTTCTTTTTATAAAAAAATTTTTTTGTAAAATTTTATTTGTAAATATTGGTTTCCTTTTTTATTCATAGTTAGTTTAAGTTTAGTGTTTAATTTAATCATTGTTTAATTTGTTTTTTGTAAATCTGTATAAAGATTTAAGTTAGGTAGGTATGATAGAATAATTCACCTCAATTATTAGTAATGGCTGTAACAGCGATAGGATTAGTGTTTAATTAACTTGATGAACTCAAAACAACTGATCGCACCTCTTGTAAATAAGGTAATTAGGTCATTGCGATCCAAGAGCCTTGGTTCGCTTATAAATAGAGACCCCTGCGCTTGCGCGGCGTTTATCTAACTAGGTTACTGGGAATTATTTTATAATAATCTTATTCGGTATGTGATGGCAAACTACAGTCATTATGGTATAAAATAATGCTCGGTGCCTTTTATAATTTCCTAGCCAGCAGGCTTATTACGTAACTCGCTCGCGATCACCATCGTCTTCATTTTGACAGTTCATGTATGGGCTGACAATTGGCATCGGAATCAGCCAGCTGTCATATTCATACAAGAACTGTCAAAATGAACCCGATGGCGATTGCGAGCGAGTTAGGTACGTAATAAGCTAGCTGAATGACACAAACGAAACTTTATAGTTTAGCCCTGTCAGCCTGTTTGACTGTCTTTATATCGTAGGCATTTTACTCTGAAACCATTCTTTAGTGAACCGCTATGTTTATAAACTAGCGACCCGCTTCGGCTTCGCTCGGGTACAATGTGGATACAACACAGAAAAAAACCTTGAAAAATTATAAACCTAAAGTTTCTCCATGAATCACTCTATATTACATAAAAATTTATTTAGATATGGGAACCAAGTAACAATTACTCTATTGGCGAAAACCGCATGAAAATCCATTCAGAAGTTTTTTAGAGTCTATCGCGAACAGACCCACATACCTAGAGACAGATGCGGCGAAGAATTTTGTTTTTTTAATATGTATTTAGTCGCTAAACCTGGTTTAAAGCCACACTATACTACACACGACACACTTTGTGCAACTATTTGCCTAGATAATTTAGCTACCGGAGTCAGTGGAGAGAAAAGATACAAGCCCATTTACATCTAGCTGAGGGTAGTAGGAACTGAAGAGAAGAATAAATTTAGGAAAGTTGCATCCGTACGCAACAGAGGGCGAAATACGTGTCCCAGTCCCGCCCACAATGCAGTGTAAAGTGTAACGCATTGTGGGCGGGACTTGGCGGGACATATTTCTAGCTATAACATGTTTTACTCAGCAAAGACTACACTTTCAAATAGGTAAACTTGGTTTTGGATATCTGCCTGGAAGATAAAGAGGCAATGTCAGGGCAGAGATCCTTGGAGGTTCACGCCGGCGGTTACGGTGCAGCCGTCCTGAGGACTTTGGATGTCTGGCGCGCTGAACACACCAATAACATTAAACTATTAACATTTTGAACTTAAGACAGAATCGGGTGACCGTTTCTCCTTACCAATATATATCCAATACCAATGTAATGTATACACAGCAAAGCTATTCGGTAAGCAGGTTTAAAGCGGCGCGTGCATGCAAAGGGCTTACCGAATTGCTTTACTGTGTGTATGTGGATGAAAGAAAATTAACTAAACAGATTTATATGGGGAGTGTGAATGGATGCGTTGGGAGGAAGGCCTAGACGGACGTTCCGTGATCAAATTGGGGACGTTTTGGAAAAAGGTCAGGTCAAGAGTACCCGAAACCGACGAGCATGTATGATGATTGATGAATGTGGATGAAGCGAAAGAGGTATGTCAGGATCGTAGCAAGTGGAACAAAGTAGTCTCTGCCTACCCCTGTGGGAAAGAGGCGTGACGTTATGTACGTATGTATGTATGAGTATGAGTATCCCGGTTTCCTCCTTGGAACGAATGGTCACATTGGAACGAATATTTTTCACCACACGATTTATACGATTGATACGATTTTTTTTTAAATATGAATAATAATACGAATATGAATATACTTTTTCCGGAGGAAAATTGCATTGCGCACTCTCGCGCCGTGGGGACGGCATGGGAGTTAAGGTCCGACCACACCGCCGCGTATACGCAGTGACGTGTCGTAGGCGTCACGTTTTCTCACCGTTTCTTCATACATTTTGTTGCGTATACGCACCGTCAACGTCATTTACATACCTGTGTGGTCGGACGTTTATGTGGGACTCTCCTTCTCCACTGCCCCCTTTCTTAGCGAAAGAAGGGGGAGGCATTACCACCTAGAAACCCAACGGTATTCCCTCACTGCCATTGGAGGGCGCCACGGGCCAAGTTACGATTTATACCTATACTAGCTGTTGCCAGCGACTTCGTCTGCAAAGAATTCGTTTATCGCTATCCCGCGGGAACTACGCAATTTTCCGGGATAAAAAGTAGCCTATGTGCTATTCCAGACTTTTCTCTGTTACTCTATCTATGTACCGAATTTCATCCAGATCCGTTGGGCCTTTCTGGCGTGATTGAGTAACAAACAAACATCCATCCATCCATACTTTCGCATTTATAATATTAGTTAGATTAACGAGCAATCTCTCTCTCTCTCTCTCCAGCCTATATACGTCCCACTGCTGGGCACATAACGAGCAATAATAAAGGGTATCTTTCTATGAAACCTTGTAGAGAAACGATCCGTTTCTTCGCTCTTCAGCGCAGATTATAACCATGGACTTTGGATGTCTGGCTTGTTGGAGATACAGAGTTCGATGATACAATGTATGTCGATGATTTCACTTTTATGTTTGGCGCTAGATTTGCATAAAGTATATCTGCAGCTGCGAACCTTATCACACGTCAGTAATTAACCACTAACCAATATCGAATTGTTATGCTTCAATAACAAAATTGATAGTGGGGATGTATCCTGACTCATAAATCGAAATATTTATCACCTGGGGCCTTACCATGACGTCCTAATTCCGACGCAGTTCAAGTTTTAGCTGTCACTTTTAGTATGAATCTGACAGCGAGCGGACCTAAACTGAAACGCATTAATACGTCATGGTACGGCCCCTGATCTTTAATGACGTGATGCTAAGGATTACCAAACCACCGCGTTTACGCAGTGACGTGTCGTAGGCGTCACGTTTTCTCACCGATTCTTCATACATTTTGTTGCGATTCCGTAACGTCACCGTTTTTTAAGCGGCGGTGTGGTCGCACCTTAACATTGCCAGCTGGACTCTATTTCACCAATGCGACAATAATTGTCGATGACTAGTGACAAATTCAAATTGCAATGCGTGGTCAAAGAAGCCAACCGTCGTAGATTCTCGTAAATGTAAACAGAGTTGTCACATGTCACCGACAATTGTCACTTTGGTGAAACAGCGGCCTGGGGTGCTATTCACTAACATAATAAGATATGTACGGTCTTACTTCCGTACATTTATGCTTACACGCGACCTACTTTTGGCTGCGTCATAGCATTCATTATAATATTATATTTTTAATATAATCGCGCGAGTGCGCTACTAACTATCGTACAAACCACATCTAAAGAGAAAGTAACGCCAACCACTTAACTTTAAACCCTTACTTTATATCTAACTAACTTTACTTAACTTCAAATAAACTATACGTGAATAACTGCGGCTTCTTTCTCTGCACTCAAAGAACTTACTACAACAACAGCAAGAAAATGTAAGGAGCTAACTCTGGCCCTTACATTTAATGGTCCTTCGAACCGGATATAAGTACTTATTCAGAACTGCAAGGTGAACCAAAAATTGATTTTGATTAAGAGTGCTGTGCTAGCTAAGGCACCGATTACTAAACTCGACGCTTTAGAGTGGTGGTGCTTGCCACCTAAGGAGTAAGGGAAAAAGTACCTATATGCTCTCATATACCTACTCGATTTAACCTTTTCGCCGTTACGTCAAATACAAGAGACGTCAGACGTCATCCATACACCAGACTTCTTTATTATTACGATGCCTTAAGTTGAATTTAAACCAATTGAACGAAGTTTGCTTTTGCATTGAAGTAATGGACGTATATTAGATCATTGGCGTTAAAAAGGTTAAAGCCCGATACCGTAACTAACGTACTGGAACTCTTCAACGGTTACTTAGTCCATTGACTTGAAATTTGGTTCACATATTTAGGACTGATGACAATGCGCGGTGACAATCGCGGGTGGTAGGACCTTGTGCAAGGTCCGTCCGGATCGCTACCACCATCTTACTCGCTAATCCTGCCGCTAAGAGAGTAAGACAGCCGGGGAAATTACAGGCACGAGAGGCATTTCATCTTAGCCCTCTAGGTTGACAACGCATCTGCAATCCCTCCGGGGTTGCGGGTGTCTATGGGCAGTGGTGATCGCTTACCATCAGGTGACCCACTTGCTCGTTTGCCTTCCTATTCATATTAAAAAAATGCAAGTATACAGTCAACAAAAAGTACAGTCAGCAAAAAAGCTTGTACTTAAAATGATTATTTTAGGTTAGGTTATTTCTGTAAAAACTTACACTACTTACTTTACATTACACTAGAGTTTGAAACTTACACAGCAATTTAGGTAAGAGGTATTTTAATAAAACACTCACGTAGAGCGGGCATGAAACACCTTTGCATCATCCATTTTTTTTACATGGTTATCTCGCCATAACATCCCACCCGCGGACACTTATCTTACCTAAACACTATATTTTGCAATATTTAGACATATCGGATGTTGTTTGCGCTCGCGATGAGGCAGGTTAGTCACGATAACGCGACGGATGCAGATAGTCATGCTCTGAGGGTGAGGGTGTCTGGACATGTCGGAACTTGTCCAAGACCAGAGACTAACAAAGTAAAGACCACTACGACAGCCTTAATTACTGCATTGTAGTGGTGCGGCCCAACAGGGGGGTTACTCAGAAATTTTAAATTCGAAGTTCGTAGGTATCATACTATCCCTTACTCTTCTATTACTGATACTTAGCGTGAGCAAAACGACTCGAAACGCACTTCGAATTTGTTACTTCAGAGCAGAGAGAAACAATTTGTCCGATACAGGAAACAATTTGTCCGATACGGTGCAGCACTGTCACTTGAAAATGGGTAAAGTAAAAGTGCTAAAGACCGCCTTAAGTACATACCAATTCTTTGAATGCTCCTGAAAAAAAAAATATTTTTGCTAAAGCAACCGTGTCACCGTATAGGTGCAATATACAAGTGGCTTCCAAAACCCAAGCTGGATTAACCCTACCACATGCAGTAAAGTATAAACGACTGTTTCGTACTAGCATTGAAAGTATAAATATTCTTTATTAAACACCACAAATCAGTACACTAAGATTACAAAAATAAAAAGACAAGGTAGACATTAGGCGTTCTTATCGTTTAAAAGCGATGTCTACCAGACATCCGTTTAGATAACGAAATAAATTCGAGTATTAGTGAGATTAACAGTTTTTTGCACCCATGTTAAAAATAAAAAGTATTTTTTTAACTACTTATTTACAAACGGCATGGTCATTCTAAAATTTGAATACTTATGGCAATTAGTAAAAAAGTTATTCTATCCTTAGCCCTCTGGGCTGAAAACCAGTCCATGGGTGGTGGTCGCTTAGCATCAGGTGACCTCTAGTTGCTCGTTTACCTTCCTTGTCGTATAAAAAAATTAAGCGCATTCAACAAAACGTATCTACATTCAGCAAAAATCTTTAACCCAAAAATTCAATTTACACTAAAATTTATTATGTCCTAATTTATCCTATTTTTTTATAAGTAGGTACATTAACCGCCTTATTCATAAACGCTCCTTAGGCTTCTGCTAACTTATCAATTGACAACATTTCATTTTTATAACACCTGAAAATGTATATGTGGTTCGAAAGCATTTTGCCTCCTGATCACTGTAATATGTTTATATAATTTTAATATCGCTTATTATAAAAAATAAAAAATAATTAAAAATATCTCCTAATTTTACTAAAACTACCACAGGATAGGTGAAACGCCTTTGCTTTTTTCATGAGAAAAATAAGCTATCATAATTTTGTATTTTTGACAACTTCAATGTACAAGGGGGGCAACTCTGAAATTCTATTTTCGAAGTTCGTTGCATACCTTCTCTCTCACTCTCAAGATAATGACTATTAGTATGAGCGGAACAGCACGAAGCGAACCTCGAAAATCGAATATCGGAGAATAGGGCCTGACATTGACAATTTGAAATTAACGTCAGTTTTTGTTTCTATAGAGAAAAGACAAAGGGATAAGTGTGTATTCTGTGATGGTATCGGAGTTACGCCCTTTTAGAATAAGCACAAATTAATAAATTAATTATAAATTAAATACAAGCCCTAGCGAAAAAATTAAACTGTCAGCATGTTCATCTTTTCAAACAAAATTCACAGAACCATTAAAATTATAGGCTCAGAAATATGAAATGTTGTCAGGTGGTAAATTTCAAAGTGACATAAAAGAACAAACGATTGCTGAGTTAGCAGAAGGCTATTAGAGCGTCTATGAATAAGGGGGCAAGACCATAATAGAAAGAAGTAGAACATTCATGGATTAAGTGAAAGAGGAAGTAGAAGTCGTGTAGTATCAGGATTCAGGATTGTCAAAGAAAGAGCACTGAAAAGGGCCGCATGGGAATTGCTCAACCGACAAGAGTACCGACTAACTATCAGTGGCGTGGCGTCCATAGAACTCGATTCCCACTGGCTTGCCTATTTTAAGGCAGTTGGGCAATTTATTGTGCAGAATTAGAGGAAAAGGCTAGTTAAGTTCCCTTCGGCTTGCCTTCTGATATACTTGACGCCACGCCACTGTTTTTTATTTATTTATAAGCCTTTTTATTCCGAATTCGCTATAATTTCAGTAAGTACATGTTGTTGTTATTGTCGTTTATTTATTAAATTGTCGCGTAATTCGGCGTGCCTCATGGCATAGGCCTCCTCCGTGTATTGGAGGGTTTGGGCTATAATAGCCACTGCTTACTTAACGCCACTGTTAACTGCCTATTAAGTTTAAGACGTTTTTAAGTGGGAGTCTACACGAAGCGTATATTTAGCGTTGGCACGGAAGTCGAATCCAGTGAATCGAATCTAATTCGCACTAAGCCGGTATTAAAAAGGGGTGGGGGTAGGAGATAGGCTCTCATTGGCCCCACGTGCTGTTACATGTGGTTCATCACCAGATATTAAATCGTTACGTAACTGTATGTAAACTAAATCTATAAATTGTGAATGTCACGACACGATAACGATTGAACTGTTATCAAAGGCAGGATCATCACTTTTACGATAATCAATTTAAAACTTTACACTTTAAACGCAAGGTTTAATTTGGAATGCCGTGAATGTGACTCATAAGACTTTAAGGGTTGAGTATGAACGAAAATAACTAGTGACGAAAGTTTGACGAAATTTTGCAATGTTTATTTTATTGATATGAAGTGGAACGAGAAAGCTTGCCTTGACAAGATAAGATTAATGCAAATATTGAGGATGTACATATGTAAACATTAAATATGTAAAGGATCGTTTGTTTGCCGCAACAAACAAGAGTACGTTAGGGGCAGATTTTTTTAAATATACGACTTAATTGATAAACAAGCAAAGTTAGCGTTTGATGTGATGGAATATGTAAGTAAATGACGAGTCAAATCAAACATTTGTCAGCTTGACTTAATTTGCGTAACCAACTACGGAAAATTATAACTTGGAAATTAACATCGACTCCTACGTCAATACAAAACGAGCTGGTAAAACCTATCAGGAAAAAAGTTTTTAACGAAACTAACAACCATTTTCCTCTACTCAAAAGATAAATAAACAAGATGTCTGTCGCGTCCGAATCTTCATCACAACCTTGATTTGGTAGTTTAAATTAAAACACTGCAATCGCCTCCGATAAGCTGTATCGATAAACAGAAGCGCGACATCTAAATATTTACGAATTCAAGAGGAAAATTATACTGTATGGGTTTTTTTTAGGTAACTACGATCTAATTGGAAGGTTGGCATGACGCAACATCGGCCAGTTTTGGCATAAAACTTGGGAAACACGATTGGTTACTTCGAGACACGCGCCACGATTAAATTTACTACAATGAACGACTGACATTGAGCCCCAGTCATCGAACCTCTTTATCAAATTCGGCGGGTTTATCACACACGCGCCTGATAACCTCTCACCATGTATAAAAGGCGAGAATCTCAATGAAATCTCCAGTACACATCCAAACGCGCAACAATCAATAACAAATCTTATCCTCGCATTTGAACTGTGTGCATAATCTTATCATATTATTTTGAGACTTGTGAATCTACCTGCAAGATGCGTCTGTTACATTATCTGCTGGTCCTGCTATCGGTGTTGTTGCTGGCAACTCAGACCGCCGCCCGCCCTCGGCACAACCACATCCACAAAAGGCACATTTGCTTTTTCAAACTCTGCAGCATCCCACAACCGTCGTTCAGGGGGGTGCACAAAGTCGAGAGACTTTAATAACAGCCAGAAGCATCGAGCTATTTATTTATGCGTGTGCCTCTAGTGCGAATTTGAAAAGTGCTGGCTACATCTTGTGTTGTAGTTGAAGACAGTGCTCTGTTCTAAGAAAAGTTTTCTGAAAGTGCCACGTGGCTTTTGGCAGAAAATTCAAGCATTATACTGGCAACACTTGGAGCCGTTGATTTTGAAAACAAGAATCAAACTGCAACCGAGGGGCGCAAGAAGATCGTTAACAATTGATAATTAGTGAAAAAAACCATGTATTCATCGAGTATTCGATAGTATTTGGCCTATATTAGGTCCCGCCTAACAGAAGTATTCTGTATTATAAGTATAAAGTTCTAGAAGACATTAGAATAAAAAGCGACGATAATGTAGATGTCGTTGTTGCGTATACAATTATGTATGCGCAAGGGCAAACGAATGTTAAACTACTTAGTTTTTATACTGTTTTATATATTATATCAAGAGAAAAGTATTGTAAAACGCTTTTATGGACGAAAATTTTAGTATTGTTTAGAAATAAATTGTGATTAGAGTAATATTTATTAAATTAGATTTAGATTGGAGTAGACAAAGAAAAACATGATAAAATAAAAACCTTTTCTAACTAAAGTTTTACTATATTTTCCTACAAATTCCTAAAACCTACCTCAATGATATCTTCGAACAATGATGATCGCATGATAATTATATACAGATAAATAAATAGCAAAATTACAGGAGGTGTTAATTTAAATTCAATCGATACATACAATACATACATACCGTCACGCCTCTTTCCCATAGGATTAGGCAGAAACTACTTTGTTCCACTTGCTACGATTCTGACATACTTACCTCTTTTGCTTCATCCACATTCATTAATCTCATTTAATCGATGGGGTAAATTGGAATTGGAATGAACATTGAGATAAAATGACATTTCTCACTATTACCTAACTCTGATTAAGTAAACACTAAACCAAAGTTCTGGACTGGAGACCCCGGCTAGGCAGAAGAGGAAATGAGTCTGGAAGAGGGAAACGAGCAACCATTCGGGATGGAGACAGATTGGAGAGGCGTATGCCCAACGGTGGGCGTCTGCACGCTGAAGAAGAAGAAACCAAAGTTAAGTAGTGTCAAAATGTATTGAACTGTCAATCTTGACTCAGGTTAAAACATATATTTTTGGACCATGCAGGTGACACGAGGCTTTTTTAGATTAACAAAATTATATTACTTTTTGGAGCACCCTGTGGAATTTCAGAATGAGCCGATGTATTACACAGATTAGAATATAATTAAACGATGCATACCAAGATAAAAAAAGATAAGAAACAGTTGTTTGATAAATAATAATTAGTAACGACAAATTTATTTAAAGTATTTCGGGACTTAATCTCGTAAAAATTGCTACCTCGACGCTCGTCTACTCGTGAGCACGGCCACTGCATCGTGGCCAAAACGTCGAGGTAATTAATAGCAATTTTTAAGCGGTTAAGTCCCGATATACTTTAAATAAATATATGAGTGAAAATCGCGGAAGCTTAAAACATTATGTAGTAACGACAAGTTTCAAACGAGATAGTAAGGTAAGGCCTCAAATGCCGTATCCTGTGTGTTACGAAAATGTATAAACTGATGAGACCAAGAAGGGTTCCTCTCACCCTTCGTGTGGTGGAATAATTATTTGGACTATGTAACATATTGTTTGCTCGAATGATCGTTGCCTCTCTACGCATATTGGCCAATACGCAAATTGCCCTATACGTACAATGCCAACACGAGCAAGAAGCTGCAGGCAACGAGAATAGCAAATATTTCTAAGGTAAAACAAATAATAAATGTTCGCGGCTTAAGGGTAACTAACCAAACACTAACCAAAATAGCCTTTAAACGTATTGGATAATATTGGAAATAAATAATGGTCATAAAGCGTATTTTCCACATGAAACTACCGTGAGAATCAATCATAATTACACAAACTGATAACTCACGTATAAAAATCGAGTGATGCTCGACATGTTTCGGACTAGTTCGTAGTCATTCCCCTTGGAGCGCTCGCCCAGCCGGCGGCAGCGAAACGACTTTCATACATGAGTTATCCGTTTGTGAAGTTATGATAAAGCGTATTGGGTTTACCATCATTTGCTAAACAACTTTTCACAAATGCATCATTTCACAAACTCATCATTTGACAAACTTTTATTTTCTACTAAAATATTGACCTTTTGGAAAACTTATAAAACAAACCTAACCTAATCTAATGTGAGTCACGCCTAAAGGTTTTCGATTTTTAAAAAAGTTTACGGTATAGGGTGCGACCAAACCGCCGCGTATACGCAGTGACGTGTCGTATGCGTCACGTTTTCTCACCGTTTCTTCATACATTTTGTTGCGATTCCGTACCGTCACCGTTTTTTAAGCAGCGGTGTAGTCGCACCCTTATCTGATATTGAAGGGTCGTCAAATGATGAGTTTGTGAAATGATACATTTGTGAAAAGTTTTTTAGCAGATGAAAAGATCCCAGCGTGGGAATGGATGTTGAGGAAATTGTTTCCGCTATCGGACCAATTGACCATATTTTAAATTTCTTTATATTCATAAATAAAAAACCATTTCGAGAGAAACACAAGTAGTACACAAAAAAAATATTTTTGGATTTTTTCGTACAGTATTTTTTGGAAAAATGTGCAAAATATGTAAAACGAGAAATGACGTCCAGCGTCCGGTCCAATACTGCCATTATAAAAAACCTTGTCTTCCGGGTTTCCCTTTGACATTTACAACTTTCACAACACAACACTACTGACAGCTAACGGTTAATTCATTCGCACACCACTAGGCTTTGTTGCCGTCGGGAACACTAGATAATTGTTTGCCGGGCAATAATGATAATGTTTTTGCAAGTTTTCATTTAAAATCATATTTTTTGGAAGTATTTTGTTTGAGTTTGTCAGCTCGTTTTGACGTTGATCGACATTGACAACTGCATTTACTGTCAAACTATTTAAGCACAGGTTTTGTCGGTCAATAAATGTAATTATTTCAACGTTTCTTTAAGTGTACGAAACAAAGCAGTGACGTCATTTCGCTAATACTTGACGTTTGTTACTTACGTCCTTTCTGCTTGAGCAATGATTTGAATGGATTTTTCCACGAAAATACAAGATTTTCACGAATATAAAAAAATATGGGTGTCTTAAAATTGTGCGCTCTTTCCAGCCAGACAATAAAAAGTAGCACTTAAAAAATTGAAATATTGTCAATTGTTTCCTGTATCGGACAAATTGTTTCCTGTATCGGACAAATGGGGAATGTATGAAAATTTTAAAGGTGCTTCAATAATTTCAATATTGAACGGCAGCAAATAATTCTGAGCGGGCCGGGTTGAGCGGGTGCCGTGCCGGCTCGGAGCGGTTATGTGTGCGATAACCTTATAGTGTATTTTTTCGGCCCGCGGAATTCTGACATTTCTCGGTATTACCAGTCATATAAACGTTCCTTAAATCCGTGGTAAGAAAAGGAAAAAAAATAAAAATATAGAACATTATGTTGAAGTTGAAATACTTAAACTAAAAATCATTTTTACATATTAGTAATTAACAGATATTTGGTTTAATTTTAAATTGCATAATTTAGACATAATTAATAATCTTTTCTTTTTTTTGGGAGAATATAAATTGTTTGGGGTATCACTTTGAGTATTGTCATATATTACAAACCTTCGGTCTACGATTATAATAATATTGATTTATTTCGTAATATTTAATAAAAAGAATGAACAGAACGTAAAACTTCAGCAGTCAGCTGTCATTCTTCCGGCAAAATATAGGAAAATATTTTAATTGCTCCTCCCCCAATATCAAAATTACATTAAACCGAACAATCTCCTCACGTGTGTAATGTTATGTCATTACGTCGACATGGCAAAATATGCCTTGCTAAAATAAAGACGTGATTTATGTATGTACGTATGTATGTGATAATAAGGATGACTTTTAAAGTTTTCAACTTAGATCTTCTGTACTCTAATTGGCCAATTGTCGTTAAAATAAAAGCTGCCATTAATTTTTAAATCCATTATTTGAGTACCTAATGTTAGAACGTCACCGTATTTTATTATTTTTATTTGTTAGTTAAAATAACGAAAGCTTAGTGTGACAATTTATTTGTTCAGCAGAAAAAAATGTTGGTGACCCCTGAAACGTCTAATTCTGACAGCTGTCAGAATTCCACGGGCCAAAAAAACACACTATAAGTATGCCATTTTGTTTAGCAGTACCTAACTTAAATTAGAAATGGTCGTTCTGTGTATTGGTATACGTAGAGAGCATCGTTTGATCTTAAATTTCTCCAGCAGTACGAAAGTCTTACTAAATCTCGCTAATCCTGCCGCTAAGCAGCAGTGCTTGCAATGCTGTGTTCCGGTGTGGAGAGTAAGACAGCCGGGGAAATTACGGGCACAAGGGGCATTTCATCTAAGTCTTCTAGGTTGGCAACGCATCTGCAATCCCTCCGGGGTTGCGGGTGTCTATGGGCAGTGGTGATCGCTTACCATCAGGTGACCCGCTTGCTCGTTAGCCTACCTATTCACATAAAAAAAAGAAAAATGTTTCCGATAGGTTGCATAAATTTCTGTGAAAGTGAAGTGGGCGGGAGGTGGGCGGAGTCACCTTAAGAAATGTCTCACCGTTCGAGATACGCCACAAGTAAGAAGATGTTTCGATTTTTAATTAAAATTTTCCTTTTCTGTTTGGCTTTGTTCGAGCTTTGACCTCTCTTGAGGAATAAAGTTTGGTGACGCTTTTACTATCTATGGTAATTTTTGTATAGGGTATGTAGCTATTTGATAGATGACCTGCCCACCTGTCTCCCTCTTGCGTTTGTCGTCTTACTCTTACGTCTTACGGCACTCCCTGTATTTATAGATCGCAAATATCTTAGGTGGAAAGGGTAATCAAAACAGTGAGTTGCGATGCTATGGGTTGCGAGCCTCATCGCTTATAACAGACTAGCTGTTGCCAGCGACTTCGTCTGCAAAGAATTCGTTTATCGCTATCCCGCGGGAACTTTACGGGATAAAAAGTAGCCTATGTGCTATTCCACACTTTTCTCTATCTGTGTGCCGAATTTCATCCTGATTCGTTGGACCGTTCTGGCGTGATTGAGTAACAAACAAACATCCATCCATCCATCTATACTTTCGCATTTATAATATTAGTTACATTAGATTTCTCAGATTTTTTCCCATTCTCTCGATGGGCTTTTTTATCATCTGCGCGGGAAGAGACGCAAATGGTAGGTACATTCTGTTTTTTTTTTGCTCCCAGACCGGCATGGAAATCAATCACGCTAAATTTGTCCTTCAGGTCTTGTTACCTTAGGCTCTGTCCACACCGTAAGAGACAAAGACGTGATTTATGCATATAATTATATGGTGTAAATATCTCCCGATATCTCAACAATTAAATACACAATCCTACTAATATTATCTAACTAATATTATAAATGCGAAAGTATGGATGGATGGATGGTTGGATGTTTATTTGTTACTCAATCACTCCTGTACGGCCCAACGGATCTGGATGAAATTCGGCACGTAAATAGAGAAAAGTCTGGAATAGCACACAGGCTACTTTTTTATCCCGGAAAATTGCGTAGTTCCCGCGGGATAACGATAAACGAATTCTTTTCAGACGAAGTCGCTGGCAACAGCTAGTGCATGTATATGTGTAAATATCTCCCGATATCTCAACAATTAAATACACAATCCTACTAATATTATAAATGCGAAAGTTTGTGACGATGTGACGATGTGAGGATGTGACGATGTGAGTGAGTGTTATGTTTGTTCCTTCTTCACGCTAAAACGACTGGACGGATTTGGATAAAATTTGAAACAAAGATAGCTGGTACCCTAGATTAAAACATAGCCTACTTTTTATCCCGGAAAATTGCATAGTTCCCGCGGGAAAACGATAAACATGTTAAAGGTCGTAGCTGCCTAGAGTCGCATCGTAAATAATCAACATCAGTTCGTAAGTAATTCTACGCGGACGAGGTCGCGGGCAGAAGCTAGTCAGAGATAATCCCGGTCTGTGTTCCGTAGAAAATATAATATTTAAAGCTATTACAGGCGGCGGCACGTAAGTAAAACGTGGAGGGGATATGCGCAGTATGAAAAACAACATCATTTTCATACTGCACATATCCCCTCCATGTTTTACTTACGTGCCGCCACTTGTAAATAGGTGTGCGATGGGGAATTTAAATTTTCAACGGCTCTACGAATTGAGCGGCGTAGTTGTGCCGGGGGCCAAAGACTGAAAGTATATCTAAAACTTAGATGGACTCATTAAACTATTGTTATTTTATTGACTAAGTTGTGCCTACGTAGGTACGCGTGCACTGACGTAGGACGGATGCACTCGGGATGCACTCAGCTTGCACTCCATTGCACCAGTACTTCTAACGTAGAGGCCGTAATTTCACACGGAAGTACCTACTTACGGTCGAAGAAACTGAATGTATTGTCATCCTTCTTACTCAAATATGCAAGAGTGCAGCTTATAGGTACTTTAAGTGTGTTTAATAATGGAGACCAATCCTATTATTCGTCCATTACTAGAACTAATCTACTGACGCTGTTGTCCTTTTATCTTAACTGTTATATGACATCGTACGCACGCACTACATTTCCTACAACGTACGATATGAAACTATTTCTAGTGTTGACCCGGCGCTGACACAGTGCTTAGTGCCAGTCCAAGTAACATACGTTAAGTTCAGTGACTTAACGGGTTCCGTGGCACGTAGGCGTTTGTTTACGAATAACTTCAACTTTGATACCATTTCCCATTATTTTTGATCAATGAAAAAATTCCATCGTTTTTGGACTGTGTGAACTTCTACCCAATAAACCTTCCTTATATTTTCCTTTACTCGAATTTCATTTATTCTAAAACCGTTTATGTTATCTTAAATTCATAAAGCTACAGATTATATTAAAAATAACAATATAATTTGCCAAAAATTCAATAACCCGAATTAAAATATCGATTTTTTTCTTTTTACGAACCAATTTACTTGTCGTCTTGTTGTCTTGAGAAATTAAATTAAACTTTAATAATCCCGAAATATTACATTACATCTAAAGAGTAAATATGATAACTTAGGTTAGAGTTAAGCATAAGTCCTTTTACCTCGCGGGACAGTAGCTCCGCCCAGCGCAACGCCCTGTCCGCCGTTTTTTCGCTATCCCATTGATTTGTCCCATCAATGGAACCACGAGGGACACTGGTTTCTTGTCGTTCCATTCAGTTTTATTGAAATGAACTCAAACCCCCTGTTAAGATTTCAAACAGTTTGGATTTGGAATCAACGATGTTAATAAAAATGAGTCGACAACGCGTTGTAAACGACCTTTTGATCAAATAATATTTTGCAAAGCTAAAAACAGCTCAAAGTAGCAGGGTCCGAAACGCAGGGTGCGAATAGGGGATGGTTGTTTGTGGGATTTACGTATGTTTTATGTGGCAACTGAGGAGGGTGGGATTGCACGTAAAACATATTATATCTCGCACAGGCTTGGCTATCTTGCACATGAGTAGCGGAGTTGCAAGAGAATCCTTTTTTTTCATCCCAAAAAAGAGTAGAGGTTTTGTATTCGAAAATACGTTTTGTGTGTCTCCTTGTGAAGAAAATAAACTTCTCGTCAATTAACTTCATAAGCTTTATTCACAATTTTTTACATCACACTTACAACAAAAGGTGAGATCCAACTGAAAGTGGCAACCCCACTCGTATCAATGATACTAAAAACAAAACGCACTAAGTATCACATGATTTAAATTTCTATTAAGTACGTACCTAGGTATCCATCTCTCGATTGACGAAGACTGCTCTCTTAAAGTAGTAATGTGTTAACTAAATATAGCCGCCTAGATACAAGTCTACATGTGCCACATATCTCTTGCAAAATAGTGAGATACGGTTGTTTTATTATTCTCGTTTTATCCCATATTTTAATGTCGATAATGAGTTATCGTTGTTTTGTAATAGTGGTCAGAAAAACACTGAAACATCAGAAATACCTACACGGATTTCAAATAGAGAAAATACAGGGTCTGATGTAAAAAAAAATGTTTTTGTCCAAAATTGTGCCATAACATTAAACATTAAGTTTGCGCCTGTGGAATTCGCTTTGTGAAAACCTTGTTAATAGTCTTATCATAGCGATTTTTACAGGCGCGTCCATCAAAATCGAGAGACCAAAACTTTTATAATTAAGTACTCTAATACATTTTTCATCCGAAATAGTATCTGTACAGTCAGCGTCAGATAATTATATCATGGCTGCGAAAGTGAACAAGGCTTCATGTCAAGGGCTTAACTTAAGAGCGTGTTCTGATATAATTTGGCCACTACCAAACTACCACACTACTACTACCTAGTCTAATACTTCTACTAGCGACCACGGTAGCCATCTGACGCTGACTACGGACCATACCAACGCTGTACAATCTAGCCTCTAGCTAGCCACATCGCGCGTATGCCTAGCCTTGGCCAACGTACGCATTTACTGCCAGCTATCATACACGAGATGTCTTAAATGCAGAAAACGCAGCACATTCGAATGACTGTTAAATTGTGACAGTGGCACTGGATGAAAATCACACAAATGCATAAATGCGTTGCCGGCAGTGACTGTGTTAACGTTCAGAGTATATATCAGTGACTTTAAGGACCTGTTTTAGCACTCTTTGTGAGGTTATTAAGTGACAGTTATCTATGATTTCGACTCTATTACTAAATCGAAACACTTCAATGTCAATTTTTATTGCCTAAGTCATGGTAAAGTTCGAATTAAAGCCTTTGAGATTCAAACGGCAGTCCAATTATGTCGTTTCAAACGCAATATGAATTTATCACAATACTTAGTTACCAAAACAACACCGACGTTTGTCAAGTCTTTTGTTCTTTGATGGAGCCACGCCACCATCACCTGGTCTCTTTGGCAGGTCCGCAGAGGAGCAGTTGGTCATACTTCTTCATCTGCTTTGAAGCGAGTTCTACATCCACGTCTGTTAAGTAGTAAGCCTCGAAGTTGGTGAGCGGGCGGAGCATGGAGTAGAGACGTTCCGCGTATTTTCTGTAAAGATTATGAGACAAGCAAAACTTATAAATGGGTCCACAAACCGGACCTGCTTAGAGCATTCTACGATCATAGATAGAGTAGGAGCAATTAGGGATGTGAAAACATAATTACAATCTGATTGAGTCACCAAATTATGGAGCCCCTTAAGTATGTTGTGTCGTATAACTGTATCTTGTATCCATATTCGTGGGGATTGAAGAAAAGGATACGAAAACGGAATAATAAGTGTGGTTTTTAGTGGGTATACCTGCCGTCCCACATATCCCCTGTAACTCCGTACCGGGCGTTTGCATATGACGCATTTTCCACACCATGAAAAGTCTTCTAGAATATACCTTGTGTCGATGCTCTTATCGTCTAGCAGGGCCGCGAGCGCGCGCAACGCGTGCCTCCGGGCAGCAGCCGCGGTGGGGGGCCGCGCGCGCAGCAAGTCGCGCCCGCCGCTTGCCAGCGCCGTACACACTACCAGCAGACGCGCCGCCGCGCACCGCACCAGGGGACTCTTGTGGCTGTTACAATAGTCAAAAGTCAAAAGTTTGTTTTGCAAATAGGCTGCCAAGGGCTCTTTTACATGTCTTTTTTTTAATCTACCAGCGCATTCGGAAAGACCATCATGCGAGAAGAATGCGCCGCAAGAAACTTGGCAGACAGTAATTTTTTCTGAATAAAATAGATTTACAACAGTAGGTAGGTACTTAAATTGTACTTAACTTACCTATAATACAATTAATACATTTTATAAAAGGGATGTATATAAGGTCCCCAACTTAAATTCGTACCTTAAATTACATTAGTCTATAGTAGAGATGTAGGTATATCAAGGTGGACTTTCAATCCATTGACGTAGTATAACTGGTTGAATGCTGTTATATCTATACGTAGATCAGAGCTTGGTGTTTACGAAAGATGAAAAGTGTGAATGTGATATTAAAAGAAAAGTGAATGCAGAAAACGTCAATATAGCGCTGCGCACCTTTGTGAGCCGTGAGAATGTCGAAGAAGGTGCGCCTGACCGTCTAACACTAATGTACAGTAGCGAAATTCGAGTCCGGCAAAAGAAGCATGAGAGTGTTAAGAAGTATGGAAGGTGTAACACTAAAAGATTACTTACATAAAAAATTAAGGAATACTGTGATAAGAGAACGTGCTGGTGTGAAAGAAGATATAGTGACTAGAATAGAAAAAAGTATGCCCAGTTGGTATGGTCGCGTAGAGAGGATGGATGAAAGAAGATTAACTAAACAAATTTGGCAAAAAAGGTGTAAATAAGGCATAAATCGTATATTGTTTCGTAGGGTTTAATGACCCCGTAAAACGCACGGCAAAATAAACTCGACCCACCTAACGCCGTGTACACACAGGGCGGTCACAGAGTGGCTCAGTTCGACGCCGCAAACTATGTCGTCCAGCGCGACGTTGGCCGCGCGACGTACTGGTTTGCTAAAGCTCCCGGTCTTCACCAGGAGTGAGGTCACGGCTTCGTAGAAATCCTGCTCAGAACACGCAGTGATAGAGCGGTGTTTTATCGGGTGGAAGGACCTTGTGTAAGGTCCAAGGTCCATCTAGGTAGCTTTCTAATGTTGAACATAAAATATCTACATGGAGGGGGATCTCGTAATAGAGCGTTTAAACAAAGTTTACCCCCTTAATTTTTCCAAAAGGAAGAAATTATCCACTATTCAACAGTGGCACAGAAATATTTTTATTGCTACAAAATTACAGCTCGAATAATTTTTTTACAATAATTGGCAGCACTTATTTAGAGATGTAATTTTATTCTACTCAGACCTCGTTATCTAATTTTCAAGCGAATGTGTTTTCATAGATTGGGTCCCCCGTCCACTTAAAGACTCCGTAGATTTAAGTCTTTAACTTGAGGTAAAGATTTTTTACCGGTTTCTTCGTATAATTGGTGTTCTTCAAGATGGTAGCCAGGGTGTTGCACGCTATCCGCGCTACCTGCGTCCGTGGCGAGTCTACGTGGACGCTTACCTTCAAGCAGAAAAGCTTCCAAAAATGAACGAACCTTGGATTCCACTGCAATATATGTGATTTCTTTCGTTGACATGAGACCATGAAGTGAAATTTGGGGGGGTTAGGAATTTCGGCCTTATAAAAATAAAAATCCTCACTAGAGATAATCAAATTAGGTATGGTTTGCTAAGTATCCTCAGGAAAGCGTGACCAGGGTAAGCAGTGGTAGGGTGGTGCACCACAATTTGTATGCGCTGCCTCCCTGGCTACCCCAACACGCCCTGTCCCGAGACCCTAAAGTTCAAGCGATCTTTAAACTTTACTATTCCTAACGAAAACGCATGTGTCTGCACAGCCAGGACCTGTAGTCTTTTAGGTCTTTCTCTGTGATTGAAAAAAAGAAGAAATAAAAGGTTGTTTGTTCAATAAAGGCATGTTTTTGGTGTTACGGCCTGTGCTGGGCTTCCGTTGAGACCAACAGCAGTTGAAGAACTGCAACAACTACATTGTATCTGGTAGTGATATGTAATTGAATACCTATTCAAAAAGGTAGCTATTTACTTGTCTAATGAGGTCCGCTATGCGTTGTTCTGCGATAACACACCAGAATTTCTCTAACATGTTCGGCAACTCTTCCAGGATTTCCACTACTTCGTACCTGTCAAAAACATTAAGTAACACCAAATTTCAGTCAGTGTTAATAACTTTATTGAAAAGACAATAAAACACAAAATCTTTTCAAAAACCCTACAAACTAGCTAAATTGGCCGCGAAAAGATAATAATTTCGCAACTTAAATTTTTAGAGACCCCGGATACCGAGGTGATGCAAATCTTTTTACAATCATGACTAAAATGTGGAAAACGCTTCCATAGATTTGACTTAAGTATACCTGTACGTGGCTAGGTATTTAAAACTGGCATCAATCTCACAGATAAAAGAAACTCTTTTATTTATTTATGATGGAAGAAATAATACTGGCTGATCAGATCACCATGACTGTGTTCTTAATTTCTTGATAACTGTCAAACACAGCACTTCACAGCCCCGCTCCGCCGCGTCGCACAGACGCCCATCGTCCAGCGACGCACTGCCAGGCGACACACTTCGGCTTTCTGGTGTCCTGGTAGCCAAAACCAAATATACATATCTTCAGATAGACTTAATGGTATTAAAATGAGTGTGATGAGTGTGTGTGTGAATTTTCATCCTATCAAACTCAGATGGCTTTCCAAGAATTCTCGGGGCTTGTAACGGTACGAAGCGACATAATTAAGCACACGGGTAGTTACTATACTATTATACACTCAGAAACAACAAAGCAAGCGCTTTTGAACAACCACCAAACCTAATTACAACACAACGGATAACTCACGTATAAAAGCCGAAGGATTGCTCCGACAATTGTTTCGGACTATTTCGAAGCCTTTCATCAGGGAGCGCTCGCCCCGGCGGCAGCGAAACGAACACTGCGCGCCAACGCTCTGCTCGCGCGGCTACTCGGCGCAGCTGACATCGGCGCACAACTACCCTCATTTTTATCGTCATTTTTATTATAGTCTAAAGTAGGGCAGCACACAACACTAATCACGTCACTTTGTAAAGGAAACCCACCAAACCTAATTAGAGAATATTATTATATAAATAGCTGATTAAAATCATACTAACGTTGAACTATATTTCTGCAGCCTCTGCCTCCTGCCCTTGCTCATCTTCAGCTCCTTAATTCTCTCCTGGATGCTGATAGTCTCGCGTGGCGTGTCAGAAGACATCACGCTACTTTTAGGGTGCCTCGAGGACTCTATTGTGTTGCTGTCACCATAATTGATATGGCCCTCGATGTATATTGAGGGTAGGTGACATTGATCGTTGGTTCTAAGAACGACAGGCTCTGCAGAGTTCCCTGCAATTAGTCAAAATGCATAATTTTATACAAAGTAGGTATTTAATTGCCAATGAATTTGGAGTCGACAAAATTGATTCAGGATAAAACAACGAACGATCCTATGAACTGTCCAATTCTGTGATTTACTTAATGCGCCAACTCGCATACTGGTGGTTCCGGCAGCATATCAGCGCTGTGGCAGCAATGCCAGCAGCATTATGCTGATTTTGTAACTTAATACGGTATTTGGATATTTGTTTCTTTTAATTGGCAAGTCGTGCTTGCCTAATAAAGATTTTTATCAGTGTACGAGTATCTAATATTCTTTGTTGCACGCAATAAACAGTTTCCTACGACCTTCATCAGATTCCACCTTGTACCTAACTCATTCGGTAAAACAAACCTTTTCGCCACCATATCAAATACAAAGAGGCTTTATTGCAATGCTTTATTACAATGTCTTAAATTGAACCTTAGCTCAATTGAATGAAGATAATTTTTGGATGGAAACAATGGGCGTATAGGTCGTGGCGATGAAACTGAGGTACTAATATGTGTCGTTGGCGTCGAAAAGGTTAAAACAGCAAATAAGGAAAAACTATGGTCTGGTGAACAGCAGTTACTAATTACTAAATCAAAATCGCATGAACTGACCGACTCTTCCATTGATATTAGCACTTTCTCCTGATGCCAAGTCTTTTGTTCCTATCTCCCATCTGTCACCCATTTTCTGACTGTCGAACAGGCTGGGTAGTGGGCCAGTTTTACCTAGGTTAGGGGAAGTTAAGTAGCTATTAGTATTTTCACACTTGAACATTCGATTCTTATATTATGATACTGAGGGCCTGTTTCACCAGTCTCTGTAAAGTTCCGGTTAACTTAAGCGTCGGTTATCTATGATGTCGTCTCTGTCTGTTTCGTATCTAAGAAATAGAGAGGGAATCATAGATAACTCACACTTAGGTAAGATAACCGGAACTTTAGAGAGAGTGGAGAGACAGGCCCTAAAACTTGTTAACGTATGATGGCTATTGATTAGAACAATCGTCACAATTTTTAATTAATACGCATTATAGTGACAAATTTAAAAAGTAAATAACTTGGTTCCAATATAAAATGTGAAATTAGTTACCAAACAGATAGTTCAAATGTGGGCTATTTGGACAGGATTGATTGTTAATTGGCGGTAGTTTAAACGGTTCCGTTTTTTCTTCTTCTTGAGGCAGCATTGTGACATTAACTCCAGAGCTATTAGTGAAAAAGAAATTTTTGTCCATTTCATGTGTAGGCTCCGTTGGTATTTCGATGGAATTGACGTTTGCGCTACTCGTTTCGTCTGTCGGGGATATTGAGGTTTTGGTCGGTGTTATATTTAAGATACTGTCTACTCTTATAGCAGTTGACTCCTCAGTTAGAGGAGTGAGGGTGATGTGTCTAGGAATGTCAAAGGTTTCTGGCCTGTCGAACGTCCTCAAGTCGAGACTTTTCTCTAGCTTGTCGTAGAGCTCCTCGACGTCATTGTCGACTGATTTTGGGATGCTGGCCTCGCTAACATCGTCCTGATGATCTAGTCTAATGTCTCTATATTCGTCCCCCAGCGACTCTCCGTCAAAGTCTGAATCAAACTTTGATGTGTCCTCGAATTCACTGGTGCTATCGAGAATTTCTTTTTGTTCTTTATTTTCATTTGTTGTTCTTCTATCGATTATTTTGAGAACATCAGAAGAACTGGCGTCATTTAAGTTGTCCTTCGACCTTACGTCTTCTTCAGAGGACAGGGTAAGATTTAATGGCTCAACATTTTGACAACAATTTCTACTGTACTCATTTTGCACAGATGCGTTTTTGCTATGCTTGGAACCTCTTGAAATTTTATTTCGGCTGAATTGTGTACGTGTTCCTGACAGCTCTATTCTATACTCTATGGTTTTGTCTTCAACGACAGAAATACTGGAGGTTTGGGTTTCGATTGCCTTGGAATCTGCAGTTTTTTGAACGCTGTCCGTTTGAGCTAACTCAAATATAGTTTTGCTTGTCTGAGTGAATGTTTCTTGGGCTACTATATAGCACCTTTGTACGCTTGTAGTTGTTGACCTGAGACTTTGTTCGCAATGCACTTGCATATCGGTTAGTCTTGATTCGATGGCGGCTTTTTCATCGGAACGTACTGTCGTTCTAGATAGTTTATTGGTGCTATGCTTTCTGATGTCGTTAGGTCTGTCGTTAAGGTTGATGACGCTTTTTATGTTGTGCAGTTGGTAGGCCGCGTCGCTGTCGTCGCTGTCGCATTCGATCACGTAGGTGTCTTTCCCCGAAGAGTTGTTTTTGTCGGAGCTACTGTCTGTGAAGTCTTGGGAGTACGCGTTCGTCGTGGCCACGCTTTTTTGCGAATCTGTTAACTGGACTTCCCCTACTATGTCTTCAATTTCGTCATCCTGCTAAAAGGAAAATGATTATAGAAGGCGAAATTTTTGGAAGATATAAATCGCACTCGGAAATGGTCAGAATTGAGTTGAATTTCAAATACCTACTCGTAGATAAACAGATAATTACAGCTCTAAATCATAATCTAGTAAACTAGTCAAAAAAAATAATTTCAGCTGGAAACTGTAGTTTTGCAGAAATGCTATTTTTTTTCCACTCTTTAATGACACCGACTTTCTAGTAATATAATGATGTGCTTTCAAAAATCGGTTCCAGAAACTTAGTCTTTCCCTTCCCACGGAAATTGGTCCATGTAAGTTACACAATTGAAAGTTTTTAATATAATAATACAGATAGGAATCATTATTAAACGAACGTCTTTATAGGGGATTTCTTTTTGTACTTTATTTTCATTTGCTGAGGGATAATACGAATAGCAATAAAGCTAGGCAAGCCTCATTGCTGAGGTTGGTTAAAACTACGCCTTGCCTTGTGCATAGTTGCACACTCACGAATTCAACCAAGCATCGTAAAGCAAACTCACTCGCCCATCCCTAATGTAATGCTCCTTTAAACCACTCAAAGGTTGACTGGAAGAGATCCCTTAAAAGGATAAGTCCGCCTTTGTGGATGTATCTCACTGTTTGTCAATTGTATTTGTCTTGTTTATTTTGCACAATAAAGAGTTTACATACATACATACAAACTTGTAGAACTACTCACGCGGGCAGGATTTAGCTAAACCGATCTCACATTGTTTTCAGCTCAACACACTCCGAAGATCGCGGATTCGACAATGCTTTTTTATTGAACGTCTTCCAATCGCATAAACAAATCTGTCAAGATGACCAACAACCACTTACCATAATCGAATAATTTAGAACAAAATTAATATAAATCACAACATGAGACCGCGACCACCGGAACGCGACACTTTAACTATTTACAAATATTTCAGTGCAATTCTGACAGGCCATGACGACTTTGAACTCGGAAAATGTCAATAACTTTTTTATTTTACGGCTGTCTCGTAGAATAGACGACCTCTTTCGCTGTTACAGCGACGTACAGTTACGGTCATAAATTTGTAGCTAGCTACTCTTTAGATTAAAGAAATGCGGAAGATAGTTATGTTGACCTACTCGAGCAATGGAATCTTTATTTCACTAACGCGAAAATAGTCAGTGACGAGCGATAATCCTGTTTACGTTATGAGTATATTAACAAGACGAAGTATCAATGCTCCATCTGATATATACCCCCTTGCAAAAAAGTCGGGCACCTATGGTTTTTCAGATTTTTAGACATGAAAGAATAGAAACTATAGAAAGTAAGCATTTTTGCACATAAAATACAAAAACCATTGGTGCCCGTTCTTTTTGCAAGGGGGTGTATTAGTCATCAGTGTGCCGTTCTGCAAAATGGCGACCGAAATTAAATAAATGAGACGAAATCATTTTTGAACGACTTCCAGAACGGAGTAGATGTGCAGAATTAACCATCAGTTAAATACAATACAAATCTCACCCCCTACTCTAATGCTTGCAATGTTTAAATGTGATTAGTCGATTCAACAGGCGTACGACTCTGAAGTAAGAATTTCGATTTTCTATTTCTTTTTCGCTTAGACTAATAGTCACTCATAGGCATAGGAGAGAGAGGGATAGTATTATTAGAACTTCGAATTTCAGAGTAGCCGACCTGAACCTGACGTCTATGCTCCGTGTCATAGCTCACCCTTACAACAGCATGGATAGGATAAAACCAAATAAAACGAATAAATACATTAAAATATGACAAACTATTTATTCACGTCTAGTAAAATACCCACCTACGGCTACAGCAGTAGAGGTGTACAAATATCACAACGATAGATACCCATATTTGTTACATTTCACACGTTTGTATAGAAACTGACTAACTCGAAGCATCAGAAAAATGCCGGCGAAAAGCAAAACTCATTTCCCACCCAGAACCCAGAATACTTAGGCCAAATAATAAATGTAAAGACACAGACAGACGGGCGAGTAAGTTTGCGTACTTATGGCTCGACGATTTTACTCGCCTGTATTTTACTCTAAAAGTACGTCTAAAAGTAGCACAGGCGAGTAAAGTCGTCGAGCCGTAAGTACGCGAAATTACTCACCCGTCTGTGTCCCACTTAACTAATAAGTTGAGTGTGATAATAAAAATTGTTACTCGACTCAACAATACAAAAAAAAATTGTTTTTCAGCTATGTTATCTAAACGGACTACTGGTATTGCTCGCTACTCGCTCGTATCGTCCGCTACTCGCTTGTATTATTCACTACTCGTTCGTATTGCTGACTACTCGCTCTTCAACGGCATTGTGACGGATGCTTCGAGACTCGTATCTTGGTGGACATTTAATACCTGCCACATATACAGAAGATGCGCTTTTTAAGAGTATTTAGAGGTTACTTTCTTTTCTTTCTCTTTCTATGGAAGCGGTCGGCAATAGGCAGACCCCGAAAGGTCAAACCTAGGACCGCCAAATACTGTAATGTATCGTATAATAATTATCAATTAATGCGAAGATAATAGTAGGCATACTTGTTTTTTCTGGATCTTGTCGAAATTTTACTTGCCGTACTTGTCTAGTGATATTTCAGCTGTGAGAAAGGGATCACAAACTTCTGATGTCTCGTGAAAGTGGCTGGTATAAGCTTGGCTTCTACCGTCATAGAATGTTCCACCAAGAAACGAAGCTATTCCACTATTCAAGTCGGCTGCCAGTTCTAGTCTTTTAACATGAGTAGTACCTTGATCACACGTACCGAGTACAGTGGCGAGAGAGCGCCCTCGACCGAGTACTCAGTTCGTGTGTACCTTACTTTGTAACATGTACTCGGCACAGCAAACGACGGACTTTTGTTTACAAGGCAGAGTATCCACTCACCCCACTCTCTCGGCCATACCATTGTTGTCGCGCTAGTGCATGCCGGTACGTGTGATCAAGGCATAAGAACTGGGGCCTTACCATGACATCCTGATTCCGACTCAGTTCAAGTTTTAGCTGTCACTTTTAGTATGAATCTGACAGCGAGCAAACCTAACTGAATCGCTAAACGTCATAGTAAGGCCCCTGTTCTAAGCTTGGCAGTTGACATCTACACGATACACTTCGATAAATACAGTCCACACGCTTTCGTTGCACGTTTGTGTCCACACATGTATTTGGTGTCAATTTACAATTTTTCAGGTGGAATAGATCAAAATAGTGCTGGGTTGCTAGCCGCAAAGCTTGTAACATGATTTCTAAGGTATTCGCCAATACCTCGAGGTGCTTTTACGAACTGCGCGGGAAGAGAAGCATACATTGGCTGTTTTTATTTCTTGAACTGAAATATTAGCTAAATATTGAAGTAAAATGTTCGAAGTAGTGTTCAATCGACTTCCACAACCATATTTTTTAAATCTTTAGACTGCTTAGAGGCGTGAATGAAGTAGCATTTGAGCATTTACAGTCAAAAAAAAAATTGATAGGTAGCTAAATTTTCCATTATGATTGTTTTGATTCACAAAAACACAAGGGACACTTATTTCGATTAAGAAAAATCGAAAACTTCCTCACTTTATAAACAAATGTTAAATATTGGATCACAAACTCGCAACGAAAGGCTAAACCTACTAAGAAAAGGTTCATATTTAATATAGTACTCATACACAGGGTATTAAGAAGTCACTCTTATTTAACAAGATGATTGTTCAGTACGAGATCAGTCTCACCGACTATCCCACAAGTCCAGAGAAAAACCTTCCTTGTTATTACATATATGTACATTAAATTACAGGTATAGTTAGAGTCATCTAACTAATACCTTTAAACGGGCAATTCTTGTACCTATATATATGTATAATCTGAATCTCGAAAATGGCTCCAAAAATTTTAATTACAAAATTACAACAAACCGGATAACTCACGTATAAAAAGCCGAAAGAATGCTCCGACAATTGTTTCGGACTATTCCGTAGTCCTTCATCAGAGAGCGCTCGCCCCGGCGGCAGCGAAACGAACACACGCCGACGCACGCGGACGCGTGAGTCTCACGGTAGTTTCGTGTTAAAAGTTCAAAGATTTTCATGAAATTTGGTATGCGGGGCGTTTTAGGGATGATAAATCGATCTAGCCAGGTTACATTTTTAGAAAACTTAGCAAAGCTCGGTTATCCGGGTACTACAGTTTGAAGTATCCAAGTCGGCCAAATAGTTCGGTCCACCATGGAAATAGTATAGTGGGTCGAACTTTTTGGTCACTTTGGATGTTTCATACTATATGTCGCTAACTGTACAAGATCTCTCAGATTCTTCCGGAATATTTCCGCAGGGGGTTAGTTCAACTGAACACCCCTTGTTTGGGATGTTTTTACGATTTTTCATACAATTTTTTGATTCATTTAGTCCCGCCCTTGACGCGGTTCATTGAACATCAATCAATTTATGTAACATTTTGTCAACTATGATGCAAAAATCCTGAAAAACTGTGCTTTCAAAAATCGGGCCGCAGATCGAACCCCGACCTCAGATACTTTAAAGCGAACGTGTTCGAGAAGTTTGTTGCGATGAAATATTAACGCTGAATCCGCTTATTGCGGTCTGAAACGGTAGCGTACCGTACCACTGGGCCCTATTTTATAAAGTTACAATTATTATAATAAAACGGGACTTAATCACGTGAAGTATTAATGATACAATTTACAAGCGGAAGTCTCTTTCTGATCCTATGTGTTAGACAGGATAGAGACTTCCACTTGTAAATCGTAACGTGTAGCTTTATAATATAGGGCCCTGGTACGACGGTCTCGACGGTGTACATAGACGTATAAACACGTGATAGCTGTTTCTGTCAGATTAGTAACGGTCTGTGTAAGATACGGACTATACTTCATTTAATTTAGAATGAGAAACCACAATAACATTATATTGCGGCTGGTCAACTATTTCTTACCTAGCAAACAGTAAAGTGCAATAGTTTGGCAGCCGCAAAATAAAATTGTTTTAATGCCACTTTATTTGCGTGGCGTCAATTGTTACTGTAGTACAAATCGTAAAGAGATTACAGTTCACGAGCCGCAATATAACATTATTGTGGTTTCTCATCCTAAATTAAATGAAGTATAGTACATACAGTGGTCAAGGTAGTTTTTCTCTGGACACTTTTAGAAAAGAACAGCGTGGCGTCACGTCATTCCAATTTTGTTGATATCTATTATTTCACCGCCACCCGTTCATAATCTACGACGCTCATAAATTCTTAACATTCATTTTTAAATTAAACTTAACTCGATGAATACATTAAAATTTGATTCGCCAAAATAGCTAAGCTATAAATATAAAGTTTAAGCACTAACAAGGTATAGAGTTACAAACATCGCTACATATACAACATGAACTTATAAGAACAAAGATTCACTTATGTATTCGATTTGCGCCTCTGCTAATTGTGATTCAACGAGGATTTAAAAAGGTTAAACACAGCGAGTGTTTTATAAAGTACAAATCACTTTCACCCTTAATTTGGCAATATATTTTGAATCTGGAATTTTTCAAGGATGCCAAATCTATAAAGGATTTCGTTCAATATTTTTTCAAATTTTGCAAAATTAATTGTAGACATTGCAAACAAACTAGAGTAAATTTAATATAAGTACATAATTTACTTCATAAATGTGACTAACAAATAATTTAACTGTGCCTGTGTTGAAATTAAAGTTTAATTTACAGTTTTTTGTAAATCAAGAAAACAGAAACAAATTAAAAACCGCATAAGGAAAATACTTCATGATATGTTAAAATTTACAAAATAAATAAATTCACAAAAACCATTCAACGTAAGTACATAATTTAATTTAAACAGTTCTTTTTAAGAACAGTACAATATACATATATGTATAATATTTTATAGGTACTATATTGATAGATTTATAATTATACCTGGTTCTTAATGGCTCACTAATAAAAAACAACCGCAAGCTCAAGCTAATTTTTAACTAAGCCATAATAGTACCTACATAAATCATATTAAAAACACTTAAAATTCCAAATTCCAAGTCCATCCGATCACAAAAAGTGGGTCAAAAACTTTCATAACTCAACATAGGAACAACGAACATTGCAGGTAAAAAGCAAGGCCCATAACCTGCAGCACAATTTTAACCTCTTTACCGCCATTAACTTGATATGGAATCAGTATATGCAGTTAAAAATGTACCTTTGACAAGATAAAGTTGACAGCTGCGAAGACTATACTTCATTTAATTTAGAATGAGAAACCACAATAACATTATATTGCGGCTGGTCAACTATTTCTTACCTAGCAAACAGTACAGTGCAATAGTTTGGCAGCCGCAAAATAAAATTGTTTTAATGCCACTTTATTTGCGTGGCGTCAATTGTTACTCTAGTACAAATCGTAAAGAGATTACAGTTCACGAGCCGCAAAATAGAGTTTTTGTGGTTTCTCATCCTAAATTAAATGAAGTATAGAGCTGATTGGCGGCGAAAAGGTAATTGAAAGACACGTTTTCACAGATTAGAGTCTTGCCAATATAACTATATTTCTATTATTATAATTAATACGTATTTATTAGTAAGCCATTGAGCATAAGTCGTAGAAAAACTAGCCCTGGTCCAGACAACGATCTAAAATTCCATATACAGTGGAGAACGTATCGATTTAGTTACACACAACACCAAAAAAGGTATACAAAACCACTAACAGTCATACAATAATCCGATTTTGTATTGCAGTCGATTTTCAATTAGCACACGCAGTGAAGAACGTAGAAACCAGCAGGCTTATTACGTAGCTCGCTCGCGATCACCATCGTCTTCATTTTGACAGTTCATGTATGGGCTGACAGTTGGCATCGGAATCAGCTAGCTGTCACATTCATACAAGAACTGTCAAAATGAACAAAATGGCGATTGCGAGCGAGTTAAGTAATAACCGGGGAGAATACTTAAAAAATTTTTTGGCGTACAGCACGTATGTATCTGCTTTAACGTATATACTGTTTGCAGCACTTATGTAACTTTCTAACAAAATAGAATTTCTGTGAAGACATCTTGAGAATCGACTACACAAAACGAAACATCCTTAACTACCCCATAATCTCCGACACCTTCTAAAATGCAATACCAAATCTATCTTACTCTTTTGGCTTCGAAATGAATCGCCTCCGTTTCCTTCTCAAGCGTGGACATTCGGGTAAAATAAAGGCGACACCCCACGGACGCGCTACAAGCCACCCACGTGGGTCCATTGGTCATTTCGTGTGTAGCGTGTGCGTGCACGTGGAAACGACCGCCTACATTTTGATACGAAGCAAACATGTACCCACGTGCGTAGTGACCGTGCGTTGCAATGGGTCGGGGCCTTAAAGGACACGCTCAAATTCCTAACGATAAATATTACATTAAAATTTTACATTAGTGGAAGTTTTTTTTAATAAATCTTTGTATAACTTTGGGCAACTAAGTTTAACGATGTTAAAGAGATAGCATTAACGATTACAATAACGTAATTAGGCCCCGGTCACGAGCATGGATAGGTTAAATATACCGTATCTACTAAAGTAGACTAAATCTTGATTTTTATAAAAATGGTGCTAATTACGCGTACTCACATAATCATATTGGGACGACAATCTATTGGGGTGTATTTACCTCGACCGCTCAAAACAGGTATCACAATACCGGTACGGCCGTACCGGTTATTTTTAGAGTAAATAAAAAACCAGTATCCTGATTTTCAATGTTATTCGAAGGCATATACTCGTATTGGCAATAAGACAGCTTCAGGTGTTAAGCAAGTCATTGTAACACCATAATTAAACCTTTTTTTTAAGTAACAAACCTCTAACGCTTCAATTGCGTGTCACTTAAATATATATTTAAAACAGCTACATTTTTTTTTGTTCTTTTTAAAGAACATCGTTCCACATACAATCTTCGAACGAAATGTAAATGCATAAATAATTCCCTACAATACAATACAAGGGACATGATATAGGTACACTTTATACACAACAATATAAACACTCAAGACAATTTTAATTCCAATCACATTAAAAGATTTCAATAGCTCTTATAAAATTTTGATAATTTAATTTTCTAATTTCATTAGTCCATGAAAAACGACAAAAACATCGTATTATTTTCACACTTCACGCCCGAACCACGTGTAATAAATTTTGTTCTTTAATATTTTTCCGCCATTGACTTGATATAAAAGTACGTGCACTGTAAAATGCACCTTCATTTAACAAGATAAAGCTGACAGTTGCGAGTGACACAGCTATTTAGCGGTGAAAAGATTAAATATGTCGAGGCATATGAAACTCGCTTGAATCTTCAAAAAGTGGTAACGTATTTTGAGCTTTATCTGTTACGCAGAACGACACAATATCACAAATCACAATACCATTTTGCAAGGATTTGCGCAATTTCGATATACGTCGACATAGTTAGTCTCTAAATTCCATGGAGATGCCACACTAAGTATACTGTTTTAGTAAAAGCAAGGCTACTTAAACAAAAAAAAAATGAAACATTTACCAAGTTTTTTTTTCATAATCTATCAATATGATAACTCGTCTAATCCTCAGAGCTGGTTTCATGGCTATAGATATAGCTTCTAAGATGCCACTCGTTGTCTTCATCTAGATCTTACATTCTCGTTATTCCATTACAATGTAATCTGACAATCTCGTGGACAAGAAACTGACATGGACATCGGTCTGTAGGTCCCTAGTTGAATCAAAACCAACTTTTTCATAGCTTTTTAGTTACAATTTATCAGCGACAGACACAATTAGGTAATACCAGTTGGCTAAAGTATCTGGGTGGATCAACTACTTCAATACGAGTTTTTAATGATTCACGGTTAAATTCATTCGAAATCGGAAGTCGATTCGGAATATCGGGAGCTCAATAAAGGTAATCGCGGTTCACATCCCGTTTATAATATTTCGAATCAACTATTTCAAGTTGTTATTCTATGCGAGAGGACAAAAGTAGTACAGTTTTGTTAGAAGACATTATGTTGTGTCTCATTATACTACCAAATATACTGCTTAAAACTACCGCCAGATATGTTTGGCAAATTTTGAACGTAACCATAGCAACGAGTGACAAGAAAAAGTTCCATCTACGAGATTGTCAGATTCCAGTCAGACGGTTTAATTCCATAAACAAGTTATACTTTATTTTCATTTAAGTAGCTTTCCTTAAGCACAGCTTTCAGTATGCTCAGTGTAAAATCTCGGTCACAAACTACGTCCCAAGCCTCAGTCCAACATAAGTAACCAATTTTTTGGCATCTGTCAGATTTTTGACGTAAAATCCAATATGGCGCCACATAAAGGTAACGAGCGAAGGTCGCCTACGAACACCGGTAATCTAGAGCACAAGGCAATGTAATGGGGGTATAATCGACCAACGAATTACTTTCCACTCTTAAGTTTAGTTGTCATTTGTTTTTACTCACAAGTCACTGACAATACATATTATTATATTGTTTTTTTCTTGTGTATTAACTGTTATAAAATAACGGTAAAGCACTTATTTGGTCGACTATATTTCATCATCGTATTTAAGGTGACTTAATGACTTTTCCGGTATCTTTAGGCGCACTTGGCTTACCATATGCATGACATTTTTTAATTATTTCTAAACCCTTTTCGTGGGTATGTACGTCAGTGACCGTGTTAACCTCGTAAGGCCCAATCTATTGCAATATTCATACGTTAACATAACAAAGAAGCATTTCCTATGTATACTTCTTTTCACATGTAAATTTAACGTTCTCGAAACAGTTATATTTAAATACGATTGTAAAATTTTGTAAACGTGGGCTTTAGGTATTGTTTACCTTTGCTCTGTCTACCCGTAAGGGATCAAGACGTGATATATATGTATATACATACACACATATATATATATGTAACTCGCGAACTTTATTGTTGAGCCACAATAGACTTATCGCAAAATGTCAATGTCAAAATATTACTGAAATTGATTGTTGATATGGCGTTAGTTCACTATGACAGCGTTCCATATATGCTCAACAAATAAAGTCGGGGTGCGAGTCGGGTTACCTCCGCGTATAATAAAGAGCTGCGGTTCGATTTTGGATCCCTCAAAGGGTAAGAGCAGTGCTTGGTCCGGTGCACCCTGGGCATCGGTTAATGATTTCATGGAAGATTCTGAGTGATATCATTGACCGTTGGCTAAGAGCTCGACAGGGGAAACTTACAATGACCAACATTTTTAAAACAGTATTTTACTTTAAAACCGGCAAATTTTTCCAATGGACTGCGCCATATATTTTTTTATAAAGAAGGAAAAATAAAGTCCCCGAGTTTATTTATGTGGTGACAATGGGCCTTACGAGGTTATTGGAGCGATCATAGGTTAGCTAGTAACGGCCGCACGGCGCCTAGTCCGCCGTGAGGTAGACGCGGCGGCGCAGGCGGCCGTGGGACACTCAGCGCGCCGGCGCGGGCGCACACCCCCCCATATGCTCCTCGTGGGACGACACTATGGCCGCCACTATCGCCATCTCTATATCCGCGCCTAAGAGAGAATGAGAAAACAAATAACTAAAATGCGGGTAGGTGAAGTCCGTGTAACGCTGCTACCGTCTTACACGCTAATAGGGAATATTCATGTTTTTTAAAATAAACACCATGTAGCTTGAAGTAGCCAAAAGATAACGTCTGAACATTATATCAGTTGTCTAAATAATAGTTATGCCATTGCACAATAGATGTCGTTAAAATAAGTGCGTCGCAAAATGAACTCTGCTGTATGGGAATTAGGTTTAAGTGATTGAAATCTTAACTGATGATAGCGTAACATTCAAGAAAATCAAATTCTGGCAGAATCATTCCGCTACTCGAACTGACTGACGTTTATACGTGCTATTTACGCATAAGCGTGGCACGCGCGTCTCGTTCACATGCCACTTCTACTTTTTATTTTTTCTATGGATTGAAGTATCCAACCCATAAGAGTGAGTGACTAGTAGTAGTTAGACTAGTTAGTTTGGGTGTAATTGTAACATGTAATTGTAATAAGTAAGTGTAATATGTAGGTGTCAAAAAGTTGTGTGATATTTATTTTTAATTTTAAATAAACAACTTACCAGATAGTATGTCACCTCGATTGAGTGCGATCTCCTGGGTCGCATTTTTGGTCACCAATATGACTCGGTTGTGACGCGTCTGCAGAAGATTCGCTACAACCACCTTGAACAAATAAACGGACCCATAATAATGATTGATAACTATGCCAAGAATGTTCAAAAACATTTTTTTTATTCTGAAAAGGCTCTTCTCATTTTGATTCTACCAGCCCTTTTGGAAGACATCGTTGTCAATAAAAATGTAACATAGTAAATTTGGTAGAACGTAGAGCTGTATTAGTGCACTCACCTTATGCTTGTACTTGTCAAGCGCAGCCTTCGCCTTGGGCACGAGCAGGCTCTCGTCGGTCTCCAGCTTGAAGGACACCACGTAGGCGGCCGGCACCCACAGGCTGACCAGCGGCGCCAGCATCTTCGGCACCAGGTGCAACTGGATTACGGGCGCGCCACTCTCCGATTGCATCTTGTGCGTTGGCTGGTGAAAGAATAACCAATTAGTGTGGTAATATTCCTTTCAGACCCACTACACCCTGGCACTACCCCTGGGGTAACGGTGGGACTGAGCCATACCACGGTAGTAGTGCTGGGATTTGAGAAATTGAAAGAAAAGCGATGGGTAGCACTCCGGGAGTGCCGGCAGAAGTGAAAACAGCAGCTTACAAAAAAACCGTACGTATTATCTATATTGACAGACCTCTAACAATGTGCTGATGCCCTAGTACTTTTGCTCCACGAATCAGCAAAAAACAATTCAAAAATAGAATGCGATTAATTCGTATTTCAAAATAAACTCTTAGATGATCTGATATCCTGGTACTTAAACTCTCCCTCCGTCTTATGTCTGACAAAGAAGAAGAAGAAGTTTGAAAAGTTTAAAATCTGAGAAGTTTTCACTTCAAAAATATCAACGGAGCCCCGCTCGGGTGGTTTGCCCTTCGGCCATAAGGAGCTACCTAACTAACCTAACCTACCTAATACCCGTAGCTTACAGCACTACGGTGGTATGGTTCAGTACCACCGTTCCCCCAGAGGTAGTGCCAGGTCTAAACCCATAAAATTGTAGGCCTATAAACGTAGTATTTTTAGAGGAATTTGTTACAAACAGTAATAGGAAAAATTGAAGTTATTATACAAACTGGTTTTGAGAGTTTAAAACACAAAATAAGTTTCCAGCCCCAAACTATGCTGAATGAAAAAATGGAATGTAGGTAATCGTTTTCTATACCCCCACCATACACTTCGCACGTTGCCAATATTATTTCTACAGCTACGGTACCTTCCCCACTTACCACTTTGTCCTTAGGTATATAGAAGTCAGACACGGCCGCCGCTAGGTAGAGCATGGCCCTGGGCCCGAGGTTAGCGAGGCACTCGCAGGCCGCGCGTAGCAGCCAGAAGTAGTCTGACACCGTGGTAAAGGACACGTATAGGATGGCCCCCGCCGCGTGCGCAGCCTTGTATCTAAGTAGGATGGGAGCTAACACGTCCACGCTGTCGGGTTTTACTGCATAAAAACATATGATTATTTACATACTGACAAAAAAAAAATAAGGTGGCTCATCATTTCCTTCATGCGTGCTATTGCTATACCGCTACACCACCCATAGCAGGTAAGAGGTAGCACGTACGTAGAGAGAGACCAAAGGAAGAGAAGCAACTGGTAACTAGCAATTCTATGTTTTTTCCCTTTGTTCCTCGCAGATAACCCAAGTTAGCTAACCGGCAGCCAAGAAGGAAGAGATTTTTTTCCCAGATAACTGGTTTTTTAACGGGAAAACATTGTTCCCCGTACATAACTTTAAGGTAAAATAAAGACTATTTCTAAATTAAAACAAACATGTTCGCGGCTCCTGCACCTGAATTAATGATTGGTTTTACCAGTGCCGGTTATGTACTTGGTTATCGCGCAGGAAACAATCGTTCCCGTTAAAAACCAGTTATCTGGGAAGCAAATTTCTTCCTTCTTGGTTGCTGGTAAGCTAGCTTGGTTATCTGCGAGGATAATACGGTTTTTTCTTTGCTCCCAGACCAGCATGAACCTCACCAGTGATGGTAGTATTAGGCCCTCTCTCCTGTATATCCAGCATGTCCAGCAACTTCTGCCCGCTGAAGAGCCTCGTGAACGGCTCCAACGACTTCTGGCGGTGCATGAAGATGACAGCATAGCCGTGCTCGAGGAAGTACTCTGCGGAGGCGGAGCCCCGGGTACCGGCGCTGAAGTTGTCCACGAAACGGACCGTGTTGTGCTCCAGGGGTACTGTCGTGCCACCAGACTGTAATGACACGAGGTAACTTACAAGGGGCCCGTGGGAAGACCCTTTGAAAAAAAAAAGCGAAGGGTAGCACTCCGGGAGCGCCGGCAGAAGTGTAAACTACACACACGCAGACTCGCGCAAAAAGAAAAAAAATACACGAGATTTAAACTGCGGTCACCTGAGAGAACACACTGTTATTCCACACCTTATACCACTAGGACAAACGCACATACGTTAAAGCGACGAAAATGTATGTAAACTCTTTATTGCATAAAAAATTTAAAAATACAGAAGTACACAGAAAATAGTACAAAGGCGAACTTATCCCTAAGAAGGGATCTCTTCCAGCTAACCTGGGGAAATCAATGTAAACTTCAAAAATCGAACGCGACTAGCTTCATTCGTATTTCAAAATAAGCTCTTAGAGGATTCTGATATCCTGGTACATACTGGTACTTACTTACGCCTGACACGAGTTTAACATTTTTTACCCATCCCAAAAAGTGCCCAACGCCGCTAAAGAAGTTTTCACTTCAATAATTTTTCAAGTCGATTCTTGATCGGTCTTGGCCTTCGATCAGTAAATCAACTAGATTTCAGGTCGGCGCAAATACTACTTCTCGACAAATAACGCCTCACTTGTGGTGTGGGGTGAGCCTTTATTTTGTTTAGTTCGATCCAAACACCGCCAATGTAAACACGTTTCACAATGCCGCAGTGTGCGTTCAAAAACTGCAAAAATAATTACCGTAAAAGCAATTTATCGGTCGGAGTGTCTCACTTTCATACTTCACATACTTTAAGCTTTAAAACAACAAATAATATGAAAATTCGAGCAAAATGACCCATTTTAAAAGTACACTACGAAAAGTACGCGCGTGTTTGGCCAAGGTTGACCCAATACACACGCGCCAACTTATGTTTAACAGAACAGTAGATGCATGGAGTAGAATTTTATTGTAAGAATTTTAATTTTTTATATCATATTACCAGAACTAAAAAATGCTATAACACTGCCTTCGATCAACAATATTGCCGTTTATTGCAGATTCACGTCAAACACGAATATAATATTAGCAGTGCCCTTACAGGGTTTGATCTTGTATCCTGGTATCTTGTATCAAAGCTAATAAATGTCTTGTCTTGTCTTGTCTAAACAATACCAACAATAAAATAATTAAGTATTAATCCTAGCTAAAATACATAAATATTGGCGTCTACCTCTTTTCACAGGGAATACTTACAATGGATTAATCAGATCATAGTGTTAAAAATTTGAAATGTTGTCAATTTGATCAAATGTAGGTAATTTTGAATTTTGATATTTACTAATTACTTAGTTAACTAAATTTACTAAATTGTCTATGAGGACATTTCATTTCATATCAATATTTGTATTTGTAAATTTGTTTGTGTTATAAATTTCTGTCAAATAAAAAAATGTCTGTCGTATATAATTGCGACTCCATTGTTACCCTGTTCCTAGAATTACATCTTTTTAAAACGAAGGTAGTTCTTTTGTTTCTCGAACGCTTACGGTCGTCTCGTTTTATCTATTTGGATCTTTGTTGCTTAGACTTAAGGTTCATTTTAAGTTAATTTGGAAGGTAAAACAGATATAGCTATAAGTATAAGCGACACTGCCACTTTTTCGCTTTGATTTTGTATGGGACCTTAAATCTAGTTGTATTACTGATCGAAGGTCTTGGCCATCGCGTCGCGCGGACTCTCATGATCGCATTCAGCATTTCTTTCTACCCCCCCCCCCCCCCCACACACACACACACACACACACACACATATCACGTCTTTATCCCTTACGGGGTAGACAGTGCCTGAGATACCTGCACGGATCCAAGAATCCAACAGTGGGCAAGCGAGACCACGGAACGAGCGATAGAGAGGCACGATAGGCCCAAGCGTCGGCTTTTTTAATTTCATGTTTACCTACCCTCAAAAGCGACCATTTATCGTTGTCACGTAAAACTATCGTCCGTAAACCGACTTTATAGACAACCGGTTTTTTAACTTAGATTTTGGTTATTTTGGAGTTGGTAAAGCACGCACAGTGATAAAAAACCTCTTGCCTACGAATCCGACTCGCGCTTGGTCGGTTTTTCATTGTCCAAATAACAATAATCACGTACCGTGACAAGTACGATCTTGTTCCCCTGCAGGGCGTGCCTTTCGCAGAACTCCTTGAGCAGCGACCTGTTGTCCTCGAAGTCGGTCGGCGGCAGGTGATTGGCGAAGAACTCCTCCCAGCTCCCGTTGGTGGCCATCATGAGCTGCTACGGCATATGCTGCTGGCTGCGGGCAAATGCGGTATTGCTGTGACCGAAGTTTCGGTTATCAAATATCACATTCGGCCAAAAAACAGCCGAACCTTACGGCATCGTGCTTTCGCTGCCTCAGTATTGCAGTTAATGTAGCATTTTTAAGCCGAATTTACATTATGCAACTAATTTTGTGCAATAGCATTACATTGCTCGGCCGATAACCTAACGCTTCAAAAGTGATTAATCAAACGCCGCAGTGTAATGCTACTTGCACGCAATTAGTTGCATAAAGTAAATTCGGCTATATAGTAGTTTAATTTCAACCCAGTGACACTATGACAATGTAGAAATTTCAATGCGAAAATATTGAAACATAGAACCTTGTAATATCGGACCAGCGATATGTTTCATTACTCATAGGTACCCCAACGTTCCCAATTCAGGAGATTGTCACGTTTAGGAGATTTTTAGGGGATAAAATTGTTAGGGATTTTTTACATAATATAATTTAATAATGAATTAAGGTTAAATTTGTGATTTTGGGGAAAACACTCTAAAAATCCCCTTAAAAAGCCAGCATTTTAGGGAAATTTCGCGTGGAGTTAAACTAAATTCAACGTGTGGCAACTCTGGTAGCCCCTGCCCTTTGCCGCTGTAACTTATTTTGTCAGTCGAAATATTATAGACGGGACATGAACCGCGATTACCTCTATTGAGCTCCCGATATTTCAACGCAGTTTCGATGACAATAAAATCCACCCGCAATTTCTTCAGTCCACCCGTCATCATGATGCATGGAACTGCGTCAAAATATCGGATGCTCAAAGAAGGTAATCGCGGTTCATATCCAGTCTATAATATTTCGAATGAAGTTAACCGTGAATCATTGAAAACTCTTACGTTGTCAGTGTTGTCACTCACTACTTATACTTTAGGTATGGATTTAACTAGAAATTAACAAGTTTACTAGTCACAAGACACCCTTAACAGGATGACCGGCGCGAACTGTCAAATGTTACTCACTGTAACCGGATACAGTATTACAGGGATTTGCGGTTCTAAGGCATCTGTTACGGCTTTACATCCGAGTACATTTCACGCACGATTTGGAAGAGTTTATGTCTAAATTTAGCATTGAAGTTGTGACATTCACAAAGGTTTTTCTTATATATTTTTTTTCAGTTTTGACGACTCTGCAATGTTGCAATAGATGCAAAGTTGTAGACGTCTGGCGGCACGGCAGTCCCCCGCCGAGACGAAAAAAAAGGATACCGGTATTTTCAAACCCTGATAAAATCGTCCCAGTTGACACGAGAGACCATATTCACAATTCGAGTTGCAATACGTGGTCAATATGGAGACAACCGGCGTAGATTTTCTTCTTCTTCTTCTTCTTTTATTTTTGGCGTTCCAAGTCAAATTGCGTAGTTCCCGCGGGATAGCGATAAACGAATTCTTTGCAGACGAAGTCGCTGGCAACAACTAGTATTATATAATAAGCAAACAGAAGCAAAAAACGCACATAATTACCTACTTACCACAAAATATGACCAGTAAGAGTTGAATAAGCTGGTAACTTTTGAAGTAAGGTTACTGAGAGATGCAAATATTTTTTTAAATCCGTGCAGAATGGATGGTGGTACAATCTTTATATGTGTTTTTTAAGTAAATAGATAAGATAATAAAATTGTAATTTGGACAGTTAAAATCTGTCAAAGATGTTTCCTTAGTTATATGTATGTTTACTATGATTTTCGTGCCTCTATGCTTGCTTGAAATAAATTATTTATAGCTTTAAGTCAAATTGGGCAGAGGCAGTGTAGTTGGTGAATGATGGTGGCGATGATGATCGAGAAATTCTTCATGACCTTTTTAACAACATTACGAAAAAAAACACCGGGTAGCACTCCGGGAGTGCCGGCAGAAGTGAAAACTACACACACGCACACTCGCGCAAAAAGAAAAAAAAAAGGAAGAAAATACACGAGATTTGAACTGCGGTCACCTGAGAACACCCTGTTATTCCACTCCTTATACCGCTAGGCCAAACGTACATATATGTTATAGCAACGAAATCAATGTACACTTCAAAAATCGAACACGACTCTAGCTTCATTTGTATTTCAAAATAAGCTCTTAGAGGATCCTGATATCCTGGTACTTAAACTCTCCCTCCGTCTTACGCCTGACGTGAGTTTATAATTTTTTACCCATCCAAATAAGATAATAAGAGCCCAATGCCGGTAAAGAAGTTTGCACTTCAAAAATTTAATATCAAATCAACAAGTAATCTAACTTGAACCTTAAAGCAGTTGCAATAAACTTGGTAGATTATCGATTTTGGAACTCAAGTTCATTTTTAAGTTGTGACAATATTTCATTTATTACTTGCATGCAAAACGTATATATTTCGCACAAGCTTGGTTATCTTGCACGTAAGTAGCGGAGTAGCAAGGTAAATAATTTCATTTACTCAAATAAACATAAATAAGGAATCTCCTTTCTGGCCGTAGGTGGTTAAGGGCTGTCAGATTGACAGACAGGCAAAATACAACATCAAAAGTAGCTATCTACTGTTGATGGAAAACCTAATAAAATAAAAACAAGATAGAACAGATATGGTTTATGCAATAATGACTTAACTAGTTCAATTTCACTGTCCTTGTAAAAGAGACCCTATGTCATATGAGATAAAGTATATATATTAAATATAGATCTACATTCAAGAGTGGTATCTTATAAAATCAAATGATTGCATGTTCTGAAATCATTGTAAGTTAGGACATTAGCAATAATACTACAGCAACAATCAGTTTATAAAGACGCCTCCTCTCAGAATGAGAGGGCTTGGGTTATAGTTAAATAAATAAATATTGTGTAAGATAGTTCCCATGCGGGCCCAGTGTGGATTGGGAACTTCACACACACCATTGAATTGCTTTGCAGAATGTGTGCTGGTTTCCTCACTATGTTTTCCTTCGCCAAAAAGCTCATGGTAAATTTCAAATGTAATGTCAAAGGTAAGGAATATTAAGAAGCAAATATAATCATTATTTGTTCCTAAGTCATATCATAACATAACAGATTTTTTTTAATTGCACAAAAAATTCTGATTATGATAAATCGTTTTCATGTTAGCATGCCAGACAAACATGCCACTTTTTCATTTTTTTTTACTTTAAGATTTGTTTGCCAAATAAGAAATTTTAAAGTTTTTAAACAGACTTAAATTTGTATAGCTTCTCGATATTTTTATAAGTATTTTAATTTTATTAATTATGACGACACAGTTGGCCTAGTTGGTAGTGACCCTGCCTGCGAAGTAAGCATCCTGGGTTCGAATCCTGGTAAGGGCATATATTTGTGTGATGAGCACGAATATTTGTTCCTGAGTTATGGATGTTTCTATCTATATAAGTATGTATATCATTGTCTAGTACCCATAACACAAGCCTTACTTGCGCTTACTTTGGGACTAGGTCAATTTGTGTGAATTGTTCCCAAATATTTATTTATTTATTATTTATATTTAATTGTTCCCAAATATATTTATTTATTAATGACTGTTGCAAATACTTTTTCATTACTAAGAGAGTTATTACTTATAATTTTGTATGTGATTAATTTGTGGACTGGAAAATTAATAGAAACCTGGCCATCCAGGTGTTCAGAATTTTGCTCTAAGAACATGTAACCCATCATTTAATGTAGCTACATTACCTTCAGGTAAGTATGATAAAAGGGTATATTTAACTAGGGAGAAGCGGTAACAGTATCAGAGTCCCAGTAATAAATTAAAAAAAAAAACATAACTTTGAAACTTTTATAACTGTCAAAATTGAAAACTACTTTTACATTTGCTTTTATGCCACTTGATTTAAATCTTAATAAATCCTTACATAATAAAATCATAAAAGAACATTGGCTCAACAATGAAGAGAACCAACATTTTTATTTTCCAACAAACCTATTGAGAAGCTAGAGCTGTTTACAAACTTTTAAGGGGCAATAAAACATTTGACACAACTACAGATAAAAAAAGTTACATTACAAACCTGCAAGTATAAATGTCAATAAACGTGTATACAGTCAAATATTTAACACGGTTGTTTCTAGGCACAGTTCTGTGTTACACAGGGCAAGGCCCCACTGGCCTCTACTAATATTTGCCGCCGTCGTTTATAGAAAAATCAATGCTTTCCGACGACACCTTGACAAGGTGGAAGGAGCTATATTTCTGTAAATATAATATATTTTACTTACGTTAACAGTTTGTTTGTGGTGTCCTTGGACGTAAGCTGGAGGAGGCCGGCTAGTCAACCTTTAGACTCTAGTTTTAATTTAGAAAATGTTGGAAGAGCGCTGCTATCAAATCGTTATCACGAAACGAAACTGACGTGACGTGACGTCTGATTTGACAGTAGGGAGAGCGTTTACGAAGTGTGTTTCGTATATGTATTGTTAACGGGAAAATTAATAAACAATGTTTATAGTTTAGTTATTTAAATAATAAAATTAAAGTGTAAAAATAATTTATTGCACTAATTAGATTATTATTTACATTTCACGTTCAAATGTAGTTTGATTTTTCATTCCACTACTGTTGGTGGTACCCATCTTTGTAAACGCGAGTGTGGAGTCGAAAAAGAAACCTTTTCGCAATAAAATATGGAAAGCTGTGGCTGTGGTTGTGTGCCATTTTCTTTGATCTTTGACTATCGGAATCGGACATTAAAGTAAATTTAAGTGATAATGATAACTACGTAATTCTGTTTCACTTATAATTATAATAATAGACGGTATTCTATTTGACTGCTCTGACTAAAGGTTTTAAACCAACTCCGTCGTCGGCTGGATCTTCAGGTTGAGGTTTATTGAGATAGCGGTCATCTGGTAACAAGGTCAGCACTAAAGCGGAACCTGAAATGAAAAAGCAGGTTTTTCACATCTATGTACACTATTTCTACGACCGTGCCCTGCCAGCTGGCTAGCACGGTAGCGTGCTAGACGTGCAGGTACCAGAAAAGGACGGAGCTATCTGTTCACTCGTGGACTCACACCGTTAAAATGAATCTAATGACGTGTCATACCTATTATTTATTTTTCACCTCACTAGCTCGGAAAGCACTTTTTGTTCGTGTGCAACCTATTGAGAAAATCGCTTTTTATCCACATGTGGAGAAAGAGTTTAGACCACAGATTAGAAAGATATAGTACAGGGTTTTGACATTTGATGGAAACTTAAGTGATATTTGACAGCTAACAAAACGTAAAACGTTAAAAGTGCTGAATTTTTAATATCATAATTAATGAATTGCATCGAGTAAAAAACACTCAATACAGTCTTACAACTTTATTTTAATTCATAAATATCAGCATTCAACATTAACCTTCATTCTTGTCGTAAAAAGGGATAAAATGTTCTGACAGTCCAAGTAAGTCAATATGCGATCAAAACGCATTCGAAATATTTATTTTTTATAAAATTCATCCCTTGTGGGATAGGTAAAGGAATTATTGTCCATTCAGCCATATTAAAGATTGCAATGCCGGTTCACTGTTTGTGCTGACAGTAGCACTTCATGGTCCCAACGGAAGACCAGCGCTGGCTGTAAGGCCAGCATTATGCTGAGGTGGAACCATTTCGTGATTGTATTATGCTGTTACTTCTTTTACTTTAAGTAATTTATATCACGAACAAATGTTTTCTTTCTTTCAAATAATTAAAAAAAATTAAGTCAAAATTATTCAATTAAGCCGTCAACGTTTAATATTCCCATGTTTTTCTAGTTATTTTGTTATTAAAAATGAGTGATAATACAATAGTAGATTGTTCAACAAGGGAGGAAAAGAACCAATATCACACGAGGTAATTAGGCACCCGAGCATGCGAGGGTGCCAATATTTCGAGTGTGATATTGGTGTTTTTCCCGAGTTAAACACTCTACTTTTCATTTCGACTACAAGGAAAGTAAAAAAAAACATATGTGGGTCAATTTCGCAAGCAGTAAATTTTGATGGCAAGACTGAAAACGCAGGTGCAGAAGGCTTTGATAATGTAGAATTATTTTTTTTAGGAAACAGCCCTATATTGTCTACCTCGGGCAACAGCTAAAATTAAAATATTGTGTTATTTAATCATTTAAAAAAATATATTTAGACCATATTTATCATCAAGGTGGGTTGTCCCGGAGCCGGTTTTAGTTACAAAATGCCGGATAATTCGGATACTATGCGTGACAATATTTGCCTTTTACCTTTATTTTGTTACCATATAAACAGGTAACAAAAAAAGCACATCATCTGATTTTTACCTCATTTGTAAACCTCTGAATATGTGCATATACATTTGTCCGGAGACACGCTCTCATTCCGCGGGCAAATTTTGGAAACGATTTATTTCCCGAGTTTGATCCCTTAAGCCCCTCTGTCTCTCGCGCACTCCGAGCAATAGTCAAACTGCAGCGCTCAGTGAGATTGGACGTGTGTTACCGTGGAACGTTTTCGAGTAAATTTTATTTTTGACGTGACAACGTCTTATAAATTGGTTTGCCGGGTGACACTTCAAGAAACTGCGTTACGCTCCGCTCACGTTATGCGCTCACAATGAGAGCGAGTGAGAGGCACGCGGGCATGGTTAGCCCGCCTAAGAGCGAGAGAGACAGACATAAAAAGTGAAAGGCACGCGTCCCTTCCACTCGAGCACAGTTAGCCCGCCTAAGAGCGAGAGAGACAGAGCGAGAGAGAGAGAGTGAGAGAGATAGGCATACACACCGGTTCATGTCTTGCGCTTCTATTTCGATTTAGATTCTTTGTATAAATTAATGTTTTAAATATAATTCTTTGTATAAATAAATGTTTTAAATTGTTACTATTATTTCATCCTTCTTCCTGCTATACGAATGAATATTCACATTAAAATTATTTTACCACTCAAAGTCGTTGTCACGTAAAACTTTCGCCCGTATACCGACTTTACAGGCAACCAATTTTTTTTTATCATCGCCATGGTGTGGGGACAAAATAAAAATCATTCCGGAGTTAGTCATAGTTTTTGTATTTTGTATCGTTTTTGTTTGTAATTTATATATGTCACGTAAAATATAGTCCTAATATCAAGAGTTCAATTAGTTTAACAACACGACTCTTATCCTTCCTTTAATATTTATTTTTATGTCGAGTTTCTCATTCCACCATTTTTATTCCGGTGTTTCCGGTGTAGTGAAATCAAATGTAGCTTCACTTTAGTATTATGAAAGGGTCCGTAGCATATTTTCAAAAATGAAATATTAACCCAATTGCGATGCGGTTTTTGTTATAGTATTAGTATTGTACCAGCGCATGTTCTTAGGTAATGTTTAGGCTTTTAGGCCACCAGGGAACGCTACAAAAAGGGTTTTTAAAAAAATAGATTTAACTTTGTGCTACTCACTCATTCCGGTGGTCTAAATATCATTCCAGTGGGCTGCTATTATCATCCCGGTGTACATTTATCATTCCATTGGAACTTATCTTTCATTCCGGTGTACATTTATCATTCCGTTGTGTGTTTAGAAATTTGACCTTTAATATCTTGAAAACTATTTAAGATTTCAGGTTCCCTTTCAGATATGTCTTACAGAATAGTCTAAAGTATCTTTTGGCATTTAAAAATCTAAAAAAAAATCAGATATAAGGAATCACACCGAAATGATACAAAAAATGCGTCTTGTTGAAATTGATCCATGTATAAGTAAGTATATGAGAAAAAATGCATTAAATTAAAAATTAACTAAAATTAATTCAGCCATTTGTACAGTTCATAAAGGAAAACGTCACGTTTTTTCCAGGAGTATTTACTCATTTTTATTTAAAGTTTTACCGAATGAAGAATGCTTTCGCGCCAAATTCGAGCTCGCTTTTTCATTTTTTTTTCTAAACTAGTTGCATTGGCCGCAAATCAGTTTTTTTCAACATGGGTCAATGTGGTTATTGTCAAATATTTCAATATTTACCCATAAACAACATTTAAAATGTTTTATATAATGATTACAGAAAAACTTTAGATAAAGTAGGTATTTTAGTTAGTTTATATGTAAAATTAGTAAGTTACCAAATTGAACGACGCGTTAAGCGGAATAGAGATAGGCTGTGTGGACATAATTATATACCATTGTCATTTACAATTTAGTTTTTCCTTATTTTTTTTTCTAAAACGGCATTAAGTCTACGTATGTATAAGAAAGTAATGTAAATAAATTAATAAAAATAATATTTGACTAAGGAGCAATTTACAATTTATAATATTATTATTACTTAATTAAGAAAAAAACATGGATATGCCGTAATGCTGGCTGAATGCGTATGTGTTTCATTAACAGCCAATGCCTTTATTTTTTTTAATTCATATCTACCATTGGGAAGAAAATAATAGTTATCCTCCCGTATGTCAGATATGATTTGCCTTACTTTCCGAGTATGAGAGATGAAAACCCTTTTTCTTATTTTCCTCGCTGTAGTGAGGTGAAAAGTTTTGTGTTATACACGGGTGAAAAGTTATTTTACGCCTCGTGTGTTGAAACACTCGCAGGTAAAATACAACTTTCCCCCCTTGTATAACAAATAACTAATAACTATTATCAAATTCACTTGCGGAAACCGATATGGATAATTCGGAAGCCTCTGCTAGCTGTAACCGCAACTGTTGCACGTTACAGTAATCAAAAACCTTATAATTAGGGCGTGGCTCGCAAGTGTTGAGGCGCATAATGTCCCACTCACCAAACTTCTCTTGGTCCCTTTCACAAAAGGTCCCTTTTGCAGAAAGTCCTTTTCACAAAATAGCCCGTTCGCAATACGTCCTTTTCGCAAAAAGTCCCGTCTTCGTTAATTCTGCTGTCTCCTTAATTAATCCATGAGAACCTGGGCTTCTTGCAAACGAGACGTTTTGCGAAAGGGGCATCATACTGCGGGGACGTTCACCGATTAGATAGGGGTTCTTACAGAAGGGACATTTTGCGAAAGGGATGGGGAATTTTGATAACGGGATGTAATGCAAATGGTGTTTTTTGCATAAGGGACCATTTGCAAAGAAGACGTTTTGCGAATGGGACGTAATTATAGCGGAGGGACGTTTTGCGAGTGGGATATTATGCGCCTAAACCCTCGCGAGTGGAACCAGGGCTTTTGGTTACGATTGCTGGCAACAGCTAGTTGATACACTTACTAGCAAAGACGGCAGAAAAGATGTAGAATCCCAGTCGGCAGCTGTGTACCAGCAGGTAATTAACTACCTGGATGGTGAAGAAGCCACAGAGCCGCCCTCCCGTTATGGTGAAAGCCACTGCCAAAGTCCTGGCGGAATGTAACATTGATCATTTTATATAGTGTCTTATACGTGCCGGCACGTAAGTCTATCGATGACGAGTCACGTGGAGGGGATTTGCGCACCCACGGATACCGTATTTTATATTTCTGCGCATACAAGGTCATCGCTAGACTTACTTGCCGGCACTTATACACTGTAATATTTGACCGGGATAATTTGTCGAATTGCAATGCGTGGTCAATATGAAGCCAAGCGGCGTAGATTCTCGTCGAGTTTGTAATATAAACACGATTGTCACTTGTCATCGACAATTGTCGCTTTGGTGAAATAGGGGCCAGGGTTGTTGGGTTCTTGGGTTAGTTGAATTGAACACTCCAGTACATAAAAGGATTACGTAATTTTTAATTAATTGTATAGTCACAACTTTGACGCCGTAGACTTTGAATCGAACATTAGCAAATCTACCTATCAAAACTAAATCCTGAATATTATGGCCAGTGAGGATTGGGAGCTACACACACCACTTCAGTGCCTTCAAGCCTTCGCACGTGTGTGCTGTAAAATACCTTAAATGCGTCGGGAACAGAGCGACAGTAATAGCGGTGTAGGCTCCTACTACTATGATGCCGACCAGGAAACCACCAAAGAAGATGGCCGTCGCGATGGCATTCGGCACCATATTGACGAGCGCGCCGCTAGCCCCACACAGGGTCACTAGTACCATGCAGGAGTTACGACGGCCGAAGCGGTCTACCACCTTAGAAAAAATAACACATTGTAGTATACATAATACACATACACATACATGTATACATAACGTCACAGTACAAAGAGGTATGGGTTGCTTTGCTAGGTGCATCACCTAACATGATTCCTAAGATTTTCGCCTCTTAATCCGAATCCGTGTGGTTTTTTTTAGTGGGTATGCCTGCCGTCGCTGGCGCCCCACTTACCCCCGGTAACCCCGTACCGGGTGGACACATAAGGCGCATTTTCCACACCATAAAAAAAGGGTCGCACATACATACCAAACTGAGTATACCGTTGGAGACGAACTGCATGCCGCATACCACGAGCACCATCAATAGAGCTGTCACGTTCAAGGTACAAGCCGCACTCGTGTTTGTCTGGAACAACCATGAGATAAACGTATATTTCATTGCTTTCTAGGGCTATTTCATTGTTTTTAAAGGGTAAGGAAGGTTAACGAGTTATCTGGTGGCAGATGCGTTGCCAGCATAGAGGACTACGAAACAATACTTCAAATTCCAGTATTCTCACCGGCTATCATCCTCCACGCCGCGCACGCTCACTGTGGCAGGTTGTACAGTCAGCCAAACGGAACTAGGCCACTGTAGAACCTTATCACAGTCAACTTCGGCGTACTTTGACACTGACAGACACAAATAACAAGCCGATCGCTTATTGCCGTAAGGTAAGGTTATAAAGTAGCCCAGGGTTAGTACAAAACTCATTGACAGGGTTCAGTGCCACTTTTTTTCAGACTATAATTCGTTAAAAAATCAACTAACATGTTAAGGTCACTCTGATCGGATGAACTAGCAAAAATAATGTTTTCCAAAACTTACACCATGAGCAGCGTGGAGACTGGTCTCAATAATCGAACAGAGAGTCATGTTGGATCCTTCTCCAGTCTGAAGGAGCTTTATGAACTGATTGGATATCTTCGGCAGCCAAATCAGAAAACCACCTATACTGCAGAAGGTGAAAAACAGTATCAGGGCCCTACTTTATAAAACTACTAGTTACAATTTACAAGCGGAAGTCTCTTTCTGACCCTCTGTGTTAGATAGAGACTTCCACTAGTAAATTGTAACTTGTAGGAAATAAAATAGGGCCCAGGTGAGGAAAGAAATTACAATGCACTATTAAAAAAGAGAACTGGAGTCGTACTATTTCTTATTCTACTCGTAAAATTGTCGTACCTTTTACATACATATTTAGTTATACAGGGTGTATCAGATAGCCCCTAACAATAATCAACTGGGGTATATAACCATAGCTACAGAAGCTAAAAAAAAATAAAAAAAAAATTGGAGTAATTTTTTTTTATGTTTTCTATAGGAATGATTGCAGTTTATACTACCATTCCTATAGAAAATATAAAAAAAATTACTCCAATTTTTTTTAAATATTTTTTTTAGCTTCTGTAGCTATGGTTATATACCCCAGTTGATTATTGTTAGGGGCTATCTGATACACCCTGTATGTTAATTTTTTAGATGTAAAATCGTCGAGACCCCGAATGCCACCTGGGGCCTTACCATGACGTCGTCTTTAATGGGATTCAGTTTAGGTTCGCTCGATGTCAGATTCATCTCATACTAAAAGTGACAGCTAAAACTTGAAGTGAGTCGGAATTAGGACGTCATGGTAAGGCCCCTTAATTATTCTGTCCTTCTCTTACAATGTTCAGCTACTATAATCATATTTAAAAATGTAGGGAGAGGTTACAACAGAGAGATCTCTCTCCAGGCAGATGTTGTTATGCCTGGGACCGAAGCTTTAAGGAAGAGAGTAGTGGTAGTTGTATTTATGCACCGCGTTGAAAAACTTCGTTGGTGCGATGAAGAAAATGTGTGACGTTACGCGCATGCTTCTCTTACGTCGTAGCAGGTAATGTAGACGACTAGATGGCGCTAGAGTCGCTTCAAATACCTACTTGAAATGAATAGTAACTATCGCATTCTTAATCTGGTTGCGTAGGTTCTGACTTCCAAAGATTATTATCACAATGACGTATGATTTTTTGGAGTATTTATATTTGCTAATAATGTTCCAATATACTTACAACTGCATGATTACGAAGAGCAAGGTCATGATGAGGGTGTATTTCCTTAGAGGTCGTTTGAACAGAGGCACGATGTGGTCTTTCGTTGATGGCTTACCGATTCCGTGGGACTGTTCTGATAGCAGACCTTCTACCTGAAAAATTACCAATATTTTTTGTAAACATGCTTTTTAGTTAGACTTTGACAAAAGGAGGTTGACAATTACATACATACATACATAAAATCACGTCGTTATCCCTTACGGGGTAAACAGTCTATAGTAACAAGACCTAAAGACCACGTTGAGCATGATTGTGGGCGTATAGATGGAAAGGGGAATCAAAATATTGACGGGCTTTCACTGCGCGAGAAGAGAAGCAACTGATATATTCTATGTTTTTTATTTGCTCTTAGACCTAATCTGTCTACCTTCATCATACTACCTACCTTGATTGGGCTTGGCACGGACTTGAATTAGATTTTTTATTTTTACTATAGGTATTAATTTATTTTTACAATTTTTCATTTTTCTATTTCTCAGTAAATTTTACGTATCTTAAAGGCTAATTTTTTAAAAAAACTATCCGATTAGGTAAATTCGTAGTGACGTAACTTACCAAAAAATCCTCACTTCCTTTATTAGTCTTATGAATTATTTTCAATATCCCTAGCGCTTGTTCTGTGTTTCCTTGAGCGAAGACAAATTTGGGGCTTTCTTGGACGAAGAAATACAAGCCCAGGAAGGAGACGACACCCGGCAGGGAATACACCAACATAAGAGTCCTCCAGGAGTTCCAGTAGATGCCCAGGCCAGAGATATAGTAGGAGAAAGGAAGAGGAATGATAGGGATAGCTAGCACTGAAAGAAAAGAAATAAATTTTTCATCTCTCATACTCGGAAAGTGAGGCAAATCATATCTGACATACGGGAGGATAACTATTATTTTCTTCCCAAGGGTAGACATGAATTAAAAAAAATAAAGGCACTGGCTGTCAGTGGAACACATACGCATTCAGCCAAGCATTACGGCATAATTATCCATGTTTTTTTCTTAATTAAGTAGGTAACAATAATTATAAATTTTATAACGCTATTTAGTCAAATATTATTTTTATTAATTTATTTACATTACTTTATTTTTATACATACGTAGATTTAATGCTGTTTTAGAAAAAAAAAATAAGAAAAAAATTACAGTAGTAGTACAGAAAATATCTACAGTTTTTCTCTAATCACTATATAAAACATTTTAAATGTTGTTTATGGGTAAATATTGAAATATTTGACAATAACCACATTGACTTATGTTTTAAAAAAACTTGATTTGCTGCCAATGCAACTAGTTTAGAAAAAGCGAGATCGAATTTGGCGCGAAAGCATTCTTCATTTGGTAAAACTTTACATAAAAATATAAATAAAAAATGAGTAAATATTCCTAGAAAAACGTGACGTTTTCCTTTATGAACTGTACAAATGTCTGAATTAATTTTAGTTAATTTTTTATTTAATACATTTTTTCTCATATAAGTACTTACTTATGTATATTTTTTTACTTTCCTTGTAGTCGAAATGAAAAGTAGTGTTTAACTCGGGAAAAACACCAATATCACACTCGAAATATTGGCACCCTCGCATGCTCGGGTGCCAAGTTACCTCGTGTGATATTGGTTCCTTTCCTCCCTTGTTGAACAATCTACTATAGAATCATCTCCAGCGTATATAGGGAGTACGGTAAAGTTCAAAAGTTGGATAAACGAAATAAACGTAGTGCCTAATTAGTAGATTCATATTGATATGGTTGTCTGGTTGTCGTACCTGCCATAACGCCTTGCGAGACCATCATCAGACTGGACACTATCAGCATCGTCTGGTTTCTTCGAGCTATCGGTACGCTCTCGCTAAGCAGCGTCATGGCTAGTGGATACGTGCCAGCTGCTCTAAATATAACGAAGATTAGAGTAAAAAAGCTGTTTGAATAAGTAGTTTTATAAACGTAAGGTAAGCGCAGCGTCTTTACGGATTGAGTTTCCGGGTGGTAAGACTTTATGCTAGGCCCATCTGAGTTGCTACCACCAGCTTACGCACTGATCCTGACGCCAAGGTTAGGTACACTGCCAATGTAATTACTGTCACATGAGGTATTCCATCTAATGAAATGAGAATGAAATGAGGAGATACGTAGATGAACAAGGGTCGCCGATATAGCCAAGCGAAGCTCAGTGAAGTGGCAACGGACTATAGCACGGAGAACAGATGGCTGTTGGGGCTGAAAGGTTCTCGAGTGCAGACCGCGAATCGGCAAGCGCAGCGTAGGACGACCACCCAACGAGGACGGATGACCTGTTTAAAGTCGCGAGTTCACGGTGGATGCAAGCTTCCAATCGAGGCAACTGGAGGAGGGGGAGGCCTATGTCCAACAGCTGATATACACAACTATGGCTGATATGATCCTCGAAGTTATAGGGTCGATAAGTTATAGATGTAACTTAAGAACGTGGGCTAGGCAGTGGATGATCGCCAGAGTAAGTAGCGCATACAAATTGAGGTGCACCTTCCTGCTGCTACCCTGCCTACTGCACGCCATTGAACGTGGGAAACAAACATGGTGTACTCACAGGAAAGTGCTGCAGCATTGCAGCATGAGTAACATGATCCAGTTAATGGAGAGGCTGGCCAACGCGTTGACCAGCGCTGAGCTGGTCAGCGCGAGCACCAACATCCGCCAGCGGCCGTGGCGGTCACTGAGGTAGCCACACAAGACTGAGCCGACTACGCCAGCTGGAACAGTTGGTAAGGTCTGCTGTTTAGCGGTAAGGTTAGCGAGTAACACGATGGTTAGTGAATGGACCCTGCAAAACGTACTACGGCCCCCACAAGACTATGACGCTAGCATTCCCTTTATCGTCAAAAAGGGGGTAATTTACATACATAAATCACATTCACGTCTTTAATTATTCCTTACGGGGTAGACAACGGTTTTTTTTCCTCGGAGTGGAGACTCTTTGCGAGTACCTACCCCCAAGCCCGGGGAGTCCTGGGATGGTTATGTGAGACTGTCTCCCCAGGCCTCTTTTCAGGCAGAGTACCAAGACCCAAAAGGTGGAAAGGGAAATCAAAATAAAATGATTATACCAAGATTTTCGATCATTTCCTCGATGGGCTTTTACCATAGCTGCGCGAGAAGAGAAGCAACTGGGACCTACCTTCTATACGTTTTATTCGTTCCCAGACCAGCATGGAAGAGGTTTTTTTGATCCATAATGTCTTGTATGTAAGTATGTACCGTAATTTCCATTTTGAAAAATAAATATAATAAGTAAAATAAACCCTGAAACTCCGCAGAACTTTCTTTCAATTGTACAGAATATGGAAACGAATTTTTGTGTATGATTCATAATTTTTGTTTGTTCCTTCTGTTAGGTCCTAAACCTATCTAAAGCTAGGTAATCTTACCTATAAAAGGCGCCGCAACCATGGCGCCCTGTTGCCCTAGAGTGGTGCCAAGCTCGCAGGCGCTAGCGGGCACTAATATGGTGCTATTGTAGCACACACACGCATACGATATAACTGCAGCGGCTGCAACGGCTGTGCATCTATAGCTGTATGCTCCATAGCCTGGTGACAATACAATACAATAACCCTTTATTGAACACCACATATATAACATATTTCATTAAGTATGACGTTTCAACTCTATTAGATTGTTTGCTCTATGATTTAATTAACTGCTGGCAACTTTGTCATTTGAATGTGTCAAATAGCCTACTGGTTGCCTTACGGATGCCGAAGTAATGGTGAACGATGTAGGTACCTACTAGAAAAGTTTTTTAGCAGATGATGATATCCCCGAAAAATTTGCGTTGGTATAGTGTAAGTCGAACAAGACTGAAGCGTTTCCACAATTGGATAGAGCTTACCACTATTTCGTTATTTCCTCTATGCATTAACTACATGATGGCAAAAAAATGTACACAACCAATAACATTAAAAATATCCTACCAGTTTTTTCAAGTGCAACCTCAAAGGGCACTTTATCGTCCATTTTACAACTATCACAATTTACGTAAAAACATTTAAACTACGCAACTATTAAGTTAACCTTAAAAACTGTCTAATTAATGAATGTTAACACATTGATATTAGTTTGATAATACTTCAGTATCGCGTAAAGGGTTTACATTATCACTGGAGTAAACTTATCAGCTAACGTAATGATTTTGAATAACTGCTAAAATAATCAGCAAGTAATGGAAAAGATAAACTATCGATAATCTTACGTCGTGCACAACAACAACGCTAAATTGAAAAAAATTAAAAATCCACACATCAATCGCGTAAATAAAAAAATATTAAATTAGCTGATAGGTACTCTTCATACTGCCTGACCGCAAGAAAACTGGCTTACGAATGAAATATAACTGCATCGAAATCAGTCTGAGAGCTACGTTCCCACAGACAGAAAAAATGGCTGTAACAGGACGAAATATCAAATTGAATCATTCCATAATGGTTCCGTTTTTTCCTTTGAAGTACGGAACCCTAAAAGGGACTAAGTATTAACAAATCATCGATAGCAACTTTGTTGTTTAACGTTCACATAGGAATGAATCGTATAAAATAACATATCAGTATCACAATATTCACAATGTCTTCAAGAAAAACGCTTTTACATATCATCGTGTACCTACCTTATTTTGTAGTGTCATCACACTATCTAACTAATATTATAAACTAGCTGTTGCCAGCGACTTCGTCTGCAAAGAATTCGTTTATTGCTATCCCGCGGGAACTACGCAATTTTCCGGGATAAAAAGTAGCCTATGTGCTATTCCAGACTTTTCTCTATCTATGTGCCGAATTTCATCCAGACAAACAAACATCCATCTATCCATCCATCCATCCATACTTTTGTATCTAACTAATATTATAAATGCGAAAGTATGGATGGATGGATGGATGGATGGATGTTTGTTGGTTACTCAATCACGCCAGAACGGCCCAACGAATCTGGATGATGGCACATAAGATAGAGAAAAGTCTGGAATAGCACATAGGCTACTTTTTATCCCGGAAAATTCCCGCGGGACAGCGATAAACGAATTCTTTGCAGACGAAGCCGCAGGCAACAGCTAGCAATATTATAATGGCGAAAGTTTGTGAGTGTGTATGACATGTATGTTTGTTACTTTTTCACGTGCAAACGGCTGGACGGATTTGGATAAAATTTGGAACAGAGATAGCTGGTACTCAAGACTCACACATAGGCTACTTTTTATCCCAGAAAATTGCATAGTTCACGCGGGATAGTGACAAACGAGTAAAATTCTTGATTCGTTTGATAATTCTTACACAAGGTCTATGAGAATTTGTATTAATTACGATGAAAAACTTTAACAGAAGCGTTCAATGAAACTAATACATACAATGTATACACACAATGTATACACCTCTATACTCCTTACGCGGAAGACGAAACATAACGTAACAAGACCTAACGGCACTTATATTATAATGTATAATACTAATAATAATAATATAGCCTTTTTTTATTCCGAATTCGCTACAATTTCAGTAAGTAGGTACATGTTGTTTTTGTTTTTTTTTTTTTATTAAATTGTCGCGTAATTCGGCGTGCCTCATGGCATAGGCCTCCTCCGTGTATTGGAGGGTTTTGGCTATAGTTCCCACGCGCGCCCAGTGCGGATTGGGAACTTAACACACACCATTGAATTTCTTCGCAGATGTGTGCAGGTTTCCTCACGATGTTTTCCTTCACCGAAAAGCTCATGGCAAATTTCAATATTTTTTTTAATATTATAATGTACTGTAATAATAATAATGATAATAATAATATTTATTTATTTTACATAAAAAAACTTATAGGCTAAAGATAACAAAAGGGAAAAATAATGTATTTCAATACCCTGAACTAGGAAAAATGGATTCCTGTGTCTCAGATGTATAAGGACTTACATAACGAAGCGCTTGGTCAGCGCACACCTCAGCGCACACCAAATGCATGCTGCGTGTTGCGTGACACACACACGCACCAGTTGTAATGTATGTAATGATTGACCAGCAAAAATAATGGGTCACTTATAATTAAATATTTGTGTCGAAAAACAATTTTTAATCAATTAAGCACACATTATTAAGAACAAAGTCCAATTGCGCAATGGTATGTAATAAAACACAATATTTTCGATGGCTACAAACCTCAAGACTTAAAACACCTAAGAATATGCATACTACAGTTGGATTACAATGATAAGCATTTTAATACGATGATAATATACTATTACGCGATTTATTTTCGTTCTTCACCCTCATGACGTATTGTAATATTGTTGAATTTGCTCTTTCATAATATTCAGTAACTTTTGTAATCTCACGTATCAGATATCTCTTTTTATTAAGTTTACATTAATTATTTATGAACGCCGTGATTACAAATAAAAGGCATTAATATTTTTGCGCGCGAAGAGAACGCTCTGTTAAAATAAAATAAAAAAATGTTTTTTTATTATCGACAGTTAACATTAAAATTTTGATAGATTAGTAGTTATAAGTAGTACTTAATTGTGGTTGAATCTCGATATTTAAATATTAATTCAGTAATTTAAACTTTCGAAGTAAGTAGCGAGTTATCAAAATGTCCGCAGAGAAGACCCAGGTGAAGTTAGCCTTTGAGGATGCTTTGGACAAAACGGGTGTGTATTTTTTCATGAAAAAGATTATAAGTAAGAAACAGTGTTTCCCAAAAATGTTATCAAGACCGTTGAGGTTAGTTATAAAGTTACCAAACTCCTGGGACTTGTGGTCGTTTTGGAAAAAGGCCAGGTCAAGAGTACCCGAAACCGACGAGCATGTATGAAGAGATTGATTAATGTGGATGAAGCGAAAGAGGTATGTCAGGATCGTAGCAAGTGGAACAAAGTAGTCTCTGCCTACCCCTGTGGGAAAGAGGCGTGACGATATGTATGTATGTATGTATGTTCTTCCATGCTGGTCTGGAAGCAAAGAAAAAACAATAGAATCAAGAATGTACCAGCTGCTCTTCCCGCGCAGTAAAAGCTCATCGAGAAAATTGGCGAAAAAGGTGGTTAAATTAACGCAGTTCTTTAACTGTATTTAATTAATCAGGTAACATTAGGAGACCATTAATTCTCTAACAAAACTTAAATTGTCAGCAATGTACAGTAAAGTGATTGATAAGAAGTAGTGTTACTATTACCTCAGCGTTTCGCCCACATTGCACGGCCGTGGGCCTTATACTCCGAAATTCAATTTTCGAAGTTTGTTTCGCTCTCACTAATACTTATTAATTTGAGAGTGAGAGGGACGGTTTGATACGAACTTGGTGACCCGCGGTCACAAGTAAGTAGGAGCCGCCACAGCAATGGGAGATACACGTCAAGGTGTTGGTTGAGCATTACAATTGAAAGATTATTTAGAACCTCTAATTTACAGACCTAACATTTTTGTATTGTCTTCATCGAAAAGCTCATGATAACTAAACAAATTTAATTTTGCACGTAAATTTCGAAAAACTCCCGGATAATCCTGGATCCAAACTCTAACCCATGATCCTCGAACGAACGTAGCATTCTCCTGTCTAATCTAATGATAATAATAATGATGATGAGCAAAGGTTACTCCCGTAATTAGTACTCTATTGGGTGACAAATTAAAATCGAAAATTCTCCATTAGATAACCAATCGAATACAACTAAGAATACACTTGAAACCATGGATACTTTTACTTATCTAAATCAGTAGTTAGTATCAATCGCAAAAATTGCACCACGAAATAAAAATGATAATTCCCCATCAGATAATCAGTCGGATTATAGAGCACGGGTCTTGTTTTCTTAATTGATAACTGGATATAAGATGGGGTTATTTATTAGCTATTCAATAGATATCTAAGCTCTCACAAGAGCATTCAGATGTAGGTAAGTATACACTGTCTAAAATTAGTCCGGAATTCTTCAGCAGGTTATTATGTTAGTTTGTCTGGACAACCCTGTAATTGCTTTCAAAATTTTTTCGTTGAAATTGTCAAATGTTGTCATATACTTATGTTCAAAGTGTACAGCGTCGAAGGGTTAACTTAATTTTGAATTAATAGTCACTGTATGTGGACAATTCATACAAATTGCCCCAGTTCCAAACGAAGCATGACTTGTGTTATGAGTACTAGCCAACGAATAAACTCAATTCAATATAGTTATGTAGATACAAATACATAGGTATAACATCTATGATTCGGGTACAAAAATTCTTATTCATTCAGCTATTCTTCGTCTTCCATCCAGGCTTCGGCTTGTACAGCTACCTGTACACAGTCCTGACGGGGTTGGTGATCATCTCGTACGTGACAGTGGCCTTCAGCAGCACCATTATCGTGCCAGCCGGCGCCTGCGACCTGGAGACCACCAGCGCACAGCAAGGGGCCATGGTTGCTGCTCCTGTTGTCGGTAAAATAACCATAGCGCCACCTAGAACATCAACTACATAAAATACGACTCACAAGTTAGCGCCAGTAATGTCATAATCATCATTCTGCATCACGCCAACAAAGTTTCTCAACGCGGATGCAAAACAAGAATAATATGATTGTTTATCAAAGATAATATGAGAATCATTCAATTGGATCCTCATTTATTATGAGTACTAGCTTTTGCCCGCGACTTCGTCTGCGTAGAATTAGTATTTTGGGTAGCTTATTCTTAGTGGTAGGCAAACATTCAATTAGAGCACAAATTAAATATAACTACCCCTAGGGTATTACATCTTCGTAGTAAATTTCACTCCACTATTCACATCTTTGACAATTTCTGCAAAAACTATTCCCTTCCCCGGGACCATAACAATATCCATCCCATATTTTGTTTTAGTCGTTTCATCGGCTTAAGGCGCTGTCAACAGCAAATGACCTTGAGCAGCGCCACTCTTTACGCATACGGTTCACGTGCCTGTTAGTGAAGGAGAAGAAACTATTTCGGCAGCTTTGCGCGCGTCTAAAATATTGCAAATAACACTCTCTTCTTCTTCTTCTTCTTTAGCCATTCTCAACCTCTAAGGTGTACGCCTCCTTCAGTTTATGCCATCTGTTTCTGTCTTGAGCAGTTTCCAACCACTTTGTTCCCGCCAGTCTTTTGATATCGTATCGTATGGCAAATAACACAAATAAAAAAAATAATGGATTATTTGTGAAATATGACTCGTTAGCTGTTTAGGTATGAATATGTTGACTTCATGTTTTTAATTGCAGACCCATACGTCGAAAAAATAAAGACATAGAACCGTTTAATGATCATTTGAAGACCAATCTTTGCAATCATTTTCTATCGAGGCGATTTTGTTCAGTTATGTATCGAGTCCAGCGAGTTTGAAATATGAAGAAAATTAACATACTTACATTTTATTGTGTGTAGTTTTTCTTAAAAAAGTGCTTAAATAACATCAATTTCAACAAAATTAAGCGCGAAGAAGGCAAAAGACAGACGCAATTTTACATAAGGGGAGGCCTTTGCCCAGCAGTGGGACACTCAATTAGGCTAATATAAAAAAAATCATACATCAAGTAGGCAAGTACCTAGTTATTTTTACGATTTGTTAGTTTTCTAAGTGACTTTAACGCCATTTCATGCCCTAAAGATATGAAAAAAGGTTCCTTCAAACGATAGCCACTACCTACCATAACATGTTAATTGTCAACCCAATTTTGCCCCCTCCACAGGTCTTCTTTAAACCGCTGAAATACATAATTATTTATTTTTGTGTCTAATAAAAAGTCTAAAAATTAAGTTCCTCCGTTTCTCAAGGTCAATTTTATCTCTGTAAGTACTTACCAAATTTCATAAAATCGGTTCAGTGGTTTAGGCATGAAAGCGTAACAGACAAACAGAAAAACGAATTTACTTTCGCATTTATAATATTAGTAGAGATAGGGATTTTTATAAATCTTTTTTTTGTAAAAACCGGCTGTTGCGAGTCGGACTCGCGCACCGAGGGTTCCGTATAAATTTGGCAAGTGAATACGATATCCAGTGTTAGCAGAGCCCTGTTCCTAAGCAAAATGTAGGCAGTGTGAGGTCATTTTATATTGGAACCTATGACCTACCATCATACAAAATTTCAAATTTCTAAGAAACTGGATACCTACCTAGTAGGTAGTACCTACCCAATATTTTTTGAGAGCACGGCGATTTGCATGGAAACACCATTTCTAATGACTGTACCTTATTATTGTATAGATTTAAGGCTTAATCTTTTCACAACTCCAAGGGACCGCAGATCTACTGTACCGGTTATTTTATTAATTTCAACTTTATACCTACCTATACGCGTTCCTGAGGAAAAGGAACTTGACAGACGGACAACTAAGTGATTCTGGGTTCCTTTTTTCCTTTAAGGAACCTTGAAAATAGATACTTCCTAGGTACGAATAATTTCATTCATATAGCGTAGCGACATCTATTAACGAATAGCGGAACTAATTAACCCATAGTAAACTTTATTATTATTATGTTGCTTAATATTATCATAACATATTACATGTACTACATTTTTGAACTCAGGACTTCTTCCTCTTTCATTTGGTATCCCAATAAATAATGTATCAAAAAATATTTTTGGTGGACCCCCCCTTTTTCTTTTATATCTCGACTTCTAGGTGGAATTTCGAAAAAAACGCGACATGGGAGTTTAAGTTAGACCTCCAGCATTACAATAAAAAAAACCGCATTCAGTTTGGTACAGTAGTTTTTGCGTAGCGCGGTAACAAACATACAGACAGACAGACAGACAGACAAAAATTCTAAAAATTGTATTTTTGGCTTCTACGGCGCTTATAGAGGCCCCTTAGTTAATTTTTTCTTTAATATCTCCTATGTACAGACATCGACCTGTTACAATTTTATTATATGTATAGATATGTATAGATTACGAAACCAAGATTAAAGAAAAAAGCAATGTCAGAGAAACAAATATCTAATCTGAAAAAAATACACAATGTAAGCAAAATACAGCAAAAATTGGCCAAATTTGTGGAATCAGTGTTGTCATTCTGCAATATTTTGATTAAGTACCTACATGATTACAATATTTTTGACTGTGCTGATCGCGGATGAAATGATTTTTATTTAAGAGTGGAGAATTCTGTGATTGTTTACATTTTAATAAAGGACTTTTGCTATTCTGAATATGCTCAAGTTAAGATGTAATGTAAGCTCTATCCATCGTTCGTTTCCTTATAATGAAGCTATAGTGCTTCGTGACAGAAAATAATTCTCAAATTCCAGGCAATGTCTTTGGCACGTTGATATGGGGTTACCTCGCGGACACTCGGGGTCGCCGCAAGATGCTGCTGGTGTCTCTGTGCCTTGCAGCAATCATGAACGGGCTGGCCAGCATCTCCGTCCACTGGGTCATGCTGATGCTCATGCAGTTCACTGCTACCTTCATGTGAGTCTCTACAATACAATACAAAATACTCTTTATACATACATACATACATACCGTCACGCCTCTTTCCCACAGGGGTAGGCAGAGACTACTTTGTTCCACTTGCTACGATCTTGACATACTTCTTTCGCTTCATCCACATTCATCAATCTCTTCATACATGCTCGTCGGTTTCGGGTACTCTTGACCTGGCCTTTTTCCAAAACGTCCTCAATTTGATCACGGAACGTCCGTCTAGGCCTTCCCCTCCCAACGCACCCATTCACACTTCCCATATAAATCTGTTTAGTTAATCTTCTTTCATCCATCCTCTCTACGTGACCAAACCAACTAAGCATATTACTTTTTTCTATCCTAGTCACTATATCTTCTTTCACACCAGCACGTTCCCTTATCACACAATTCCTTATTCTATCTTTCAGTGATACACCTTCCATACTTCTTAACGCTCTCATTTCTACTGGATTTATTCTACTTTCATGCTTCTTTTGCCATACCCAACTTTCGCTACCGTACATTAGTGTCGGAACGAGCACTCCTCTGTGAACAGCCAGACGCGCCTTCTTTGACACTTTCTCACTGCTCACCTGCGCGCAGCGCTCCATTGACCATGTTTCCTGCATTCACTCTTCTTTCAATATCTCTTTCACACTTTCCATTTGTAGTAAATGCCGAGCCTAGATATACAAACTCTTTTACCTGTTCTACTTATACTGTTATACTCTTTATTGAAACCCACAAACCACAAATCAGTACAATACAATTCAGAAACAAAAAACAAAGTATACAATAGGCGGTCTTATCGCTCTATTGATTGTATCAGGCGTTACTTTGCACAGAATAAGTGCGTCGGAGGTCCGTGTTAAAATTAATGGATATCCCTACTTTGCTAGTCCGCGATATGGAGAGACAAGTGATGTAGATAAAGCACTTTACATTCCCGTTGAATAATTTTATGCATACAGATAATGCTTTAGAAAATGAAATAATCAAAGCGCCTATTATAAAGAGAACGGTGGGCGTTCAGGTAGTTTCTCCTCTATAAGTGAGCTTGCAAGACAATAATAACCTTGATCCTTTACATCGTAATGTATTATACGAATTTATTTTATTTAATCAGGCGCTACTTTGCGGAGGTCCATTTCAATGTGCATCAGTTGTGCTCTTTAACTTTGAGAATGATCCCGTAGAGGGATCGAAACGCGCGTCAGTGTTTGTGTAAAATTAAATCGCGTTAAGACGTCATAGTAAGGCCGAAGGGTCGAATACTGTGCTTTGTCTAATGGGTCAGTCCTACTTATCGGTGTAACTGTCTGCAATTCATAATGATTTATAAAGAGGATACTATTTCGCATTTGTGTCTGAACGATTTCGATTCTAGTATGAATAATTGAGACACCGGAAACTGTTAATTGCATTTTGTTATTCCAGGGCCTCCGGTCAATACGCGCTCTCTATGACGCTGCTGAGCGAAAGCGTGCCAAGAGCGAAGCGTAACCTCGTTGTGCTGCTAGTATCCAGCATTTTTTTGCTGTCTCAAGGAATCATGTCAGGTAATAACAGAAAATCTAAAATTCAAATGCGTGTCAATAAACAAATTTTGAGCAACCCTGTAGCTGAAAATAAATATAAAACAATCATAATATTATAAACAGGATATGAACACTTGCGTGCATCATGACATGATCACGGTTCGAATGAACTTACCGTGAATTATTGAAAACTCTTAAATATAAAACAATGTTTATACTGAGCAGTAAAAAATATCGCATCACTTATCATAGAATTATTAAACGCCTGATCAAAATTTTCATAAACATTTTCCCATTAGTTTCGAATACGCGCCAAAGTCTTAATTTATCAGGGGTAAGAAACATTAGGACACAGTATTTTCAGAATATTTTCCCTACGCCTAATATTTCTATCAACGCCTACGCACATCCTTCTCAATTTTTTTGTTACTGACAAAGTTAAAAGCACCTTATTTATCTTCTTTACAGTTCTCGCCATCCCAATCCTTCCCCTGTCCTTCGCCAGTTATCTCTCCGCTTTGGACATCTACTGGACCTCCTGGCGGACCCTACTGGTGGTCTACTGCCTGCCCAGCCTGATCTCAGCAGTCTGCTTGTTCTTCATGCAGGAGAGCCCCAAGTTCCTATTGGCCAAGGGCGATGCGGACGCAGCTTTGAAGACATTGAAGATAATTAATAGAGTGAATAATGGAAAGTCGAAGGAATTTGAGGTGAATTGCTTAAAGTATCTTTGATATTGGATCTAAACCCAGAAGGTATTTTTGATAGATAAATTGTTTTTGGGTTAAAATAGTAAAGACAGATATTATATGCTTTGAACCACCACCTCTTGTTGTTGTTGTTGTTGCTTTATACTAAAGAAATGAAACGGAATCGACGAGCATGTAGGTATGAAGAGATTGATGAATGTGGATGAAGCGAAAGAGGTATGTCAGGACCGTAGCAAGTGGAACAAAATAATCTCTGCCTACCCCTGTGGGAAAGAGGCGTGACTGTATGTATGTATGCAATGCAACAGAAGTCTTGTTGACAGGTCCATACTTCAAAAGCCAGGTCAAAGTTTTGGTGAAGTTTTTTACCATGATGTAGCGTTTCACAACGTAAAATTACTTTAGCATTGCGTCTTGTTTTTCAGGTCCAGGGCATACTATTGGAATCCTCAGGACCAGTTGAAAAGTCGGCAATGAAAGACCAGATCGTGCCACTCTTCAAGTTCCCTTTTCTCAAGTTTACACTCATCATGTCTTCGCTGTTCATTCTCTTCCAAACGTTAGTATACATCTCTATTAACTGCGCCCAGTTCATTATAACCATCTTCATCCTCATCGTATTCGTCTCAAGTCTTTACACATCCTACTGCTCGGAATTTACAAATATAATTTCACACGCATTTAGAATATTCAAAGCTACTCGGATTCGAACCTACGATCATCTGCTTCAGAAGTCATAGGTCAAACTGGGCTACCACGACGATTAGCTGACGGTTGTAGTATTCGTCTCTGACTAGCATCAGAACAAATTTTCTTCCATGAATTTCCTTCAAAACTTTACGAGGAAATACCGTGTACAATAATATTCAGATCAATGAAGTTTAGTCCCCCTTCATTTCCCTTCGCCACTTCTCCCCATCGCAAACCAGCACGAAACAGGTCATCACATTGTCACATTATCTTCTCGTCGAGCCATAGCCTCGTGTTTTCTTTAATTCTGCTTAGTTTCATCTAGTTTTATACTAATTTATTTAATTATTACATCAGGGCTGCATCCTTTATGGTGTGGCTGCCAACCATCTCGAACCAGTTCATCCAGACGGTGCAGACGGGCGAAGACTCCGATTTGACGTTGTGTGGCATGATCACGTCTACTCTTGACGCCACTCCTGATGTAAGCTATGCTATGATCACATCTCAAAATGCATATACTTTGTACGAGCTTCTAATGATTCTTCTACCTCTAGTCTAGTATACGTGCCGGCACGTAAGTCTAGTGATGACAAGTCACGTGGAGGGGATCTGCGCACCCACGGATGCCGTATTTTATACTTACGTGCCGGCACTTATATCACCCATGTTTATCGTTTTCTATATATTATCTGCTACTTGTATATATCCCATTTAACATTTAAGCATCTTTAGCATAACAATTGTACATTCCGTGAGCTCTCTGTCTTTTTTTATGTTGTGTCGAATTTTTGACAATAAATATTTTTTTCTTTTTCTTCTTTTTCTTATGGGTTTGATACTTGAATCGGCCGAGTGAGGGAGACAAGACAAACTCGAATGGCATTCTAAAAGCCGACAGACTGTAACTGTATACATTCACGTGTTCTTTTGCGAAGGTCTTGTATGTTAACTGAATGGATACCTTTGCTACTCCGTAAAACGGTGAGGTCAACTTATGGTTTTACAAAAGAGATGAGAACAAATAATTTATTTATTACAGCCTGAAGCCATGCCTTGCGCGATTGATGTCACGGCGCTTCTTATGGTGCTCGGGGTCTGCGGACTCCAGTCTGTCACCAACGGACTCCTCAGTGTGGTGAGTGAGTTAGGAACCATTAGGGTACTCATTCTAAAGCATTCCTTTTTTCCTGTTGAGCTGTAAAAACGGGCCAAGTGCAAGTCCGACCCACACACCGACGCACAAGTTCGGAAAGAATATAAAATTCAGAGTTTTGATTTGCAAACTTAAATTTTCTTTAGGTGGTCGAATTCGGCGGCCGCCGCAACACAGCGATCGGCTGCACGGCCATATTCGGCGTCTGCGGCGTGCTGGTCAACGTGGTCCCGAACGCTATCGGCTCCGCCATCCTCTTCGCTGGGTTCCTCCTCGGGGTCATCGTCATCGGCATGTACACGGCCATGTGTGTGGCGCTGTTCCCTACGCATCTGAGGTATAGCTGTTGATTCACATAAAAAATGTTACCCTTACCGGATAGTCATCACCGAGCTGTAACCATAACCAAAAACCCTAGTGTGATGTAGCGTTCTGCTTGCGGCAGGTAGGTACGCAAGCCACGTCCACATTAGCGTTCTTGGTTATTGTAACATTCAAAACTAACTCGCTCGTAGTATGAGTACCCGGCTCAAGTCTCCGTCAGATTATTCTTTTCTCTCTGCTCTGCGATCTCTCCGTTCAAAAAGACACAGACTACGCAATATCGTCATGTGACATCTTCTCTCCTATCGCATCTACATAATTCGTTGATCACGTTAAAGATATTAACAAAATGGGCGTGACAACTTAGATATATATCAAACAAGATAGAGACGCATTGGTGGGATGAATGCCTTTACCCAGATTTACTTTAACACACTGAAAAAAAGCGCTGATTGCCCATGATCAGACAAAAACGACGTCTTTCGATGTCTTTTGGTCGCGGTTTCTCCTCTCCTGTCAAGTTGCTGCGTCCATTGCTAACTGAGGAGTGCCTCTTGCCGAATGCGGCGAGCGGCCCCTCACTTGTTCTACCTTAGCTATCCTGTCTATCTTAATTATTTTCCAGAGCGATGGCAGTAGCACTGGTGATGAGTGCTGGTCGTATCGCCAGCTTTGCCTTCATCCAGATCGTGAACCTCTTGTTGGAGACCAACTGCGAACTTGGTTTCTATCTCTTCGCATCCTTTTACACAGGTACATGGTCCATGAAAAGTTAACGCCATATTAGGTGTAAAAAGTAGGCTACCAAAGCAAAGTTCTAGGGGGCTATTCCGAAATTTTGATTTTCGTAGTTCGTTATAATACCGTCCCTCGTCATCATCATCATCATCATCAGCCTGAAGACGTCCACTGACTTACCGTCCCTCACAATCTCAAATTAATAACTATTAATAGTCATTCATTTCATTAATATGAGATTCGAAACGAACTTCGAAAATCGAATTTCGGACTACGTGGCCTTCTCTGTTATGGGTACCACCTAAACATAGAATGTACCAGTTGCTTCTCTTCCCGCGCAGATGGTAAAAACCCATCCAAGGAATGGGCGTAAATCGTAGGAATCATGTTATAGGCGATGCTAGCAACCCATCACTATTTAGATTCGCCTTTCCATCTTTACACCCACAATTATGCTAAACGTGGCCTTTAGGTCTTGTTACTTTAGGCTTTGTCTACCCCGTAAGGGAAAAAAAAGTGATTTATGTATGTACCTATGGGTACTTATTCGCGAGCTTTAACCTTCCATTGCACGTTACAGTAACCAAAAACTCTAGTGTGGAAGTGCCTCGCGAGCCTGCTGCGAGCACGTTAGGGTTAGGGGCAGGAGTGGTTTTGGTCACTGTAACATTTAGGCTTGAGCACTAGCAGTTTTTGAATGTTGCTCAATCAGTGGAAAAAAAATTGAATCAGTTCTGTAGTTCCATAAATTATTTTTATTAGATACATATACGATGAAATATCGGCAAAGATAACATACCAATAAATATTGAGGTACTCAAAGATTATTTTTGTAGAAAACCTTCGCCAGTTAATGATTATGATTCCCCCCCCCCCCCCTCCATAACACGCTTGCTTTTGCTCGAGATACCAAATTATTTTTGTGTTCATTTTCAGCGTCTGCTCTGATTCTGATGCTGCTACCCGATGACCGACTGCTGCTCCAGCCTCAAATCAAAGAAAAAGAGGAAGATGGCTGTGCGCGGCTATAGTTCTGCGGAAGCACAAATTCTTGAGCCAAGAAGTACTGCTAAGGCCCTGCCATAAGAGAGAGAGAGAGAGAGAAGAAATATTTATTATACACATTCGAAACACGTAGATTTAAAATACTACATGACTAGATGCAGCGCAGTGAGGGATTTCTTTGGCCAATCGTTTTTGTTTTCCATAGGTCACTGAAGGCCCATATTCGTTGCCGCTTTAGATGTATACCGTATGTATAGAGATCGCTACTAAGCGATAAGACCGCCTATTGTATACTTCGTTCTTTGTTTCTGTATTGTTTTGTACTGATTTGTGGTGTTCAATAAAGAGTACATATTTGTATTGTATTGTATTGTATTGTATTTTATTGTATTGTAAGTATTGTATTGCATATAGACCGACCGCTCAAATGAGTCCTCGCCCGCGCGGCGCGGGGGCGCGGGGCCTATGACAAAGGAGACAGAGAGATTAATCGCATTAAGACGTCAATTTTAAGAACTACTGTTTTTTGGCACACTTTCGAAACACACACACACACAAACTTTGACTTTACAATGAATAAATAAAATGAAATGAAACTGTCTGATGTTATTTTCTTGACTATATCTCATACGTGTATTGACTATTATATCATAATCAGGTAATCAGATCTTGCTCGTTTGCCTCACTTTTATGCAATTCAATTCCAACTGAATTGGTTTTAGCTGTCATTTATAGTATGGATCTGACAGCGAGCAAACCTAAAATGAATCGCATGAAGACGTCAAGCCCCTATTTCACCAAAGCGACAATTGTCGGTGACACGTGACAATTCTAATTTACATTACAAACTCGACGAGAATCTACGCCGCTTGGCTTCATATTGACCACGCATTGCAATACGAATTGTCACTTGTCGCCGACAATTGTCGAATTATAATTGCAAAAACGGATAACTTACGTATAAAAGTCATGTTTTGGACTAATTCGTAGTCCTTCCCCATGGAGCGCTCGTAATCATTATAATAATATTCTCTTTCGGAGCGCTTGCCCCGGCGGCAGCGAAACGAACACTGCGCGCCAGCGCTTTCGCGCGGCTACTCGACGCAGCTGACAGCGGCGCACAACTACCCTCGTTTTCATCGTCATTTTTATTATTGTCAAAAGTAGGGCAGCGTAAACACTGATCACGTCTATTCGTAAAGGTTCGCTCACACTCACCGTTTGGTCAATATTTAAACCAGTTTTCCAACTCGGGGGCACTGACCATCCGCTGTCACGGTTAAAATTGGGAATTGTTGTTTTGTAATTATGATTGAGTTTCACGGTAGTTTCATGTCGAAACCTTATATAACATATGTTGTTAAAGTTGAAAATCGCATGGGATTCAACGAAATGTCATGGGAAAGCTTAAATAAAATTCACTCAATATCGCGAATTGTAAGAGCTTCGAATCTTGGGCTTTTACAGTGCCTTAAGTAAATGCGCGCATATAAATGCTTCATGTGTAGATTATAAGCTTTGAGTATGTTGTAGCGCCTGGCCTTACGTCCGAAAAGGGTAGGAACATTTCACTTCCGGATACCAGCACCAAATTTTTATATGTTACTAGGCATATCATCTAGACCACAAAATTGCCGGGAGACAGTTTCTGAGGTGTCAGGGTCACCAGATATGACGTCATCAAATTGACCGCCGCCGCGTTTTCAAAAATTCAAATTACACCCAACTTATGCAACGCACGTATACATTTAGGGTATCATGTGAAAGCTAGTTAAATAGACTATATTTGTGCTCTGAACTGTAAATGCATTAATGTTACCGTTTAAGAGCTATTAATAGAAAAATGATAATCATGGAAAAAGTATTACGCACTTTTATTTCTTGCATCAAAACTAAAGACTCCAGACTAAAATAATGTACTACAATAATGAAAAAAAACTATTAAGCTTTACATTACAATTCAAAATTTGAAAATCGGATATGAAATGTCGAAGTTAAGGGAAAAAACATAAAGCGCGCGAAATTGCCGCCATCGCTGAAAACTGTAGATACCTACATATTTTAACTTCGAATTTTAGTCTGCTCCAAAATTTGACGCGTGAATGATTCGGTGGTGGTGTATTTATGCGCCTAGTAACAATGACTGACGATGAATTGTAATGTAATAGGTAAGTTATTAATTTTCTGCACCGAGACGTTACAATTGGTTATTTTATTATAATTATCATATTAATTGGTACCTAAATAGTAGTAGTAGTAATAGTAGTAAGTATACTAATTGTTCGAAGAAGGAGGTATAGGTATATAAATCCAAAGTGCGTAAGTATAATATTTATTTATATTACATTTATAATAAAAAAAATATATAATTTAAAATTACCCTTTATGAGGCTACATAATAATTGAATTCATCAAAAATACCTTGAAACACCAGTTGGCATGAGCATATACATTATGCGCATAACGCGACATGTCACGTTGTTTGTGGCGGCCGCCGAATTATCTTTAAACCAGCATAGCTATGTCTTTTTATACCCGATTGTGATGATTAAAATTTTATACTATAGAGGAATAGCGTAGAATTATTTGAACCATATACTTTTTTTCTCCAACTTAAATGGTTCTCTGGCTATAAAAATAAAAATGCATTTTTTTCTTTAATTTGTCTATTTGTTCTAATATTTTTGTTGTTTACATATTTATGCAGTTATAATCAATGAACACAATGCAGAAAATTTGAATATCTTTTCATTTCATGCCCCATACGTGCATATACACTGCGTAATTTGTCTAATTTAAATCTTTTAAAACGCGCCGGCGACGTCGTTTGAATATATAGCATCCGCCGCGCTTTATTTTAAACCGGTATAGCTATGTCTTTTTTTACCTGATTGTGATGATTTAAATTTTATACCATAAAAGAATAACGTAGAATTATTTGTACTCTATATTTTTCTCTCCAATACAAATGGTTCTCTAGCTATAAAAATAAATATGCAATATTTTTTTTGTAATTTGTCTTATTTATTCTTTATTTTTGTTGTTTTCATATTTACGCAGTTACAGTTAAAGAAAACAATGCAGCAAATTTAATATCCTTTCACGTGATACCCCACATGTATACGTGCGTTGCATACGTTGGGTGTAATTTGAATTTTTCAAAACGCGTTGGCGGCCAATTTGATGACGTCATAACTGGTGACCCTGACACCTCAGAAACTGTCTCCCGGCAGTTTCGGAGTCCAGATGATATGCCTAGTAACATATAAAAAATTGGTGCTGGTTTCCGGAAAAAAAAATTTTTTTTCGTAATTTTAGACACTGCAGCGTCGTCAAGTTTTTGACCATAACTTCGACATTTCATATCGGATTTTCAAACTTTGAATTGTAATGTAAAGCTTAATAATCTGTTTTCATTATTGTAGTACATTATTTTAGTCTGGAGTCTTTAGTTTTGGTGCAAGAAATAAAAGTCCGTAATATTTTTCCAAGATTATAATTTTTCTATTAATAGCTCTCAAACGGTAACATTAATGTAATTACAGTTCAGGACACAAATATAGTCTATTTAATTAGCTTTCACGTGATACCCCACATGTACACGTGCGTTGCATATGTTGGGTGTAATTTGAATTTTTCACAACGCGGCGGCGGTCAATTTGATGACGTCATAACTGGTGACCCAGACACCTCAGAAACTGTCTCCCGCCAGTTTTGGGGTTCAGATGATATGCCTAGTAACATATAAAAATTTGGTGCTGGTATCCGGAAGTGAACTATGTTTTCCGTTATTCCAAGCACTATTGTGTGTATAAACTCTAATAAACAAATTTATTTATTTATAAGCCTTTTTATTCCGAATTCGCTACAATTTCAGTAAGTACATACATGTTGTTGCTTTTGTTATTGTCGTTTTTATTTATTAAATTGTCGCGTAATTCGGCATGCCTCATGGCATTGGCCTCCTCCGTTTATTGAAGGGTTTTGGGCTTCCCACGCGCGCCCAGTGCGGATTGGGAACTTAACATACACCATTGAATTTCTTCGCAGACGTGTGCAGGTTTTCTCACGATGTTTTCCTTCACCGAAAAGCTCATGGCAAATTACAAATGTAATTTTCGCACATAAATTCCCAAAAACTCAGAGGTGCGAGCCCGGGATTTGAACCCACGACGCTCTGCTTGAGAGGCTACAGGTCAAACCACTAGGCTACCACGGCTTTAACAAATTACTTAATATCAAAGTACAGTTATGCCATCATCATTGCAAAGTCAGCATCATTAAATCATTATCAATCATTATCATTATCTCAACGATACTTTGGACTTGATAACCTTGAATAGGTATATACCAAAATAATTTATTAAACAGAAATTACATTAAATCTGTGCAATAAGTAGGTAGTAATTAAAAAAATTAACTAAATCCTTGTGGCAAGGATGCGCTTGGGCTCCACAAGGAGTTGAGCAAACGGCTGAGAGAGGCAACTGGCGACCATCGCGTGCGCAGCTTTCTCGCGCAAAGAATTGTTATGGGCACCATACCTAAAAGGGTCCAAATTTAGATTATAATTTTTAGTTTAGTTTTTGTTAAGCTATTTTTAAGTTAGTTTTAGTAATACTCGTGTTAATTTTATACTTAGTCTGTTTTTGTACCTACCTTTATTTTGAAATAAAGTACCTACTATCAACACTAAAAACTATGTACAAAATTCACCTAAACCTAGCCTAACTTAAACTACAAGTAAAACACCCCTCCAGTAAGCGGCCAGTACGGTACGCGTCTTGAGCGTCGTGGAGGTTACAACATTAAAATCTAATCTAAGCTGCCGTTTTCACTTCTGCCGGCACACCCGTCGCTTTTTAAGTTTCTTTTACATCGTACACTTTGTAAATCGATCAACGTAGGAAACATTTTTTAGCCACAATTTAAAAATCCTAAAAAACTTTCACAGGATTGTTCATTCAAACCTCGTTAAACTAGGTTAGTTAGGAACACATGGTGATATAAATTCCAGATTAATTTTATGAAACAGTGTGTACGTACACAGTGGCCTGGGGCCTTACCATGACGTCTTAATAATGCGATTTTGATTCCGACTCAGTTCTTCAGGTTTTAGCTGTCATTTTTAGTATGGATCTGACAGCGAGCGAACCTAAACCGAATCGAAAATAAATCGGGTCGCTAAAATAGGTAGAGTGGTTACCTCGATCTTCCAGTCACCGTCACAGTCACCGTAGTAAAATCTAACTAATATTATAAAATGTGAAAGTATGGATGGATGGATGGATGGATGTTTGTTTGTTACTCAATCACGCCAGAACGGCCCAACGGATCTGGATGAAATTCGGCACATAGATAGAGAAAAGTCTGGAATAGCACATAGGCTACTTTTTATCCCGGAAAATTGCGTAGTTCCCGCGGGATAGCGATAAACGAATTCTTTGCAGACGAAGTCGCTGGCAAAAGCTAGTAACACATATAGATCTAAGTCATTGGCTGTATTTTATCAACACTAGATTACGTTGCTAATCTTAGCTATAATTATATAAATATTGCCAAATTAGTAATTAACCAAGCGCGAGCGCTGAACGAAACATAATTATGTTGATTATTTGAACACAATTAGTAATTTAATTTTAATCTGTACCTGGTGAAGTGCGAATCTCGAAAACTATTTAAATATTCTTATAATTATAATAAAGCTTTTATTTAAATAATAGACATTAAAATGGATAAAGTGGACGTTCCGGATAAAGATGAAAAGATACCTTTTGAGGAAGCTCTTGATAGGACAGGTTAGTTCAAGCTGTCAAGTATACCCGAAGACGAGATGCCTCTCACGACGCAGCATCATCACTATCACTACATAAATAAAACAAAGTCGCTTTCTCTGTCCCTAAGTCTCTATGTCCCTTTGTATGCTTCAATCTTTAAAACTACGCAACGGATTTTGATGCGGTTTTTTAATAGATAGAGTGAATCAAGAGGAAGGTTTATATCGACGCTTGAAAGGAGAAATGTCATAAGCGACACGATGGTAACTTTACAGGAGAGACAAAAAACCGCGCAATTTTTTGAAAAAAAATCATTATAATTCTATTTGTTAACTTATTTTAGAAAATCAACTTTGTACATGATCATAGTGGTGTTCTCTATATAATGTGTTTAATACATTACCCAAAAAAGTATTATATCAGGATTTAGTGTCGCTTACGCAAATTGGTCCCAAAAACAGCAGGAGGTAAAATGATCTAACCAAATTATGTGACGAAAAATGAATCGAGTAAAAGAGTCTAACCGGAAAAATGTTTTGAAAGATAATTAAGAGAAACTATCCAATCGCAAACATTTCAAATTTAATATCACGGTTATATTATACAAAAGTCACTATGGCCCAGAAATTTAATCAAGATAAATAATCTAACTGCAATGAGCGGGAATTTTAAATTTCAAAATATTTGATCTAACCTTAAATTTGCCTCTCATTTTATTTCTTTTCTATTTTCATCACCACCAGAATTTTATTTTAGTCATTAATAAAAGAATTAAATGTAACGCCTGTTACGAAATTAATTTTTTAATAAAAGAAAACAAAATTAGATGTAGGTAAGTACTTCACCTGTCCATGAAAATACAAACAAATAAAATTACTACATAATTATCAGAGATCAAAATATAGTTATAATAATATAAATAATATAATACTTAATTATTAAACAACTTGTCGACCACTGTCGGGAAAAGTATGCTTGAAGTGTGTTTGGAGTGGAATCTTTGTGTGACAAGCACAATGTTTGCACATAAAAAGATCTATATGTACACCAGGGAAGAAGGAAGTGCGAAGAGTATGATTGATTTTGTGTTCGTGGATGAAAGATTGAGGGTTAAAGTCAGGGACACTCGTGCATATCGCGGAGTCGGCATCCATACAGACCACAACCTGGTGATATGCCGAATTAGTGGTCTGTTTAAGCGATGGCGGCACCGGGTCAAAGAACCCACTAGTGTCATAGAGCGAATAAAAGTAGAGAATCTGCAAGACGAGAATGTAAGAGAAAAGTACAAGGATGAATTAAAAAGTCGATTTTGTGATGTAGATGAGGTATGTGAGATAGAAAAGGTGTGGACGGCATTTAAGGAAGGAGTTATGAATGTTGCTACTGAGGTGTGTGGGGTGTACAAAAGGGGAAAAGGAAGAAAGAAGAGGAACGTATGGATGGATGCTGAAATACAACAGGTGGTGCGAGAAAAGAAGAAGCCATGGTTGGATTGGTTAGCGAAAAAGGCTAATCGAAGAACACAAAAGGTGACGGATGAAGAAGAGCGAAAGACGTATACAAAAGATTGAAAGGACAAGGAGACACAAGACAACAAGGAGAGGGACAAGGAGAGGGTAGGAGGAGGAGGAGGATTAGTAAAGACGCCTTGTGATAGAAAGAGGGGAGAATATAAGGATAGTTTTGATAGGAGGCTTTCTGATGACTTCCGGACAAATATTAAGATGTTCTGGAAGTCTATAAAGACAGCCCGTGGCAAAAACAGAGCCTCGAAGCTGAGTGAAATCAGAAGCCAGGATGGGAGTGTTATAAAAGAAGAAGAGTGTGTGCTAAAAAGATGGAAGGAATATTTTGAAAGTTTGTTTGAAAGAGCAGAAGAAGCAGTGCAAGTACCGGCTTATGCCAGAGAGAAGAGTGAAAGTAGTCAGGAAAATGAGATAGGTATGAAATAATGAAAAGAATGAAGTTAGGAAAGTCTGCTGAATTACCGCGGAATAAGCCTTCTCAGCGTCGTCGGCAAACTGTATGCAAAGGTATTGATTGAAAGAGTTATAAGAGAGACCGGTGAGAAAATATGGGATATACAAGCGGGTTTTAGAAAGGGATTGGGATACACAGATCAAGTATCGGCGTATAACCGAAAAGTATATGGCCAAAGGCCAGAAAATATACTGCTTATTCGTCGACTTGGAGAAGGCTTATGACAGGGTGATGAGGAATGAGTTGTGGTCAGCGTTAGCCATGCATGGGGTGAACAGTAATCTGATACAAGCACTAAAATCTCTCTATGAGGATTCTAGTGCTTGTGTGAGGATAAACGGGGCGTACACTGAATGGTTTAGCATCAAAAAGGTGTTAGACAAGGATGTGTTGCGTCACCGTGGCTGTTCAACCTATTCATGGATACCTGCCTGAATGATTTGAAAGAGAATGACTGTGGACTAAGGATGAACGAGTTAACCATCAAAATGCTTGAAGTGTGTTTGGACGCCGACGACCAAGTGTTGTAAGCATCGTCGGAGGAGGAGTTGCGAAGGATGGCTTACATTTTATGTGGGGCATTGGAAAGGAAAGGTATGAAAGTTAATGTGAGCAAGACGAAAGCTATGGTATTCGAAAAAGATGATAGCATGACAGAATGTGAGATTATGATTGCGGGTGAGAAAGTAGAACAGGTAAAAGAGTTTGTATATCTGGGCTCGGCTTTTACGACAGATGGAAAGTGTGAAAGAGATATTGAAAGAAGAGTGAATGCAGGAAACATGGTCAATGGAGCGCTGTGCGCCTTTGTGAGCAGTGAGAAGGTGTCAAAGAAGGCGCGTCTGGCTGTTCAGAGGGGTGCTCGTTCCAACACTAATGTACGGTAGCAAAAGTTGGGTATGGCAAAAGAAGCATGAAAGTAGAATAAATGCAGTAGAAATGAGAGCTTTAAGAAGTATGGAAGGTGTATCACTGAAAGATAGAATAAGGAATAGTGTGATAAGGGAACGTGCTGGTGTGAAAGAAGATATAGTGACTAGGATAGAAAAAAGTATGCTTAGTTGGTTTGGTCACGTAGAGAGGATGGATGAAAGAAGATTAAGTAAACAGATTTATACGGGGAGTGCGAATGGGTGCATTGGGAGGGGAAGGCCTAGACGGACGTTCCGTGATCAAATTGGGGACGTTTTGGAAAAAGGCCAGTTCAAGAGTACCCGAAACCGACGAGCATGTATGAAGAGATTGATGAATGTGGATGAAGCGAAAGAGGTATGTCAGGATCGTAGCAAGTGGAACAAAGTAGTATCTGCCTACTTCTGTGGGAAAGAGGCGTGACGATATGTATGTATGTATGTATGTCGATCACAAACATTTTTTGTCACAAACATAATCACAAATTAAATTGGTCACTCCAGACCTAATCCCACTCATAATCAGTGTTCGCATATGCAGCATCCGTATCCCGGCGCTTTTCAAGGCCACTATTTAAAATTCGCATTTTTCAATGCATTATTCATCTAAAAGTAAAAGAGTTTACGATAATACACAACGAAATCATTGGTACAAAATATTTATACCGTAAATCATTAGCATTTATGTGTGAAATTACTTAAGATGTAGTACAGCTCGATCAATTATGCCTACCTACACGTCCCGAAGCGTACTGAATTTATTTAAATGGCGTTTGTGTGGTACACACGTTTCGGCGGACGGTGCGTATGCAACACCTAAAATATTTTAGATGGGTAATAACAGACTTTTTAAATGCGTTCTATTGATATAAATACGTTCTGTTTTAGAAACATGTATAGAAAAAGTTATCTAACAACTAGCTCGAATATAAATTATTTGTTTTTTAAAACGATCTACTCAACCTCCTAGTTTATATTTATATCCAGGTAAAAAGGAACAAGCGACAGTAGTGTTTAAAAATGATTGCAAGTAAAGAAGGATAAGCGACATGACTATCGAAACTAATATCAGTTAAAAGGTGATAACCTACAATAATGCGGATAATAACATTTAGGTTATTTGATCTAAGCCATTTTTTGTTTTTATGTAGATATAGGTAAAATGATATAATGTAAATAAAAATACGTTATACGATGAGGTAAAAAAATATAACCGACAAATGGAAGGAGTCGTAAAAAGCCAAACCGTCTAAGGTACATTGTCTAAAAAAACATTTTATCTAATCTCCAATATTCAGAATTATTTAAAAAAAGACGTCGTTTAGTAAAAAAAATAGGTCGGTGTCTCTTAAAATCACCGATGGGATAAGCGACACGAAAGTCGTCATACGCACACGAGACCTAGCCCATTCGACGCGGAAAAATCTGCTGATTTCAACGATATATATAACTCAATATCACAAAAAATGTCGCTTATGACATTTCTCCTTTCAAGCGTCGATATGTATACTAGCTGTTGCCAGCGACTTCGCCTGCAAAGAATTCGTTTATCGCTAACCCGCGGGAACTACGCAATTTTCCGGGATAAAAAGTAGCCTATGTGCTATTCCAGACTTTTCTCTATCTATGTGCCGAATTTCATCCAGATCCGTTGGGCCGTTCTGGCGTGATTGAGTAACAAACAAACATCCATCCATCCATCCATACTTTCGCATTTATAATATTAGTTAGATAATACATGTATAATAACAGTGCGAAGCGGGTCGCTAGTAATAACTAAAACCTGGGGCCTTACCGTGACGTGTTAATTCTGACTCAGTTCAAGTTTTAGCTGTCACTTTTAGTATAAATCTGACAGCGAGCGAACCTAAACTGAATCGCATTAATAATACGTCATGGTAAGGCCCCTGGATTCATTTTAAGATACTGTAGACTTACCGAAACAAGTTTGAGGTCCTCAAAATGACGCCTGGCTCAAAAAATTATCCTCGTCTTTCCAGGTTTCGGTCTGTACAACTACCTACTGACGGCCCTGGTGGGACTCTCCACCATATCTTTCGTGACCCTGGCCTACTGCTCGTCTATTATCGTACCCACCAGCGCCTGTGAACTGGAGACCACTACTGCTCAACAAGGGCTGGTGATTGCTGTGCCTATAGCTGGTAAGCCTGTAATCTTCTTAGCTGGTTGTACCTATACTGCAATGTGTAAGGCAAACTAGTGGTCCTTCTGACCATGGAGTTCCCGATTATGCAGACAAACTTCCTGCTTTATTAGGTAAGACATCAACAGCCATCGATTCCAATATCCGTACGTAAACTTAATTTCGAGCTTAGCTTGTGCATAGATAATGTATAGCCTTACCATAACGTCTTAATGCGTTTCAGTTCAGGTTCGCTTGCTGTCAGAATCATACTAAAAGTGACAGCTAAAACTTGAACTGAGTCGGAATTAGGACGTCATGGTCCCAGGTCCATTTTTAAATCACGCGTCGGTGTTTTTGTGTAGTGTCGGGTATAGTTAGGTTTGTAAGATTTATAAGGTACTTATCCACTAGAGACAGCCGCTCGACCCGAGACTAGAGGATAATTATGCGACTATTATGTGTTTTATTCCACACAAGCGTAGCATTCTGGCACGTGTGGTAACGGATTAGCAAGGTAAATGTTTTTTGCTCATTGAACCTCAGCAAAGTAACGCCTGATTGGCAATATCAAATGACTCAAGATATTTTTACTTCTTGATTTTTAATGTTTACTTTTTACGTTTTACCGTTAGAAATTTAATTTGTAAACGACACTGAAAATTAGAACACATATAAAAGCAGTTCTGCTATGGGTGGTGTAGGGTTCGATTCCCGGCCATAACTTTACTTTTCGGATTTTTCTATGTGTTCTAATTTTCAGTGTCGTTTAGAAATTAACGCCTGATTCAAATTAGGCGGCAGGCCACGAAGCTCTTGCGCTTTGTTTACCTCCAATACCGTTTCAAGGTTTTTCGTTCGGAGATGGTTTACCTTCAGATTTAGCTCAATATTACCCCCAAGTCAGGAAGCACGGCCTCATAACAGAAGAACCATGTCAACGTCAACAGTATGCGAAGGAATTTGTGCTGATACCAATTTATCAACACAAGGTACCTAATTATGCTCTCTAAAGATTAGTTATGGGCCTAATCGATCAAAATATCCATCAAAGATAATTTGACATCACTGAAAATTATTATTAACACCTGTTTATAAATAAAAAGGCAGTCAAGTGGGAGTCGCACTCGGGCATGAAGAGTTCATTAAACTTTTCAATTTGTTTGTTTCGCCACTAAGAACACTATTTTCACGGCTCGGAGACTGGACACGCTTTGGTCTTTCCGATAATATTGGGCTCGGACACTAGGTCTTCAATTTCCGGGTTCTTTCCGACCCTCCAACTCCCGTCATCTCTCTGTGTTGGTCCCAGAATCTTCCGCAACCCTTTTATTTCTACCACCAACAGCTTTTTTTCCTTTATCGAGGTCAGCGGTCAAACCACGAGTACGTCAAGTACGTAATATAATCATTGTTTTGTGTTTTTTTAGATTTTTCTGCGTAACAGCCTAGCTAACATTCGAATAAAAAAGTATTGTAAAGAGCTATATCGTATATTTGTAACCCTATCGATTGATATTATCTTTCATACACCCTGAGGCCCCTAAATCGGTTTCCTTACCCTATCATTATACAATGAATAGAGCATTGCATAATCAAATCAGCTCTATTTCAGATATAAATCTGCATTTAAGATTCCAGAGATTATTTTTAAGCTGACTCAATTAACTATTAAGCCGATAAGGTTATGCAAAACACTTCATTTTACGACACAGTAGAATATATTTTGTAAACATAATTTATTATAATTTATATTGTATCAAATACATTGTATTACAATATCTTCGCTTTAGAAACAAGGAATGCAGGGGCCTTACCATGACGCCCTAATTTCGACTCAGTTCAAGTTTGAGCTGTCACTTTTAGTATGAATCTGACAGCGCGAGCGAACCTAAACTGAATCGCCCCTGAACAAAACTAAGTGGTGAGTAAAGTCGGAGAAGCTCGACGACTGAGCTCGCCTCGTTGTTTGCACAATCGGAAAACCGAGTCTTCCGAAAGATTCGACCAAGTCATATGAATTTTCGCCCATAAAAACTCCTATTACTAGTTTCACCAAAATCGTTAGAGACGTCTTCAGTCTCAATTATATAATTTTCGTTGGTGAGCGTTGATAAGCACGTTCACTTTAGATGATCAACCATGTGGTGAAACAGTGGTAGGGATCATTTAGAAATATTTGCCATAAACTATGATAGACGTCAGATGTCAGGGGCCTTACCATGACGTCTTAATTCCGACTCAGGTCACGGGCCGTACCATGCCGTCTTAATGCGTTTCAGTTTAGGTTCGCAACCTGTCAGATCCATACTAAAAGTGACAGCTAAAACTTAAACTGAGTCGGAATTAGGACGTCATGGTAAGGCCCCTGGTTTTAGCTTTCATATTTATTATGGATCTGCGAACCTAAACTGAATCGCATTAAGACGTCATGGTAAGGCCCCAGGCTCAAAGTATTGCACTTACAAGAGGGTTTTTTACAAATGTACTTTAAACATCCCCCACACATTGTATACAAACTTTGCGACCTCTTTGCAGGGGGTATTGTGGGATCGCTACTATGGGGCTACCTCGGTGACACGCGCGGGCGCCGCAAGATGTTGTTGGCGTCGCTGTGCTGCGGCGCCACCAGCAACGCGCTGGCCAGCCTCTCCGTCAATTGGATCATGCTTATGGTGCTGCAGTTTTGCACTGTGGCCTTGTAAGTCAATTTTATGCTTAGGCGAATAAAGTTGTATGGGATGTTTTTGAAATAAGGCTTGCGGAGGGGGGATCGCCATTGTAGACAGCGCGTACAAATTGTGGTGCGTCATTTCCTGCTACCTATCCTGGTGACTTCCCACTGCACGCTACTGTTTTGAGTGCTTTGTTCTATTTCTATACGATATTATTGCCGGTGACTGTACCAACAAAATTTTGTTTAATTCATACATAACATTCATACCGTCAGCCTCTTTCCCATAGGGGTAGGCAAAAACTACTTTGTTCCGCTTGCTAAAACCCTGACATACCTCTTTCGCTTCATCTACATTCATCAATCTCTTCATACATGCTTGTCAGTTTCGGGTACTCCTAGCCTGACCTTTTTTTAACTTCTATCAGCTGTAATTATATGCTAAACCAAATCATAAATCTTATTTCTTCAGGGGATCGGGAATATACATGCTGTCAATGACACTATTAAGTGAGTGTGTGCCTCTGGTGAAAAGAAATTTCATCATGCTGCTGGTATCCAGTATTTTCTTACTCGGACAGGGAATCATGTCAGGTACCGTACATTTCCTAAATCCTTAAGAGTTTCAGTGAGTCATCTTCCCAATTCATGCATTTTGCCCATGTATCTTCTATTCCAGTTATGGCGATGCCAATCATCCCTCTGCCGTTCTCCCACTACCTGCCTGCTCTGGACATCTATTGGAACTCCTGGCGAACCTTGCAGCTGACGTATTCCCTGCCCAGCCTCATCTGCATAGTGTGTCTATTATTCATGCAGGAGAGCCCCAAGTTCGTCCTGGCAAAAGGGACGGAAGAGGAAGCGCTGAAGATTCTGAGGCGTATTCATAGGATAAATATGGGAAGCCGAGCGGAGGAATTACAGGTTATTAATAGTTCTGATGTGTTATTTATAGTTCATACCATATTTTTGGTGTGTCGAAGGATTTCATAAAAAATCTCTTCATACTGCTCGAAGATAAAGACGGGTAGGTCTATCTCGTGTGCAACACAGTTTTCATGCGTATTTGTGCTAGCCGTGCAATTGCGGTAAATACAGCACCTCTACAAAACAATACAATAACTCTTTATTGAATACCACATATAACAATCAAAACAGAAAAAAAGGTATACAAAAGTAATAAGGTAACATTAGGCGGCTTTATGGCTTAATATACTATGGTGTATTTTTCAAAAATATATTATGAAGTAAGTAACAATATTTCTCCATTTCCAGGTCAAAGGACTTCTTCGGGAGGTAGTGCCTACGGATGAAAACAAACCGAAGGCTAAGGATCAAATCGTGCCGCTGCTCAAAAAACCATATTTGAAGTACACTTTGATCATGGCCTGCCTTCTCATACAGTTCCAAATGTAAGTTATTCCACTGAAAAAATATTGATACGTTTTCCACTTCGAAGGTCCAACACGTCGAGAATGAGAAAAGCTATGTGATTGGATTTTTTTCTTAGAATGGTGGGATCAACTTCAAAGACTCCTTGAAACAATCTAAGTAACAAAAAATATACACGTAGAAAAATAATAGTCGGAAAGATTCCGAGACTTATTTGTTACTAGCTTTTGATCACAACGTCATCTACATAGAATTCGGTTATCACTATCGCAACCAATTTACGGGATCAAAAAGGATGTTGTGTTTATGCAGTTATAATCTGGCCCTTAATTACATTCAAATCTTTGTGTTATGAGTTTCTTGGCATAACTTTTGCATTCACATAATAATATTGACAGCAATTTTTTTTTTTATTTCAGCTTGGTCTCATTTGCCGTGTGGCTTCCCACCATCGCCAACCAGTTCATGCAAATGATGCAGGCGGGAGAAGGCTCGGACTTCACGCTATGCGAGATCCTCGCGGCCAGCGGAGACACGCCCGTTGATGTAAGCACAAGATTAGTACTGACTGCTTGGCTACTATCCACCCTTTACCAAAGTTTCTGCCAAAACAAGCGTATTTTAAGGGACTCTGGCTGAGTCAACAATACCCAACTCCTCTTCTTCAGTCGTTCACTCTCGAGTCTTGACAGAATGGTCGTGGTTATATGATCAGAGTGACGAGACGTATTCGTATCTGGGCCCTTACCATGACGTCTTAATTCCGACTCAGTTCAGTTTTTAGCTGTCATTTTTAGTATGGATCTGACAGCGAATGAACCTAAACTGAATCGCATTAAGACGGTCATGGTAAGGCCCCTTCAAAATGAAACTTTTGAAAGTGTAAAAGATGGCAGTTATTTATTATTCGTCTTGTTTTCCAGCCCGACGCGGTGCCGTGTTCCCTCAACACCATCGCCCTGCTAATCATGCTCGGTATCTGCGCCTTACATTCAATCTTCAACACCATTCTAAGTTTGGTAAGTATTGTTCTAGTCATAAAGTCAACGGTTTAATTTACTATTCCTACTATCAATCTAGCAGTTTATCTCATGGACCACAATACGTATATTTTATATACGTAATTTCTCTGTAATTTGTACTGCTACAATATCTTTTATTTCATCAACTACCTAGATATCCACAGCAATGTGCAAATTGCACAACATTCTCAATATAGCAAGAATATTCACGGAAAGTTTCCAATGCGATTTATTTTTAAACTTCTTATTAATGTTATTTTAAATATGATTTTCATTAGATTAATCAGTCGAAACAAGTAATACTGATATCCTGTGGACACTGAACATGTTCCTATTGATAAATAACTTTAAAATTTCGACACCATTCCACTAGAAAAATTTCGCAACTTACTGTATTCGTGAGATACCTCGACTAGTCCTTTAAATTTGCCCAATCATTTCCATTTACATAAATTTTTATGGAGCAGTCTTTTCACTGAAACAATTTGATTTCCAGATAGTGAACAAGACAGGGCGCCGCAACACGACAATGGTCATCACCTCTGTGTGCGGCCTGGCTGGCATTCTGGTCAACTTGGTGCCCAATGCCATCGGGAGCGCCTTTCTCTGCGTGGTCTTCTCTATGGGTATCGTGGTCCTGGGATTCTATACGGCTATGTCCGTTGCGCTGTTCCCTACGAATTTAAGGTGAGGAAAATACGATTTGGAGTACTTCAGGAGATGTTTATTCGACCACGGTTGTAGATGAAAGAGGTAGACATCATTCCCCATTCCGTTCAGACCGAATGGGGATGCTTTGCGCCTGCTTCGACCAATCAGTGGCCCGATCTTCATTAGAAAACCGGGCCAGTGTTGCTAGTACAATAATTACAATATCTCTTGGGAATGGGTGACGTTTATGACGCCACGACGACATCGTTTTCCAATTTTATTTTAGTGTCAGCAAAACTTGATTTTAAGTTCTAAGGTGCTTTAGAAGACTGCGTAAGATGCTGGCAGCATTTCCCCGCTGTATTGCAATACTGATTCGCTGAGCGAGGAAGCTGCCAGCTCTTTGGTCTCCATTATCAAATTTAATTAAAATCAGTTCAGTGATGGTTTAGGCGTGAAAGCGTAATAGACAGACAGAAAGACCGACAGACAGACCGAGTTAGGTACTTTCACATTTATAATATTAAGCACGGGAAGTAGGGATAATTACCACTCGGGTCTTAATCGCGTAATAATTTGATGTTTAACTACCTCGACGTTTTGACCGCGATCTGCGGCCGTGGTCAAAAATAGACTGCAGAATACCACAATCGTTTAGCCGTATGATTTCCAACTACCCGCACTTGGTTATTCCCGGTGCCCTTATCACAGCGACACACAACACTAACAACAGTGTCCTACAGTGGCAGTAGGCAGGTGGATGGTGACGCGTCACGATTTGTTGGCGCTGCCTACGCTTCAAAACATTATAGTTGTGAGAGAGAATCGCGGAAGTTTAAAACATAATTTCTAGATTTATTTTAAGTTAAGACACAGTATTAAAATGGTGGAAATTTGTTTTAGAACAATGGCGGTGGCAACGACCATGATAGGTGGTAGGGTTGCCAGCGTGGGACTTATCCAGATCGTCAACTATCTGCTGGTCAACTCTTGCGCTCTTGGATTCTACCTCTTTGGGGCGCTCTTTGCGTGTAAGTGTTTTACGTATTGTCATGGAGATGGTTTGCAGTAAAAAAACACCGGGTAGCACTCCGGGAGTGCCGGCAGAAGTGAAAACTACACACATGCACACTCCCGCAAAAAGAAAAAAAAAAGAAAAGAAATATACACGAGATTTGAACTGCAGTCACCTGAGAGAACACACTGTTATTCCACAACTTATACCACTAGTCCAAACGCACATACGTTAAAGCGACGAAATCAACGTACACTTCAAAAATCGAACGCGACTCTAGTTTCATTCGTATTTCAAAATAAGCTCTTAAAGGATCCTGATATCCTGGTAGGTACCTGCTTAAATTCTCCTTCCGTCTTTTGCCTGACGCGAGTTTAACTAAATTCTAAATATTATAAACGGGATATGTACCGCGATTACCTTTTACCTTTTACCTCACGATATTTCGACGCAGTTGCATGTGAAGGCACGTAGTCATTATTGGACTTGCCTGTTTCCTCCATGATGACATCGATGGCGTAGGTTATCGGGCGAGGAGTTAAAACACTGAATTTACAATATACCAAACTTTAATTCGAACACAGTAAGCACACGGATGTAAATTAACAATAACACTTGAATTAATTATCGTCTTTCAAAAATGTAATCAGACGTTCTGCAGAACACGTGATGCCAGAGATCGTTATTATAATCGAATGAGCTTTACAATCTACCTTCTCTTTAATCACCTACCAACTACCTCCCAAAAGCATCAGTGCTCTGCATTACGTCAGAGGGAGTCCGACAGATGTCACATCTATCTGTCGTATACCCTCTAATAAATGATTGGTTAATCAACGCGCCGTCACGGCCAGACTGACACTTCGCTCGTCCTCGTGCGACTTCATGTATGTTGTTAATCTGAAATAAAAATGCACGACTTTAGGTTCCTCATGAACACGCTCGCCCATCACTGATATTTACAAACAAACGTACACGTTCCAACACCGTTGATAATGCCTCCCAACCACTCATTGGTTGCACATACTATAGGCTATTCGTCCAACTATCGGCCCGGCGACTACTCATTGACGCCCTTCGATAAACTGCTTCATCAACTGAAGAAGACTACCACTCATTGGCATCTTCCACAACTTGACTTTTCACTAATGTGTGATTGGAATGAGACGTCGACCCGGTGAGCCAGTCTCGTCACTCACTCACATTAGTTAATGATACTGAACACGTATCTACTAACGCTATAGCAACACCAGTCCAAAGCTTAGGACTAATAAACACACAGCATAGCAATAGACAATATTGAGTGCTTAATAACTCACGTGTTGATTAAATTAAGGTTCTCCGTCATCAGAATCAGTAAAGGTTTCCGAGCAGGCGGTATAAGTGCAAGACTGTGCGTCAGAGAGAGTATCACTTTCATCATCACATGAAATATCTCCAGTCCCTTGACTGTGGACCGCCGTCTCGGCATCCTCATCATCAATTAAGCTAGATGTTACTTCGACTAGACCCTCAACGCCACTGGGTACTGCACGCAGATTTTCGTGAGCATATTTATAAAAACGTTTTGTACCAGTCATGCTTTTGAGTTCGTATCTATCATTGTCTAAAATACGATTTATTACGTAAGGACCCTTGAATTTTCTTTGCAATTTTGTTTGATTACGCTCACTACACTTAATGAACACAAAGTCACCTTTGGAAAATGGCTTAACGTTAGCTCTACCGCGATTAAACCTTTTTACTTCAGATGAAGCTGCCTTTGCAATATTTTTTGACGCATTTTCGCGAATGCTATCGAGATCTAGACGGGTTTCTGGATTTGAATTAGGAGATATTCGTGCTAAACCTGCAGATCTAGAGCGTATTCCGAACATTAATTCTGATGGTGCATAACCAGTGACCCTAGAAGTAGTACTATTAAGCGCTAACTGTACATTGGGAAGCTCATCACGCCACACCCTGTTAGGATCGTTCTCGATGATTGTGAGAAGGCATTTTAACGTGCGCATCACACGTTCTACTTGGCCATTCGCTCTGCTGGAACCAGTGGCAATAAGATGCAGTTCTATGTTATGATCTGAACAAAACTGTTTAAATTCTGCACTAACATAGCAACGTCCCTGGTCGGCTATAATCCTTTTGGGAGCTCCAAATAGACAAACAGCAGACTTTAGGGCTTTTACAGCACTTGCGGCATCAAGCGATGAAGTATGCTCCAGCAGAACAAACTTCGTGAATGCGTCTATTATGACAGATGCGTATTCTTTTCTGTCACTTTTACCGCTTAGTTTCCCCGTTATGTCAATATGAATTGTGTCCCAAGGTGTTGATACCTTTGGAATAGGATGAAGCCTAACTTGCTGGGCCCCTGAGCAACCTTTGGATGCCTTGCACACTATACAAGAGTCGACAAAAATGCGAACCTGCTTAGACATTTGTGGAAACCAATATTGCTCGTAGATTTTATCAAGAGTCTTTTCTGTGCCTAAATGTTGAAGCTCATTATGAACATGATTGATTAGAGTCCAGATTAGAGAACGTGGTACGATAGGGAGCCAAGAACTAACACCTTTTCGTTCAATTTTCCTGTAGAGAATATTATCGCGCACGTCATACGTATGAGCAGTTGCTTCGGGAAGTTCACCCTTACTGTGTTTAGCAATAAGATCCTGGATCTCACTGTCACGTTTTTGTTCTACACTAAGCCAACCCTCATGTAGCTCTACAAATTGGACATTTTTACTAGCATGCGCCGCTGGGCTGGATGCTTTACACGGGAAGTTATTTTGTTGGAAATCAGGTGGCGGGTTCCTCGACAGAAAGTCAGCATGTCCCATACTACTTCCTTGCTTATGAATAATGTCGAAATCGTAGGCTTGTAAGAAAGCCCACCAACGATGAACACGGGGCGTCAAATCGGTTTTAGATTTGGAGGCTTTGAGTGAGTTACAGTCTGTGAATACTGTGAAGTGTTGCCCATATAAATAATGGCGAAAATTTTCTACCGCTCGAACCACCGCCATAGTCTCTAACTCGTAAGAGTGATATCGCGACTCTGTGTCGGTGGTTCGACGGCTGAAATAAGAAACCACATGAGGAACGTTATCTTTTCTCTGCATTAATATGGCTCCGTAACCGTCGGCACTAGCGTCCGTGTGAAGCTCTATGGGAGACTCAGGATCAAAGATAGTAAGAACCGGGGCTGATGTGAGAATGTTTACAATTTTCTTATGGATTTCATCGTGAGTCTCAGTCCATTTTATGGGGCCTTTCAATTTTGTAAGAGGGTAGAGCGGTCCTACAATACGAGTGAAGCCAGGTATAAATCGCCTAAAGTATGAAGCGAGACCTAGAAACTGCCTAACCTGAGTAGCCGTACGGGGTGTAGGCGCGTCTATCAAAGCTTGTACTTTTCGGGGGTTTGGCGTAACTTCGCCGGCTTTGATGACATATCCTAGATAGTCTATTTGCTTTTTCATGAACTTGCACTTGCGGATATTAAGTGAAAAACCAGCTTCCGAGAGCGCTTTAAGTGTAAGGTCAAGTCTATGCAACCCCTGAGAAACGTCTTTAGAAAAGCAGAGGACATCATCCATATACGCCAGGGCTGCTACGTCTTTTAATGTTCCTAGAGCCTTATTAATGCACCTTTGGTAGACTGACGCCGCGTTCCGCAAACCAAAGGGCATTGCCAAGTACTCATACTGCCCATCTGGCGTTACAAATGCTGTCCGTGCTATGCTATCACCACTAGGGTCTACTAAAATCTGGTGATAGCCCGAAGCCATGTCCAGGGAGGAGAAATAGCAAGCACCGTTAAGACGGTCTACCTGCTCGTCAATCCTTGGCAGTGGATAATGTTCGGGTTTCGTGTTAGCGTTCAACTCCCTATAGTCAACGCACAACCTATCTGTGTTGTCCTTTTTTTTGACTAGTAAGATTGGACTAGCAAAAGGCGACGAGCTTTCCCGTATAACACCCGCGTCCAGAAGGGACTGCACTTTTTCTTTCACTACGTCCTTTTCAGAAGGAGACAATCTATACGGGCGCCTTTGCACGGTTTTATGAGGATCAATAGGATCAATACGAAGCACTCCCGTTCTCACTCGCCGAGTTGGTACACCATCTATGAAATAATCGCTGTATTTCGCAAGTAAATCGATAAGCGCGGTTCTTTCATCACCCTCCAAATCAGTATCAATATTAGCAAAGTCGAATGTATCATTGGCGTTTGCCTCCTGATGTAATGAAAACGAAATTAGATCTCTGCTAATGTTGATATCAACTCCCAAGTCTAGCAAGTCTCTTCCTATTAGTACCGGCTCCGATATAGCATCGTCCGGGACAATGTGAAATAGGATCGATAATTTAATGCCTTGAATATCAACAACACTTAAGGTTTGTGACACACACTTTATACCCTCACTACCTATGCCCGTCAGGTGGACTAAATCGTTGTGCATTGTACCCAGCAACTTCTCGGATATGGTTTGTTTTACTAACGAACAAGCAGATCCACTATCAAAAAGAAAGGAAACGGTCTCACCCAGTGATGTAGTTAGGGTCCCCTTGGCCGCTCTTCGCTCGCAGACTTGCACTTCTTTGGTAGTCGCAGGTGTTCCGCCGTTGCTACCGCCCTTTCGTTCCGCACACGTAGAAGCGACGTGTCCCGAGCGACCGCATACAAAGCAGATGACGGTCGAGGGTAGCGTTTTCTCAAAGGTCTTCTGTGTCTTGTCGCTGAATTTCTTCGGCGCCTCCGATTCGTCGCGTCGCTTGCGGCAATTGATCGCTTTGTGTCCGGTGATACCGCAGCGATGACAAGCTCCTGTGAAATTCATGGAACGTGGCTCGTTGATGCGTGGTCTTTTTGCATCGGGTTCGCGGCTGTCATAATCTTCGCCTTTTCTTTTAATAGATATACTATTGAGCACACGACACAACTGCGATCTGGTTTGTAAGATGTGGGAGTGAAGCTCTCTGCGTATAGTGCTATCTTTTTGTGATAACACGGCTGTCACTAGGCCCGTCACCATATCCTCTTCCATTCGAACCCTTGGCATGCGCTCGATGTAGCCCCACAAACGCATAGCTGCTTCACAAGCCGTTTCTTTCGCTCCAATTTGAAATCGAAGAATTTCGTCGAAATAATCTTGAGGCAACATAGGTTTTGCAAACTTCGCTATCAGTATTTCCTTGATTTGTGGCCATGTCAACTGTGAAGGTTGTAGTTTCGTTAAGCATGTAGCTGCTCTGCCCTGGAGTGCATGTGTAAGCGCTAATAACAGTTCCGCGCCCTCGAGCCGTCTGCTGTTGACAATTATTTCGGTAACGTTGCACCAACCTTCTACATCCGCTTCAACGCTGTCAGGGTCAAATTTGACTAACTGTGTTGTTACTGCACTTGCCTGCGTTGCTTGCGGTGGCGGTGCGGCCAACAAACGTGTGAGCAATGTCTCCATGTTAAGCAAAAAGTTTGGCGTAGATGTTGATGCACTGGTGTTTCTAACTTGCTCAGGAAGAGGCCCTTCGTTTCCCACCTCTGATGAAGGCACGTAGTCATTATTGGACTTGCCTGTTTCCTCCATGATGACATCGATGGCGTAGGTTATCGGGCGAGGAGTTAAAACACTGAATTTACAATATACCAAACTTTAATTCGAACACAGTAAGCACACGGATGTAAATTAACAATAACACTTGAATTAATTATCGTCTTTCAAAAATGTAATCAGACGTTCTGCAGAACACGTGATGCCAGAGATCGTTATTATAATCGAATGAGCTTTACAATCTACCTTCTCTTTAATCACCTACCAACTACCTCCCAAAAGCATCAGTGCTCTGCATTACGTCAGAGGGAGTCCGACAGATGTCACATCTATCTGTCGTATACCCTCTAATAAATGATTGGTTAATCAACGCGCCGTCACATGCATCATGATGATTTCATAATTATAGTTCCTTCACCGAAAAGCCCATGTTAAATTTCTAATCTAATTTTCGAAAATTAAATAATTTCGAAGAACTCAAAGGCGCGAGCGTTCCAACGCACAACCCTCTCCTTAAGAGTCTACGAAATTTTTTAATAAATGGTTGTATTGAATACAATTGTTATCCTTTATTTCCAGCGTCTGCGCTTATTCTGGCTATGTTGCCTGACGATCGGTTGATATTCCGACCAAAACCAGACACGGAACAAGTTTCAACGCCCCAAGAAGAATCTGTGGACGCCAAAGAATAACTTTGCTGTATTAATTAACTCACTTTTGAAATGTATAAAGCACTCTGTACATAGGTACAGAGACTAGAAATAAAGCATCGCAGCACAAGTATAATGGTTTAAGATTCGGCTTAAGGGTCGACTTTTCAATCGTCAGATAGGACCTGTTCTACGAACATATCTATGGGTGTCAGTTAGTTAAGTGCTTATTTGAGGATAGAAAATTTGTTCAATTATGTATCGAGCCCGTCTAGCGTGTTTGAAATATGATGAAAATTAACATTATATTATTTTTTTTGTATTTTTTTTGTGTGCGGTTTTTCTTAAAAAAGTGTTTAAATAACATCAATTTCAACAAAATTAGGTGTTGTCAGCCTCTTAACTGCGATGCGATTCCATACCGATTCAGTTTAGGTTCGCTCGCTGTCAGATCCATACTAACAATGACAGCTAAAACCTAAACTGATTCTGTATTGAATCGCTTTAAGACTGGTAAGACCCTACTAGCATATGAGTACCCAGCTATAGAGCGACCTTCATTGATCTGAGAGCCTGATGAAAACTTCATAACCAAAGACGATGTGTTTCAATTATCCTATCCTACTGTAGATGCGCCTCCTGAGGCTCCGTAGAATGATAACAACAGGTTAGGCAGACCAACGTATAATTAAATGTATCAAAAGGCATAACAGAATATTTACAACGAACTTAAGGAATCTATGAGGATCAGAGCTGCAGAGCAAGGGGCCGGTTCTTAAGACTGACTGTCTAGCTGGCTCGTAGGCGAATAATGGTTCTCGGCATTCAAACAGGCGCGCAGTTCCACGCGCAGGTTGGCAGGTGTTTCGATACTAGACTGCCATCACGCTTAACCGACTGCGTCTAGGAGGGTAATGCATGTATCTGACCGCTACACTACTACACTTCCTTGTAGAACCCTGCTTGCATAAGACGCCAAGGTATCGTCACCAGCTACGTCATTAGTTCATTACTTACATCCTACTTTCCTATTCCTATTTCCTACTAATAATTATAAACAGATAATATATACAGATATTACTAAACAGATTTATACGGCGAGTGTGAATGGGTGCGTTGGGAGGGGAAGGCCTAGGCGGACGTTCCATGATCAAATTAGGGACGTTTTGGAAAAAGGCCAGGTCAAGAGTACCCGAAACCGACGAGCATGTATGAAGAGATTGATGAATGTGGACGAAGCGAAAGAGGTATGTCAGGATCGTAGCAAGTGGAACAAAGTAGTCTCTGCCTACCCCTGTGGGAAAGAGGCGTGACGATATGTATGTATGTATGTATGTAATTATAAAATCCGAAAGTTTGTGACGAATATGACGATGTGAGTGAGTGAGTGTGTATGTTTGTTCCTTCTTTACGCTGAAACGATTTCAAATTTGGAACGGAGATAGCTGGTTAAATAACCATCTAGATTAAAACATAAGCTACTTTTTATCCCGGAAAATTGTGTAGTTCCCGCGGGATAGCGATAAACATAATTATCAAAGGTGGTAGCTGCCTAGAGTCGCAACGTAAATAATTATTGCAGAATATGCTATCAATATCAGTTCTTAAGTCTTATTCTACGCAGACGAAGTCGCGGGCAGAAGCTAGTAAATTATATAAAACAATCCTCCACCGTGTCTGTTTGTCTGTTCCCGATAAACTCGAAAACTACTGAAGGCATTTTTATGCGGTTTTCATCAATGGGTTGAGTGACTTATATTTAATGTCAAGGTTTTGTATAAATTAGTTGAAATATATCGATGATTGGAAGTGCGAGGGAAAGTCAAGCTGGCTTGGGCCTTCCGACTCAGTTCAGGTTTTAGCTGTCATTTTTAGTATGGATCTGACAGCGAGCAAACCTAAACTGAATCCGAATTGAATCGCATTAAGACGTCATGGTAGCTATCCCCTCTTAGATACAAATTATAATACCACGCGGGCGAAGTGGCGGACAACAGCTAGTTGGTTTCGTTTTATCAACAACGAGATTACATTGTTATTGTTAATCTTCGCAATATTAATCGTATAAATATTACAAACCCGTAATTACTCAAGTGCATGCTGTGAGAAGAACACATGTATTATTTGATCTCATTTAATTTAAATTAAATTAAAATAGTACCTGGTGAAGTGTGAATCTCGAACTTTCAATTTACAAAGCTTTTAATTAAACAATGGATAAAAAAGATGTCGTTGCGGGTAAAAATGATAAAACACCGTTTGAGGAAGCGCTGGATAAGACAGGTTGGTCTCAGCCTTTTGTGCTCGTAGACGAGATAATAGACTGCACGGCTAGCACAAAATCGTTGTGAGAGTTGCTTCGCTTATAGAACGAACAGTAAGAAAAACACAGTCTTTCTCACGCGACACAACTCTCGCGCGCGTTCGTGCTAGCCGTTCGGTTCGACGCGTTCAAAGTCCTGAGTCTCCCGACGAATCACATCTATAACAGATGATTCAAGCAATGTATCAGCAGCACTTTCTTTGGTAACTGAACAAACCTACCCGGGAGCGGTATCTGTGACCGCGCAACGGGCGTGTGAAAGCGACCGAGTTCTAAGGGACGACTGCACTTCCCACACCATGCTCTGGGGCCTTACCATGACGTCTTAATGCGATTCTTAGGTTCATACTAAAAGTGACAGCTAAAACTTGAACTGAGTCGGAATTAGGATGTCATGGTAAGGCCCCTGGTCCTTTTGCACCCTAAAGCTTGGAACCAAGCTTGGCGTGCGATTGTCATCCATCTGCTAGTTGCCTCCGCCACTCATTCTTCTTTCCCGCGACATCCTGCCTTATCCGCATACACTGTAAAAATAATTTGCCAAATGAAACCGAACTTTAGTCAGCCTGTAACTTAAAAAAAGTGACTAAGTACCTATATAACTAAAGCAATATATTTACCAAAATCTTTGGTCAAATGTTTTGTTCTTTATAGGTAAACCTGTTTGTTAAATCAAATTAACTGTACTAACGCCTTACCCAATTATGGTTATTGATGAAATAGCCGAAATAGTTTGGTTAAATATTTTTTTCAGTGTAGTGACGCCTGATATGCGCATAATTCAATGCACTATTTCAGTAAATTTGCGGATGGTAAGACTTTGCGCAAGCTCCGTCTGGATCGTGAACACCGATTTAGCTATTACTGCCGCTAAGGAGCTGCACTTGCCTTGCTGCGTGGAGAGTAAGACAGCCGGAGAAATTACTGGCACATGATGTATTCCTAGTCTTCTAGGCTGACAACGCATCTGCAATCTTCTAGTGTGGCGGGTACCCATGGATATTAGGTGTCCAGTCCACTTACCATCAGGGGCCTTACCATGACGTCCTAATTCCGACTCAGTTCAAGTTTTAACTGTCTCTTTTAGTATGGATCTGACAGCGAGCAAACCTAAACTGAATCGCATTAAGACGTCATGGTAAGGCCCCAGGACCCACTTAGGTACTCGTTTGCCTTGTTTATCGCAATACCCGTCTTCCCAGGTTTCGGTCTGTACAACTGTCTGCTGACGGCCCTGGTGGGACTCTGCATGATATCCTACGTGATCCTAGCTTACAGCTCGACCATCATCGTACCCACCAGCGCCTGTGAACTGAAGACAACCACGGCTCAACAGGGGCTGGTCGTCGCCGTGCCTATAGCTGGTAGGATGAGAATTTTAAGAAATCTTCTAAGGTTATACGTGCCGGCATGTAATTCTAGCGCTGACGTTTCACGTGGAGGGGATCTGCGCAGTGCGCACCCACGGATACCGTATTTTATACTTTTGCGCATACAAGGTCAGCGCTAGACTTACGTGCCGGCACTTGTACTGTATGGTTATTTCATGCTGGTCTGGGAGTAAAGAAAAAACATGGAATGTACCAGTTGCTTCTCTTCCCGCGCAGATCGTAAAAGGCCACCGAGGGCAGAAAATCTTAGAAATCATGTTGTAGGCGATGCGGCTAGCAACCCATCACTGTGTGGCTTAAAATAGTGATAGATTGCTAGGCGCAACGCTTATATATGATTCCTAAGATTTTCATCCATTTTATTGATGGGCTTTTAGGATCTGCGCGGGAAGAGAAGCAACTGGCACCATTCCATGTTTTTTCGTTGCTCTTAGACCTGGGGCCTTACCATGACGTCCTAATTCCGACTCAGTTCGAGTTTTAGCTGTCACCTTTAGTATGAATCTGACAGCGAGCGAACCTAAACTGAATCGCTTTAAGACGTCATGGTAAGGCCCCAGATTGGAAATACTTATTAACAGTGAATCATTTAAATCTGTTAATTACAGCTCCATTTCTAACATCAAGTGGATCTGTAATCAACTAATCAATGAAATTTCAGCGATTTTCACTCGACTCATATTTACACACATAAATCACGTCTTTATCCCATACGGCTTACGGGGTAGACAGAGCCTTAGCCAGTTGTAGCATGGTTGTGGGCGTATAGGTGGAAATGGGAATTAAAATTAGTGTCGGGTTGCTAGCATTGTCTATAACAGTGGTGGGCAAAGTACGGCCCGCGGGCCAACTCCGGCCCGCGAAAGTATTTAATCCGGCCCGCCGAGGGTCCATCGACATGGATAGTATATGGCCCGCTATAATTACGTTTTGACGGTCGAGAAGTATAAAGTAGATTCTACTTAGTAGAATAATAGATGCATAACCTATAGGTGAAGCTAAACTAGCCGCGTAGTTCATGTGTTGCGTAATACGGGGCGCAACTCCTCTAGAATTTCTTAAACTTTGTGGTCCCCGGGAACGAGTGAACTTTCTTTCTATAATTCTGGCCCTCCTCTAGAATTTTTGAAGCTTTGTGGCCCCCCATTAAAAAAGTTTGCCCACCACTGGTCTATAACATGATTCCTAAGATTTTTACCCATTCCTTCAATGGGCTTTTACCATCTGCACACACTAGACACACTCGAAACTTAATTGCGTAGTAAAGTATAATAAGTTGCGAGTGTGACAGTAGTTTATCCAGTAAATCCTCCACCCACTCTTACTTTAACAATTAACATACAAACATTGTATAACAAGCTAACAAGCTATGTTTCATACAAATCTGTGTTTAAGTTTCCTGAGATTAATTATAAGACCATTCAATTGACTATTAATCCGATAACAATGTAAAATACTTCATACGAGATAGTGGAATTTATTTGTAAAGATATTTGTATACATTGTAAAGATCTTCACTTTAGAAGTAAGGCACGCCGCAGAATTAAGTGGTGCGTAATCTATTTACTACTAACTACTTAATAATGTGAAAGTGTCTGAGCATCTTTTATTGAATCAGGCGTTACTTTGGCGTCCATTTCAATGAACACAAAATATTTACCTTGCTACTCCGCTATTTACGTGCAAGATAGCCAAGCTTGTGCGAAATATATACGTTTTGCATGCAAGCCCTCCCACCACTACTACCACACAAAACGCACACAAATCCCACAAACTTAATTAATCCTATCACCACACAAACACTGACGCGCGTTTCGATCCCTCTACGGGATCATTATCAAAGTTAGAGCACAACCGATGTACATGCGAACCAACGTCGTACACATCGTCGTCGTTCTGAGCATCTTGATTTGCACAAAGGACGTAGGCAGTAAATCGAAATTACTGTTTTCTTAGTTCATAATGTAACCAGTGGTTAACTTCCTTCACTGATAGTAGGATTTAACACACTGGTTTTTTCGCATGGAAAATGATAAACGAACCTATTAGCTAATCCGCGGTGTAATGAAGTCAGGTTATGTGAACTGTATTTTGTATTTGGCTATTTTGCATTTAACTTGACCTCACTGTAACGCGGAGTAGCAACGTAAAGTTATCCAATTAGTTCAACATGAATCTCCGCAAAATAACGCCTGAATGTATAATGCCTGAATGCCTGTGTTGGTAACGATAAAAGCCTGCGCGTGCCGGACCGCTACGTGTGGCGCCGGCACGCGGTGCCGCTGCTGGCCGTGCCGCGCGCTCGCACCAACCTGCTGCGCGAGGCGCCCTGCACGAGGGCAATGCGCACGCTCAACCATTAGGCTTATTGTCTAACTCGCTCGCAATCGCCATCGTGTTCATTTTGACAGTTCATGTATGGGCTGACAATTGGCATCGGAATCAGCTTGCTGTCACATTCATACAAGAACTGTCAAAATGAACACGTGGCGATTGCGAGCGAGTTAGACAATAAGCCTACGGGTCGCCCCTTTACTCGATGTTTTCTTTCTGTTGCTCTCTTAATGAATTCACAAAGGTTACCTTATTTGTATTGTGTTATTACGAAGGAAATTAGATTATTAAATAAATAAATAAAATAACTACTTACAGACCCTACTTGAAAACCTCTTTAGCGGCGTTGGGCACTTTTTTGGATGGGTAAAAAATGTTAAACTCGCGTCAGACGTAAGACGGAGGAACAGTTTAAGCACCAGGATATCAGGATCCTCTAAGAGCTTATTTTGAAATACGAATGAAGCTAGAGTCGTGTTCGAGGTGTGGAACAGTGCGTTCTCTCAAGTGACCACAGTTCAAACCTCGTGTAGATTTTTTTTTTCTTTTTGCGCGAGTGTGCGTGTGTGTAGTTTTCACTTCTGCCGGCACTGCCGGAGTGCTTTTTTTTACGCTTTTGTTAGTTCTACAGACTTTCCTGTTTGCAGGGAACGTCTTTGGCTCCCTGGTATGGGGCTACCTCGGCGACACGCGCGGCCGCCGCAAGATGCTGCTGGCGTCGCTCTGCTGCGGTGCCACCAGCAACGCGCTGGCCAGCCTCTCCGTCAACTGGATCATGCTTATGATGCTGCAGTTCTGCACTGTGGCCTTGTAAGTTAAGTTTATGCGTATCAGGCGCACGAGCGCAAGGGGATGTAGAGTGGGCAATGCTTCCTTTTTTGCAGTCCTTAGAAAGTTCTTCAATGCTGTTCTTCAATCGCATTAAGACGTCATGTTAAGGCCCCTGGCCTGAAAGCAAAGAATGTGTGTACGTACTTACTGTGTAAACTAATCGCTTCAATTCCCGCGCATATTGTGAAAGCCCATTGACGCTTCTCTCCTATAGGGATATGCTGAGACTGCTTTGTTCTACTTGCTCCGATCCTAACATAATCTCTTTCGCTTCTTCCACATTAATTAATCTCTTCAACTTGCTCGCCGGTACAGGGTACTCTTCTTTTAACTTGACTCTTACTTGACTGGACTTATTTTCGTGTTTTTTTTTCTTTATATATATATAAAATTTTGCTTATTGAAAGGCGAAAATGAGGCCTAAGATGGCACACGTTTGCCTAGAAGGTGCCTGTTCACTTTGGCCTTAAAGATGTCCAGAATATAGAGTTCCGGAAAAACTTACCTCGCCAGAGCACTCCTTAGCCGTCCGCGGGTACGTATTAAAATACATAAAAGTTTAAAATGCATAATTGGTTAAAATACATAATGTTTCAAAATATATAATGCGATTTTCTCAGAAACTGACAAATTAACAGGATTGTTATAAAACAAACCTAACCTAACCTAACTAAAGCAATCTGTAGATCACGATATTACAAAAGTTCATTTAGTTAATAGTTTGACAGAAAATTGCATTACATTATTTTGAACCATTATGTGTTTTAACCCATTATACATTTTAAACTTTATGTATTCTGACCCGCTCCCGCCGTCCGCGTAATGAAAGAAGAAGAATAATGTGTTGTAAGAAGAATGTACCCGAAACCGACGAGCTTGTATGAAGAGATTGATGAATGAGGATGAAGCGAAAGAGGTATGTCAGGATCGTAGAAAGTGGAACAAAGTAGTCTCTGCCTGCCCCTGTGAGAAAGAGGCGTGACGATATGTATGTATGTATGTATGTAAGAAGAATGTTGTTAATGTTCTTAAAATGGTTTGTTTTTCAGGGCATCAGGTATATACACGTTGTCGATGACACTACTAAGTGAGAGTGTGCCTCTGGCAAAGCGAAATTTCATCATGCTGCTGGTGGCCAGTGTGGTCATGGTGGGGCAGGGAATAATGTCAGGTACAAACCTCATTAAATTACATGACAGCAGTGGCGTAACTATAGGGTGGCAGGGCTGGCCAAATGCCAAAAGCCCCAGCTCTACGGGGCCCCGAACTGGCTTGGCCTTGAGCACAGAAGGGAAGATGATGCACTTCTTTATTGTGAGGAAGGGCCCCATCTGATGAATTTGCCGCGGGCCCCTGACGTTGTAGTTACGCCACTGCATGACAGCTGGTACGGATTCGAAGACTTACCCAACTGCTATGGGTGGTGCAAGGGTAAAAGCACGCATCACATTGATAAGGAGGCTCGATTCCCGGCCATAGCATTGCTTTTTGGATTTTTCAATCTGTTTCAGTATCGTCTAGAAAAATTAACCTCAGTAAGGCACTTGTCCCACCGCCGGCGAGTAGCGAGAAGCGAGCGTTTTTTAGTATGGAAATTTTGTCGCTTTTGTCGCAGGGCGACAAAAGTTCCATACTAAAAAACGCTCGCTTCTCGATACTCGCCGGCGATGTGACAAGTGCCTTAAAATAGGAAGAACATGTTTTTCTACCAATTAATGAATCCTGAGAATCATAATAATTGGTTCAATAGTCAAACTAAGCCAACCACCTGCTGAGGAATTTCGAAATCATTTTAAGACAGTGTTCGTACTGTACAGGTATCCGGCCATAAATATTGCACATCGATCTTCTCGGTTAATTTCGGCTTCGTAGAGCGTTGTCTTGCTCTAACTTACGGTGTAGTATTTGTGTTTTATATAAGGTGTCTTAGTTCATGAGAAACATTCAAAAGGCTCCATAGAGTCAAAATAGTAGGTACTGATGTTTTTCCGAATATTTTTGAGACACATTATTTTACATTTCAGCTTTGGCAATACCAATCATCCCTCTGCCGTTCTCCCACTACCTGCCTGCCCTGGACATCTACTGGAACTCCTGGCGAACCTTGCAGCTGGCGTATTCCCTGCCCAGCTTCGTATGCGTAGTGTGCATGTCCTTCATGCAGGAAAGCCCCAAGTTCGTCCTGGCGAAGAGGAATGAAGAGGAGGCGCTGGAGATTCTTTGGAGTATTCATAAGATAAATATGGGAAGACGAGCGGAGGAATTACAGGTTCAATGAACACAAAATACCTTGCTACTCCGCTACTTAATTAAGTTTGTGGGATTTGTGTGCGTTTTGTGTGGCAGTAGTGGAGGGAGGGCTTGCATGCAAAGCGTATATATTTCGCACAAGCTTGGTTATCTTGCACGTAAGTAGCGGAGTAGCAAGGTAAATATTTTGTGTTCATTGAAATGGACCTCCGCAAAGTAATGCCTGATTCAATAAAATAAAGAATTACAGGTTCTAGCTGAAGCTACCTGAGAACATGTTAGTTTTCATGCAACGGCTGACTGTAGTTGGCAATTGAACCAGCTGTTAAAAATGTACAAACTAAAATGACTGTTGATGATTGCTGCATCATCCGATTTTACTTATAATCCTACTAATCCTGCTAACTAATATAAATGTGAAAGTTTGTGAGTAAGGATGAATAGATGTTTGTTACTCTTTCAGACTTTCACGCCAAAACGGCTGGATAAAATTTGAAACATAGATTAGATACTTAGATTATATAGTCTGGAATAATACATAGGCTCCTTTTATCCCTGAAAACTGCGTAGTTTCAGCGGGATATCGATAAACGAATTCTTTGCATTATCTATAACTTTCTCGCTTTTTTTTAAAGGTTAAAGGACTTCTTCGGGAGACAATGCTTACAGATGAAAGCAAACCGAAGGCTAAGGATCAAATTTTGCCGCTGCTCAAAAAACCATACTTGAAGTATACCTTGATCATGGCATGCCTTTACATTCTATTCCAAATGTAAGGAACTCCAATGAAAAAAAATGATTAAAAAGTCGTGCACGTCCCAAAGGCTAGAGTACTATAGAATATGTATTAGATCTCCAACTCATGAGAAAAGGCGATATAATACGCATATACCAGGGGCCTTACCATGACGTCTTAATGCAATTCAGTTTAGGTTCGCTCGCTGTCAGATTCATACTAAAATTGACAGCTAAAACTTGAACAGAGTCGGAATTAAGACGTCATGGTAAGGCCCCAGTTCAGGTTTTAGCTGTCATTTTTAGTATGGCTCTGACAGCGAGCGAACCTAAACTAAGTCACATTAAGACGTCATGGTAAGGCCCCTGGTGGAGATAGATATACGAAATTATTTTTACACGCTGCATCTTTTTTTTTGAAACGCGCCGATAGTTGTCAAATTTTTGGGTGGTACCGTTCAGGTTGGTAGGATTACTTTGACTGAACACCCCTTGTATATGATGTTCGAAAATTTTCATTGTGGTTCACAAAACATTCTACACATTAGTCGAGATTCAGTGTACGGCGCCGGAGAGGTGACATATTTTTCAGGCCAAAATTACGACGAAAAACCCTTACAGTGTTCAATAAAACCAACCTGACCACGAATGTTCATGCTGGGCAAAGGCCTCCCCTTCTTTGCGCCACTCGTCCCGGTTGAGAGCATGCTCCGAAAAAAAGATGGCGGGTTGACTTGGGCGCGTATCAATTGCAGGAGCATTTATAATAATTATAGCTGGGATTCATTCTTAGGACTCCTTTTGTACCTAAGCAATGAGTACCATTTTTTTTCCAGCTTGGTTGCATTTGCTGTATGGCTTCCAACCATCGCCAACCGTTTCATGCGGATTATGCAGACGGGAGAAGGCTCCGACTTCACGCTGTGCGAGATCCTCGCTGCTAGTGGCAACACGCACGTTGATGTAAACACAGAAAGATGGTTGAGTAACTGCATAGCATGGATTTGAGAGACTCCGGGGCCTTACCATGGCGTCTTAATGCAATTCAGTTTAGGTTCGCTAGCTGTCAGATTCATACTAAAAGTGACGGCTAAAACTAGAACTGAGTAGGAATTAAGACGTCATGGTAAGGCCCCAGGTCTTGATAGCGACGTTAAAGTCACAAATTTGCATACATTCTTATACGTGACGTCATGGAGTCGCATGGCATTGGTTATAAGTATTACCAAATAAAACCCTCCGCAAAATAACGCCTGACCCATTCAAGTTTCGAATCAGATTCAGATTCATTTATTCGCAATAAGTGTGGACAATTGTGTGATTAAATAAATCAAAGTACTGTTACTATTAACTTCAATTGTAAAAGTATTATATTTCTTTCATGCTGGTCTAGAAGTAAAGAAAAAACATAGAATGTACCAGTTTGCTTCTCTAAAAGCATATAAAGGAGAATGGGCAAAAAACTTGGGGAGTGATGTTACAGGCGATACGGCTAGCACCCATTACTATTTTGATTGCCCTTTCTACCTATACGCACAGAATCATGTAAAACGTGCCCTTTACGTCGTGTTACCTTAGGCTTTGTCTATCCCGTACGGGATAAAGACGTGATTTAAGTACGTAAACCAGGGGGGTTACCATGACGTCTTAATGCGATTCAGTTTAGGTTCGCTCGCTGTCAGATCCATACTAAAAATGACAGCTAAAACCTGAACTGAGTCGGAATTAAGACGTCATGGTAAAGCCCCAGTACGTACGTATGTATTTTTATGTTCTTCACTATTTTCCAGTCTGACGCGGTGCCCTGCTCCCTCAACACCATCGCCATGTTAATCATGATGGGAATAGGCGTCGTGCAATCTGCCTTCAACACCGTTCTCAGTTTGGTAAGTATTTGATCAAACATTGGTTCCATCATCCATCAATATTGAAAGTAGCTACGTCCCTATTTCAATGGCTTCAGCCACAGTTTCCTTTTTACAACAACGAAGGCAAACGATTGGGTTATCTAATGGCGAGTCGCCCAAATACATGCTAAACGTGGCCTTTAGTGTCATCATCATCAGCCCGTGTCAGTCCACTGCTGGACATAGGCCTCTCCCATAGCACGCCATTGGGCTCGATCTTCGGCTCTCCTCCTCCAATCCCTGCCTGCTGTCTTGCGAATATCATCGCCCCATCTAGCAACAGGACGCCCTACACTGCGTTTGCCAACACGCGGTCTCCACTCCAGAACCAGTTTGTCCCACCTGCCCACTGCCACTTCAGCTTGCTAATTCGCTGAGCTATGTCGGTAACCTTGGTTCTCTGACGAATTATCTCGTTCCGGATTCGGTCCCTAGGAGAAACTCCGAGCATAGCTCTCTCCATAGCTCGCTGAGCGACCTTGAACTGGTGGACAAGCCGCACGGTGAGTGGCCACGTTTCGGCTCCGTAGGTCATTACAGGCAGGACGCACCGATTAAAAACCTTTGTTTTGTTTTTTAGTGTAAGTTGTAGCAATCTGAGCCTCTAGCGTAAGTTTTTGACCGGGAAATCGTATCGAACGCGTTTGCGTAAACGTTTCAATTAGATTAGATTATGAGCCTATTGTGCCCCACTGCTGAGCAAAGGCCTCTCCCCAACTCTTCCACTGCTCCCGGCAACGTTTCAATTACTATGGGATAATTGACAGCGCCGCTAGCGAGACGAAACGGCAAAAACAGGGGCCTTACCATCCTCGACGTCCTAATTCCTACTCAGTTCAAGTTTTAGCTGTCACTTTTAGTATGAATCTGACAGCGAGCAGACCTAAACTGAATCGCATTAAGGCGTCATGGTAAGGCCTCAGTTCTCGTAGTGTTTGACATTGTAACGCAAACGTTATAGAAACGTATTTTGCTGTAGAAAACTTACACTAAGCATGGACTGGCCCTCCTAATCCCGCATGTTTCGGATCCTATAGTTTACACAGTCGTTTTCTTACTCTATTTGATTTCCAGATAGTGAACAAGACAGGGCGCCGCAACACGACAATGGTCATCACCTCTGTTTGCGGTCTGGCTGGCATTCTGGTCAACCTGGTGCCCAATGCCATCGCGAGCGTCATTTTATTCATGGTGTTCGTTACGGGGGCCTTGGTTATGGGCTTCTACACGGCTATGTCTGTTGCTCTGTTCCCTACGAGTTTGAGGTGAGCGGGATATGCTTGTCTTAAAACTATTCTGGAATATTTCAACAGGTACTGAGTAATTTGAAGACTTCTGTAAAGGTGATTCGTAATTTTTTTGGTATCCAAAACGAAGTCACTCCTTGACGCCGTACCTACATTCTCAAAATTCAAGAATCGAGAACAAACATTCACATTCTTCAATACAAAGTATCTGCACCTAAGTATTTAAAGCTTTGAAGTCAAGTTCTCAAACGACTGGGCTATTCAGTCGTCAATTTAAAGGTGCTCCTCAATAGAATCATGTATTTGTATTGCTCATACCACTCCATATGTCCATATCCTTATGATACGGGTTCTATAGACCGACCACTTAAATGAGTCTGTAGTGTCCTGGCATACTAACAGTATTGCTATATAAATGTATATACTTGTCTCGGGCGCAGACGTCACTACCTGGACGCAAGTGAGCTGATAGATGACTGTCGACCGGAGCGGTAGTGGTAATGTTACGTATGTCGAGCCAAGTGCGTCTTTTATACAGTAATCCAGTACGTTACAGAGTCCACAAATGAGGCACAGGTGTGCGAGTTAGGACGTCAAAGGGGACCGAGAGAGGTGTGGGCGGGTAGTCACATCCCGCGCCACTGTGCCGCGCGGGCGGGGACTTATTTAAGCGGTCGGTCTATAATAAACGTAAATGGATTCTGCATCCCTGACCACCAGGACCCTATTTTATGAAATAGCTACAATTTACAATTTACAAGCGGAAGTCTCTGTCTAACACATAGGGTCAAAAAGAGACTTCCGATTGTAAATTATAACTTCTAGCTTTATGAAATAGGGTCCTCATATTTAAAACAGATGTATTTCGTTTTAGGTCAATGGCTGTGGCAATGACCATGATAGGTGGTAGGGTTGCCAGCGTGGGACTTATCCAGATCGTCAACTACCTGCTGGTCAACTCCTGCGCCCTGGGATTCTACCTCTTCGCGGCGCTCTATGCATGTGGGTACATTGACATAACTCATGGTAGGACTGGCAATAGGGTAGGTCAAGTGGAGCGACCGCTATCTGGTAGCACGTGGCGCGAAGAGTAATTGCGGGGGGTGGGTCCGGGTCGACACTTCGTCATCATCTCAGTTCAATAATTATAGCTACTACAAAATGTGCATTCCTTTACTTAAAACATGTGGGTACTTAATCGCTTCGTCAAACGTTAACTTTATTGTAAGCTTGTGTTGTTCTAATTATTTTTAGTACCTTGTGCTTGCACTGTTCATCCACATTCAGCAAAGCTAAGGCATTTGTCCCACCGCCGGCGAGTAGCGAGAAGCGAGTGTTTTTTTAGTATGGAACTTTTGTCGCCCGGCGACAAAAGCGACAAAATTTCCATACTAAAAAACGCTCGCTTCTCGCTACTCGCCGGCGATGGGACAAGTGCCTTAAACTACTGTTTGTGTTTTCAGCGTCTGCGCTAGTTCTGGCCACATTACCTGACGACCGGTTAGTCCTCCGACCGAAACCGGATACGGAGAGTTCGACGCCTCCAGAAGAATAGGGAACAGTGAAAACGCCCGTCTCGTCGGTCATGTCCAAGCCCATAGGGATAAAGTTTGTCGTAAAATTATTTGTGTCAACGAGCGGCCATGTTTTTTTTTTTGGTGGACCTGTGATTGACTATCTCTTCTGACCGACAGATAAGACCGACGGTGTCACTCAGTGGTTCAATAACAGCCTATTCACTCTGGCGTTGAATAAATTTCAATCCCATTTCTTGGCAGTTCGTTTAGTGCCATGCCATGCCAACAACATAACATAAGTGTAAAGTCGCTCCTCCTGCCTAGACGTTGGTGAGAAGGAAATGGAGCTATCAGGTCTTGTAGTTCAGCTAGCTTATTACCTAACTCGCTCGCAATCGCCATCGTGTTCATTTTGACAGTTCTTTTATGAATGTGACAGCTAGCTGATTCCGATGCCAATTGTCAGCCCATACATGATCTGTCAAAATGAACACGATGGTGATCGCGAGCGAGTTACGTAATAAGCCTCCTGGTACAAATGAAGCCTTTTCAATAGGGCTGGCAATGCATTTACTGTCACGAATCTGCAGAGATTCATGGGTCACAGAACCCGCTTACCATGGAGGTCTCTGTGTTCGTTTGCCAGCTCAGTGGCAAAAAAAATGTTCAATTCCGTGAATAGTTTCTTATGATCAGCATCATCGACGCTAGTCAAAATGAAGCGGTAGGTATTAAGCGAGTGAAAATTTATGTGAAATAAATATATTATTTAAAATCTCTTTTGTTTTTTACTAATCTAAAGGTCAGACCGCACTAGGCGTAACTGCGCGGCAGCGGAACTGCGCGGCACGGCACGACAAAATTCGGCATACCGCACATGAACTGCAGCGGAACTGCAGCGGCGAGGCAAATGTTGCCTGTCAGTAGTTCAGCAGCGTTCGAGCAAGATGGTAGAACCTGACATGGATGATTTTATTTACACGAAAAAATAATAATCTAAAGTATCTAAACTAACAAAACAAGTAGTCAAAAGGAATATGGATCAGCAAGGATAGTCGGATATAAATAAATATATTTTTATAAATTTTATTACATAAATAACTTGTAGTGCCGCGCCGCTTGCTATACCGCACTACGCGGCAGCGGAACTGCGAGGCGCGGCACGGCGCGGCAATTTTGGTGAGTTGGTCAACTTTGCCGCGCAGTTCCGCCTAATGCGGTCTGACCTTTTAGACCAAGGGCGGCAAAGTTGACCAACTCACCAAAACTGACGCGCCATGCCGCGCCGCGCAGTTCCGCTGTCGCGTAGTGCGATATAGCAAGCGGCGCGGCACTGCAAGTTTTTTATGTAATAACATTTATAAAAATATATCTGATTATCCTTGCTGATCCATATTCCTTTTGGCTACTTGTTTTGTTAGTTTAGATTATTATTTTTTCGTATAAATAAGATCATCCATGTATGGTTCTACCGTCTCGCTCGAACGCTGCTGAACTACTGACAGGCAACATTTGCCGCGTCGCTGCAGTTCCGCTGCAGTTCATGTGCTTTATACTGAATTTTGCCGCTAGTCTCTCTGACGGTAGTCTCTCTAGTATTTGTGCGATAAGTACATTTGATTGTTAGTTAAAGTCGGGTCTATTTAAATATAATAAAATTTATCAATCCCATAAAATTTCGGCACTGGGTTCCCGCAGGAAAGTAAAACATTCGCCGAGGGTTAAAAAAGTTAGTTAAGTCGTTGATTAGAACTTTTTTGGGTTCCGTACCTTTAAAGAAAAAACGAACGCTTATAAGATCACTTCGTTGTCCGTCTGTCTGTCCGTCAAGACCCTTTGTTTAGGAACGCGTAGAGATATAACATTGAAATTGATACCAAATACTGAGGTTTGCGATAATGTTTGAGACAGGTAATAAAGTCTTCAAATTTGAAAGTAGTGCTATTATTTTATCCTGTGTTTGTAGACATGAGTGGAAGAAGGTGGTGTGTCATACTATCGTTATCTGCGCGGACTGCGTTAATACACCAATGAAGTTGCTAGTAACAGCTTATACTTCGTTTTTTTAGCATGAGAAAAAAGATAAACAATGAACACAAAATATTTACCTTGCTACTCCGCCACTTACGTGCAAGATAATTAAGCCTGTGCGAAACATTATACATTTTGCTTGATATGTCTTTTTTATTAAAAAACCGTTTTAAAATAAATAACAGCAAGTTACCATTTAAAATCCCTGGAATATTGTGATATGTTTTGTTACGGTTTTATATTTATTTTGTGTCTTTATATGTGTTTTTCAATAAAAAGACATGTCAAGATTGTTTACCTTTTTTCTGATGCTAAAAAAACAAAGTTTAGTGTTGTGCATTTTCATAATCTCAATAATTTTACTATGATGATTATCAGTCAGTGATAAGAACAAATCAGTGCCAAAAATTACTAATGAGTATTTATATAAAGTAAGATCTTAGACAGACTTTATCATTAATTAGGTTTACTTCAACAAGTTAATCAAACAATTTAGTGTTGATAATAAAATACTGTTAAGTAATCGAATGATGAAATTAACACATCGAAAACTAACAACATCAACATGAAAAAGATGGTAGTCATACCTTTTGAAGACGCTCTTGACCGAACAGGTGCGTATACGGCTCCTGTTGTAAACATAATATCACATGTATACGTAAATCCAAAGGTGGGCATTACCTCGTTTTTTTTATTTTTTTTTATTTTAACTGTGAATCAATTTATTTAAACTAACTTATCTAAAATAACAACAAAAAAACTTAACATCTAAACCTAAAATTTGTTCTAAACTTTTTAGATATATTGTTAACTCGTTAATCCGTTAATCGTTAATTAACGAAGTTAACAATCTGCGTAACTGATTAACTTTTAAGTTAACTTCGAAAAAATTTAACGCTCTTATTAACTGCCGTTAACTTTAGTCCGTTACATTAGTCATTTTATTAAATAAATACCACAAATAAATACTTGGATTATGTCACCGCTTTGAAAAGGCAAAACACAACTTCTTTAAGTTATCGTCGCGAACGTATTGATTTGTTGGTTCTTTAAAAAAATATTAGTAATCATATTGATGCCCCTTCGTTATTGCAATCCATTTCCTTTAGAGTACCCCGACGTTGTGAGCGAGCATGCAGAAATAAACCTCTTTTTCATATCGCCCGTAGTCGAACTTCGTATGCAAATAACAGTTTCATAAAAAGAGCGTGCAGGTTGTATAATGATAAGTACGTAAATTTGGATATTTTTAGTAATAACTTAAGTAGATTTAAAAAAACAATCCTTGCAGTGTATTGCTGAATGTGATTAAACTGCTTTCTTGTTAAGTAGTTCTCTGGCACAAAAACAAATGTATCCTATCCTTTTTTGTTTTGATTCTGTAACTCTGTAAACTCCTTAGTTTTATGTAGTTAATGTATGGTCTCAATATTTTTCTATAGGAAACTGTAAGTCTAGATTTATAAAATTTTAATTGTAATACATATAGCTATAAGATACTGTTTGTTTCTAAATAAATAAATATCACACTGTTATTCTATCTAGTGCTGCAGTAGAACGTCTTTTTTCACGGGAACATGCACCTAACGCAAAATTAAGAAAAAAAAGAAAAACTTATAGGTTTAGGTAGGTACCAACTTTATTATCAGAATAAATAAATGTGCGTTTAATTCTTCTTTCCACCTGTTATTGTTTTTTTTTGTTAACTTTTAACGGTTAGTTTAACTTGCGTTAAAATTTCAAAAATTTAACGCTCTACCGATTTAATTTTTAATTAACGCATTAACGATTAACGAAGTTAACTTTTGGATTAACTATGCCCACCTATGCACAAATCACGTCTTTATCCTTTACTGGGTAGCCAGGGCTTAAGGTAACAAGACCTTTAAGCCACGTTTAGCATGATTAAAGGCGTATAGGTGGAAAGGGGAATCAAAGTAGTGGTGGGTTGCTAGCCGCATCGCCTATAACATGATTTCTACGATTTTCGCCCATAAAAAACACAAAATGTACCAGTTGCTTCTGGTACATTTTGTGTTTTTTCTTTGCTCCCAGATCAGTAGGCTTATTGTCTAACTCGCTCGCAATCGCCATAGTGTTCATTTTGACAGTTCTTGTATGAATGTGACAGCTAGCTGATTCCGATGCCAATTGTCAGCCCATACATGAACTGTCAAAATGAACACGATGGCGATTGCGAGCGAGTTAGACAATAAGCCTGCTGAATAGATCAACCAACTATTGGTTTCCAATTATTTGTTCATAATGTTTACACTGCTGTGTTCCAGGTTTTGGTCTCTACAGCTACCTGGTGATTTGTGTGTCTGGTCTCATCACAGTAGCGTTCATCTTCGTGGTATACGCCACCCCCTTTAGTGTGCCCACTAGTGCCTGTGAACTAGAGACCACCGTCGCTCAGCAAGGCCTGGCTCAAGGTGTCCCAGTTATTGGTGAGCGGTAGAACTAAGTTTCATACACAGTTTTTTGACGTGACAACGTCTTATAATTCTATGGAGCCAGCTGCACGCACAAAAAAACATGACTCATGCGGCGTTACCTCGCTCTGAGGCGTTCCATTTAAGGCTTGAAGTGCAAGCGAGAGCGCGGAACGAGCGACAAAGAGGCACAATCGGCCTCCGCGTTCGGCAGCGTTCGACATCTGTCTCTCTCCTACTTGAGTGAGATGCGTCCGCGTGGACAGCTGCTATACAATAATACATTTACATGTTTTCGTCAAGTATGAAGTGCAGTGAAAAGTGAATATGGTGTCAATTGTTTATAGCAACGATAATTGCGGTGATAAAGGTAATGATTCTTCCGATATTAAATATACATAATGTTCAGTGATATATTGTCGAATATTCGTGCTTTCATCATTAAAATAAAAAGCATCGGTCCGCCAGTGCAGCGATTGCAGGTTATGCTATAATAGTAAAAAAAAAAATTGTCATAATTGTATTTATGCGTACAAATAAGTGTCATCTCCAGCCTATGTACGTCCCACTTGCTGGGCACAGGTCTCCTCTCAGAATGAGAGGGCTTGGGCTATAGTTCCCACGTGGGCCCAGCGGATTGGGAACTTCACACACATCATTGAATTGCTTCGAAGTTGTGTGCAGGTTTCCTCACGATGTTTTCCTTCACCGAAAAGCTCATGGTAAATTTCAAATGAGATTCGCACATAAATTCCGAAAAACTCAGAGGTGCGAGCCCGGGATTCGAACCCACGACCCTCTGCTTGAGAGGCCACAGGTCAAACCACTAGGCTACCACGGCTAAAAAAATTTAACTTGATCATTCAATCGTGATTTCCATTTACCGCCTTCTCTATCCCGAAATGGGCAAACTGTTGATGCTTTTCAATGTATGACATCTTATGTACACAGTTTTTGACAATAAATGGCATCTATCTATCTATCTATCTATATCCATACAAAATATATAGATAAAATTAAAATTTTCTTTTGAAAAATGCAACCATTCCATCAGTACTTTCTTATGACGTTCTCACGTTCAAACTATCGTCAGTAAACCGACTTTACAGACAACCGATTTTTTATACGATAAGTAAGGCAAACGAGGTCCTAGGATCCCTCAGGGATCCATAATATTATGTGTATTATGTGTGCCATTCCGCAGCAACATAGTTATTTTGTGTTCATTGAAATGAACCTCCGCAAAGCAACGCCTGATTCAATAAAATATAGTTATAACCTTTAACATTATTTACTTAGTGATTTTTTTTAACGATAGGCTTTTTTCTTGTGCATAAGCTGAGACCCCTGTCCTCCATGGACTTTTTTTATATTCTGGAAGTGGTCTGCAACCGCAAAAACTTAAAGAAACACTGCTCTAGGACAACTGGAACTATCCTATAGTTTTTCGAGCTCGGCAATTTGTATGGAAACACCTTTTCTAATGACTTTCCGATCTTTTGATTAAATTGACTCAGAGGGCCATATTCACAGCTCCAAGGGGACACAAACCTCAGCATTAGGTGTCAATTTCAAAGTTATATCTCTACGCGTTCCTAAAAAAGGGTCTTGACAGACAGACAGACGGACAACGTGATCTAATAAGCGTTCCTTTTTTTCCTTTAAAGGCACGGAACCCGAAAAAGGTTCTAACTAACGACTTAACTAACTTTTTTAACCCCTGGCGAATGTTTTACTTTTTCCTACGGGAACCCATGCAGTGCCGACATTTATGCGATTTCTAAATTTTATACTTAAGGGGGTTGCTCTTCCATACAAATCTTCCGTGCAGCTGCATTTCGTCCACAGGCTTAATTTTAATGCGGTTTTTTGAGGATAGTTAGATATGAATAAATTGTGTGCGCAAATTACAAAAAGGTGTGCATTTATCATACCTAAATTGCAGTACGATGCAGTAAATTTCGATGCATTTTACAATAGTGTGAGTAGCTAGTGTCAAATAAAAATAGTTGTAAAAACCAATCGACTATTTCGAACAGTCACGTGACCACTAATGTGGCTCAGTGGTTATGACTCAAAGAACTGAATAGTAAGTGACCAAGTTCAAATCCCGGGGCCGCATTTGATTTTTTTATATTTTCTAAACATTTTTTTTAATAATTTACAAATTTAAAGTGAGTAAGACCATCTCATTGAGATGTAGGAAACTTTAAGTTAAATTCAATATTTTTCTTGTCAAACCAAATCAAAGAAGCTAGGTACTACCTAAGTGGTTTTAAAACAACCACAAACTTAGCAGGTTGATTTAGGGCAATTTATCCCATTATCAAACCTAAACTTGGCAAAGCTTTCATACCTAGTAAGTACTTTAGTATTAGGATCACACGTGCTTATTACTTTGGCATAGATGGTGGCGCCTCGCAGTCATATTGCCACCTTATAACATGTTTTGCCTTATGTACTAAGAAAAGGTACTCAACTACAGAAATTACACCTATTAAAATAAAAAAAGTTCTTCTAGTTAATTACACGAATGCTTCTCACGAGAATCGAACCCTAAACCTCTGCATCAAAACACAGCCATACACCACGGCAATGATTTTAAAATCCGACAGGTGCTAAATACAAAATAGGCCGAGTAAATAGGTTTTCTCAATTATAGAACATTAAAAAAAAACATGCGAGTCAAAAACCTGGCTAGACGGGTAATTAAAAAAACAATGACATGAAATTGTCATAAACTAATGATTGGCAGAACGTGGTGTCTCAAAATAAAAATAATCATTTTATTCGAAATAAATTGAAGTCAATTGGAAGTAAAAGATGTTACGAGCTACGATATTGTACGCAGCGTAGGCATTTATTTGGACGTACAGGTATGTACTTATCAATTAATCATAATATTTTTTAAGATACAATACTTCAACGTTTGTGTCAGATTGGCACAAAATATTTTGTAAACGCAATTAAAGTGCACAGTCCCGGTGTCTGCATGTAATCAAATCTTGGAAGTGAATTTTGACCCACTTCTAATTGATCAGATTGACGTGAAATCTGGCATAAGTACTTGTAAGTCAGACTTGTAAGAAGTACTACAGTAATCTTGAAGTGAAATTCTGGTATCGTTCCCGCTGTTGGAAACTCATCAACAGAAAGAGTAACAACCATCCATGCATTACGTTTACGTCTAATTATAACTTTTAGAACTCAGAGGAATCTGTAGTGCTCTAATCGAACTTGCTATTGACCAGGTTTTTTAGGGTTCCGTACCCAAAGGGTGAAAACGGGACTCTAATTACCTACTAAGATTCTACTGTCCGTCTGTCTGTCTGTATGTACCGTCTGTCTGTCACCAAGCTGTATAGTATCTCATGAACCGTGATAGATGAAATTTTCACAGATGATGTATTTCTGTGGCAGCTATAACAACAAATACTAAAACAATATATTTTTGTCCATCTCTCTATGTAAGTAAAGTAACCAATGTAAAATAAATAAATAAATAAATAAATAAATATCATGGGACAAATTACACCAATTGACCCAGTCCCAAAATAAGCACAAGGCTTGTACTATGGGTACCAGGCAACGGATAAACATACTTATATAATGTAGGTCAATACATACTTAAATACATACAACCCAAATGACCTCACACTGCTTACATTTTGCTTAGAAGCCACGCCGTCTGTCTGTTTGTCTGTCTGTCTGTCTGTGTCACCAAGCTGTATCTCATGAACCGTGATATGGCTGTCAGCTATCATGATTGTCTAGCGACAGTTGAAATTTTCACAAATTACGTTTCTCTGTTGCCGCTCTAACATCAAATACTAAAAACAGAATATTTTTGTGAGTCTAAGTATGTAAATAAAAAAATATAAAATTACCTCATAAAGAGTACATCTTGCTTAGGAGGCAGGGCTCTGCTAACACTGGATTTTATATTTACTTGCCGAATTTGTACGAATCCCTCGGTACGAGAGTCCGACCCACACTTGGCCAGTCTTTGGTGTTCGGAACACAAAGGAGCTTATCTATTACCAAGTTCATGCTGTACCATGGTTTATTTTATGGCCACATTGTTCAAATTCGTCCGTCTATGGCTGTCTATCTGTCCGTCTGTCCTAACTTTATAGTGTTTTTACCCATATTAGGTAGTTATATTTTACTCATTTTCATGCTGGTCTGGAATGTACCAGTTGCTTCGCTTCTCGCGCAGATGGTAAATGCAAGAATCTTAGGAATCATATTATTATTATAGGCGATACGGCAATCCGTCACTAGCTTGATTCCGCTTTCCACCTATACGCCCACAATCATGCTTGTTCTTGATGGACTTAAGGTTTTGTAACCTTAGGCTCTGTCTACCTCGTAAGGGATAGACGTGATTTGTGTATGTATGTACAAATTTTACAGAGTATCCGACCGGCGTCCGAATACCGAATTTGCCGTCAAAATGATAATTAAAAACTATACGTACGTATGTATACATTATAGAAAGGTATAAGAAAGGTAAGTAAAATAAACAAATAGAAAAAAAGGAACCATTGTAGAAGCACTTATTTTGTCTGTCTGTCTTTCCGTCTGTCCATTCTTCTGGACCATTTTGTGACAATTTATTTATCTGTAGGTTTTTATTTTTAGCTTTGTATGTTTATATAGGTACTTACTTTTGTTTTTTAACTACTTTTGTGATTGTCATAAATAAACTTTTTCTTTATTTCTTTCTGTCTGCCTGTCTGTCTATCTGTTCGTCTGTTTGTCTGTATGTATGTATGTCTGTCTGTCTGTCTGTTCGTTTGTCTGTTTGTCTATGCGTTTGTCTGTTGTCTAACCATCCATCCGGCAGTCCATCCGTTCGTTTGACTGTCTGTCTTCTATGCGTCCGACGATCCATCCGGCTGTCTGTTTGTCTGTGCATCCGAACAACCGTCCGTCCATCCGTCCATCTGCTTGTTAATCTGTGCGTCTAATCATCCGTCCGTCCGTCCGTCTGTCTGTCTGTCTGTTTGTATGTGCGTCCAATCATCCGTCCGTTCGTCCGTTCATATGTCTGTCTGTGCGTCCGACCCTCTATCCGTTCGTCACTGTCCATCTGTTTGTATGTAAACCTGTCTGTCTGTTTGTCTGTCATTATAAATATTATTCATCCATTCGTCTGCCCATCCATCTGTATCCTTTTGTAGTACTGACTGTAGAATAATTTTTCAGATTCACATTGGATTCGGAAGGTACTTAATTTTTGTCTCCAGTAACAGGAAATAAGTGAAGCAAACATCCACTGGACGCGAGCGTATCTTACTTGCTACTATTGTGCAAGAAGAGCAAAAAGTTTACTGCTGGTGTGATGTTAAAAAAAAATTGTTGGTTCTAAAAACACATGAAACATTCTGTAGATTTTTATTGGCGTAATTTGTAATAACATAACATAATGAGATAAAAATAACTAGGGAAAATATCAAGACCGTGAAATGCCAGATGTCCAACAGCGGAGTTTTGTCAACCCTGTTCTGATGACTTGAATACTTTTCGGCCGTCTTTTATGTTCTCATTACCTATGACCAGTAAAGCAAAAGGAAACTGTATGATACAGGTGATATTAATATCACCGTCCAAGTTTTTACGTAGGTATCATACGCAATCGTATAGGTACCTACCGTAAGTCGCAGGTTCACGGTGGATGTAAGCCGCTTCCAACCGAGGCAACTGGAGCTGTATGAAGGAGGCCTATGGCCAACAGTGGACGTCCTACAGCTGATATGATGATGATGATGATGATGATGATGATGATGATGATGATGATAATGATGACAGGTATCATTTAATGATACTATTTGCAATATTTTAATACCAAACTGAAAAATAATGCTTGTATTTGTTGTGTTGTTGCTTTCGACGGTGATAAAAAAAGTCAGCCTATATAATGCCAAGTAGGAAAATAAGTTATGATTGTTTTTTGTATGCATGTAAAAAATATTATTTTGTGAACAATAAATAATAAGTGGCAAATTTCCATTACATGCAATTCAATTATGAAACTTGAATGAATGAATGATCTGTCGTGTAAAATTTTATTTATTGAATATGTTACGTAATCTACAGTCACCAGCATAAATAAGTGATCACTTTTGTACCTTGTCACTTCAAAGTCATGTTTGAAAAACCATGCGAAATCATGTAACGACTGAAAGCGACAAGGTACAAAAATGATCACTTATGCTGGTGACTGTACAAACTACAATTTCGTGACATCTTTTAATAAATTATTAAATATTTTGAGTTTCGTATTGAGAGACTCGTGTATTTGAAAATGCTTGTATTTTTCGTCTTATTTCCCTAGGTATTGACTATACGTGGGACTGCCTATACAACGGGTTCCATTTCGTACCTTCTAACAATAGTTTGATCATTTGTTCATAGGTATATATCTATATACTATCAATCAACAGGCTAGCAACCCATCGCTCGATTTTGATTCTCCTTTCCACCTATACGCCCACAATCATACTAAACGTGGCCTTTAGGTCTTGTTACCTTAGGCTTTGTCTACACCGTAAGGGATAAAGACGTGATTTAAGTATGTATGTATGTACTATCAATAAAAGAGCCCTGCAGGAAAACTTGAGGAAAAAGTAGTTTCAGTAGGTAGTTACTTCTCACAAAATTTTAGTATGATTTTTCAGTATCTTGGTATGGTTTTTGTAGGAGCATAACTCTCTCAGAATTATAATTAGTTAGGCATAATTATCAATAACTAGTCAGTGTGTGTTATTTCAAAGAAGTTATCGCGTTTAAAAAACATAATAGAAATAGACAAATATAAATTTGATCATTACTGGAAGCATGTAATTCTGAGGGAGTTATGCCCAAATGAAAAAATTAGGTATCAAGAGACTTGAATCTCCATCAAACTAAAATTTCGTGAAATTTGACTGAAAACGCTTTTACTCCAAGTTTCCTCCGGGTCGGGTTCCTATATAAAACCTACAGTAGAACGTTTTCACGATCAACGCGGTCAACAGCACAGTGAATTTTCTTGTCAGTTCAATCAAAATGAAACTTCACTAAGACATTTGCAGTGAAAAAGTTCAACAATGTGTCAGGACTTGATTTGTCACTACCCAGGAATAAGTACATACTTAGTACGGATAAAACTATTCGTATACCTGTTACAGCGTGTCAAATGTTTATGAATACTGAATAGAATAGTGATACAAATTATTTCAAAAGTGACATCTCACTGGTATTTGGTTTCAAATGAAATTGAAAGTTTTATTTGAAAAATATATCTTTTTTTTAACTACCAGCGCTTTGATAAATTAGCCCTTGTGTGTGCATACCACATGTTGCGTGGCGCATTTACTTATGAGTCGAATGATTTCGTTCGTAGTAGCCATTACGCCATAGGTACTATGGCAGCGTGCACGTTTTTTCGACTTTAGATATCAAACACAAAGTCGAATATCTACCTACTATACCAATTAGAAAAATATAGGGACTTACCCGTGGCCCACCTAATTTGTCCACCCGGAAAACCAATACCCAGCTTCCAATACCCAGAAAAAAGGAGCTCCGCTCCAGAGCGGAGAATTTCACTCCTCCGTAAGGTCGACCGCGGGGTTCCTATTTCTATTCAGTTTGCCCTTCGGGCATTTGAAAATACCTAATGAACCTAACCTAATTTTACTATCTCAAATGAGAATTCTTATTTTTATTGACCCGAAATTCCTAATGGCACAACCAGTTGCGCACAACATACAATGTAGAGTAGGCTCATGAGGAAAGCGCTGATATAATACGCGTCGAGCTGCAATTTTGTTTTTTCGCGTGTGGACTAGACACCGTAGTACTCTGCTTTATCCCACTCTAGGTAACGCTAATCAAAACCATCGACGGATGAAGTTGGACTTTTGTGGAAGTAAGTATTATAGTAAGTAAAAGCGAGTTCAGATGGATTAGATTTGTTTTGGAGTTGTCATTATTTTATTTGACGTACCTACCTATTGCAAAGTCATCATAATTATCTAATATTATTTTTTCCTTTTATGCGCTATACGATGAATTATTATAAATATGAATTATGATGACATAAGGACATAACTTAAAAAAGGCAGCTCACAACTCTGGAACAAAATTATCTAACCAAACCCCTAACTAAACCCTTAGGCCAAGAAGCATTCAGACGTAGTCCCTACCCGCTATGCGTAATTATTTCCTTTGTCTGAACCTATACTGCAATGCATTTTGGTGAAAGGATCCGAATGGCTAGCACGAGTGACTTCGTCTCATCGCTGCAACCAGGTTCATTCTCAAGTTACCTATTTACGAAAGGCGCGCCTGACTCGACACCTTACGGCGCTAGCTGTTTAGATGCCCCAGACGAAACGCTTATAAGTTATAATGCATAAGAGTATTAATAAATGTCAGACGATGGTGATGATGATGTCTCTACGTGTGAACGAATATCAAATATGAATCGCAGGTTCCTACATACTGATAGGTACTTTGAAGATACTAGCAATGACGGCATATGAATTTGCCGCTAGAGGCGCTATTGTAAATGAGGTATTATACAGAAACATAAAATTAGTAGTACCTACAAGTTGCATATTCCGGCTTTACATAACGGATTTTTAGTGTTATTAAGATTGTTTCCTTCCGATTATTATCGCAGACATACCTACGACAGGTTTATTAAAAGAGAAAAGAAGAGTTATGAAAATTAGGAGCCAAATTAAGCAGGCAAATAAAATGGCAGCTAATTTAGAAGATAAGATAGGACTGTGCAACACTGGGTAATAAATAGCTTGCTATTAAATATTAATTAAAAGAAATCCTGAATAATGTGATATACCTTACTCTACAGTGGCGCCAACTAGTGAGTACAAATACGATAGCCCTCATTCTAACAAAGTACAAAAAAATTGACTCCCTGGTATTCAAAAAGGGTTAAAGGTGGCATTGATTCACATATTTGCATCTGCTAGACTCATATGTAATATTTATAACTAGCTGAGCTAGTAAAAAATATTTCGCCTTAAAGTCAGTTTTGGTCTGAGATGGCGCTGCATACGAAAAATTAAAGTTTTTTTGTGCATTTTTCATATTTTTGATTAGATATTCAGCTATTCGTGGAAGAGAGAAAGCCAACAAATCAATAATCATAAAAATCCGTGCAGCTATTCCAAAGTTATCAATAGTTAAAATAACACGACTTACTTTTGTACGTATAGATTTGTAAAATTTCTGGTAAAAGTAAAGTTGATATAAAAACGTAAATATAACGTGAAAAGTTACGCTAACAGCTTAGCAAGGTGTTGCAATATTTTTCCACCCGCCAGTGCCTCCTATTTGCATGTGTGTGTAAGACCTAGTATCTGTATAAGGCCGTTAATGACACCAGCGTTTGTGCAGCTATTCTCCGAATTGGTGCATAATTACCATTTGAGTGTAGTCTCAAAAAATCGGCCGTATTGAATTGTGTGCGCAAATTAATTGATAATCTATAAATGTATTAAGAATTTTCTAAAAACTACAAAAAACCGACAAAATTGATTATAGCGCCATCTAACGGGACTTTTACAATGAGCTAACGCGAGCATCCGCCTTAATATAGATTGTTTAATTTAATCGGCAATATAAGGTGTCAGCACGCCAATTTTACTTAATTAGATGCATAAGTTGTTGTGTACTAAGCTGCATAAGTTATTATAGTTTTTTAATTATCCCACGGGAACTCTTTAATTTTCCGGGATTTAAAGTACTAGTTGACCGGAGATATAAGGTACCTACCACCATACAAAATTTCATTTATTTCATTCATTTATTAGCGAACACAGACATAATATACACATCCATCCATACATACATACATACATGTATGTATACAGACAGACGATAATTATAAAATCTACTTTTTGTGTTTAATTCCTCTTCCCTAATCATTAGCATACATTTTTGATGAATTTCTTTAATGTACAGATACGAACTTTCTACTGATTTATTAGATGTAATATTTTTTTTTTAAATGGGCAGGTCAAGAGTACCCGAAACCGACGAGCATGTATGAAGAGATTGATGAATGTAGATGAAGGGAAAGAGGTATGTCAGGATCGTAGCAAGTGGAACAAAGTGGTATCTGTCTTTCCCATAGAAAGAGGCGTGACTGTATGTATGTATTGTATGTATAGATAACTTAGATGTAATAGATTTGGTATAGAGATAAGAACATAAAGTAGGTTGGTATGAACACGATAAATTCTGGCTATTAATAGCCAGTATCATTAGATAATTACGGTGTAACTTTACATTTGCAATTAGTGCAAATTTTTTAAGCAGCACTTTTTCAAATAATCAGTGGTTGGGTGGATTTTTGACGTTGTAATTTGTGTGCCATGCTAAACGTATTGCACACAAATTACAACGTCAAAAGTCCACCCGGTTAGCAAAATACATAGGTAGGTAATAAAAATACAACCTTAATAAAATGTTAGGGCGTCTATCAGTTTTAGTTTTATAGTGCGTTGGGGTAAGTTGAAAAGCGGGGTAAGATAAAAAGGAGAGAAGGAGAGATGGAGAGGGATGGTATGTAAAATCGAATTTCTGAATAGCCCCCTGTCTGATTTCCAGGTGGAATCATCGGCACATCGTTATGGGGTTACTTTGCGGACAAGTATGGCCGCCGCCGGGTCCTGATCATCAAGCTGCTGATGTCAGCGGCCACCAACGCTCTCGCCAGCCTCTCCGTCAACTGGATCATGCTGACCGCACTCCAATTCATCACAGTTATGCTGTTAGTTCAAAAACAAATCGAAAATGCGGGTGGTAGGGCCTTGTGCAAGGTCCGTCCGGATCGCTACCACCATCTTACTCCCTAACCCTGCCGCCAAGCAGCAGTGCTTGCGCTGCTGTGTTCCGGTGTGGAGAGTAAGACAGCCGGGGAAATTACGGGCACATTTCATCTAAGTCCTCTAGGTTGGCAACGCATCTGCAATCCCTCCGGGGTTGCGGGTGTCTATGGGCAGTGGTGATCGCTTACCATCAGGTGACCCACTTGCTCGTTTGCCTTCCTATTCACATAAAAAAAAAAAAAACATATCACAGATGGAGAGCCCAATCTTTATTCCGACTCAGTTCAGGTTTTGTCTGGGAACCAAGAAAAAACATAAAAAGTACCAGCTGCTGTTCTTTTCGCGTAGAACGTAAAAGCCCATCGAGGGAATGGATATTAAGCATCTATTTTTTTTGTATCATTGTTATGAAATGTAATTATTGCTGCTACTATTAAAACTATTACTGAATAATGTCTGCTTGTTTGACAGAGCAACAGCCAAGTACACGCTGGCGATGACGTGGGTTAGCGAGTGCGTCCCTAAAGCGAAGCGGAACGTGGTAGTTCTGCTGGTGAACAGCATCTTCCAGGTCGCTCAGGGAATTATGGCATGTAAGCATTTTATAAAAAGTGTCTTAAAATTGTTCCGGAATATTTGAGCAGATGGTTAAGTCTAACTAAATCAGCAAACAGCCCTGTGAATGTTTTTTCTAGATTTTTGAATCGATGATGAATGTATCCATAGAGTGATCATGTTCAAAGCGAACCTCGTCAAAGGCGGGACTAAATTTTTGCTGTCGATCTAACCACATGCTGAAATATTCCTAATAAATTCTGAGATACCTTGTAAAGTGAAGTTTTTCTCAAGAAGAGAGGCATAAAGTTGAAATTAAAACCAAATAGACACCTACTGAGTTATGCGGTCCCTTGGAGCTGTGAATATAATCAACCCTCTAAGTCTACGCAATCAAAGGACACCTACACTCATTAGAAAAGGTGTTCTCGTACAAATAGGGTACTTCCAGCTGTCCTAAAAACTTGAAATTTGATGCAAAAGTAGCTCTTATAGCACTATTGGAGCCAGTCTAAAAACTTTTTTTATGTCTCCGCCCATACAATAATTATAAGATTAACCTCTCACTACCTACACTTTGCTTAGGAGCAGGGCTTTACTAACTCTGGATTTTATATTCACTTGCCGAAACTGTACGGAAGGATTCACACATAGCCGGATTTTAAAGTGATTAGGATATTTAATATTAAATTCCTTCCACGCACTTTTCTTCCAGTGATAGCCATTCCTGTGATCAGACTCAGTTTCTCCTACTACATGCCAGCGCTGGGCATTTATTGGAACTCCTGGCGAACTCTGCTGGTGATATACTCTATACCCAGTTTGCTTAGTGCAGCAGGTCTGTACTTTCTGCAAGAGAGCCCCAAGTTTGCCTTCACCATGGGTGATGAGGAACGGGCTTTAGATATAATGAAGAAGATATACAGGGTAAACAATTGGCAAAAGGTTGAAGAATTTGAGGTAAGTAATCCGTTGTACATAATATTGCACGCATGTTTTGTGATGTCTGCTGTATGTGAATCATTTTTGTCATCATATAATTTAAATCGAGAGGTATAGTTTCCAAAACATTCATATATTCTTGCCAGTATCACATTCTAACTGTGCAAACCAAAAGCCTGTAATGTGCTGAGTTGGCACAATTTCGTGACAATATTTTTCTAATTTTCTTCTTATTTTATTGTCACGAATGCTTTCTTTCCATCTCTTTCTATTAAGTTCACATATTTTAAATTAGAGAACGGTTAGATGGTGAAATTAGCAATTGAATCATTTCAGAAAAATCGATTACCTTAAAAATTATCTAAATTGGTCCTCGTGTTTGGTTTCTAGAACACCACAAACGGCCAAACATAAATTATGTGCTTTTTGCGTCACGTCGAAGAAAATGCTTTGCATTCTACGCTACTGAATAACTATCGTAGAGGAAATTTAGTTTCAAATATTTTAAAAGTAATAATGGCCGAACAGGTGACTGGACTCATCAAGACATCAGATGGAGATTCTTCGGAAGCCGGAGACGCGCCAAAAGGCCAATTCCTGATGTTATTCAAAACGCCGCTTTTGAAATATACTCTATTAATGACGCCTCTGTTTATGGCGATGCAGATGTAAGTTTGTACGTGTGTTATGATCATTTATACAAAATACTCGTGTTAAGATAAAAAATAAATAATAAAATAAAATAAAAAAAGAGAAGTTAGTATTAGAAAATTTTACTTAATGTTCGACTAAGTCGCTCGTGTTCATGCGGAGCGTTCGGCGGGGCGGGAAGCGGCTCTTGCTACAACCTTGCTACAACTAACGCATTTTTTCCTAAAAGGTTATACTCGTAATATTGATAGTCATAAAATATTACGTCATAAAGTGAAGTTACTATTATCATTGGTCATAATTATTCTGAGTCATAATGTTTATTAACATAACAATCAATGTATTACTTGTATCACATTTCATAATAATTAATGTCATATTATCACTTATAATAATTGTTGGTACGGCTTTTATCGCAGTGTATAATTATTGTTAGTCACAACATTTGTTGGTAATAACATTCAATGACATGATTGTATGATATATCATAATATTACTGGTAATAAAATCGCATATTATAATTATTGAATGTCATAAATTATTTTAAGTCATAAAATTAGTTCGTGATTACCATACTATCGTAACACTAACATATTTACGATTTTAAATTTCAAGAAGTAGTAGGAGGGTAGTTGTCTTTATTTATTTTGTGAAAAAATATGCATAGGAATGATAAAAAAAAACTAACATCGAAGCTTCGCTTCGCTCCCGCCTTAGCCTTCTGAACCTAACCTATCCGACTCGTTTTTTCTGGGATCCCTCCATTTCCCATAATTTCATTTGTACTAATTTCATTTGCCATAATGATCACTGGCTATAACCTTCATTTGCCCTAATATCACATGCCATAATTTTTGAATGCCATAATATTCAAACGTCATAATGTTCAACATCCCTAATATTAGATACCATAATATCACTTTCCATAATTTTTACTTTCCATAACTTTCAAAATCACTAATATTTCATGCCATAACAATCATTTGCCATAATTAAGGAAAAAACAGATCCAGACTGTTGAAATTTACTGCTACCGAAACACGGTAGGTTCGTTAGGTTTCTTGCGACCCTCAGAGCTGAAATAGAAGCATCTCTAAGGGCTCGGTGGGCTCGGGGGGCAAAGCCCCCCTCAATAGCCACATGCCTGGTCAATTAATTAGGTTAGGTTAGGTTAGAATGGCGTCAAGGCGCGAAGCGCCAAAACTAGGCGGAATAGGAGCTCCGCGAAGCGGAGCTCCATCGGCTTCGCCTCAGGGTCATTCAGTTCATATTTATGTTTGTTTCTACACATGTCATCACATCTGTTAAACGTAGATAATTATCACAAACCGTAGTAAAAAAATAACATTTTGACGTGACAACGTCTTATAAATTGGTTTGCCGGGTGACACTTCAAGAAACTGCGTTACGCTCCGCTCACGTTATGCGCTCACAATGAGAGCGAGTGAGAGGCACGCGGGCATGGTTAGCCCGCCTAAGAGCGAGAGAGACAGACATAAAAAGTGAAAGGCACGCGTCCCTTCCACTCGAGCACAGTTAGCCCGCCTAAGAGCGAGAGAGACAGAGCGAGAGAGAGAGAGTGAGAGAGATAGGCATACACACCGGTTCATGTCTTGCGCTTCTATTTCGATTTAGATTCTTTGTATAAATTAATGTTTTAAATATAATTCTTTGTATAAATAAATGTTTTAAATTGTTACTATTATTTCATCCTTCTTCCTACTATACGAATGAATATTCACATTCAAATTATTTTACCACTCAAAGTCGTTGTCACGTAAAACTTTCGCCCGTATACCGACTTTACAGGCAACCAATTTTTTAATTAGTTATTATTATTATTACAAGAATCAAAATTCTGGGTTTTTTATGGCAAATAATTATTATGGCATTTGAATTTTATGGCAAAAATGATATTAGGACAATTGATAATAGGAAAAACGAAATTTATGGCAAACGTATCGTTATGGCACCTGAAAATTATGGCAAATGAAAATATGGCTAATGATCATTATGGCATATATATCGTTATGGAATATAAAATTATGGCAAATGAAATTCGGGCATGTGAAATTAGTTTATATGAAATTCGGGCAAACAATAGAGAACCATATACCTATGCCCTAAAGTATTTCTGAATATGTATTGATATGTATTTTAATATTATAGATGTCAATTGTATGACTTTTGTCGTGTATGATATTCCAAATTATACACCACAATTATTAGAATTAATGAGCGGTATGAACTTCAACTTTTATGACTATTGATACTTATGTGCATAAATAATATGACCATCAAATTCTGACTTGCGAAATTCGGAGTAAAAAAACTATGGGACAAAAAGGGACCCCGGTTATAATAAGTTAAACAGTCTAATTTTTCAACATGAAACAACATTAAGCTTAATTTTTATTACTTTCAGTACAATAGCAGTTCTGGTATGGTTGCCTATGATAGCCGATCAGTTTGTGACAAACCTGGAAACTGGCGGGGGTTCTGACCTCACTCTCTGCCAAATTCTTGACGCCAGTTTTGACTCACCGGAAAATGTAAGACAAAACTGACATAAATTTTATGAGTCTATTAGCTTATGCCCGCGACTTCATCTGCGTATAATTAGCAATTGACATGTTTATGGCTATCCCCCGGGAACTATGCTATTTTCCGGGATAAAACGTAGCTTCTGTTTTAATCTAGGGTACCAGCTATCTTCGTTCCAAAGTTTATCCAAATCCGTCCAGTCGTTTTTTAGCGTGAAGAAGGAACAAAAATACACACTCACTCACATTGTCACATCGTCACAGAATAAGTATGATGAACATAGTAGAACGGAATCTCCCGCTCCGGCCGGACTCAAGGTCACGATATTACAGTACTCGCTAAGCGAGCGACTCAGTCAGTCTGCCACGGCCGGCATCGCCGCACGCGCGTTTGGCACTTAAACTACTACTAGTTTTACGTGAGCCTGTATGTATTTTATTTCATATTTTGTCGGTAAGTAATACTTACTTAAATCATTTTAAATGGCTTCATTTGGTATGGCACTTGTAATAATTTCTTACTTAGAAGTACCTATCTATGATATGTAGGTACGTACATAATGATTTATAAATTTCATATTTTGTAAAACTAGAATAAAATAATGATTTCAAAGTAAATAAAAACTTATATTTTAGCGATATTATCTTTAGACGTAAGTATAATATTTAAAGGTAAGCAAAACTAGCAATACTCCTGGACGACAGAGGGGTGTAACGACGTGAAGGAGGAAGTAGGTATATAAATGGCGGCGGTTTGGACGCGGTCAAAAGAGATTCCGTTCTACCCTGTTATTACCTGTTCTATGACATCGTCACAAACTTTCGCATTTATAATATTAGTAGGATGCTCCGAATATGATTTTGTCCCTGTTGGCGTCCAGTCCCTGGGTCCTAGCGCTCTAGGATCTTTTAAAGAAATTGCAAAAAGGCTAGTTAACATCACAAGAGTGGTATCCTGCTCGAAACTAATTTCGTAACCACTGACAATAATGTGACGAAAACCAACGAAAACGGCACAGATTTTTTTGAAATCTACCTCGCCTCTATGCAACCGGTAAACTAAACAGGATCTTCTTTTGCTTCAATAGGTTACTAATGTTAGAGATTTGGAGATTAATTTTGCTTGATTGCAGCCAGATGCAGTACCATGTTCGTTGAACTCGGCGGGTCTTCTGATAGTCTTCGGAGCATGCGCCTTGCATGGGATTGTCAATACATTTTTAAGCCAGGCGAGTACGATACGAAAGGGTTCTTTAACTTATTTGAACAGAATTTCTCCACATTTCGTGTTGCACACCGTACAATTACAAATATGCGAAGTACAAACATCTATAACAAAAGAAATTAAGAGACACGTTTGCCGGCAAGCCTAGCCTGTACAATGTCTTTACTACAAATAGTGAAAATATTTGAAACAGAATTCGATGTTGGGATTTTTACATTGTGTTTTTATCAACAGGTAGTGGACAGAGTCGGTAACCGGTACACAGCGATAGGCGTTGGTGCAGTGACTGGTCTGGCCGGTATTTTCATCAACCTGGTGCCCAATGCAATTGGATCCGCTTTCCTGCTCGTAGTCTTCACTGTGGGTGTCTTGGTGATGGGAATATACTCTGCTATCGGCGTGGCATTATTCCCCACGCATCTAAGGTCAGAAGCATTAGTTAGAGCAGGCCTTAGCAACGTAAGTTGCTAAGGCCCTATTACTATGTAGATCCATCCACAATTTATCAAGGAGAAGGAAGGAAGGCAAACGACCAGGTGAGTCACCTGTTGGCAAGTGAGCGCTACCACCCATGGAGACCCGCAACACTAATTTCTGTCACAAGGTAGCAAAATTATGTATTTACGGCGGGCGATGATGGTACATTTGAATCCAGAATGTAGCGAAGGATTCTACAATAGAATCCTGAGCGTAGCGAGCATAACGCCCAAGATGAACATAATTTTGCTTCCGAGTGGCTCATACAACTTTTCATGTCGAGCATTAAGTAAAAAAACAATAAACCGCAACCGGCATAGAAAATGGCGTGGTTTAACAATAAATTGCATTTGCAACACTTATAAAAACTTGAACAGAAAAGTTACACTTTGATCCCTCTCGTCAGGGAGCAAAGTTACTTTTTGAATGAGAGGTGTGAAAAAGTATAGTTAATTGATTCAGTGGCTCGACTTGTTCAATTGGCTTAAGAAAAGCGAATGTGGTTTTAGACAGATTCTTTTTTTTAAATTGCAGAGCTCAGGCCATGTCTTTCCTGATGGCGATGGGATACCTCGCCAGCTTCGGGCTGGTGCAGCTCCTCAATTTCCTGATCATCATCAACTGCGATCTGGCCTTCTACCTCTATACAACGCTTTTCTTCGGTTAGTTTTAAATGAAAATGAAATGAAATTAATACATGTTCATAATAGCATGGAAGAAATGAAACGACATATTATTTCTTATGTTAATGTTTTAAAGAGACTACTAGCACTACTAGCACTGCACTACTAGAGACTTTGCTGACGAAAGTCATTGCTGACATTTATGCAATTTAATCAATTTGTTTTTTTTTTCAGCTTCGACGCTGGTTGTAGTCCTATTGCCAGATGATCGACCAAGAAAAAATACTGAGAAGCAAATTTATTCCTCATACCTCTAAACAAATAAATGGGAGTCTCTAGAGTTTTGGATTTCCGGAAGGAAAATTACATGCATCAATTAAAAAAAATTGACCATTTAAAATATGTAATCGATATTTTGTGTTCCGCTAAATATGCCGCTGAGTGTATTAATAAGAAAATATTTGGAAATAAATCATCATCGTTGATTAGTAATCTACATAGATTGACTAAACGTGAAATGATAATCAAATCGTGCAAAATTCTTTGTCCTCAATGAATCCTAATCCCTGCTTCCTGGTCCATAAATGCCATCGGGTATGTATTACAGGAGTTTAATTTATCTTTCCTTTGACCTACACCACCTTTATACCGTTTGTGGAGGGGACGACGTGTGAAAGTATGTCAGAAAGTGTAGGTTTTAGGGGAGCATTTTCAACCCCCGACGTAAAAAGAGGGAATAGCAAGGTAAATATTTTGTGTTCATTAAAAAGAGGGATGCTATTAGTTTGACCGCGAGTCTGTAGCCTTGCAGATTTTTTTAGAAAGCAAGTTTAGTAGCGATGTTTCTTAGACGCCCAATTCGGTTCAGCCGTTTTCGTTTCCTTTTTTTCTTTTTTAAACAATTTGTGGTATCTTGTCTGGTCCACGGCACAAAAAGTACTGGGTTAGGGTGCGTTCAAACCGCCGCGTATACGCAGTGACGTGTCGCATGCGTCACGTTTTCTCACCGTTTCTTCATACATTTTGTTGCGATTTCGTAACGACACGGTTTTTTAAGCGGCGGTGTGGTCACACCCTTACACGTGTTGACTTTTTTAATGAAGTAAGTGGGTCCCCTGGGTCACCTGATGGGAAATAAGCACTGCTACCCATTGCCACTCGCAACACCAATGGATTGCAGATGCGTTACAGTATCCATGATGGCATCGACTGCTTTATTCATCTATACAGTACCCAGCCATAAATATAGCACTTCGGTCTTTGGAAAGAGACGATTGGCGTTGTTAAGGTCCTACGGGACGTGAAATAAAAATAGTGGACTGTAAAATTATAGGCTGGTTTAATTAGCCGTCTAACAAATCAAATCTTAATATTAAATTCGGAGGTTGTCCGACGCCGGTGGTGTTCGTTAGGCGAGTCCAGTGCCGCGCCCGGGCGGCCAGTCGTGTCGCAACCGTGTCGTCCTCCCGCGCGCCTCGTATCCCGCGCGTGGGCTGAGCTGGGTGCTCAACAGGCGTCACGTAAGTTAGAGCAAGACAACGCGCTACGAACCCGAAATTAGCCGAGAAAACCGTTCTGCAATCTTCATGTCCGGGTACTGCACCTATAAAATAGTAATTTGACTGACTGACTGACTAACAGACAACGCACAGCCTAAACCACTGAAGCTACAGACTTGAAATTTGGCAGACATATTCTTTCAATATCAAAGAAGTATACGAAGAGATATTTCAATTTTCCCACGGAATAAAATAATGGCATAAGTAATAGGACTTATTTAAGTAGTGCACATATTTCTAAAGGATTACGAAGATACTTTTAAGAACAGATTTTTCAAATTTCCCTCGGAACAAAATGACGGAATGGGAAATTAATATTTCAAGACAAATGATTGGATGAAGTGAGTCATGCCGACAAAGTCGCGGGAAAAAGCTAATAAACCAATAAAGCACAAGTAGCAGCAGATCTAGTGTTGTACATTTCCATTTCTCAAACATTGTCATTTCGATAATTATGATGATTATCAGTCAGTGATAAACAAATCATTCCAAAAAATTACTAGACTCAAAAATTATATAAAGTAAGGTCTTGGACAGTCTTTATCAGTAATTAGTTTTACTTCAACAAGTTTAATCAAACAATTTAGTGTAGATAATAAGATACTGTTAAGTAATCGCATGAAGAGATTTGCACATTGAAAACTAACAACACTTCGTTACCTGGGAATGAGCAATCAACATGAAAAAGATGGTAAAGTCATACCTTTTGAAGATGCTCTTGACCGGACAGGTGCGTACACGGCTCCTGTTATAAATATATACATACATACATAAATCACTTTTTCATCCTTAACGGGGACCAAACCTAAGGTAACAAGACCTAAAAGCATGATTGTGGGTACCTATATGGGTAGAAAGAGGAATCAAAATAGTGATGGGTTGCTAGCCGCATCGCCTATAACATAATCACGATTTTCCTACGGCTTTTACCATAGGAAGAGAAGCTACTGGTACATTCTGTGTTTTCTCTTTGCTCCCAGATCAGCATGAAAGTTATTAATCAATCAATTGCTGGTTTTTTTTTATGTGTATAGGAAGGCAAGTAAACGAGCAAGTGGGTCACCCGATGGTAAGCGATCACCACTGCCCATAGACACCCAAAACCCCGGAAGGATTGCAGATGCGTTGCCAACCTAGAGGGCTAAGATGAAATGCCTCTTGTGCCCGTAATTTCACCGGCAGTCTTACTCTCCACACCGGAACACAGCAGTGCAAGCGCTGCTGCTTAGCGGCAGGATTAGCGAGTAAGATGGTGGTAGCCATCCGGACGGACCTTGCACAAGGCCCTACCACCCGCAAGATGGTTTTCAATTTATCTTTTCATAATGATTACACTCCCGTGTTCCAGGTTTTGGTCTCTACAGCTACCTGGTGATTTGTGTGTCTGGTCTCATCAGCGTATCGTTCATCTTCGTGGTATACGCGAATACCTTTATTGTGCCCACTAGTGCCTGTGAACTTGAGACCACCAGTGCTCAACAAGGCTTGGCTCTTGGTGTTCCAGCTATTGGTAAGTGGTTGAACTAAGTTTAAAACACTGTTTTTCTACACGACAGGAAAGGAAAACCAGCAAATGGGTCACCTGATGGTAAGTCACGACTCATTGACACCCGCAACACTACAATCCAGACATGTTATACCTCTTTCGGTTCATCCACATTCATCAATCTTTTCATCCTATTTAGTCCCGGAACGTCAGTCGGCCGGCAGCGCGCTAGCAGTCCCAAAGTCCCAATGGTGCTGTGCTTTTCCATGGGCGGCGGTGATCAACTTACCAGAAAAAATGGGTGTGCGTTTGCTTACACCCAAATTTGGTGGTTTAAAAATGCAAAATCATCCACAAAGATTGGCCGATAGGGGTGTGCTGCGGTTGTCCTTGTATCACGTACCATAGAACTGCCCAAGGTAAAGAAATGCGCACTTACTGCTTCCTCCTTATGCTGTGGAGCTCCAGATCCTGGCCAGGTCTGCTGTATGAGGATGAGAGAAAGCAACGCGGCCTTGCTCCTCGCCACGCGGCAAGATGAGTTTGAAGATTTAATAGAAAACACACACAGACGCCAAATTCACGTCGTACACATAGGTACACACTGAGTCGAATTGGAAATATTTAACGTCCTTTCAGCCTGTAATAAACGCCTAATTTCAGGATTCGATTGGATTTAACAGGAGGCTATAAGTAAAAAAAAAAGAGCCTGGGCCTTCTACTCCTAACGCATCCATTCATACTCCCCATATAGATCTGTATAGTTAATCATCTTGTATAACAATTCAAAGGATTCTTTTTAGCAAAATGGGTCCTACATTAAAGAACGTGACGTATAATTATACTTGGTTAGACTTGGAATACAGCAACTTCTAATGTCCACAATGATTATTTTTTATCAGTTGATGATACTTTAGGGAATTCCAAATTACAGATTTCATTTACGATATCATTCAGAAATTCAGGTTTAATTAAATATTTACTCATGGAATGATTACAGCACGTGGCTCTGCTACCGCATAGATACATTTTCGATTAGTCATCATCATTAAAATTATCATCTTCCACTTTTCGACGCCATATTAATCTAGATCTAACCAGAAGCCGTGGTAGGCGTGGTGGACGTCCTATTGCGCTTGCCGATCCGCGATCTTCACTCGAGAACCTTTAGGCCCCAATGACTATCTGTTCTCCGTGCTGCCCATTGCCACTTCAACGAGCTAATTTGCTATGTCAGTGACCCTTGTTCTTCTGTGTATCTCCCCATTTGGAAAGGTATCTAAAATCGAATTTCTGAATAGCCCCTTGTCTGATTTCCAGGAGGGATCATCGGCACATCGCTATGGGGCTACTTGGCAGACAGGTATGGCCGCCGCCGGGTCCTGCTCATCAAACTGGTGGTGTCAGCGGCCACCAACGCTCTCGCCAGCCTCTCCGTCAACTGGATCATGCTGGCCGCAGTCCAGTTCATCACAGTTACGCTGTAAGGCCAAAACTAGTTGCTACTAACTATTGTAACCATTGTTAAATAATATCGGCTAGAAGAGATCTTCCCCATGTTGGTCTGGGAGCAAAAAAAAAACATAAAATGTACCAGTAGCTTCTCTTCCAGCGCAGATCATAAAAGCCCATCGACAGAATAGGCGAAAGTCATAGGAATCATGTTATGGGTTATGGGCGATGAGGCTAGCAAAAAATAGGTAGTCGCTGCAGGTTCTTACTTTAATGTTTTAATGTTTATTCGGGCACAAACGATACAATAATAAATGTGAAAGTCACTCTTTTCATCTAATATGCTAAACGGTGGCCTTTAGGTCTTGTTACCTTAGGCTCTGTATACCCGTAAGGGATAAAGACGTGATTTATGTATGATGCATGCTAGAACATAAAGACAACCGTAAGTGTTTGTTTGACAGAGCAACAGCCAAGTACACGCTGGCGATGACGTTGGTTAGCGAGTGCGTCCCCAAAGCGAAGCGGAACGTGGTCGTTCTGCTGGTGAACAGCATCTTCCTGATTGCCCAGGGAATTATGGCATGTAAGCATTTGTACAGGGTCAGGGATTCGCACTTGAGCGGTTTTTAAAATGACTAGAATAATATTAAATTCCTTGCACGCATTTTTCTTCCAGTGATAGCCATTCCTGTGATCAGACTCAGTTTCTCCTACTATATGCCAGCGCTGGGCATTTATTGGAACTCCTGGCGAACTCTGCTGGTGATATTCTCTGTACCCAGTTTGCTTAGTGCAGCAGGTCTGTACTTTTTGCAAGAGAGCCCCAAGTTTGCCTTCGCCATGGGTGATGAGGAACGGGCTTTGGATATAATGAAGAAGATGTACAGGATCAACAAAGGGAAGAAGGTTGAAAATTTTGAGGTATGTAATCCGTTGTATATTGCACTCACTGTATTGTATTGTATATTGCTTTATCAGAAACTTTTTTATCATTATATGAGTTAAATCGATAGGTATAGTTGTCAAAACATCTAACTATTCATATGTCTTGCTAGTGTCACGTTCAAACATGTGCAAACGGAAGGCCTGCAATGTGCAGAGTTGGCACAATTTCGTGCCGATATTTTTCCAGTTTTCTTATTTTTATCTGTCTTTCTATTAAGTTCACAGAGTTTAGATTAGAGAATGGATGGATGATGAAATTAGCAATTGAATCACTTCAGAAAATTCGATTACCGTAAAAATTATCGAAATTGGTCCTCGTATTTTTTGCGTCACGTCAAAGAAAATGCTTTGCATTCTATGCTACTGAATAACTATCGAAGAGGAAATTTGGTTTCAAACATTTTAAAAGTAATAATGGCTGAACAGGTGACTGGACTCATCAAGACACCAGATGGAGATTCTTCAGAAGCCGGAGACGCGCCAAAGGGCCAGTTCCTGATGTTATTCAAAACGCCACTTCTGAAAAATACAGTATTAATGATGCCTCTGTTTATGGCGATGCAGTTGTAAGTTTGTACATGTTTAATGATTATTTATACAAAATACTCGTGTTAAAAGAAGTTTTTATTTCAAAATTTGATTTTTGTTTCACTAAGTGGCTCGTACCCATCAAAGCGTTCAACGGAGCGGGCAGTGGCAAAAGGCTCTATGCAGCGTGCACTCGGGACGGTCACATACATTAGCTTATGTTCAAAATGAACGCCGCACGTCCCGCCCCTCTACACGCTCCGTTCAAGCGTCCACTCAGGCCGTACACTAAGATGGCGTAGTTCTTGCCACAACTAACGCATTTTTTCCCCAAAAGGTTATATCATCTAAGCACAAGTCAACATTGTCCATGAAGTTAAAACAGTTTAATTTTTATAACTTTCAGTATAGTAGCAGTGCTGGTATGGTTGCCTGTGATAGCCGATCAGTTTGTGACTCTCCTGGAAACTGGCGAGGGTTCTGACCTCACTCTCTGCCAAATTCTTGACTCCAGTTTTGAGTCACCGGAAGACGTAAGTCAAAACTGACATAAATATCTAGACTCCGAATATGATTTTGGCCCCGTCGGTGTCGATTCCCTGGTTCATAGCGCACTGGGGCTTTTTAATGAAATTACTAGGCTTTAATTATTATGGACAGCACTAGTAAATGTATATTGTCTATGGTCTGTGTCATGCACATCACTATGATTCATGACGGCTGTTTGAACGTTTATACTTATAATCAATGATATTACATATAAACAGGGAGTAGATATGTCACTACCGCGCCCGAAGTTGAAGATTCATAAATGACCCAATTGTCTCATGTCGCAATCAGTTTACCTCAAACAAGCCACAGTATGAGTAGTCCGTGAGTCAATGTGACAGTTGACAGAGCGAACGTTTTTCAAACGCAATTTACTAAGAATGTAACATATCTATACTATGAAATATCATTGCTTATAATGTAAAGCATTAATAAATAAAGCCTTTAATATAATTAGAAGGCGTCTTATTACAACAATTACAAAAAGGCTAGGACGTCACAAGAGCGCTATCCTGCTCGAAACTAATGTATGTATGTATGTATGTAAAACTCTTTATTGTACATAAAACACATGAAAAAGATGAATACAGGAAAACACGGGCTAATTTTGCGACCACTGACTCTACTGTGACAAAAAGCAATGAAAACGGCACAGATATTTTGAAATCTAGCTCTCCTCTTCCACCTGTGAACTAACAAGGATATTCTTTTGCTTCAATAGGTTACTAATGTTAGAGATTTACCCCCTTATTCATAAACGCTCTATAAGCCTCTGCTAACTTAGTAATCGTTTGTCCTTATCTGTCACTTTGACATTTACCTTTCACAGATAAGGACAAACGATTACTAACTTAGCAGAGGCCTATAGTGCGTTTATGAATAAGGGGGCTAGAGTTTAATTTTACTTGATTGCAGTCAGATGCAGTACCATGTTCGTTGAATTCGGCTGGACTTCTGATAGTCTTCGGAGCATGCGCTTTGCATGCGATTGTCAACACGTTTTTAAGCCAGGCGAGTATGAAAGGGTTCTTTAACACTTATTAGAACAGAGTTTCTCCTCATTTCGTGTTGGGCGCTGTACAATTATACATGTGCGTCGTACAAACGTCTATAACAAACGAAATTAAGAGATTCTCGAAGCCCAGCAATGTATTTCTGTAGTTTAATACAGCAGAAGTTGTTTAGGCTTGTTTGAGTGACCACCTATGCAATTAAGTACCTATCTTAGAAGATGTTTAGTAAAATTGTGGTTGACAAAAATTGTTTTCATCATTTGTTCGATGTTCATGTTCATAGTGTAATGTCGATAAAGTGTATTGAACCCAAAGACGTGATGAAAAACTTGCGCAACCATCTGCTGAAATAATCTTGAACAATTTAGGTCCCAGTGTACAATGTATTTACTAAAAATCGTGAAAAAATTTCAAACTGGTAAAGTCGAATCCGATGTTGGGTTGGTTGTTTTTACATTGTGTATTTTACTAACAGATAGTGGATAGAGTCGGTAACCGGTACACAGCGATGGGCGTTGGTGCAGTGGCTGGTCTGGCCGGTATCGTCATCAACCTGGTGCCCAATTCAATCGGGACCGTGTTCCTGCTCGCAGTCTTCACTGTGGGCGTCGTGGTGATGGGAATATACTCTGCTATCGGCGTTGCACTATTCCCTACGCATCTGAGGTCAGAAGCATTAGGTAGAACAGGCCTAAGCAACTTAAGTTGCTTTGGCCCTACTACTATGTAGATCCATCCGCATTTTGTCTTGTTCGCCTACATCCTGTTTTTTTTCGGCAAGGAAGGCAAATTTCTACAATAGAATCCTGAGCATAGCGAGGGATTTTAAATTAGAATCCTGAACGTAATGAAGGATTCAAGTGTTAACGCCCAAGATGAAAATAATTTTGCTTCCGAGTAACTCATACAACTTTTCATATAATTTAAGAGCAACTTCAAACAATTGCATGCAGACAGATTTCTATTTTATAATTGCAGAGCTCAAGCCATGTCTTTCCTGATGTCGATGGGATACCTCGCCAGCTTCGGGTTGGTGCAGCTGCTCAATTTCCTGATCACCATCAACTGCGAGCTAGCCTTCTACCTCTACACAACGCTTTTCTTTGGTTAGTTTTAAATCATCATCATCATCATCACCATCATCATTATCTCTAGCGTATATACGTCCTACTACTGGGAACAGGCCTTCACTCAGAATCAAGGGGGGGGGGTGTAGTTTTAAATACATGTTTTATAATACCTGTAATGCAAATATACATAGATACCTATTCATGTTTCTGTCCCTTACGGGGTAGAAGAAGCGCTAACATGACCTAAAGGCCACGTTTAGCGTCTACTAGAGACTTTGCTGACGAAGGTTGCTGTCATTTACGCAAATTAATCAATTTGTTTTTTTTTTTCAGCTTCGACGCTGGTTCTAGTCCTACTGCCAGACGATCGACCAAGAAAAAATACTGAGAAGCAAATTCATTCCTCATAAACAAATTGTAGCATAATTTAAACACAAACCAATAACTTATTTGGTTTTAATTAGCTTGAATCCGACATACTATTCACACACAACTCAACACAGTCACATTTCAACTTGACAATACACACAAACGAAGCATAGACAATAATTTAAGCCAGCTCTAGTAAAGAGGTTTACATATCACAAATAAATGGGAGTCTGTAGAGTTTTGGATTTCCGGAAGGAAAATTACAAGCAACAATTAAAAAAAAATGACTATTTAAATTTTGTTTCTTTGTTTTTAAATTCTTAAATCTCGTATAAGGGAAGTGGGGAAGCATTTATTGCAGCTTCAGCAGTCATCGGGTCTTTTCTCCCTGATGACCGATTACTTCAAAAATGTCCGGCCAAGGAACAGACTTCGTTATGATGATAATCATTTATTAAGCTGCCTCCACACACTTAATATAGTCACACTTCACTTCACTAGCTTTAAAAATAAGTAGATTTAAGTAAATATTTTGTCCTTTTGCAATAAAGACTTCAAAATTATAAATAAGTATTTTATTTTTGGGGTTCTCTTTTATGCCTCAAAAGAAAAACGCATAACCAAATGTTTGTTTTAAACACGACACGTATTCAAAATGAATTATATCACAATCGATCTACTTCCATTTCGGCCTCCTCGTTTGTTATAATTTTTTCTTTTGTGTCCTCTTGTTTCTTCAGTTTCCTGTCGTCAGGCAAGAAGGATGCTATAAGTGCTGATGCTGTGGAAATAAAGTTCCGATTAAGACAAGACAAGGATTACTTTCACTTCGCATAATAGACTGATATCAATTAAAATTCGGTGTCTCACACTTTTCTTCTTAAGGAGTTAAAAAGCAGCAATGCTTGCATGCTGTGTTCCGGTGTGTAGAGTAAGACAGCCGGGGAAATTACAGGCACAGGAGGCATTTCATCTTAGCCATCTAGGTTGGCAACGCATCTGCAATCCCTCCGGGGTTGCGGGTGTCTATGGGCAGTGGTGATCGCTTACCATTAGGTGACCCACCAGCTCGTTTGCCTTCCTATTCATATAAAAAAAAAGAAGTACCTACAGTACCCGGCCATAAAGATTACACTTCGGTCTTTGGAAAGAGACAATTTGCGTCACGTAAGTTAGAGTGAGACAACGCTCTGTTCCTGTAACTTGCCTTTCGATAATAAACCAAGTGTGAAAAGGATGGAACTTACAAAGGAAGATAGCCGCGAAGATATAGAACCCAAGCTCGCATTGGGTGAAGAGCATGTAGTTGATGATCTGAATGCCGGCGAAACTTTTTAGTCGGCCTATCGTCATCGTGAACGCTACTGCCATAGCTCTGAAAATAATAAACAGTTTATTCTTTCTTCTGTATTAAATTAGGTACATGTTCATCAACGGAATAAAAACAATTGACAGACTTTTGGTATTGTTATTGTTGGTGAATGGTAGGCATGTGTTCCAAGGAATTGTACACCTGAAACTACTATGAACACTGATCGTGATCAGAAAGAAAAAAACACATTCTAGAATAGAATATCCAGTTCATATAAAAAATGGGAAGTATCCGATTCAAAGCATGTAGAAAACACAAAAAAGGTAAAACTCTTGATACATTTGAAGATTAAACAATGCAATTTCCTACTGATTTACCTCAAATGAGTAGGGAACAGGGCCACAGTGATGGCAGTGTACATGCCCATCACAATGAGTCCCATCTGGAAGAGGATGAAGAGGACAGAGGTGGCGACGGTATTGTGGACCAGGTTGACCAAGATGCCGCTGAGGCCGACAATAGAGATCACTGTCATCGCTGTGTTGCGGCGGCCAAAACGATCTACAACGAACTGGGGAAAAAAGATCATTTAAGTCTCATGTAGGTAGGTAAATGATAAAAATGCTTGTGGCACACGGATAGATGAACAGACAGCTGGACAGAATGAAATTATAAGGGAAAGGGAGTTTTTTGACATTTTGTAATAGTGGTAATTGTTCTTGTTAAGAGGGTGCATCCCTACTGAGCTAGCAACGTCACATTTTTGGTGATTTTTTGCGATTATTTCACAGAAATTGAATGAAAGTTTCAAATGTGCGTCTGTAGTGCACTTCGTTTTTAGTGTATTAATGTGTCCAATGCAGTAATTAATCGTGATGGACTTTTATTCGTATTAAAGGGATAAAATACTATATCTAAAAGTCCATCACGCACGATCGTCCAATGTGTCCAATGCGCCCTCTTATTAAATTTTAAAACATCCTAGATTTCCTTTCTAATAAACGGTAGCTAAAGTAGAAAAATTCGAAACTATTTGTAGCCAACACACAATACATGGTCTTTCTACTTAGAAGAGTTGGAAAACAGAAAGAGATGATACTTTAAAACTGTATAAAGTAGTTTACTTCCCAGATGATAGATGTGATGGATTCTTAGGTAATGGTCATGATGTTTAAGGTAGAAAAACACTTACCACAGAAAGTATCGCGTTGATAAAGGACTGTGTGGCTCCAACAGCAAGCACCACTAATAGAGACTCCACGTTCAGCGCACAAGGAGTAGCGTCAGGCTGTAAATGTAAAGATAAATCATTTAATGTGATTTAGTTATGATGTGAACCTGAAAAGCAAAGAAAACTGAAATAGAGCTTACAGCTATGCACGATTACCTAAAATCAGGATTTGATAGAAAATGTATCTAGATCTAGGTACAGCGCAAGTAATATAACAAAAAACAAAACGATCAATTTTCTTTAAGTAATTTGTAATACAGTACATTATGAAAACAGAATTTTTAGGAAAATAAGATAACACTTCAAAAAAAAAATTGCTACATTTTCAACCACGATAAATTGGTATCGTAGATTAGCTTAGTAAAACAGAACTATTCTTACGTCTACAGGAATTTCTATATCTGAATTGAGGATGCCGCAAAGTGTCATGTCCTCCACCTCTCCTGTTTGATATGATCGGATGACCAGATTGGCTACGGTAGGCAACCAAGCTGCAAATGAGCCAGTCCTAGAAAAAAAAGAACCCATCACTTAAATTAATGTAACTAGGCACTGCAGAATTGCTATTGTTAGAAACGAAAGCGTTACAGGGGGTTACCATGACGTCTTAATGCGATGCAGTTTAGGTTCGCTCGCTGCCAGATCCATACTATAAATGACAGCTAAAACATGAACTGACTCGGAATTGAATCGCATTAAGACGCCATGGTAAGGACCCAGGACTTTAGGATAGTGCAATTGTTAATTATAATGTACCAAGCCACATTGACGATTGTTACAGAATTTTACACTAAAACCGTAGCTAAGTCGCAATTTTTACTTGTAAATATAATCAGGTGCTTGTAGGTAATCTGGTACTTACACTTGAAAGACAAACAGTAAACTCAATATGATAGTATATTTAAGAAGGGGTGCTTTAAATAGAGGAACTATTTGGTCTTTAGCTCCCATTTGCACAGTTTTCTTCGTCTCTGGAAGAAGACCTTTTACCTGAAAGAACAAACTGAATGTACAACCTTGAGTTAAATTACTCTATGGTACTTTTTAACACTAATCTTTAGTTTATTGTTTTTCTCACCTGGAACTCCGCATTCTTCCCATTGTTGACTCTGTGAATGGTTCTCAGTATGCTCATAGCCCTGTGCTCGTCGCCCTTCATCAGGACAAACTTGGGACTCTCCTGCATGAAGAAGAGACCAAGAGCGCTGATAAGGCTGGGAAGCGAGTATACCACCAGCAGGGTCCGCCAGGAGTTCCAGTATATTCCCAGGGCAGGGAGGTGGTAGGAGAACGTGAGGGGTATTATGGGGATGGCTAGAACTGAAATTATAAACACATTGAAATTGACGGTAAAAGTAATGTTCAAATAATAAATATCTTGTTTACTTGCACAACATTTATTTGTCTAAAAAACACGAAACCCGTAAATTGTGTCTCATTCGTAATAAAAACGGTAGTACCTGCCTAGTAAACACTATCTACTGACAGTGAGGTGGCAAAGTCACCCTGGTGGTACCACGCTCATGTTTTTTTTTATGAAAACGATAATCTTAACATCGTGAGTAAAACAATGTTAGGGTTGTAAAATGACGGGCATTTTCCGAACCTTTCATTAGGCGTATCAATCTTGTAAAATTCACAATTACCTGCCATTATACCCTGTGAGAGCATGAATATGCTGGACACCATGAGGACCACGAGATTGCGTTTCGATGTTGGGACGCATTCGCTCAGCAAAGTCATGGCCAGAGTGTATTTTGCTGCTGATCTATGTAAATTAACAGTAAACTTACTGACATGTTCATTAGAGCCAAACATGACGTAGAACTTAACACCATGTCTTCGAAATTTCGTATCATGATTTAAACAATTATTGATTGATTGAACGACGCGGTTGGCCTAGTTGGTAGTGACCCTGCCTACGAAGCAAGCGTCCTGGGTTCGAATCCTGGTAAGGGCATATATTTGCGTGATGAGCACGAATATTTGTTCCTGAATTATGGATGTTTTCTATCTATATAAGTATGTATATCGTTGTCTAGTACCCATAACACAAGCCTTACTAGCGCTTACTTTGGGACTAGGTCAATTTGTGTGAATTGTTCCCTAATACTTATTTATTTATTTATTTATTGATGCGATGTTAGACCACACCTGTGGCGAGGAATCTATAGCTCTATTTTCTTCTGCGGTTCGTTCGAGTCATCGCAAAAAATACAGGCACCTCTGTTGAATCAACAGAGGTTGTTGAGATTATGGTTACATGAAGAAGATGTTGTCTTAATTAATATTAACCTTTTTTTGTTGCATTTCTGTCACATTCTTGATTTATTTTCAGGGTTGCGGTGGTTTCACGATGCCTTGACCAAGCTATGATAATGAATTATGGTTTGTGGGGCTTGACAAAGTCACTTCTGACTATCAACAACGCTAAGAGTGGATTGAAATTGTATGAGATTGGCATAAGCCTTTGCAAGCGAATGTCGTTATCGATACGCTTCAGACGTATATATGCGTCTAGCCACGGTGAAACGTTACTCTTTTAACATCAGAAGTTAATCAAAATGATGAATATTGCTTTCGAACTTTTACATATTTTCAAAACAAAATTAATGTTAAATGTCAATCGAATGGTTTTCAATGAACACACATTCAGGATGAATCATAACTGTTACATAATTGTTTAGAGTACTTAACAGATCGATAATTTGATTTCCTACCACCCGATGACTGTTTTTTTCTAGATTAAACAGATAACTCTCGTATGTATGTAATTAGCCACTTAGCGTATGCTAAGAAAAGAATCGGGCGAATATTTTTATCAAGATAAATAGGGGTGATAAAGAATGTTATGTATGACGAAGTTTTAATCGCCACTGTAGGAGCAAAAATACTTGCCTTTAGGTATGTTTGCACAGATCATCGGAAGCGAGTCTAATGTTATTGTTATTAAGTAAATACTAGAATTGTCTAAGGGGGAAAAATATGCTGAAGTTCACCATCATTTACCATCATTTGCCAAAATGCTTTTTACAAATGTAGGTACCCATTATTTCACAAACCTAATATTATCTGCTTATAAATATTAACGTTTTCAAAAGTTTTAAATCTAACGGCGTCACCTTTATATCGCAAGTCACGCAAATATTTTTTGTGATTATTTAAAAAAATTACGATTTAGCAGATAATAAAGGTTAGTCAAATGAGTTTTTTAGCAAGCGCTGAGCTTCCGTTCTTGAGCTGTGCGCATATGTCCGTCAGTTAGTCAGTCCATTAGTCAGTTAAGTCAGTCAAGTTGCTCTTTAATAAGTATAGACAACAACTGATCAGCTCTTAGCAGACTCTTTAGACCAAGCAAGACCATAAATAAAAGATCACTTACAGCAAAGTGGTACAAAACTGTATGACCATAAGCGTGATCCAGTTGACAGAGAGGCTGCCCAGGGCGTTGACGGTGGCCGAAGTCAGGAGTGACACGAGCAGCATGTTCCGCCGGCCTCTGGTGTCCCCCAGGTATCCCCATACTAAACCACCCAAAATTATTCCTGGAAAGAGAATAATAAAATTTAAAGACTGAACTACTATTGTAACACGGTGAAAATCCGTGGCGCGCACTGGCCGCTTACAAAAAAAAAACTAAATTCTAAAGTTACGATTAGCTTTTGTTTTTGCCTGCTGCGCTTTTTGGTGAAGATTGAACACCTTTTGGACGCTCCGAGGCTACCCTCATACCCTGCCCTGCCTTCCTGTTTATCCGAAGTCTCAAGCCAGTGTTTAATATAAATTCAAGAGCAGTACGGTAGGTATCACAAGTGCAGCGGAACTCTTCAGCCTGGCCAGAGGCCGTGTGGAGTATGCGGAGCTGACTGCCAACCTTCACTAGTTGGAGAGTCACCATAAGAAGACTAACTGATACAATTTTTTTTTGTATACAGTGTGTAAACTCACTATATTTTGTATTATATTTTTACAATCTTCTCTCCGACTAAACAGCCGGTGACAATAATTATAGAGCAGAGTCGTCCCAAAGATGGCAGCAATACAGACCCATTGTATTACCTAACTAATTCAGGATAGCATAATCTTGGACAGACTAAGTAATTTTGTAGCGGTAACTAAATAGCTAGTGTTAAATTAGTCCTTACCGATGGTAGGAATAGCGACCATTAGGCCTTGCTGGGCACCGCTGGTCTCAAACTCGCAGGCGCTGGCCGGCACCACAATGATTCCCCCGTACGCCAGACACGCCATGGAAATGATCACCATTCCGGATAGCAGCGTGTTCAGGTAGTTGTAGAGGCCGAAACCTGGAAGCATCCCGGACGGTGTTTTTAACTAATGAAAACGTTCATTAGTTTCACGAACTCTATGTAAGTATATAAACCTTTTCCCCCTTATTAAACGCTCTGTAGGCCTTTGCTAACTTAGCAATCGTTTGTCCTTATCACTTTGACATTTACCTTACACAGATAAGGACAAACGATTGCTAAGTTAGCAGAAGCCTATAGAGCGTTTATGTATTGGTTAGTGTGCAAAATAAAAATAAAACATGTACAAAGGTGGACTTATCCCTTTAAATATAACCCGTGGATTTCTTCCACTCAACTTTTGACTAGATGCGAGGAGTATTAATTTAGGGACCAAGAGAAGAATCTTTGAGTGGATGAGAGGGGAAAAGAGAGAGGTATCAGGGAACTGACGTGACGTTGAAGACCGATTGAAGGCACATGTAAGGATTGCCATAACCAGAAGAATAGAATAGAATAGAATAAACACTAGACACGAATACGTCGCAGTACTTTCGTCATGTAATAACGACCTCTCTGCCAAGACTGAACGACTGAAGTAGAGGATTAGTTTAACATACAAAACCAATTTTCGTTGCACGGGGTAAACCGGTTCCTGGCTGCTTTCGGTTTTCGTCATACAATAAATATCCAGAATTTTCAAAACAGTCGCGTGTGGCGGTTTTTGTCTTACAACAAAAATACCGGACCCTAGTTGTGTTAAAATGTTATGAGCAAACAAAACAATAACATACCTGTTTTATCCAAAGCCTCTTCAAAAGATATATTTTCATCACTGGGACGTTTTTCCATGTTGACAAACTAACGAATATCTGCACTCCGAAACTCACTTATAATATTTATATTTATAAATAGTTGTACTTTATTATTCAGATCAACAATATATTTTTTTTTTTCGCTACAGTTGCATACTATAATTTATACTTCCTTTCACTATCACTACATCAGTCTTCAGTAAGCAGAATAATTGTATTTTTGATATTCATTATTTAATACAATGTAATAACAGTCATAAACGTTGATTTCAGCTTTGATGTCAATATTAAAGTAATTATAAAGTGGTGTGAGTGTATTTTGTATTGTTATCTGATTTACAATGAATAATTAAGACGATTATCTGAAAGATAATGTTATCAGTGAATTAATCAAACAACAGGACTGATGTATCTACCCCACGTGTTTCCGATATCTCAAAATGAGTAATTTGAAGCTTTGTCAAAAAATCTTAAAATAGCTTTACTGGGGCCTTACCATAACGTCTTAATACGATTCAGTTTAGGTTCGCTCGCTGTCAGATTCATACTAAAAGTGACAGCTAAAACTTGAACTGAATCGGAATTACGACGTCATGGTAAGGCCCCTGAACTGGTAAATACTCTACATTGCGAGGTACAGAAGTTTTCAAACGGATAATAATGAGTTCTACCAGATATTATAATTAATGTCTTCTATCAGTCTATGTATTATGAGTTCTACTAGTCCATGTATTATGAATTCTACAAATCAATATGTATATGCCTACCAGGTAATGTTCTATGAGTTCTACCATTTGTTAAAGCGGTACAAAGTCCGGGAAGGGGAGCGGACTGAAAACCATTCCTACCCAAATGCCGGCTGGTGCTTGTACTGGCAGCAAATGCTCCTGTTGTCACTTTATTAAACAATTTTTTAGGATTATCTTCTTCCTGTCTCTCAACGTTAAAATTTTTGTGCCCGCTATATTTTATTACTGTAGGTACTTGCGCTTAGTACGAGGTATATGTTTTTTTTTTTAACAGGAAACGTCCCGAACCCGTTCGCGTTGAAGTGACGCTGCCATTTTGTTTATATTTACTGATACATTTATGAGGTCTATGATGGGGGAGGCCTAGGTATGTTCAACAGTCAAGTGGACGTCCTGCGGCTGATATGATGATTGAGACACAAGATCGGCATCATACTCGTAGATATCTGACGCATAGAACTCTTTTCTAACTTTTTACTTGTGGCAGTAAGTTATCATATGTGGCAGTAGATTATGCAGCAGAGTATAATAAGGCGTTAAGATAAAATTAAACCCCGCTTAAAGTAAGTACTACATTCTTGCAAATAAATAAATGATTTATTCCTTATGTTTACTTCTTTTAAAACGTAATAACTAAAAGGAAATAAATAATATCACTTTTAATAGCATTCCAAGCTTTTTGAAACAATAAATAGCATTAAGCTTGTGTTAATAGAAGGCACTAAATTTATCGACTAGAGTCATGACGACTGTTCCTTCTTGGGTGGAGGCTGCCGCAGAAATCGGTCGTCTGGTAGAAATGACGCGATGATTGCTGATGCTGAAACACACAAAGGCATTGAATCAGGATAATATAGCCGAGATCCAAATGAGATTTCGTGGAAATAAGCAGCCAGATTAACAGTAATAATAGTATATTAAGGTATAAATATTTAAAAAACTTTAAATATTTAAAAATGATTTTGTGAAATTCTTATGGAGTAAGAAATTCTTTAACGAAGGCTAATTCCATAGGCGTTAGCTAGTTATAACAGAAGTTAAAAAGTAAAGAACTTACAGGCAAAGATGGCGGCGAAAAGGTAGAAACCCAATTCGCAGTTGCTGAAGAGTAGGAAGTTGATGATTTGGATGCCGGCGAAGCTCGTGATACGTCCCGCCGTCATCGTTAGGGCTACGGCCATTGCCCTGGAAGACACATCATTTGGATATCATCAATACCTTTCATCATACACATTTGAATACTTTTCTCATATAAATTGTTTCGTCTATTGTTCTGTTAACATCGGTTTATCAAAATACATTGACAAAAAGTTATTTAAGCAGAATTTACATATGCAACTAATTTCGTGCAACTAGCATTACACTGCGGCGTTTGATTAATCACTGTTGAAGCGTTAGGTTATCATCCGAGCAATGTAATGCTACTTGCACGAAATTAGTTGCATAATGTACATTCGACTTGACAGAAAACCGTGTCCGTAATGTGGTTATATAAAAACAAAAGTTACGAATCTTCTAGCACAATTAAATTCTTTTTCTTTCATCGAAAAATTCACCGTCAATTTTGGAATAAATTTCACGAAGAAATCCAAATAAGTCAAAGACTATAGAAATAACATAACAGAATGAATGATTGTTAGCACTGTCGAGCGAAAATATTGATAATTTCCATTAAAACATGTCATCCCTCTGTAGCAGTAAGTTACACTGCTGAATATGGGATATACGGCGCCTTTGTGAGCAGTGAGAAGGTGTCAAAGAAGGCGCGTCTGGCTGTTCACAGAGGGGTGCTCGTTCCAACACTAATGTACGGTAGCGAAAGTTGGGTATGGCAAAAGAAGCATGAAAGTAGAATAAATGCAGTAGAAATGAGAGCGTTAAGAAGTATGGAAGGTGTATCACTGAAAGATAGAATAAGGAATAGTGTGATAAGGGAATGTGCTGGTGTGAAAGAAGATATATAGTGACTAGGATAGAAAAAAGTATGCTTAATTGGTTTGGTCACGTAGAGAGGATGGATGAAAGAAGATTAACTAAACAGATTTATATGGGGAGTGTGAATGGGTGCGTTGGGAGGGGAACGTTCCGTGATCAAATTGGGGACGTTTTGGAGAAAGGCCAGGTCAAGAGTACCCGAAACCGACGAGCATGTATGAAGAGATTGATGAATGTGGATGAAGCGAAAGAGGTATGTCAGGATCGTAGCAAGTGGAACAAAGTAGTCTCGGCCTACCCCTGTGGGAAAGAGGCGTGACGATATGTATGTATGTATGTATATATGTATGTATGTATATGGGATATGGATCTTCCCTGAAACGCTATGGGAATTCCCAAGATTTTCGCCCCATATTTTATTTGTATTATTCATTCTTACCTCAAATGCGTAGGGAACAGTGCAACCGCCATGGCAGTGTACAATCCCAGCACGATGATCCCCATAAGGAAACCCCCAAAGAACACCGAGGTGCCGATCGTGTTGGGGACCAGGTTGACCATGATCCCACAGAAGCCCACCACCGCGGCTACCACCATAGAGGTGTTGCGGCGACCCGCACGGTTCACGACTACCTGAAATTGCAACAAAATAAGAATAAAAATCTTAAAATATTTTTTTAGGAGCTTTCATAAAAGCAACTGGAGCAGCCGTAGTCAAAAGTTACCCCCTTACTCATAAACGCTCTACAGGCTTCTGCTAACTTAGTAATCGTTTGTCCTTATCTGTGAAAGGCGAATATCAAAGTGACAGATAAGGACAAACGATTGCTAAGTTAGCAGAAGCTTACAGAGCGTTTATGAATGAGGGGGTTAGACTGTAGAGACTGGAGTATTCTCTCACTTTTAATTAACCACGTCGACTTTTTGAAATACCCGTATTTGGTCAGCAAACACAACAATAATAGTCACTTAGGTGGCTGGTGTACTTTTACGAAACGAATCGAAGATGAGTTTCAAAATAACATCCCGTGAGTGTTTTAATGCCCAATTCAGCCGCATATATATTATGTAACTTTATCTACATTCATGTCATAAGTCTATCCACAATATATTTATAATACCTATACGTATTATGCATATTATTGTGAGATTATGATATGGATGTTGATAAACAGTAATAAAGTATAACTTACCACAGTCAGGAATGCATTAATGACAGATTGGAACACGCCTACCAGCAACACCATCAGAAGTGACGTTGTGTTCAAAGCACACGGTACGGCGTTGGGCTGCAAATTTCATTAAAGTTTTTAATTGTGTAGTAACGTCAGCACAAAAAGAAGAATATAAAAAAGTGAAAACCAACATATTCCAGAATAATTGTAAGACACCTTGTACTAGTTTTATTAACCCCCGACTCAAAAGAGGGGTGTTATAAGTTAAACGTCGTTGTGTGGTGTGTCTGTCTGTCTGTTGTATCGTAGCTCTCAAACGGATGGACCGATTTATTTGCGGTTTTTTCATTCAAAAACCACTTTCCTTGCGATGGTTCTTAGCCATATTTGGTAAAAATCGGTCCAGTAATTTGAAGAGTATTAGCCCTTTTTTAAAATGATGTACCTAGGCATTTTTTTAGCATAAAATTGTAATATGTATTACTTTATATACGTTTATCATCATCACCAGCCTATACACGTCCCACTGCTGAGCACAGGCCTCCTCTCAGAATGAAAGGGCTTGGGCTATAGTTCCCACGCGGGCCCAGTGCGGATTGGGAGTTATGTGCAGGTTTCCTCACGATGTTTTCCTTCACCGAAAAGCTCATGGTATATCGCACATAAATTCCGAAAAATTCAGAGGTGCGAGCCCGGGATTCGAACCCACGACTCTCTGCTTGAGAGGCCACAAGTCAAACCACTAGGCTACCACGGCTACGTACTCATATAAAAAAAAAAGTGATTGCCTTTAGAAGAAGCGCTTCTCTTGGCAAAATGCCGAACTTTGTTCATTATTCTTAGACACTTCAGTAAGATTTAACAAATCAGATTATCTTACATCAACGGGCATCTGGATATCAGAGTTGAGTATTTCGCAAATCGTCATCCCGTCAGCTTCTCCGATCTCTATCATCCTGATGACCCTGTTAGCGATGGTTGGCAGCCAAGTAACGAAGGATCCGGTCCTGGATAAACAGATTATGATTATACTCCGTAATTCAAGACATAAGTTTGTAAAGAATATGTTTAAAGTGTCTTTACACCAGAGATGTGCTACGCTACGTTGTTATAAATGTGTTTGATATGCATATTCATGGGTCCACATAGCAAAGCACTGGCGGAAACAGCAGGTTTATTGTCTAACTCGCTCGCAATTGCTTGTATGAATGTGACAGCTAGCTGATTCCGATGCCAATTGTCAGTCCACACATGAACTATCAAAATGAACACGATGGAGATAGCGAGCGAGTTACGTAATAAGCCTGCAGGTTCAACTAAGGTATGTTTTATATAGTTGCGTGCTCTAGATACGTGCTGTGGATGCGTTCTGAGTATGTGTGCTATGGATACATGCTATGGATGGTCACACAGTCACGCATCTTCTTCAAACCATCTCAACCAGCTACCTCGCAATTAATGGATATTGTCACATTGTCTCATAATTTTAACTTCTGGTGGACAGGCCTAACCCTGAGCCTTATTTGAAAATAGATACTCAACAGTTGAAACATGAAGAGGATGCTCAAGATGATGGTGAACTTGAGGAGCGGGGCCTTGAACAGCGGCACTATTTGGTCCTTTGCCGTCAGCCCCATGTCACGCAGCAGAACTTCAGGAAGTAAGCCTTTTATCTAGAAATAGTGGGAAACTGTAAGGTACAGCCAGTACTCTCTTAAAAGAGTTACTGTCACACGTAGCTTTTACATCTTAACAAATAGATGTTTCGCACTCAATATCCGTACCTACCTTCGCATTGGTAACCACAAGAAACTGTTTTATGATCGACTAGGAGCAGTTGGTTAGTTCATCAATATAATTCCGTAAAGTAACGCCTGATTCAATAAATTGTTTATTATTTGGTTCAGATAAGAAAGATGAATACCTAATTCGTGTCTCATCCTAAACTGTTTGCTGACTAAGCTACATCAACCAATTGGTTAGAAGAAATCCCTTTAGGGATAAGTTCGACGTTGTACTTCTTTCTGTTTGCTGTAGTGTTATTTTTAATTTTATTTTATGTAATAAAGAGTTTTCATACATACATACAATTATATCTTAATACTAAGAGTCTCAAGAAGTCTTACTTCTAAAACTGCCCCTTTCTTATTATTGAGTTTATGAATAGCCGCCAGGATCTTCAAGGCTCTTGCTTCATCTCCCTTCACGAGAGCGTACTTCGGGCTCTCTTGCATGAAGTAAAAGCAGCAGGCGGCGACCAGGCAGGGCAAAGAGTACACCATGACCAGGGTCCTCCAGGAGTTCCAGTAGATGTCCAGGGCGGGAAGATAGAAGGAGAAAGTAAAGGGAATGATAGGGATAGCTATGGCTGAGAACAAAAATGTGACATTTGAATTGATAATGTCGTCGATATAACAAACATTCACGTGAAATATGAGTGGCTACAAAATATAATGGATACCGGAAACCAGAGCACAGGATCGCAACTCTTGGAAGTCCCTTCTTCGAGCCCTTTGTCCCTGCTGAGGGATCACAGTATATCATGAATATTGCCGTTTGTATAATAGCCTTTTTGTAACGAAGAAGAAATCTTTACGGAGGTCTTAGGTAGGGAGATGCCTAAAGGTTTGAAGGACTCCCCGCCCCCTCTAAACGGTATACCCAAACTAACACCTCTTCGGCATTGTCTTCATTCCAGTGCGATGGGGACGCAGTGGCATAATATGCCTCAAGGGTTTCACTACAAACGCTCCCCAGTGGCCCCAGCTTCTGGCAGGACCGTGCCAAGAAGGGGCACATTACCTGCCATTATTCCCTGTGAGAGCATGAATATGCTTGAGACCAGCAGCACCACCAGGTTCCTCTTCCCCGGTGGCACGCACTCGCTCAACAGCGTCATGGACAACGTGTACTGGGCTGCTGACCTGTAAAATGCACCAACTTCTATTGTGAAAAGCAAAGCGTGACGCCACAGCCGCTTTTTTCGGAAGTCTAAGCTTAGTATTTATTTAAAGTAATTCGGGACTTAACCGCGTAAACTGCTATTTAATTACCTCAACGTTTTGGCCACGATGCAGTAGCCGTGGTTACGAGCAGACTGCCATGTAGGGTATCACTTTTGTTTAGCTACGCGAGTTTTTCGAACTACCCGCACCTGGTCATTATTTTGCAACGTCACCATATCACCACCACCACCATTTTTACACAAACCACCATTTTTTTTTCGCCCTTAAGTCCCGAAATACTTTAAATAAACATGAGTGAAAATCGCGGATGTATAAAACATCATAGTCTAGCTTAGTGACTACTAAAGTTATTGTTGCTCGCTTTTTCATAGATAGATAGCTTCAAAGTTATTCATTATTCATCAGTGTAGGTACTTACAACAATGATGCGATGAACTGGAGGATCATCAGCATGATCCAGTTGACTGAGAGGGCGCTGATGGCGTTGACGACAGCAGATGACAGTAATGACACGATGAGCATGCTCCTCCGGCCACGAGTGTCTCCGAGGTAGCCCCATAGCGGAGCACCGAGGATTAGACCTGTACAAAGACACCCCATTATTCATAAACGCTTTATAGACTTCTGCTAACTTAGCAATCGTTTGACCTTATCTGTAGAAGGTAAATGTCAAAGTGACAGATAAGGATAAACGATTGCTAAGTTAGCAGAAGCCTATAGAGCGTTTGTGAATAAGGGGGTATAGCCGTATTTCAACAAAATGAGTTTGAAATGGCTAGGTTTTTGTATTTAAGGACTCTCTAAGTAATCTCTAAGGCAGAGGTCACCAATTATTTTTGCTCGTCGTCCGTTTTAAGAAATGAAATGACTATCGCGGTCCTCATAACATTTTATAGAAAAAATATTCAGCTCGTTTGTTAGCTCGTTGCTTCGCCCGGTCATTTTCTATTTGATATCAACAAAGGTAATAGGTATGAGGGATACATTTTTATTAAATTACGCACTCTGTAGTGCAAGTTCTCGCGGTCCGCCATTTGACGACCCCTGCTCTAAGGAATTATTCCGAAATATTTCAGCAGCGGTTGGGTCAGTGTGATTCAACACTCCTGGGGTCTTTACCATGATATCTTAATGCGATTCAATTCAGACTCAAAGCAACCATGCACTTTGACGCCGCACGCTTTGAACATCGACAAATGTATGATACCAAATTGACCAAATGGGAAAGTAGACTGATGATTCCGGACGGTTTTTCACGGACGGTACGGGAATTACGAACCTCGACTTTGAAAGCCCTCAGTATCCGAATTCGGGCTTTTGTAAAGCCTTGATCGTAATTCTTTACTTACCGCCCTTAATACACAATGTAACTATTACGAGGTGTTCAGTAAGGCGAACCTAATCACCCGCTGAAAAATACTGGAATAATTCTGAGAGACCTTGTATAAAGAGCCAAGTGGTTTTTATCTTGTTATTTTGAATACGGAACCCTAAAAACATAATTAGTAAAAGATCAACGGAGTTATTACAAAAAAGTTAACCAGACGTTAAACGCGAGTCTGATAATGAATCGATGACTTAAGGTTGATTTTGCAATAAGTAGATTATTTCTTAGACACGTGCTTAACTTTTTTGTACTTTATTAAGTAGGTACAAAAAAGTTGTTGTTACACCGCAAGTGTCAATAAAAGCGGATGTTAGTCAACTAATAATGCTAAATGCTGATAAATTAAAGATTAACGTTAGCAATCGAGAGAATCTCTGTGATATACTCGTATACACTATTATCGCCACGTTTAGATAAAAACCGATTATAATCAATCTGCTTTACTTACTAATTATTAGAGAGTTTACATACATACATTATTTTATAGATACGAACGACAAGGATCAGAACACCTTCGACAAAATGTGAAAACGACACATACACTGCGGCGTTTGGTCGTCCAAGTCACAATGAGAGCTCACAAATTATATGGGCCAATTTTTGCTATTTCACGCTCAACTTTTTTCTGGGATTGTTTTTTTAGGTTTTTCTACTAAGTCAAGAGCACTATCGATCCTGATAGGAGAAAAAAAGCGCTATTGCACTTTCCATTGAGATTGAGTTACTACATATAACTATGTATGTAGGTATATACAAGTTGTATGACGGTATTGAAATGGAACGACAATTCATGGATTTCAGGGGCCGTACCATGACGTCTTAATGCGTTTCAGTTTAGGTTCGCTCGCTGTCAGATTCATACTAAAAGTGACAGCTAAAACTTGAACTGCGTCGGAATTAGGACGTCATTGTACCTAAGGCCCCAGGTCACAAAAATGTATGGAAATTTTGGGACGTCTATTTTCTCCTATCAGGATCTATTAGTAGGTACTCGTGGTTTGTGTAGAAAAACCGAAAATAAATCAAATCCCAGATAAAAATTGAGCGTATCTACAACGAAATAAAAATTGATCCTGATTTTAACTAATGTCGCCGGTTTCATGTGGAAATGCACCTTAATGCTTCTTGTGAATTTTCGGGTGAAAATATACATTATATTCTATGATTAGTGACTTTTGCTATACCTAATACGATCATAATTATTATCACGATGAATAAGAATCTCGTGATAACATCTTAAGTACGATGAGTGTTATTTTCTTAAGGATTATTTTAAATCAATGGATTATGCGTAGGTAATATCTTAATTCAAAGTTCATATTAGTTGTTTACTTTTTTTTTGGTAGCAATTATTGACTTTCATTCAATTGTGTTTTGAACTTTCTAAAACCAAATGATCCAAAAAGAGACAGGCGTGCGCTAATTCACAAGTACCTACTAATCCTACTAATACTATAAATGTGAAAGTTTGTGACGACGAAATTGTCGTCATAATGACGACCTGATACGCCACAAATAAGCAGAAGAAGAGGTTGTTATATTTTCCAACAAGTATAATTTATCAAAAGTAAGTATTGCTTTTACAACTCCTGTGCGATAATGCAAGGATGCGGATGTAAGTCGATTATCAACAAAATAGAAGCAATAAATAGCTAGGCGTTATTTAGATAACGCATTGTAAAAATACTAAAGGCTTCGCTATTATGTCCCCGGGAATAATTTATTATTTCAGAGAACAACGTATAAATTAGATTGTCCATGAATCGAGATTTTCACTTATTGAGTTTTGTGTTTTTTCTGCAGTTAACCCGCTAGAAAAGTGCAAAAAGCAGTAGTTGTAAAAGAGAGATTGGTGTTAGGCCAGAAAAAGGACAGCCATGTTCAAAATATAATCTGATACAGATTCGGTTTTAGCGCTTCGCCAGCCGCTACCGCTAATACCATGACCTCTTCAATGCTACCTATTCAATTTTGACTCTGTGTTCAGTGTTCAGGTGTAATTTTTAGTATGGATCTGATAGCGAGCAAACCTAAACTGAATCGCATTAAGACGTCATGGTTAGGCCCCTGGTTACCCTTTGCTACTTTCCACGACCCTTCGCCCCCGTCTTAATCCCCTGATCAAGACGATATCGTGGCTAAAACTCACAAAAGCGTCTCGCTACCGTACTGACCTATGACGGGAGCAGCTACCAGTATCCCTCTCTGTGAGCCGTTGGTCTGCAGCTCACAAGCGCTGGCTGGCACCACAATGGTGGACCCATAGACCAGACACGCCATCGATATGATGGCCAGCCCGGACAACAAGGTGTTGAGGTAGCTATACAGACCGAACCCTGGAACGAAGCGACTTAGATGACATAACGGATGTACAGATGAATCTGGTAGTTGTGATGGAAATATGGGGCCTTACCATGACATCTTGATTCCGGCTCAGTTCAGGTTTTAGCCGTCATTCTTAGTATGAATCTGACAGCGAGCGAACCTAAATTGAGTCGCATTAAGACGTCATTTAACGCTTTAAAATTATAAACAACTTGAACTGGAAAATGTGAAATGTAAAATGGTGCTGTATCATCACTACATAGTATAAAACAAAGTCGCTTACCGCTGTCTGTCTGTCTGTCTGTCCTTATGTATTATATGTATGCTTTGATTTTTAAAACTTCGCAGCGGATATTGATGCGGATTTTTTTTAATACTATTGATATTGATTGAAGGGTTATGTTATACTACGCAGACGAAGTCGTGGGCATAAGCTAGTTAATTATACTATGAGATTATTAAAATTTCTTAAGTACCTACCTAGCATTGGATATTGTTACTCAATCATTTTGAAAAAATCTATGAAATTATGATTTAATATTGTTTTAGTTATTAAAATTCTTATTTAAATTAATTATTACTACGACTATATGTCAAGATAAAAATTTATATAAATTGTACATACCAGTTTTGTCCAGCGCCGCGTCAAACGATATTTTACCTGCTTCATCTTTATTGTTTTCCATTTTTAAAACAGGTAACTAGTCACTCAAATCAATAAGGTATAAAACTATCTAAATCTAAACGAATCTCCACATGATTTAGAATTATACGATACTGATTTTATATTATAGGTAAGTACCTATACTTAAATATATAAACAATTATGAATTAGGGTTGCCTGGCGCCACGCGCTATACAGTCTACTTTTGCAAAATTAATTCGAGGATGCATTGTTCCGTTTATCTTATTAGTTGTATGTATATAAATTATCAATTTTACAATGCAATAAAATTCGTCGATTAAATTAGAGTTATCAACTTACTTCTTTCAGATAAACGTAACTGTCAGATATAATCAGTCCATAAAAGGTCGGCGAAGGATTAAGACCCGAAGATATATTATGTATATTGATTGAGATAACTCCTGACATAATAGTTGAGATCATTAGGCATTTTAATGTAGGCATTTATGGCCGTGTAAAGACCTATAAAATGACCTGTTAATCATCATCATCAGCCTGAAGACGTCCACTGTTGAACAAAATCCTCCCCCCACCATAATGAACGACAACTCGCCACCTGCATCCACCGGTTTCCCGCAACTTTCACGATGTCTTCGGTGCACCTGTCATAGTTTTAGTTACCACTAGCTGTTGCCAGCGACTTCGTCTGCAAAGAATTCGTTTATCGCTATCCCGCGGGAACTACGCAATTTTCCGGGACAAAAAGTAGCCTATGTGCTATTCCAGACTTTTCTCTATCTATGTGCCGAATTTCATCCAGATCCGTTGGGCCGTTCTGGCGTGATTGAGTAACAAACAAACATCCATCCATCCATCCATCTAACTAATATTATAAATGCGAAAGTATGGATGGATGGATTACTTTTTTTTCTTAATTAAAGTATTGATTTTTGATTTTGACATTCGAGGAGGGGGCAAATGTTTTCACGGGTTTGTTAGCCGATACTGAAGAATTTAATTGAAAATTATTTTGTAAATATTGTTTTCTTGTTTGCTACCGAAAGAATTGGGTACACCCGTATTTAATATCATCGTTAAGGCTACTTGCCTGGTTGTGGAGGCGATTGTTATTTCCTCGACGTCTTGACAATTTTATGTGATTCAAAAAGGCCGTTTTCCGGGTACGAATAATTTTATTATTTTCATTTTTATTCCTGACATACATTTTCGTAGAGCTTTTGGTTATTTACTTCGTACATGGTGCCATAAAGTTATGTTTATTTTCAGGCTTTAGTTGTCCCTCAATATTTTCTTCCGACCCAGTCAACTTCAAACTTTTAAGTACTACATATATTTCACCCACGGATTTCATTTTTAAGATTGAAGATTGCAGTTGGATATTTTTGAATGTCTGGCACGGGGCTGCCGGACTACAGCTGAGTCCACCAGTTTTGTTTGGAGTTCTTCGGAAAAATTTCAACATACGCGTTTCGTGTCAAAATATTATTTTTATAACACATCGGTTTATTTTAAAATTAAATTTAAGAGCCTGAGATGTACATGAAAGGTCCTTTCGTTAACGAATATTTTTTATAATAGTACTTAAGTTTTGTTGTACAGTTTTAGTTTTAATATGTTTTTGCCGCGCATAATGCACATAAATTTGCAGTTGAAATTTGTGTAAGTAAATAAATGTTTGTTATTTTATATTTTTGTAGAGTTTTTCATTCTACATTAGATAATCCCCACATTTGGCAGGCGGTTTTGCGATTGCAGTAAGTATAGCTGGTAAAATACTAACTGTATGATACCCTATCTACCCCTTCCATGCTGGTCGGGCAGCAAAGAAAAAAACATAGAATGTACCAGTTGCTTCTTTTCCCGCACATATGGCAAAAGCCCATAGAGGGAATAAGCGAAAATCTTAGGAACCATGTTATAGGCAACCCATCACTATTTTGATTCATCTTTTCACCTAAACGCCCACAAACATGGTAAATTTCAAATGTAATTTCGCACATAAATTTCGAAAAACTCAGAGGTGCGAGCCCGGGATTCGAACCCGCGACCCTCTGCTTGAGAGGCCACAGGTCAAACCACTACGCTACCACGTCTTTTTGAACTGTACTGTAATGTATTTTGCAAATTTTGAATCGGGTGAATGCATTTCCGCTGAAGTATTGAATATCCACTTAAATTAATATACTTTTTGATAATATTAATATTTCCATTAATCTCCGTCATTTTTGGCTATATATAACTAGATTGTTTATGAAATAAAACTTGCATCTCCATTTGATGAGTTATTTATTTTTGTGTACTTCGATATCAATTGCTAATAAGTAAACGTTTTTGAGTTAAAATAATTTCCTTTCCGTATAAGTTCAAACTAATTTTCCAATTAATTATAAGTTTACATTCTTTTACATAAGTTTATATACTTTATTCGTGTCATCGTAATAAAAAGCAGGTAAGTAACGTTAATAGTCACAATTAAGTACAAAATAAAAACAAAACAATATATTAGGTACCTAAACATTAGTTAAGCAAGTAGGTATATACATACAAACCTAAGTTCCTTTACTTGTAAAACCACGATTTCGAGCTTTTAAACCTTCGAATAAAACTCAACTCATATAACAAATGAAGTGAAATGAAGTGCTACGAGTAATTACTACTAAATAATGTATAACAAATGAACGAGTATAAAAAACGAATACCTACTTAATACAAAACAAAGAACTATTTACATTCGTGAAATTGTTTTATTAGGATTGTGAGATTCTTGTTCGTTGGGTGTGGGTTTCCGCAGATATCGGTCGTCCGGTAGAAATGATGCGACTATTGCTGACGCTGAAAAAAAAAGAATGGTTAATTTAATTAGACAAGGTCTCTCAGATTTTTTCCGGAATATTTCAAAAGGTGGGTTGGTTACAGACAGAAATAAAAGCGTTCTGTTTTTAGTATTTCCTGTTTTAGGCAACAGAAATACATCACCCGTAAACATTTCAACTGTCTACCAATCACGGTTCATGACGTAGTACAGACAGACAGACAGACGGACAGTGAAGTCTTAATTAAGGTCCCATTTTTACCCTTAACTCTAAAAACGATGTATCAGTATTACTTACAAGCAAATATGGCGCCGAATAAGTAGAAGGCCAATTCGCAATTTCTGGTAAGCATGAGGTTGACGATTTGGATGCCAGCGAAGCTAGTGATGCTGCCAGCTGTCGTCGTCAGGGCCACTGCCATTGCTCTGCCATAAAACAAACATGTTCAAATCAGTTTGACTGTAAGTTTTCAGTAGATTCACCCCCTTATTCATAAACGGTCAATAGGCTTCTGCTAACTTAGTAATCGTTTGTCCTTATCTGTGAAAGGTAAATGTCAAAGTGACAGATAAGGACAAGCGATTGCTTAGTTAGTAGAAGCTTACAGAGCGTTTATGAATAAGAGGGTTAGGCTCTAACTACATAGCCAAACAGAAAGGTCCCAAAGAGAATCAGTGTCCCTACGGTGCTTGTAAGCAGGTTGACTAGGACCCCGCAGTGCTTCAGTAACTGTACTACCTCAAGGTGTTAAATGATAACTCCACAGACGTAACTCATTCTGAGAGTCACTCTCCAATCGTCGTCTTCCTAGCGTTTTTCCCGGCATGTGCCACGGCTCAATGAGCCTGGGGTCCGCCTTGACAACCTAATCCCAAGATTTGGCGTAGGCACTAGATTTTACAGAAGCGACTGCCATCTGACCTTCCAACCCAGAAGGATAACTAAGCCTTATTGGGATTGGTCCGGTTTCCTCACGATGTTTTAATTAACCGAAAAGCTCATGGTGAATTTCAAATGTAATTTCGCACATAAATTCCAAAAAACTCAGAGGTACAAGCCCGGGATTCGAGCCCGCGACCCTCTGCTTGAGAGGCTACAGGTCAAACCACTAGGTTACCACGGCTTTTGAGAAACACTCTCCAGATATCACCAATAAATGGTATTACCTTAAATGTGTCGGGAACAGCGCAACAGCCATGGCCGTGTACCAGCCCATCACTATGTAGCCTAGGAGGAATGTCCCGAAGAGAATGAGTGTCCCTATGGTGTTGGTGACCAGGTTGACCAGGATCCCGCAGAGCCCTAGCACCGGGACTACCACCATCACAGTGTTGCGGCGACCAGCGCGGTTCACCACCACCTGGAAATGCCAATGGAGTTTGATTATGCTGTATCTAGAATTCGGAAGAATAGCTATATTATATACTAGCTTCTGCCCGCGACTTCGTCCGCGTAGAATTAGCAATTGACATGTTTATCGCTATCCCGCGGGAACTAATGCAATGCATATGCATAGTAATACACAACATACTAATACATGCATACTAATGCTAATGCGGGGAATTTTATGTGCAATAAAGAGTTTACATACATAATACATACATACTATACAATTTTTCGGAATAAAAAGTAGCCTATGTTTTAATCTAGGGTACCAGCTATCTCCGTTCCAAATTTTATCCAAATCCGTCCAGTCGTTTTATAGCGTGAAGAAGGAACAAACACACACTCACATCGTCACATCGTCACTCACAAACTTTCGCATTTATAATATTAGTAGGATCCATTGCAATAGAATATTATTTTAAGACCGATGTAGTCTTAACGAGACATACTAAGCTTTATTACGAGCTTTAATTTAACTTGATTGAAACGTATATTGTCCGGGTGAAATGTTGTAACTCAATTTTGAAGCAAATATCTTTAACCGATTGAGCTGAAATTTAGCAGACTTGTGGAAGTTAAATGAGAATACAATAATCTGGCAGTAGAATTCTGATGGTCCGGTCAGGACCGTCTCCGCAGGACGGAACTGTTCAACGGTTGGTCTGATTGACTTGAAATTTGGTACATATACAATACACCCCCTTGCAAAAATATCAGGCATCTGTGGTTTTTTCAGATTTTTAGGCATTGAAGCTTAGAAAGTAAGCTTTTATGCACATAAAATACAAAAACCATGGGTGCCCTTTTTTTTTTGCAAGGGGGTTATATGTAAGACTGACGACATTGTAAGTACAGTTAATAAAAAAAGCTTGTATCAAAAATATTTTTTTTAGGTTAGGTTATTGTTTATGAAATAACATATATTACTAACATATAAACTTTCATATATTTACATTAGTAAAATAAAACAAGACACAGTCTGTGAACTTCTAGAACGATATCGGGTTTCGGGTACCATCGGCCGAATCTGAATCTGAATCAAGTAATCAGACCCTTAAGAGTGAGTGAGACGGCAATACAAACCCGAATGTCGTTGTGCGAACTCACAGACTGTACCTATTTGTCATCGTTTTCTGTGTTAGTCCACCAACTCTGTTAGTTATTTAGTGGCGATTTAAGTTATTTCGCTACCGTATGGTATTGCAGTTGAAAAGAGACAGAACTTACAAGAGTGAGGAAGGAGTTGAAGACAGACTGCGCCACTCCCACCCCCAACACAAAGAGGAGGGAAGTCGTGTCAAGAGCGCATGGTGTGGCGTTTGGCTGAAATAGACATAAATTATACGTTGGTCCTGCTGTACGTTAAAACAAAAATAGCCTTTCCCCAATTTAGGTACACAAGCATGAAAAATTAAGCAAGTTTCTTTACATTGACAGGCTATGATGTGAACTTTCTTACGTCAATATTCATGTCAATTTGGGCGTTGATGATGCCGCATAGTGTCAGGTCATCGACTTCCCCGGTCTCGTACATCCGGATGACCCGGTTGGCGATCGTCGGCAGCCAGGCTTGGAACGACCCAGACCTAGAAATAAGTAATATTAAAGATAGAAAGAAAGAAGACATTTATTCCTTTTTGCATTTGCATTAACAGCTTAAAACCTATTTCGGACCAGCTTTGCTGAGTTGGGACCATTTTGTGACAGTATATTTTTTCTGCTGTTTAATGTGTTTGTTTATTTATTTGATATGTTGTGATTGTCTTAAATAAACTTTTTTCTTTCTTTCTTTGGGCAAATAGGCATCCGTAGGCTTATTGTCTAACTCGCTCGCAATCGCCATCGTGTTCATTTTGACAGTTCATGTATGGGCTGACAATTGGCATCGGATTCAGCTAGCTGTCACATTCATACAAGAACTGTCAAAATGAACACGATGGTGATTGCGAGCGAGTTAGACAATAAGCCTACAGGTTTCCTCTTCAGGAAAACTGATGGCCAATCCATCTCCTTGTAACTTCCCAATCCCGTGACAGATATGCCACGTGGATGTTTGGATCCTAACGCAATCTAGTGATATTTTGTTTCACAGAAGACCCTCATTAAGAACATCTGTTGTGAAGTATCACTTTTCAGTCTGAATTTATATTTCGTTTGCAAGACAAATAGTTTGAGATATTGACAAAACTTAACAGTTGAAACATGAAGAGAACGCTCATGATGATGGTGTTCTTGAGAAGCGGTGCCTTAAACAGTGGCACTATCTGATCCTTCTTGGACAGCCCGAGAGCCCGTTGAGACATTTCTGGGGCCAGGAATTGTACCTAAAACAAACAATCCAGCTAGAAATGTCATCAGAATTCTTCAACACCCACGATCTTAGACCAACGAGCGTTACTTTTTTAACTAGCTGTTGGCCGCGACTTCGGCTGCTAGGAATTAGTTTATCGCTATCCCGCGGGTACTACGACATTTTAGCTTGTGTGTTATCCCAGGCTAAAGTCTATCCTTGTGCTAAATTTTAGCCAGATCTCTTCAGTCGTTCTGACGTGAAAGAACTACAAACATCCATACATCCTTATATACATTCCTATTCACACACTTTCACATTTATGCATAACATGAGAGAGATGGCTGCCACTACTTTGCTATCTCCGCAATATTGTGATGTCAAGTAGTGTATATAGTGGTGGTGGTGGTGGTAGTGCTGATGTTTGTGTATAGTGGTGTTGTTAGTAGGAAGAAGGATTATCTTATTTTTCTTCTTTCTTAGCTCATTTTGGATCACTGTGTCTTAACTGTGAAATTAAATACAATCAAAACAACGTGGCTTTTGACTCAAACAATTTTAATCTCGTTTTGCAAAAGCCTAAACCAAATAATGCGTACTATCCGGGAAAAAGCCATAACAGAGAAATCTCTCCCCAGGCAGGTAATTTCCCTGGAATGTTGGAAATTGTGCTTAAATATTCAGAAACTTTGAAATTTTGAGTGTTAATTGCAATCGGGCTAAGAATCAACATCTTGATGAGAAAAGTTCTTACATCCAAAACCGCTCCTTTCCCATAGTTAACCCTGTGAATAGTCTTCAAGATCCTCAAGGCCTTTTGCTCATCTCCCTTGACCAGAGCAAACTTGGGGCTGTCTTGTGTGAAGAGGTAGCAGACAGCGCAGATTAAACTTGGCAAGGAATACGACATCACCAGGAGACGCCAGGAGTTCCAGTAGATGTCCAAGCCAGGAATGTGGTAGGAGAACCTCAGCGGATTGATTGGGATGGCTAGAACTGTTATAAAGAGAATATTAGTTCCACATCTGTGTCCCGGGACTCACGCCAAATTCGCTTATCCTTATCCCTATGCAACTTTCCGAGATAAAAACCCCCCGGGAGTAACTATATCTTTACCAATTTTTTGGTTCTTACGAGTGGCGGAGATTGCCTAGCATCGTTTGGCCCGCATCGGCCGCATCCTCATTTCAAAATTCAAAATTCAAAGTTTATGTTGCAAATAGGCCGCCAAGGGTTCTTTTACATGTTTTGCATATGCTTTCTATAAAAAAAAAACCGACTAAATCGGTTCAGTGTTTTAAACGTGGAGAGAAAGACACCCGCCATTAGGTAAGAGGTAAGGTAAGTCCTTGAGTCACCTGTGGCCAGAACCAAGGGGGTGTGATGACTTTTTTGTCTATTTTACCTGCCATGACGCCTTGTGCCAGCATAAATAAGCTAGACACCATCAGTACCGCTAGGTTCCGCTTCGCCATTGGGACGCTCTCACTCAGCAGCGTCACGGACAGTGAGTATGCTGCAGACGCCCTGGAAAATTACAACGGCTTTCTATTTTTAACCGACTTCAAAAACCGATTGTCTGTAAAATCGGTTTACGGACGATAGGTTTTACGTGATAACGTCATAAAGAAACATTCGAACTTCTAGCTCTGACGTCACGCGAGAAGATCGTGCCTCTCTATCGCTTGCTCCGTATTTAAACTACACCGTTTTGACACAAATCCACTTTATTCTTCGAACTAAACACAAAATAAACATACGAGGTACATTAGTTATACCGCCATGATCTTAACGTAACTAGAGAAAAACAACAAGCGAGTATTCAAGAAGTGCATCCCAGCGCCATCTAGCGATGCATCTTGGGATTAACCTTAATATTACTAAACATCCCGCGGCCCAAGGACTACATTGATACATGCGTCCTTTAGAACGTGGAAGAGCCTAAGCACATAACAATAGAAATCAAAGAACTAACACTAAGTGAGGCAAGAGCCAATCTTAAAACTAGGATGCGGAAGCATCAAGAGGCAGAGGGCAAATTTTGCTAACAGGTCTTTTAAAAACATGGTTCTTAAACCGTAAGGAAACCACTCGAGTTATGCCATCTGCGCCGGGGTGCTTCGCCACGACTCGACCCAAAAGCCATTTGCCCGGAGGAAGGCGATCGTCTTTAACCAGAACAACAGTTCCAAGTTCTATATCGGGTTGATTTTGGGACCATTTGTAGCGGTGCTGCAACATGGTGAGATATTCGGATTGCCAACGACGCCATAGGCTTTGGACCATACGTTGTACCTTTTGCCATCGATTAAGGTACTGAGGTTGAGCATCTACTACTCTTTCTTCAGGGATTGCAATGGGAGCTTCTCCGATCAGAAAATGACCGGGAGTTAATGGGAGCTCATCATCATTGGAGCTCATCAAGGTAAGTGGACGAGAATTTACACAAGCTTCCACCTGAGTGAGAAGGGTGTCAAACTCTTCGAAGGTTAGGCAGGATTCGCCAATTACTCGTTTAAGGTGTCCCTTGACTGATTTGACACCGGCCTCCCAAATTCCACCAAAATTTGGGGCACCAGGGGGCATAAAATGCCATGTAGTGTGGTCGTTCGCCAAGAGTTGTGCAATTTCTTCAACTACGGAGGATTTGCTAGTTTTGAACATTATATTCAATTCTTTGGAGGCACCCACAAAATTGGTCCCACAATCACTCCATATGTCCTGGCAGTGCCCACGTCGAGCAGTGAAACGTTTAAATGCTGCCAGGAAAGCAGCACTAGACAATGAGCTAACCAGCTCTAGGTGAATGGCCTTTGTGACCATGCAAAGAAAAACACTAATGTAACCCTTACAAGTTTTGGTGCATCTACCAGAGTACAGTTTCAGGGTAAATGGACCAGCATAGTCAACACCACTCGACAGAAAAGGACGTGATGGTTGTACTCTGCACTGTGGTAGATTCCCCATCAATGGCGCAGCAGGTTTTGCTTGCTGACTAAAACATGGTTTACAAAGTCTAATAACCTTTTTCACAAGGTGTTTTGCGCCAATAATCCAGTATCGTTGGTGGATGAGATTAAGCATCAGAGCGTTTCTACCATGTAAGGTTCTTAAGTGCGCATCTAAAACAATCAGTCTAGCTAGGTTGCAAGTCTGCAGAAGAATGACAGGTGATTTCATATCAAATGGTATTTGAGCATTAACCAGACGTCCACCAACTCTAAGAATTTTTTCATCATCCAGAATGGGGTTTAAAGTGTGAAGCTTACTCTTTTTAGGAACAACCTTTCCTTGTTTTAATAAATTGATCTCATGTTCGAAAGACATAGATTGTGACAAACGGATGCACACATTCCGTGCATTTTTTAATTCATTTGAAGTGAGGTATGTAAGCTTTGAATTTTCTTCATCATTTAGTTTTCTATTTTTACATAGGTTGACAAATCGGAAGCAATAAGCAGTCACGCGAATAAGTCGAAGGAGACTGGAGTATCTATTTAAGTATGTACTAGCTTCATTTTCCGCGACACACACATGACTAACCTTCGCTTTCGGTTTCATTTCTAGGGTAGTTTCTGGTACATCAAAGTTAGGATAGCTAATCGCTTCAGATTCGCGTAGGAATTGTGGACCCTCCCACCATAATTGTGACTGCTCAAGATCTGCAGGACTGACGCCTCGCGATGCACAGTCCGCTGGGTTGTCTGCAGATTTGACATGATGCCATTGACTACTGTTTGTGACGTTAAGAATTTCAGTTGTACGATTACCAACAAACGGTTTCCACGTGTTAGGACTTTTACGGAGCCACGACAGAACTATAGTGGAATCGGTCCAAGGAAAAATACAGTCGTCATCAATATTTAAGCTTACTTTAACAGTTTGAATCAATTTCGCTAACAGGACTGCCCCGCAGAGTTCAAGACGCGGCAAGGAGATCTGCTTAACAGGAGCGACTTTAGTCTTAGCTGCAACTAAGCTCACCTTGATCTCATTGTCTGTGATGACTCTGGTGTAAACCACCGCGGAGTAGGCGACACTGGAGGCATCGCTAAATCCGTGCAACTCAACTTTAACAATTGTATTACCAGTGCCTAACCAGCGTGGAAGCAGAATGGGATTCATATTTTCAAAGTTATGCAAGTAATTGATCCATTCAGCTTTCAATTCAGAGTTAAGTTCGTCGTCCCATCCAAGGCCGGCCAGCCACAGCTTTTGCATAAAGATTTTCAATACAATTACGACAGGAGCTAGCCAACCTAAAGGGTCGAACGTTTTTGCAATAGCAGATAAAACATTTCGTTTGGTGATAACGTTGTTATCACAGGACAAGTTTACCATTAGTTCAAAAGTATCACTTTGTGGTTTCCAGGCAATGCCTAGAGCTTTAAGCGAATCATCCATTTTTATATTAACAACACTTTTCAAAGCCTTATTGGCATCAGGGATTTCACTAAGCACTGTTTCACTATTAGAGGACCACTTGTGTAGGAGAAAACCGCCGCGTTTAAACAGCTCGGTCAAACGCCTTTGTAGAGTGAGAGCGTCTTCTTCAGTGGATGAACCCGTCATCAAGTCATCCATGTACAAATCAGTTTTCAGGATCGCAGCTTCAGGAAAGTCTTCGCGCTCGTCATCAGCGAGTTGATGCAAGGTTTTTATGGCAAGATACGGAGCACATGAAGTACCGTAGGTGACGGTAAGTAAACGATATTCTTTTATGTCTTCGTTAGGTGTCTCCCGCCACATTATTCTTTGATAATCTATATCTTGCTGTGAAATGAGTATCTGTCTATACATTTGTTGGATATCAGCAACCAAGCAAAAGTTATGCTGTCGCCACCTTGTGACTAAATCTCGGATTTCTTGTTGCAGGGGTGGACCGATCAGCAGTTCTTCGTTTAATGAATTTCCGTTTGCAGGTTTGGCGCTTCCATCGAAGACGACACGCAGTTTGGTACTAAGGCTGGACTCTCTGATTATTGCGTGGTGAGGTAAGTAGTAAACCTTTTCATTTTTGTGTTCTTTTTCAGGTACAACTTCCATGTGACCGAGCGACTCATACTGCCTCATGAATTTGCAGTATTCTTCCTGAAACTCCGGTTTGTGTTTAAATCTCTTTTCCATCTGAAGCAAACGATTGAGAGCTAAAGATCTGGAATTACCTAAGTTTTGTGTATCTTCGTCTTTGAAAGGTAAGCTAACCTTGTATCGACCATCAGCGGTCCGAGTGTGAGTTTTCATAAAATGCTCTTCGCACTGAGTCTCCAATTGTGAAAGAGGTTTCTTATTAGGTAAGTATTCATCGATCTCCCAAAACCGTCGGAGCAACTGATCCACTTCTACTTGAGTGTGCATGACGACGACATGGTGTGATTTGGCATCAGTTTGTGTAATCCGTCCGGATATTAACCAGCCCAAACGTGAGTTGAGAGCTAAGAGTGAGTTGTGTTTTCGTATTCCATCAAGAATTATGTGAGCGTGCACGTCTGCACCAAATAGAACATCAATAGACCCTGGCTTGTGGAAGTGTGGATCTGCAAGTTCAGACTGATCAAATGTAGGCCAAGTATCTGCTGGAAATTCTTGAGAAGGTAATAACGAAGTAAGTCGCTTGAGGACGTACGCCTCGGCGGTAAGTAACTGTGAGGAATCTCGTACAGCGTGGAACCTTAATTTTACCATGGATTTGGTTGTGAGTGTAGCACTTGATATGCCTGTGATTTTACCATTGACTGAAACACGTTCGAGGTTAAGCAACTGAGCCGCGGCTTCGGTGATAAATGACGCTTGAGAACCCTGGTCAATCAGTGCTCTCAGGATTATTGTATCATTGTTTCTTGACTGTACTGCAATCTGAGCAGTAGCTAAAATGACTTGTTCATTGTGAACCTCAGCTTTTGCCGTTACAGTTGGTGTCGATGAACTAGTTTCAGGTTTAGGAGCAGGATTGTTAGTGTCAGGCGCTGTTGTATTCTTGCTCAGGGTGGTGGTGTGCAACAGAGTGTGGTGACGGCGGTTACATTTTCTACAAGTGGTGCTCTGTCGACACGTATTCACTGAATGACCCTTTACAAGGCAGTTAAAGCAGATGCCATTCTTCTTAATAAACTCCTGCCTCTCAGGAACATCTAACTGAGCGAAGTCCTTACAATGGCAAATGTCATGATTTTGTGCGCAATAAGTGCATCCGCTGTTTACTTCTGTGACAAATGTTTTCACATGTGCTGGTTTGTGCGGCGTAGTTTTCGTAACCAAGTCTCGTTTAGGCGGTGAGTCTTTTTTATGCGTTGTGGTTATCATTTCCATAGATCGGAAACGACTTTCTAAGAATGAAGACAAACGTTCAAATGTGGGTATATCTTGTGACGCTCCAAGAGAGTGTTCCCATTGTTTGTGTGTTTCTATGTCCAATTTGGAAACAACTAAGTGAACAACGATCGCGTCCCAGGTTGAAGTGTCAACCTCGAGATTGTCTAAAGAATTTAAACATTCCTTTGTGTTGTCCAAGATGTCTTTCAAACTTTTAGAACATTCTGTGCTCATTTTCTTTTGATTTATTAAACGGCTAATTATTGTTGTAACAATCATGCGTTTATTATCATATCGACTTTCGAGAGTTTTCCAAGCTTTGTCGTAATTAGCCTCAGTAAGTGCAAAATGCTTGAGCAATTGCTCCGCTTCACCCGTTAAACTCGTTTTTAGATAATGATATTTCTCAATTTTAGAAATACTTTCGTTTTTACATATGAGGGACGTAAACAAATCCTTGAAACTCATCCAATCTTCATAATTACCGGAGAATTTTGGAATCGATATGTGAGGAAGTCTGGTTTTTACTACAGCGGGTTCGTTTTCAATAGTTCTGTTCAAAGAATTCGAGCTCGTTTCGGGTTGAGTTAATTCGCATAAGGAATCTTTGATTAATGTCATAAGCTCTAAGTACACCTCTTCAGTAGCATCGAAACTACTAGTTGGATCAAATTCAAACTGTAATAAGTCACTCGGCGTAATCGTTGTAGTAATCGAGTCATGTTGCCGTTTATATTGAATCCAATAATTTTCTAATGTTTCTGCTCGAGTTTCTAAATATCCGCGTGTATACCGAGATCTTGATGTTTTCTTCATGTTAGTATATAACTTCAGTATTCTATCCGACAATGCCCTTTGTAAGTAACAGTGTTGTGCCATTTTAACACTAAAATGTTTTCAAACAACAAAAAGTTTGCTTAAATGATCACTTAGTATCAAGTAGAAATGTATGTTTTAACTAATGTTTAACACCATAAGTTCATACACAAAGTATACAAAACGTTGTTAAAACAACAAAGTCTTGGTATGTAAATGTTCGGTTTGTAATATTTTACGAGTCCAACACTGTTTACTGTACTATTGTAAGTACCGTTATAGAAGCGTATTGTCTTTTTTGACGTAGTTCTAATATTAAATCGTCGATTTAATATGTATAATTCACTGATGCACAGAACCAAAGTTAATTTTTATAGTCAAGTCTTACCCACTCGCAGTACCTTTTATCACTTACGCACTTAGTCACTTTAATTGTTAGTTCATATCACTATTTTGTTACACTGTTTATATAAAATTCGATTCGAAAGGACCACTAATATTTAAACTACACCGTTTTGACACAAATCCACTTTATTCTTCGAACTAAACACAAAATAAACATACGAGGTACATTAGTTATACCGCCATGATCTTAACGTAACTAGAGAAAAACAACAAGCGAGTATTCAAGAAGTGCATCCCAGCGCCATCTAGCGATGCATCTTGGGATTAACCTTAATATTACTAAACACTCCGCGTTCTCGCTTGCACACTCTGACGTCACGCGGAAGATGACAATGAGTCATGCTTTTTCGTGAGTGCAGCCGGCGTTCATCGATTTATAACACAGACCACCTACCCCAGAGACATGCCATCTTTACGAATTTCTAAGCAAACACTTCTGCCGACGTTGGCGGAATGCGACGTAAGCGGGCGGCAGGGGTGACGTCACGGAAGAGATGAGGGCATGTCGATATTGTATATCGATAAGTTACTGGCCGGTTAGATTTTGGGAGCAATGTGCGCTGGTGAAGTGATAACTTGGGAGGGTAAACCGCTTTGTTCAAACAACTCCACCAGTGACGTGACAAACAACTATCCAACCGCGACTATTTTCAAACACAATTTACTAGGAACGTAACATATCTTCACTCTGTTAATTATCATTGGTCTTATTATCATAGTTGATTCACGTCGCTTAACACGAGTGAAAAAAATTACATGACAATCTATTCCGAAGTTTCAGTGTCAAAAGCTATTAAATAGACAAATTGACGAACGAAATCATTTTAATAACTTCATACTGTCTAGTAATAAGTTTTACGTGAATTAAATCAATCACTTAATGAAATGATTGTAAAAGTAATTAGTAAACAAGATTTTGATTATAACTTGAAAGACAATCAAATTGAATGAATGAATAATATCGATACGGCTTGGTTGCATCTCTACTTACGCATGACGTTAAAATGCAAGAAAGAGATGTAATGCGACGCACAGCGTGCTAAACAAGGACAAACATAGACTTGGTACTTATTAGCGAACAGTGTTATTAGAGCTCCGTGATTTTTTGTTATTAAGGTATTATATTATTAAACTTTGAACTTACCGATGAAACGTAATAATAATATTATCCTTCTTGTAATTATTTTTGCGGCAGTCGCTTTCACACCACCTTACAGTGCAAACTGGCATTTTTTTGTATTTTACTAATGTAGTTTTTAGGTCACAGTAACACGCTGCTTACGGGTCTGTTTCCTGGTCACTACTGAATGAGCGCGCGTTTGCGTTCGAAGTTATAGGCGCAATTGCGCAAATAGGATCCAGAAAATGCCGCCATGTATTACAAGTCTAATGGGGTAGGTGGTCTGTGATTTATAAGACGTCAACAAAAGAGGCAGTTCTCGATGATATAGGTACCAATCAGTAATTACTTACACGAGCGATGCAATGAACTGCAGTATCATTAGCATGATCCAGTTGACCGACAAAGCGCTGATAGCATTGATCACAGCTGACGACAGGAGCGATATGAGCAGCATGCTACGCCGGCCTTTGGTGTCTCCCAGGTAGCCCCACAGTGGGCCGCCAAGGATTAATCCTTGAAATGCAAATAAAACTAAATAACCCGGCCAAATTCGAGTCGGATTCATACGCCACGCGGTCGTCAATATATATGACCCCCAACAACATTCAACTCGAACCGAGCCGTGGCAGGTAGCCGAGTAGTTTGACCTATGGCCTTTCAACCAACGTATCGTGGGTTCGAATCCCGGGCTCGAGCTTCTGAGTTTTCGAATTTTATGTGTGAAATTACATTTGAAATTCACCATGAGCTTTTCGGTGAAGGAAAACATTTTGAGGAAACCGGACACATCTGCGAAGCAATTCAATGGTGTGTGTGAAGTTCCTAATCCGCACTGGGCCCACGTGGGAAGCCTTCTCATTCTGAGATGAGGCCTGTGCTCTAGAGTGGGACCTATATGGGCTAGACTTGATGATGATGATGATTCAACTCAAAATTAATTCTTCTGCATAGGAATTTGAAGATTAAGCTAGTTTGTCGTTTGTTTTTTCAGTTGCGTAGCGTCCAGAGCCTATCACTTCATTTATAGTGTGGCGTGGCTGTGATGAGGCTAAAAATGGAACTAGGTGTTACCAATTCGAGGATTAACGTACCAACGACAGGAGCCGCCACCAGCAACCCTTGCTGTCCGCCGGTGGTCTGCAGCTCGCAAGCGCTGGCCGGCACGATGAAGGTGGCTCCGTAGACCAGGCAGGCCATGGCAATGATGGCCAGTCCAGCCAACAGGGTGTTGAGGTAGCTGTACAGGCCAAACCCTGGAAGCGATGAGAGTTCCATCAAGGCCTTGGTACAGGGAAGTGTTTTCACACCACCGTAGACCCCTATCGCAATAAGGTGACACCACTCGAGTTTGAGTGACGAGTTTCTTCGGTGGCCTCGCCTATAACATGATTCCTAAGATTTTCGCCCATTCCCTCGATGGGCTTTTACCGTCGATGCGGGAAGAGAAACAAACTGGTACATTCTATGTTTTTTCTGTGCTTCTAGACCATCATGGAAGAAATCATCGATACACATGGATACACAAAAGAAAGAGATACCGAGATGATGATCTATAATACCTTAAACCTTACCTTTGATACTTTAAACAAATGAAATAAATGATTTCATTTTTTTTTTCATTAAACTTTCACGATTGCTTTAGGCAAAAAAATGCAATAAATATTCCGACAAATTGCTAAGCTCGCATGAAATAGCGATAAACTAATGATTTGCTTACCAATTTACGGTCCATAACCAGTATTGATATTTATCATCATACGTAGGTATTAACAATTTTCGCTTACCTGCTTTGTCCAAAGCGGCTTCGAACGTCATTTTCTCACTATTTTTACCCTCCATTTTTAAGTTCAAGTTATGAGCGTGATACGCTTAAACATAGCCTTCCTTGTGTATTTCGCCGCGGTCATGTAATAAACACAACACTAATTTAAATAAACATTAAATTATTTTGTTTATTTTTCATTAATGCGATTCTTAAATTGTGTTGACTACACGGTGACTGGCATCAGAACGTGTGCGAAAAATTATTGAGCGTAATTATCTATAATGTGCAATATAATTTATTTACGGGGGGGCTATTCTCGTATCACGTTTAGAGTACAATAAAACGCCAATAATGGAGATAGTGCAATCCCAAGCCGTAAATAAAGTTGCGTGATACGTCGATGATTTTCTCGGACAAAAAACTTTAGTACATTTGATACAGAGTTTAAAATGGTAATAAGCGGATGTATTGACATTCACGTGTCTATCAACAAATGATTGGATATAAATGATGTAGTAGGATAGATTAATAAGTAGATTAACGTGACGATTTCTTCTTTTAGGGCCTTTGTTCCTTATAGCTACGCAAATAACACTATTCTACATTCCAATCAATTTTTGGGCAATTTCATTAAAAATTGTACACTCAACTTTTTTCTGGGCTTTTGTTTTATTGATTTCAGATTCAGAAAAAGCCGTGGTAGTCTAGTTCTAGTGGTTTGAGCAGTTGCCTCTCAAGCAGAGGGTCGTGGGTTCGAATCCCGGGCTCGCACTTCAGAGTTTTTTGGATTTTATGTGCGATATCTCTTTAGAAATTTACCAAGAGCTTTTCGGTGAAGGAAAACATCGCGAGGAAACCTGCACACAACCGCGAAGCAATTCAATGGGTGTGTGTGAAGTACCCAATCCACAGTGGGCCCGCGTGTGAACTATAGCCCAAGCCCTCTCATTGTACGAGGAGGCCTGTGCCCAGCAGTGGGACGTATATAGGCTGGAGATGATGATGATTTCAGAATGAGAGGGCTTGTCTTTCTTTAATGGAATATACTTAATTCAAAATTCCAGACTTCCTACACTATTCACACTCTTTAGTATTAATAGAAAATGGTGAAAAAGACAATAGGAATGAAAAATCAGACATTATAAACAGTTATATTTATTAGCAGTACTCAGTTCAAATCTTACAATAATCTTAATTAAACTAATACTAAATTCTAACTATTTGAATCGTGACGCCCTATAAACGTTTTCACAGTACGTACTTTTTTTTCATTGAACATTGATATTAATTACCATAGTGTAATAACAGCAAATAGCGAGGTAACTCTTTTCAAAAAATATCACGCCATGCTATAGTAACACAATGATTGTGACAAAGCTCCACAGTGGGTCACGAATTCACGATCCAAATGGCTTGTCTGTCAAGCATGAATTATTTATATAGCACCTTGTTACATATTGAAATATGAAAATTTAATTTAAACTTGCTGTAATCAGTTCCTCACAAGCGTTTAAAAAAGTTTAAATCTAACTTAAACTATCAGTTTTTCTTCAGGTACATTGATACAAATAAAGATGGGAGACCAGCTCCTTTCAAACTAGTTGAGTTCAAATATTTCAGTCGTATCAAGATAAATATTATACAAGTATAAGAAAATAATGATATTTTCGTACAAAATAATTAATTATCAAGAGGTAAATATTTATCTTTAATTATTGGATAACCCGGAAGAAGGCGTACTTCGTGGCTTAGGAATCTCCGGACATGGTTCAACCTTAGCACAAGTTCACTGTTCCGAGCTGCTGTGTCAAAAGTAAAGCTAGCGCTGATGATAGCCGACCTCCGGTAGGAGATGGCACCTCAAGAAGAAATTGGATAAAACGTAATTAAATCAGACACAGTAAGTAAAAGAAATGTATGAAAATTTCTTTTTCGTTATTAACAAGTAATAGACTAAGGGCCTTCGCCAATGTCTATTAAGTTTCAGTTGTCTTTAGTGTCACTTATATGTGATGACGTCTCTGTCTGTTTCGTAGTAATAAATAGAGACGGAATCATAGAGCGATGAAACAGGCCCTTAGTAAGTAAAATTAAATTATGTAGGTATGCAAATTTTTGGCATGTTTAAAAACTTACTTCTTTCTTTTTCTTCCTCATCTTAAAATATATACATACTCTTAACCCTTTACCTACGGGGACCTGTGAGCCCAGTCACTCCTCAATACGGGCATATTTTGGCTTACTTACGTACTATACTTCCTATTACATAGACATAATTATGGTCTATTTTTGTCAGAAAAAAAATCTCTCCCGACAACTATAGATGCCACTCGTACTTGAGCGGTACTGCCTTACTGGCAACTCTGGTTGACACCCGTAGGTAAAGGGTTGAATTCAAGACGTGAATTTCATCCGTATTCCTTTGGTAATTGGCTGTTGAGAAATTCTCAAACATTCCATGAAACTAAGATATTTTGCGTAGTTGCATGGAAGATAGAGCTTAATGGACCATACTCAGACAGTCGAAGCGCTCAATTTCTAAAGTTATTGCACTTAATACTTTCTTTGTTTACAACTTGGTTTGCTCATATTCTTTCACTACCTTGTCCTTTGGTAGTAGCCACGCGAATCCAACAGCACCTGTGAATAGAATTAACAAATTAACAAAAATCAACGACTCATCAAAACTCATTCCACATTTGCTAAACACATACAATTTATTTTTTATAGAGCCATTATAGAGTTCAAAGATTCATATGACTCTAAAAGTTTACTTAAAGTTATGAATGCAAAACTAAATGCTGCCAAAAATGTTAACTTACTTAGCAGCAAGACGGACCACACGTAGAAGGTAGTTTCACAATTCGCTGTAATGAGAGCACCAATAGCATTGACTCCTAAGAACGCACTCGATCGGCCGAGCATGACCGACAGACATGACGCCGTGCCCCTGTAATAATTTAAGATACAATTTAGTTTAAGCAACAAGAAGACACGATACTTAATCATGGCTTGAAGAAAACAGAAGGAAGTTAACTTAAAGTTTAAAAAGTTCATTAGTTTTATATTTCTAAGTTTCATACATTCAGAACAAAAATTGTAACTAAAGAATCCATTCCCTCTAAGTTTGGATTCACTATTCACTCCTCTGTATGTTCCCAGAGTAAATCAAGCAGAGAGTGTTTATTTGAGTAAATGTGTGGTAAACTAACCTTACGGACGTTGGATAGAGCTCCACGAAGTAGACGCTTAGGATTCCCATCGAGAGAGCACACAGCAGGAACATAAAGAAGAAGACTCCACCAGCGATCGGCACTGGCACCACATTAAGTAGAACTGCTGCCAATGCTGACATGGAAATGATGCCCATCATGGCCAATCGCTTCCTGGCTTCGCAGGTTAGAGAGAGAACCAGGTTGGCAGAACTTGCCACAGCACCGTACGTTATAGCTGAGAGCAGCGTCGTCTTTTGGATTGTGTCGTTGCAAATTTCCGCAGTAGTCTGAAAAAAGTATGAACATTAAGCCAGTAAAAAAAGCTAGACCTAAAAAGACTTAAGCAAATATCATCAGCATAAGAAATATGTATGTATGTATGTAAAACTCTTTATAAATATCTTTATATTTTTTATTATTTTTTTCTAAATATCGTTATATTTAAAGTAAATAGTGAATAAGATCGCGTCAGTCTTATTTATTATGATGTATCTTAAACTTATTTACTTTAATGTTGCCAGTGTTGATACGGTGTGAGAATATGAATCACCAACACAGCACATACTAGGTATTGTGAAATTAAAATCGCATTACGACGCTACTGCAGTTTCAAATTGCCAAAATGAAGATGAGACAAAGAAATAAGCAAACTTTACTTACAGTGCTGTTTTCGGAGACGATGAAGCTATTCGTGGAGTATCTGATGACATTGCAGAGGTTCATGTTTTCACCACCCCCGGATTCCAGCACCGAGAACAGGTTGTTCATTATGTAAGGCAGCCACATGACAAAGCCGCTTCCACTGGAATAAAATACGAAACAATCAGTTACATTGAAACAGAACTGCGTATACATTGGACATTGTGAACAATACAAAATTTCAGGATATTTGGAGAGCGTTCTATGGAGATCCTTAAGAAACATTGGATACCGATATATTGCTCTTATTTCATCAAAAATAAAACGGGATGAAACAATGAAGATCTATTAGAAAGTAGATGAAGGTACAATTACTCAATGGCAGCATCACAATACTTACGTCATGTAAATAACGACAACTAAGTAGAATAGTTTGAGGGTGTTCTTTAGCAGAGGAGGGCGGAAGACAGGCGCGGTCTGTTCCCACAAAGCTCTGAAGAATGAACCCTGGCTTGCTGATGACTGGTCTTCCGCATCCTGCACCAACTTCGTGACCTTTACAGAAAATTACAGTTATCAAGTACCGAAGAGATCAGTTCGGAGTAACAGATGAAAATGCCAGTTCTTTTTTAATCTGGTCCGGAAAAACTACTAACTTGAATCTATGATTTGAAAACAGGTAGGTTGGAGCATAAACTTCACAGTCCCTCGACAATTTGTTTAATTGATACGACGTACGTATATTACTGAACAAGATAGTTGTTTTCTTTATCTATTTAAGTTAACCTGTAGAAAAATGAAGCTAGTTGAGTGAGACAGAAATTCATACTTACAGGAAAATCATTGGCGTCCTTTCCAGTGTTAATAGAGTAAATGTTCTTCAAAACGTTCAAGGCATCTTCATATCTGGACCTGGAAACCAGGAACTTGGGGCTCTCATGGAACAGCTGCAGCAAGCAGGCCGTGGCTGCGCAAGGCAGAGAGAGTACCAGGGCCAGGAGTCGCCAAGGACGGTAGGTGATGCCCAGGAATTCGATGGGGTAAGAGAACTCCAGAGGTAGAATTGGATAGGCGAATACTGTGGAAAAAGTAAAAAACATGCTTTAAAAAATAAATTTTATGCTGAAAACTTTCCAATTTTCCAATACACGAAACAGACGAACAGAGAGACAGAGATTCCCAGCCGTGTCGCCTTAACATGATTCCTATTATTCCCTCGATGGGTTATTACAATCTGCGAGGTAAAAAGCAGCTAGTGCATTATTTTTTCTTTGTTCCCAGCATGGAAAAAAAGTTACTTTCACATTTATAATGTTAGTAAGGATTACGAGTACCAACCTGCAGCGACTGCCTGCGCGCACATGAGCGAGCATGTGCAGAGCAGCATGGCGCGGCCGCGCGAGCGACTGGAACAGCTCTCACCAAGCAGTGTGTATGCGCTGGAGTTGCTCGCCGATGTGCTGTGGCAACAAAGCACAGGTGAGAATTGAAAGCGAAAGTTGCAGAATTTCCTAGTGAAGGGGGTGGATTTACATTTTTTAAATGATAATGGGATTGAGTTTGACCTTACTTAAAAATAAGTAAGTAGGTATTAATGGATACTAAAGTTGAGAAATAGTAATTTCATTTATTCTTTAAGTTTATAAATAAACGATTGTTTTTCGATTGCCGCGCTTTATGGCTATACGCGACAAGCGTCCCCCCAATGAGACCACAGGGAGTCCCACCTAACCTCCGACTAACTTTCACGCTTTCATGTGCCAATTAGTAGCGTGTGGCAACATCTATCTCAACTTTAATAATCATTTAATTAATTCTTTGTGAAACTAAATTACATACTAAGTCGATACCAGAATAAAGTGACTTGATATTGTGGGAAACAGGCCAGGGGCCTTACCATGATGTCTTAATGCGATTCAGTTTAGGTTCGCTCGCTGTCAGATTCATACTAAAAGTGACAGCTAAAACTTGAACTGAGTCGGAATTAGGACGTCACGGTAAGGCCCCAGTATTCAGAGTTGAGTAGGTACAACATTCCAGTAAATCCAAAAACAATATTTGATAACAAGTATGCTAGTTACGTATAGTATCAAAAATGTACACTACAACATAGATAGAAGATCAGTTACTATCAAAAGATTAAAACATCAACACATTATTATCAGTTATGGCACTATAAATTCTATTACTACCAGTTCCGCACCCCTGTACAATGGCAAATAAAGTTTATTTTCACCCAGATAAGATACCGGGGAAATTCGACCTACGTATGTTTGTTCACTATTATTCTTTGTGTACTCTTCCATGACGGTAAGACTAAGATCTTCTATAAAAAGAACGTGGGAATTCCATTTATTTTTGCACTGTCTATCTTCTTTATCTTTTAATTATACAATACCGCATGATTAGTGATGACACAGGTTTTAAACGGAAGCAGCAAATAGTTGAAATGACGTCAACACTGTTGTTATTCGATTAGATATATTAAAATAGCTTGCGAACTTTCCCACTGACCAAAAAAAATGATATTACGTTTCCCACCAAGGTTAGTACCTAGTCTAAGATCCTTAAAAAATCACCTTGTCTCGTCGTAATATATAATTGGATGGAAAATATTTTTAAAATATACATGTGTTTCAAATTCCAAACAGTTTCAATAACATTAATCTTGAAGTGTATACAGCCAACTAATTTGAATCCTAAGACAATGCTCATCAAATGATGTAAATGGCACTATGACAAAGTTCTGCGGTGGCCTAGGAAAGAAATAGGTTGGCTGTTAACACAGGCTTGTTTTTCGTACTTACAACGTCGAAGATAACAGCTTCAACACCATCATCGTCTTCCAGTCAGGGGACAGGCTGCTGAGTGCTGCGAACACGAAACCTATGGACATGGACAGCGAGAGGGTCAGCCGTCGGCCTTTCGTGTCCGCAAAGTAGCCCCACAACTGGGCGCCAGCTACCACACCTGCGAAAAAACATCAATTGTAAGAGCAGTTCTGCATAGAATTATTTAGCGAAGTCTGAGACCAAATGAACGAGAGACATTAGTATAGAACGCACTTGTAGGGCGAGTCGTACTTTAAGGTGGCCTAATTTTTTTCGTTTTATTTGGTCTGAGGCTGATATGTTTTGTTGCAACTATCCAATGTTGATGTTGGTGCTAAAAATCTCAGTAACTGTCAGTATTGGTAGACCTCAAAAATGTGTTTTTGTTTAGCAACACCAGTATTTTTTTTTTGTGTCCACGTGTTAGTAGTGAAGTTTCATCGAATTATCCTTAGGTAAATAATTATTTTTGCTCGATTAAACCGCTACTGCAATTGATTTGAAGGCAATATATAGGACGCAACAATTATGTAACATGAGTTTAGATCTTGGAGATTTGATGTTATTACATAAAATCCGGCAGTTTCCGTGAGATAATGTGCTGCAAGGATATTTGACCGATAAGCGGAGTTAATGACACTAATAGAACCGTTGAGTCATAATTATACTTCAGTAAAGTTCGAGATTTCTGAACAACAGGAACCAGTAAATCTCGGACTAATATCGTACCAGTCAAGAAAGCACCAAAACACCATTTTAATGTCCACATTCCGGTAATAAGTAGATTAATTTATAGTACGTCTTATGTCGCGCTTCATCTGACTACTGGTTTGAATTTAAATTTTTATCTTCCTCTCTTATAACGAACTAATATTTTACTAGTACCAATCACATTGAAGAACTGGCCACTCACCGCAACAGACCAAGGCAAGGGCAGTGGAAGCGTTGGGGGCTTTTGCTCAGCAGTGGGGCACAAATGGCTTTTCAAATAATAATAACTATAATCGTTATCCTTACCAGCTAAAGGAGTAGCCGTCAGTAGCGCTCTCTTCTGCATATCAAGGTCAAGGTCGCAGACTGCGGCTGCCACCACGAAACTGGTTCCGAACAAATCCAACCCCATGGCTTGGAGGGTCCAACTGCATATCAGTAGCAGGCTGAAGTTGTACTTGCCAAAGCCTGAAAGAGTAACACACTTAGACGCATTTTTCTTCTATATCAACTCGAAGACGTTCACTGCTGTCTGCTGATCTCTTAGAACAAGCATAACGAATGTCTTTTTAATGCAATACGGAGGACAGATGAGCGAGTGGGGTACCCAATATCAAACAATCACAAGTGCCCATCTTTATGGACACTATTGCCACCTAGTTGCCAGCCCAGCTAAGGTAAATTACGAGTACATCGTGTTATCAGTTGTTTCACTAATTGACTAACTGCTTCTTAAGGTGTTCGTAAGATGGTAGCGAGCAAGCACCACTTAAATGAGTCTTCGCTCGCGCGGTGCAGGGGCGTGAGAGAGGACTCATTGAAGCTCTATAGTTAGCGACACTTGTTTAGTTCTGGTCATAGCTTTTTATTAATACGAGTATAATGAACTAGATGTAATGTTCTATTTCCTAGTCAATATTATGCATACAAACAATAAATGCGAAGAATTTGCACAAGCTTGACGTCGTGGCACCGACCTTCCTGAACAAATGGTAAAAGATAAGAGCGGAATGCAAGATGTTCGCTGCAAAAGCGGTTATGTTTACTATGGAGCCATGGCAACAGTAGGCTTATTGTTTAACTCGCTCGCAATCGCCATCAGTTCATTTTGACAGTTCATGTATGGGCTGACAATTGGCATCGGAATCAGCTAGCTGTCACATTCATACAAGAATGGCGATTGCGAGCGAGTTAGACAATAAGCCTACAGGTTGCAATTACAAAAACTGTGCTCGTTAGACGGAAATGAAATGAAAACAAAATTAAAATCAGAAGTGGGCGATGTCGGTTAAATTATAAAAAAAAAGAACACGAACGGCGATCGTGAAAAAGTAAGTAAGTAAATGCTTTATTGTACAAATATAAAGAAAAGAAACAAACACAATTCACAAAAACGAACAGAGGCCTTACCATGACGTCCTAATTCTGACTCACTTCAAGTTTTAGCTGTCACTTTTAGTATGAATCTGACAGCGAGCGGACCTAAACTGAAACGCATTAATACGTCATGGTAAGGCCCCAGATATTTAAAAGTACCAACAGTTAATAAGAGGTTAAAAGTTTGACTTGTTACGAAAAGCTTAAACGCTCTTATGTGAGTAAACTGACCAGTATAACTGAGAGCCTCGTCTACTGACGTCATGATCCCTGGCTTCTTCTTCCCCACCTCCACCTCCATTGTATTGTTGTTGCTAATTTCTTTACACATCTTGTATCTGCAACAAAATATAAAATGTTTAATGTTACAGTCCCTGGGCGACCGAGCTTTGCTCGATTATTATTTTTTTGTAAATCGTGTTTTTTGGAGATTATAATCTCACTAATAATGTCACAAAAAAGAAAAAAAAAAGGAAAAAGATACTCTTTCATCTGGACTCGGTCGTCTAACCTCACGACCGCCCGATTTCCACCTGAGCTATTACAAGCTTTTTGAATATGGTGAAATTGTCCTTTGTATTCTAATAACTTTCTAACAGTTTTGCATTGCCTAAAAACACGGATAAAACTTTTTATTTTAAATGAAACCTAGCTAGATCGATTTATCGTCCCAAAAACCCCCTGCATACCAAATTTCATGAGCCTAACGTATCTTACCTTAGGCTAAACAAAGACAAAGGACGCGTTTAACATGATTGTGGGCGTAGATGGAAAGGGGAGTCAATATTGTATTAATTTTTATTTGCTTATGTGCAATATAAAGTTACTATAGGTACTCTATATGTGGGTGGGTGGGTGGTTGTTTTTCAAAATTGACCACATACACTTTTTTCCAGAATGTAAATATTTTGAGGTTTCCTTACTCAGAATCGTTTACCTTATCGATTCTCGTACAAGAAAAAATGTGTCCCAGATTTTAGTATGGATTTTTTTCCTGTTCGTCACGTTCCATGAAACCCACTCTATATAAAAAAGTGACGATCTGGAATGGAAATTTTGGGACACATTCTTTCTTGTCTATGGATCGATAGAGTAAACGATACTGAGTAAGGAAAACTCGAAAAAGTTTAATTTTGGAAAAAAAAATCATATGGACTTTTTTTGGAAATTATGCTCTTTACCGACACGGGATCTGTATTATACAGGTGTCCCGTAAATAATACGATAAACTTAAAGTGAAGATAGGTAGGCAAGGTCATCTATGAAAATAAAAAAGACCGGCCAAGTGCGAGTCGGACTCGTCAGAGGAGTCCGACGGCTCCGTACAAATTCAGCAAATGAAAATATAAAATCCAGTATAGGCAGAGACCGCTCTTAAGCATAACGTAGGCAGCGTGTGGTCAATTTAAATTCGTAATCTACTAGCATAGACAGACATAAAAAGTAAGATTTTTAGATTAAATTCAGTAATTTTGTGCTACCTCCAGACCAAATTTCTAATTTCTAGAACAACTGGAAACTGGACCCCATAGACGGACAGGAGGACTTTGTTTTTAACTTTGTTTGCTTCTTTGTTTTTAACTTTGTGTTTTAAGTTTGATCTCAATGCCTGTCTGTGTGTGTCTGTATAATAGTTTCCTTGCGGTGGTTTTTAGCAGGGATGTTATGGATATATAATTTCGGATCCGGATATGGATATGGATATTGGTAAAATATAATATCGGTTTCGGTTACGGTTATGGATATTAAATTATTTCGGATATCCGATAGTTTCGGTTACGGATATGGATATCCATAACAACACTGCTCTGCACTTCGTGCTATGACGTCGTTAGGTAGCGGGAGAGGTGTCGCATTCCAGCGGAGTGCACAGTTAATTCGTACGAGTTGTAGTATTTAGTTAGACTCCGCCCTATCCGAAGCTATCCAAAACTTTTATTTCGAATATTTTTTTATTTCGGATATCCGATAGTGTCGGTTACGGATATAGATATCCATAACAACACTGGTTTTTAGCCTTAGGATCAGCTCTTTTTCAAAATGATGTAACGCATTTTTGCCATAAAATTGGATTATTAAGGATTGCATCCCCAAACAAAAGGACTCATTGTTTAAAAAACAACCTTTAATTCAATTTTGTGGCAAAAATGCCTTACATCATACCGTACCATATTATGTAGTGATGTGATCTAAAATCTAAAATCAAAATCAAAAGTTTATTTTGCAAATAGGCCGCCAGCTCTTTTACATGTATTTATTTGAAACTACCATCTTGGATACCCTTCATTGAATTCGTCCAAATTTGTCCTCAACCTTAACCTGCTAATGAGAGGAATTTTACACAATCTTATCTTGACGCAAAGATTAGCTGTTGCCAGGTAAAGGTAAGTATCAAAGATTGCAAAATTCGGAGACTGCTCATTTACTTACATAACAATTAGTCCCTGGCTGACGGAGCTTTGCTCAGTATTTTCTTTTTAGTACGTTTTTTTTAAAATGAAACCTAGCTAGATCGATTTATTGCCCCCGATACCTACCCCCTGCATGCCAAATTTCATGAAAATCGTTGGAGCCGTTTCCAAGATCTAGACTATATATATTATATACATACAAGAATTGCTTGTTTAAGGGTATTAGATAGATAGATTAACTATGCTTTAAGTATCATAGCACGGATAAAGAATTTTTCAAAATTCCCACGAGATAGGGGATAAGTTTTTTTTATTCCTCCACGGAAGCGTTTGAGTGATGTGTTTTCAAAAATTAGATCCTGAGTAGGTAATTTTGTGGTTGAAAATTAAGAACATTGCCACAGTGTAAGCGAGGTTTAATTTTATTCCCTTTTCATGCATATACCACAACCTTATAAATATATTATGGAGAAATGCCACCATCGTATCCTTTAGACCTATTAAATACAGACCAACTTACTGAATATTTTAATTTGAAATTCCTACAAAGATTTTGCGCACTAGCATGAAAGGTTAACAACCGAATTAAAACCTACAAATGTATCATAAAACCACTATTTTATTAAATGAGGCATCTGAATGTAACAGCCAGTCCAAAATAGCATATCAGTATTATGCAATATATGTATAAGGGCGCATGCAGTTATGTGATCGCCTATAACACCAGAGGTTAACAAACTACCCCTCTCTTTTGTAGGGAGTTAAAAAGGGACGCAATGCTGCGCCAGAGCGGCTTGTAGCATCTAAAATCCGGTCAAACTAGAGTTAGACTCGACACGCTGGGTTCTGTAACGTCGTACAATAGAGGTCATTAGAATCGAGGAAAAACGCTAAAAAAAATGTCCCTTGTACGATCCTCTTTTAAAATTTGAATATTTTTATTATTTGTTGCAGCAGCCACACGCTGTGATAATATCGAGTGTGTATACACTAAGGTTTAAAAGATATAGGCATATAGGACGGAAGGACAAACAACCATAGCAACAGGAGCTTTACCATGGCGTCTTAATGCTAAATTCCAATTCAGTTCAGATTTTAGATATCATTTTTAATATGGATCTTACAGTGAGCGAACCTAAACTGAATTGGAATTGAATCGCATTAAGACGTCATGGTAAGGCCCCAGGACATCGTTGTCACCCAAAAGTATGCTATCCTAAAATTAGACGCCTAGAGATCTCGCGGAGCGACAATAAAAGCACTAGGTAAATAATACTTCAAGAAGTGGTTGAATTAGTTTGACTAAACCTCCCCCCCCCCCTCCCCTATTAATAATTTTCAGGATATTTTAATTTTAACAGTGGTTGAGCTTTCCGTACATGGTCGATTTTCAAAAGGGTGACTAAATTTTGAGTCCAAAAATTACGATGAAAAATCTCTACAGGAGTGATCGATTGAAACAATTGAACGCCCGCTGAAACATCCCGGAACAATTTTAAGAAGCCTTGTCGATCCTAACTATTTTTATCCGTAGTTTTTTTAAGTACCTTATCTTAATCTAATACTCTGTTCAGACTTACGCTTTCTAAATAATCGAAGTATAAATCGTCGCTCCGCAAAGCTTCGGCGCCACCATCAGTGGTACGTAATTTTTTATTAATAAGTCTCGTTGAGAGGAGGCTCGCCTTTTATAGATGTTGTCTGCGTACGCGCCGAGTGGCGCGGTGTCGGTGTGTGCCACTTGGCGCCGAACGAACAGTGTGCTCTTGTTTCATACTGTCAATTGTGTGAAGATCAATTGGAAAACCTGACAAGACATCTTTGTTAAAGTTTTCCTCATCAGATAGCCGTAGTAGCCTAGTGGTTTGACCTATGGAATCCCAAGCAGAGGATCGTGGGTTCAAATCAGCTCGCACTTCTAAGTTTTACGGTTTTTTTTTTTCAGAATTTAACTATTAGGTATGGGTTTTTCTTACTCAGAAATTACCCTATCGATTCTCATACAAGAAGAAATGTGTCCCAGATTTTACTAAGTAGTATAGGGTACTTAATCGATTCTAAGTAAGTTAGTTAAATTCTGGAAAATAATATCATGTGGAACTTTTTTTTAAAAAAACGCTCACTTCAGTTTGGTCCTGTAATGTTAATGTGTGCAGTAATCACATAAAATATGTTGCTAGGCTGTATAATTTTACACCTTTACCCTTTGTATTAAAAAAAGGAATATGTTTATATTTTTTCCCCCGCTCTTCTGCTGTCATACAGACACACGATACGACTAAATTGTAATGTCATGTGCTATAAAAATAATATACTGTTGATGAATACTAACTCTTTTAATAAACAATAAAACATTAACATGGTAGCAGAGCGTGGTTCACGAAAAGTAAATAAAATAGTGGAACTCGGTGATACCGTGATAATCATAAAAAAAAATGTCGGCAGATAACCTAAAAACAATTGAACGCCTAATCGACGACAAATCTTTTCCAATTTGGAAATTTCAAGTAAATATCCTGTTCAAAAGCGAAGGTTTACAAAAGTACATAACCAGTGAGCTTACGGAAGATGAGAAGAAGACGCAAAATCATCTACAGAATGATGCCAAAGCCCAGCAAATAATTACAAGCACTGTTGACAAGAAACTGCTGCCAACGCTATTATCTTGTGAGAGTGCTAAACAAATGTACTATAAACTTTTGTTAATATATGAAAAACAATCCAATCAAAAGAAATGTCAACTACTACAAGAATTTTTCCAGTATAAGTTTGATGAAAACAAGACAATGACACATCACATTGGTATGTTGGAAAATTTTGCATACCAACTCAACAGTTTAAATGAGAAAATCAATGAGAAAATGCTTGTGTCAAAAATATTGTCCACACTGCCAGATAAATATAAAAACTTCATCACAGCCTGGGAATCATCTCAGTCGTCCGAGCAAACTCTAATAAACCTAACCTCAAGGTTATTAGTAGAAGAACAAAGATGTACAGACAGTTCATCTCACAGCTCTGTTGCATTCAAAGCGAAGATAAATAGAAAAACCTACAACTATAAAAAACAGTGTAACATATGCAAGAAGACAAACCATGAAGAAAAAAATTGCTATTTTAAAAATAAAGAACAGTGCAAGATATGCAAAAAGTACAACCATGAAGAAAAAAACTGCTTTTGGAATAAAAATAAAGACAAGAAGAAAAACAATGCAGTGTCATTTTTCACACAAACTGAAAACTTTATTATTGATTCTGGTTGTTCACAACATATGACAAACAACCAAATATTATTAAAAGAAACAAAACAATGTTCAGTAAAAATTCAAACAGCTAAAAAGGAAAATATTTTAGACTCCAAGAAGATGGGAATAATTGAAAGTGAAAATGTCAAGTTCGAGAATGTTTTGCTAGTACCTGACCTGAAGAAAAAATTATTATCAGTAAATGCTATAACAGAAAATGATGGAGAAGTGATTTTTACAAAAGAAGAAGTCATAATAAAGAAAGAAAACAACATAATACTGAAAGGAATAAAAAACCAAAGCGGACTATACAGTATAAATTTAACAACTAATACAGAAGAAGAAGCAATGGTGTCCTGCAGAGAAGATGTAGAAGACTGGCACATACGCTATGGTCATCCTGGAAAAGAAACATTAAAAAACATCGTTAAATCAGTGGATGGTATTAACGTAACAAAAGAAGAAATAGATGCGTCACTTACCTCAATGTTGTCCCAATAGCCCGTTTAGCGGGTTATTGTGAAGGGGTGCGTTTGGGGATTTCTTCAGGGAAACAATTTACAATTTTTTACAAATTTTATTAATAAACAATAGTACCCCTACACCCTTAAGGACAATTATTTTAGTAATGGGTTCGTAAAAGCCTTTAGGCGCTATTTGAAATTCGCTTGTTCATCGGACAGAACACTCCCCTGGTATCTCGTCTCCGGGGCGGCTCGATGAGGCGACTTCGACGAGGATGTAAGCGTCGTCCTGCAGTGTCCAGGGACCGGAGACGGTGCGAGTGCGGTGTGGTTCTCAGCAGCCGAGGACCTGACCAGACCTAGCTTCCGGCTGTCAGTTTCTGTTAGGTTTTCCAAGGCCTTCAGAGTTCTTAGCCTCAGTAGATTCTACGGTGTCGCCCTGTAAGGATGCGGGGTGTTAGACGGTGCAGTGGCACAGTTAGGATGGTCGTCCGTCCAGCCCTCTTCTTCTTGAGGTACACAGAGGGTGCAAGTGGGCTGGGCGTACGACCAGGTAAAATATACAGAGAGTTTGTGACAATTAAATTAGAACAGTGGTTAAAATAATTAAGTAAAGAGAGACCTAAACCTAGGTTCGATCACAGATAGTGACTCGATTCTATATTAATTGTGGTGCTGAAAGATTTAGGCTTGCTACGGTGGCTGTCGTGAAATTTCGGTTTTTTTTTTTTTTTTATGTGAATAGGAAGGCAAACGAGCAAGTGGGTCACCTGATGGTAAGCGATCACCACCGCCCATAGACACCCGCAACCCCGGAGGGATTGCAGATGCGTTGCCAACCTAGAGGACTTAGATGAAATGCCTCTTGTGCCCGTAATTTCCCCGGCTGTCTTACTCTCCACACCGGAACACAGCAGCGCAAGCACTGCTGCTTAGCGGCAGGATTAGCGAGTAAGATGGTGGTAGCGATCCGGACGGACCTTGCACAAGGCCCTACCACCCGCAAAACCGTTACAATTCAAAATGGTTATACAGGAACCAGGCGAGGGTGGAACTACATTAATCAAGTTAAAGAGAACTAAAACACTGTAGTTTAAAATTAACAGTGTCCTAGGCCTTGGAATTGAACGGATTAATTAGCAACACACAATTATTACATACACTACAAGCAAACGAACAGAATTAACGAGTCAGAGCACTTACCATTTCAATTTCAGCTGGGCGAACTGATAGTAGTAGAGATGATGAGTAAGAGAGCGTCTGCGACTGGCGCAGATGCTTTTATAAGCTCTCGTTTAACGAAGCTTTTTTGAATTTTTAAATTACGTCGAGCTACAACAATTCGCTTCTGATTGGCTCGGAAGGTTCGGATGGTGGGTCCGAATTGTGGGATGGAATGTGTGCGTGTAGGTGTGTGTATATTAGTGCAGTAGCAACCTTCAATTAATTAGAACTTGTAATAATTTATAATTAATTATTATCGTAATTATTTCTACGTAATACATTTAATTCAGAGTAATTGTGCGCGCCTAGCGCCATCTGACACAATTTGTCGTAACTAGGAAGGTAGTTAGCTGACAATTACAAAAGACGGTATAAGCTGGATTTTGCCGTGTGACAATGTGTGATGTATGCATAAGTGCAAAACAAACAAGGCTGGCGTTTCACTCGAGAAGCAAAGCTGAAAGAAAAGTACATACCATTCATACTGACGTCTGTGGGCCGATTACACCTCCAACCTGGTATGGAAAAAGATATGTATTATCTTTCATTGATGATTTTACTGACTATACCCAGATATATCTACTCACAAACAAGAGTGAAGTATTTACTCACTTAAAAGAATATGTTCAAGAGGTTGAGCGCCACACTAGCGAAAAGGTTAGCATGGTTCGATGCGACAATGGTGGTGAATATACCTCTTCACAATTAAAAGAATGGTGTAGAAGTCGCGGTATTCGACTAGACTATACAGTAGTATATAGCCCACAACAAAACGGAAAAGCTGAGCGATACAATAGAACCTTAATGGAGAAGGTGAGAGCAATGCTGTTTCAGTCTGATCAAGAAAAGGAGATGTGGGGTGAAGCAGCATTATCAGCTACATACATACTAAATAGGACCCCAAAAGTAGGAGAATCCCAAACACCTATACATAAATGGACAGGGAGAAAACCAAATGTAAGAAACATTCAAACTTTTGGCTCTGTAGTATACTCCAAAAACCTGACACCGCTGAAGAAGTTAGATAAAAGAAGTGATAAACTAATTATGGTTGGCTATGCTCCTACTGGATACCGGCTTTGGGTACCTGCAAAGAAAGAAATCATCATTAGAAGGGATGTAATATTTAAAAAATATAATAAAGAAGAAGATAGACAAACAACAGAAGAAAACGAAAACGGAAACAAAATATTAATACTTCAAAACACAAACAAAGAAAACACCACCCAAGAAATAAATTATGAACACGAAATAATCGATGAAAATGAAAGAGATAAAATACATGAAGAAGAAGAACAAACATTTGATATAAATGAAGATATACAAATACAAGAAAATATAAATGAAGATACACTGATACAAGAAAATATAGATGAAGATATACAGATACAAGGAAGTACAAGTGAAGAAGAAATCTTATCTGAATATTAAGACACAACAAGCACAGAAATTCCTATCGAAACAACAAGATCAGGAAGAACAGTAAATAAACCTACATACTTAAAAGACTATGAAACAAATATAGCTCACACTGAATATATACACAAAGAAATACCAAGTACATATAAAGAAGCAATAAAAGATAAGACTTGGAAAGAAGCAATAGATAAAGAATTGAAAGCATTATTAAAACTAGAAACATGGACAGATGAAGAACTACCTTCAAACAAAAAACCTATAGATACAAAATGGTTATTCAAAGAAAAAGAAGATGGAACTAAAAAAGCAAGACTAGTAGCAAGAGGCTTCCAATTAAAGAAAGAAAATAAATATGATGTTGTGTACTCACCTGTAGCAAGAATGCCAAGTATAAGAATGTTAATATCAAAATCAGTAAACGAAGACCTACAAATTAGACAACTTGATATCCCAACAGCATTCCTGAATGGAAAAGTAAAATCAGAAATATACATAAAACCCCCTGATGGATACAAATGTGATAAGAACAAGGTTTTAAAACTGAATAGAGCTCTCTATGGACTAACTGAATCACCCCGTTGCTGGAATGAAACCATAAACAAATTTGTCATAGAGAAAGGTTTTGTAAGATCAGAATATGACTCATGCCTATACTACAAAGAAGACTGTTGGATGATAATCTACGTAGATGACATTATAATAATAGGAAACAGTGACAAAATTATAAAAGAATTAAACACCGAATTTAACGCAAAAGACTTAGGAGAAGCAAAGAAATTTCTTGGAATGGAAATAGAAAGAGAAAAGGACTCTATAAAAATAAAGCAAACAAAACTGATAGAAAAAATATTAACTAAATTTAATATGAATGATAGCAAAGAAATGAAAACCCCAATGGAAGTAAACTTTAAAATAAAATCAGAGGAGAAATTAGAAGGAGAAAAGAAAGACCTATATCGCGAGTTAATAGGAAGTTTACTCTACCTATCTATGATATCAAGACCAGATCTAACCTATGCTGTGTCCTACCTAAGCAGATATTTAGATAAAGTCAGTGAGACCACCTGGAAAGCTGGAAAAAGAATACTAAGATACCTAAAAGCTACCAAGGACAAAGGACTGATATTCAAAAAATCTAACTATGACTTGAATGCATATTCTGACGCAGATTGGGGAGGCGATGAAAACGATCGTAAAAGTGTGAGTGGTACACTTATACTGCACGGCAAGAACCCTGTAGCATGGTCGTCAAAGAAGCAACCCTGTGTCGCATTATCTACTGCTGAAGCGGAATTTATTGCAGCAGCTGTCACCGCTCAGGAGCTGATGAATATAAAAGGAGTGGCAAAACATCTGAAATGTAGAAGCGATGTGAACATACTTGAAGTAGATAATCCAAGCGCAATATGTATGTCAAAAAAGTTTTGAAAATTCAAGAAGAACGAAGCATATAGACATCAAATTTCACTTCTTGAAAGATGTCATTGATAAGAATATAATTTCAATTCAGTATGTAAGCACTGATGAAAATTTTGCTGATGTCATGACAAAAAGTTTATGTTTTGAAAAGTTTAATAAGATTGTAAGTAAACTGATAACTTAAACAAAATATTTGTATTACAAGTTTGTTAAAATAAAATTAGAAGGTATAGCTAAAATATATATATATATATTTTTTTTAAGTGTATAAATTCATGATACTGTCAAAACTGTAAAATTAAGGGGGAATGTTGCTAGGCTGTATAATTTTACACCTTTACCCTTTGTATTAAAAAAAGGAATATGTTTATATTTTTTCCCCCGCTCTTCTGCTGTCATACAGACACACGATACGACTAAATTGTAATGTCATGTGCTATAAAAATAATATACTGTTGATGAATACTAACTCTTTTAATAAACAATAAAACATTAACAAAATACTCCTTAGCCATCTATGTAGGCTAGGCTAGCAACGCATTTGCAGCCTTTTGGTGTTGCGTTTTAATTACTCTGGGCCAGGGTTCGGTTACTCACTCTCAAAGTTATGAAAAGTTGAATTCGGTAGACCGAGAGTAGACCCTAGTGGAAGTGTTTGATACGATCGCCAGTCGTCACAAGTAGCGAATCGTAATTAATTAAGTATGATATTTGTTTAGTCGTTGCGTTTATTTGTTCGCCTATTTGCTGAGCACCTAAAAATACCTACTGTTTAACTATTTCAAAGCACATACGAGTATAAATTGGGATTACCACGCGCTCGTGCAATAAAGCAAATAAAAATATGTTTACAGGTAGGTCATATGCTGCATAATAGTCGGGCCAACACGCTGGTAACATTGGTGCAAAAGGATATGGTTTGAGAAGTGTTCCTGTTGCCTGTTTTTATAATTTACAAGCTAATTTTACGAATCTAGACTAGCAATATCGGTAAAATCCCAACCAATGACTGGTTGATTGGGCTATTGCTAGTTTAGACTAATGCTCCTTTTCCCCTAATGCTCCCTATACTTCTTATGATCCTTTCTAATGCGAACTACCAGGGAGTGAAATTCTAGAATCGTCTGTTTCCGGACAGATACAACCTAGGGCTCTTCAAGGCCAAAGTGAATAGGCTGGTACTGAACCAGTGAGCTACATCGTCGGCGTCATCTACACTTTCCATCAGGTGTGTCAATCACTGGTCAGTCCTACGTAAAAAAGTCTTGTAAATTGGGACCTGTAACTTCGAGACACGGGGAGGTTAAACCACGTGCCAGCTCGCTATTTACGGAAACCACATCCGTCTTTGATTATTGTTTATTATTATTACAATTATTATGTCAGTTAGTGTTTATCGGCGTAAGAATTGTCGGCACGTGAGGCATTTATTTCGATAATTATAGTACCTATGTGTTCGAAGATGGTTGATAGCATGATCGTTTTTAAATGATCTTTTGTGACAGAAATATCTTTAATTAATTGATATTCTTTAATTGGTATCATTTACTTAATGGCTTTGATTCATTGAAACTATTAACTGGTTTTAACAGGCGTGAAGATATTTTAACAAATAATCTACCTTATATTCATGTTTTTGTTAATCCTTCATCATCATCATCATCATCATCTGCCAGAAGACGTCCACTGTTTAACCAAGGCCTCCTCTTAAACGCCATACTGAACGACAAATTGTCACCTGCATCCATCGGTTTCCCGTAACTCTTACGATGTCGGTCCATCTAGGAACTGCCAACGCTGAATCTTCCGTGTCGTGGTCGCCACTGGCGTGGTCCGAATGGTTATCTGTTCCAAGAGCGATTAGGCCTGCTTAATTGCCACTTCAACTTACTAATTGGTCATTTTTCTGAAAAGAAATCCACTCACCCCTTTTTTTCGCATTATACAACTTCGATGGCAGTTCTGCTCAGAATCACGAGCACTATTGATTTTAGTGTAAGGCAAAAGTGTCCCAAACTTTTCACACACTTTTCAACTTTCCATTTTGACACTCTCGTACAAGTGTCTATGGAAAAGGAATGAAAAAAAAAATAGGACACTTTTTGCCTTAAACTAAAATACCCAACAGTTCACTGAAGATTAATTTTAAGATATTCCTTTATACCTGCCCATCTTTTCTTATAATTTTGTCCGTGTCTCTTTTTTAATAGTTTTTTTTTATCATAATCATATAAGATTCTTCGCCTTACTCTTCATTTCGTCACTGAACCTAAAGATTATTTGTTCACTAAGTGATTTAAAATAGAAGGCGCTAATATAGTAATGTTTCCTTGTATTGAGCTCTTTGGTTTTCCCACGGTGTTGATACCTGTCGCAGTTTTTAATGTTATCCTTAGAACCGGTCACCCTGTCGGTCGGTTGTAAAAAAGCTTAATATCTAAAGGTACATACACTATACCGAACTATACACCTGTTGATGATGTATATATGTCGTATTTTTATGCATATAGAAGCTATTTACCGTTAGCAAAAGATTCAGATTTATAGAGGACTTGGAATTAAGTATAATGTATTTTTTGTGTGTGCACGCATCGCATGAATGTATAATGTGTAAAAATAATTATATTTTTTATGTTTAAAGTCGGTTGATGTTTTTGTTTTGTTATTTAAAAATATCAGCCAAGTACGAGTCGTTCCTTATTGGTGTGTATAGTGCGGGGTAATTTTATATTGGCTCCACGGGTCGGAAGCTAGCAAATGCACTAGGAAGGCAATCATGGCGGGTGGTAGGGCCTTGTGTAAGGTCCGTCCGGATCGCTACCACCATCTTACTCGCTAATCCTGCCGCTAAGCAGCAGTGCTTGCACTGCTGTGTTCCGGTGTGGAGAGTAAGACAGCCGGGGAAATTACGGGCACAAGAGGTATTTCATCTAAGTCCTCTAGGTTGGCAACGCATCTGCAATCCCTCCGGGGTTGTGGGTGTCTATGGGCAGTGGTGATCGCTTACCATCAGGTGACCCACTTGCTCGTTTGCCTTCGTATTCACATAAAAAAAATAAAAAAATAAAAAAAATGACTTGACCGTTTCTCTGGCCGGCGCTATACGGAGTCAGTAGTCTTACGTTATCGGTTGTGCAGTGACCAATTGACCAGACACATGACACAGTATAATACCTGCACCTGCGTAAAAACGAATCTAGTTATGATTGCATATCAAGTGCAGCTGGATAATTGTACAGTCATTGGGCTCTTAGAAATGCTATTCGGGTTTGTCTTGCAGTTTCCGTCACTCAATCGAGTCTAGTATCAAATCCATAAGAGTAATAAGAGTAGAGAGAGAATACAAGAGTACTAAAGCTCATAGAAAAGTCCATTTGCGTTTTCCGCTAACCGCTCCACTTTCAGTGTAGCTTTAGCTTTAATTCAGTGTAGCGCAACTACCGCTGAACAATTTGTTTTAATTGTACCATCGTCTTATTTCATATCATGTCCAATCAGCATCGTCTTGGGGACAAGCAGTAAACAATTTACAAGTTTCGTCCCTGACATTTTTTTAGATCTAATATAGTGTAATTAGGTTTCTAAGGGCAAGTGTCCTTAGGATTTTTAGTTAGGAAAGGTTTTTCGTCTGATTTTGAACCCGCATTTTACTCGATATAAATGTACACTACTTGCATTCTTCAAATTTGTTGCGATAAGATATAACAAAACAATTGTTACGTCAGCAAAGTATCAACTAGTAGATTTAATGTCAATGCATTCTTCTGTTAATTTTTTTTGACTTTAATACTCCTTGTGCGTAAGAAAAGAAAGAAAAACTAGATGCAAGGATTCTGAAGTAATTATTGATAAAATAAGGAAGAACTGATTAGATCTGATGGTAGGGGGCCGCCGAGTGACTGAGTAAAAAATGCGGAGCATTTCATTTGCCCGAATTTTATTTGCCATAATGTAATGTTTGCCATAATGATCATTTGCCATAACTCTTTTTTTCTCTGAAATCGTAATTTTTTCAGGAGCATTGAAATGGCAATTCTGTAGAACTCTATATGTTAGGTTAGGTTTGTTTCATAACAATCCTGAACAATTAATAGTTAAAGAGAAAAAAGAGTTAAGTATGGCAAATGATCATTATGGCAAACAATACAACATTTATGGCATATGAAATTCGGGCAAACGGTAGAGAACCTAAAAAATGATTTTATTTTTATAAAATATATAGCTCAACGGAAAAATCGGTAACTTTTTTCTGTTGCTAAGGATGGTTATTCCTGTCAATAGAAAAATCATCAAGCACTTTTAAAATAATCATCCATTCCCAATTATGGTTACAGTTCGCATATGAGTACCCGGCTTTATTTAGGTACGCAATACCATTTCAACTGAAACAACAAGCTAAATAAAACAAAATCACTTACGAAATATCACAACAGAAGCTGAAAGAAAATGTCAACAGATACGAGTACGAGTATGTATCCTTCTGGAAGCCGTATTTGCATCGTATTGAAGAATGACTGACCTACTTAATACAGCCAATCATTGATGATAGAGACGGAAACATCGCGAAGTCTCCCTCCAGACTGGTGGGGGGCGAAGTCTTAATTGTCAATTTTATTGTTGGCTGTTTCATATTTTAGCTCGAGGTTTTCTAGAAGCTTCGATGGCGCCTTGACAAGCCTCACGTACGACTGACCATAATGATTAATGACTTTATAGGGTGCGGGTCAGAAAACATAAAGCTTAAAATGTATAATGAGTTCAAATACGTAATGGTTTAAAATATAATATTGACATTTTATGAGAAACAATTAGCTGGATGAACTTTTTTGATTGTGTAAGCTACAGATTGGTTTAGGTTAGGTTTATTTTATAACAATCCTATTAAGTTGCCATTTTCTGAGAAAATTGCATTATATTTTTTGAATCATTATGTATTTTAAACCATTATGCATTTCAAACTTTATGTATTTTAATACGTACCCGACCTTAACCTGGTATTAGTTTTATTATGGTTAGCCTACTAGTGGTTTGACCTGTGGCCGCTCAACCAAGGATCGGGGATCCGAACCTTTGAATTTTTTGGATTGTACAATACAATAACTCTTTATTGAACGCCACATATAACAATCAAAACAGAAAAAAAGTATACAGAATTAATAAGGTAACAATAGACGGCCGTATCGCTACAGAGCTTAATTTAATTGCGAAATCTCAGTTAAAAAAATTCGTGAGCTTTTCTTTAAAGGGAAACATTTTGAGGAAACCTGCATACAATTTACCCGACTAAAGCGAAGCCAGACACCTCCATTAAACAAGCATGGTAGGTGTGCGGTGGATGCGACCACGGCTCTACCTAGACTTTTTTGTACCTATGCATTTCTGGATTTCTATCTGAATTATTTTCTTGTTTACATAGAAACACTTCTCGAAGGAAACTGTATGAAAATTTACTCGGTTTCTTCGCTTTCGAGTATAGTTTTTACTTTTTTTGCAAGTACCGCCTTATAATTATAATATCTCCATTATTATTGAAGTGATCTCGTGCCAACCGCCATCGGAAGGTGACAGCCAGTCAAAGATTCATTGTCCGATATTGCTCCGTTCTCGAACATGTTTATAGATATTTAGCGGTTACTACGATAAAGGAAGACATTCATTTGTCAGTCCAGAGATTTATTGATGACTGGGTAGTTATAACAAGTATTTATATGGCAGTATGTACTTGTTTTCCATGCCAGCTGCTTCTCTTCTCATCGAAGGGCTATGCTTTTATTGGTATTATGTTGGAGGCACGTCTGGCAATCCATCACTATTTTGATTCCCCTTTCCATACGCCCACAATCGTGCTAAACGTGACCACTAAGGTCTCGTTACCTTGCTCTGTCTACCCTGTAAGAGAAAAAGACGTGATTTATGTATGTGTACAACTATGAAATAAAATCTTAACACGCGCTACATAAATTGAGGTAGCAAAACAAGCCTGCGTTCCAAAACTTTCCATTACCGTTATTATCAAAAAGAATAAGAACCTCCTCGTATTTCTCTATTTACCGCTCGTATTTGTTCTAGGTTTTGTCTGCAGGGGGGCTGGAGATATGGACTAAGCTGACAGCATATTTGCGGTGCCGGCTCCGTTAGTTCAGGCTTATAAACAATACTATAAACAAGATAACGAGTCGAATGATCCGGCACCGACGACCACTTGGTTCGAGACGTATCTGCGCGCGTCAGAAACCTGGGGCCTTACCATAACGTCGTAATGCGATTAGATTCCTATTCAGGTTAGGTTCGCTCGCTGTCAGATCCATACTGAAAATGACAGCTAAAACCTGACCTGAGTCAGAATTGAATTGCAAAGACGTCATGGTAACCCTGTCCCTGTACACATCAAGGAATAGAGGAAATTCAAACGGTCAACAGTAGGGGGCCTTACCATGACTTCCTAATTCCGACTCAGTTCAAGTTTTAGCTGTCACTTTTAGTATGAATCCGACAGCGAGCGACCCTAAACTGAATCGAATTAAGACGTCATGGTAAGGCCCAAATTGCAAGTTAAATAAATGCTTGTAAAAAAGGCCTAGAGGACCCTTCTAAAACGATATCACGTGCCAAAATCACAACACAAACGATATCTATTAAGAAAGATAAATAGATAAAAACTTAAATATTTGTCGTTCTTGACACAAAATAAATTCTAACGTTACAGTTATGAATGCGCCTAGAAAAATCTTTGGTGCTGTTGCGACGCAGGCGCCGATAATATAATTGTTATCTCACAGTAGGTACATTTTCAACCAAGCTATCGACAGAGCTATGCTCGGAACAGTGGCGTAGCGTGGTGGGTGTCGGCCGCCCGGGGCGGAAGAAAATTATGCCGCCCCCTTATTTAGGTATTTCAATGTAATACAAAAAATAAAAATAGGTTCAAATATTTTTATTAGGTATTTATTGTGAAATTTTGCCGCCCCCTTAAAAAGTGCCGCCTGGGGAGGGCCAGGCGGAATCCCTTTGTACAAATCCGAAACACTAAAATTAGCTACTACCACTACTACCACACGACTATTGCTACTACTACTAGATGTGTATAACCTAGTATTTGGGATTTGTTAGCGCGATTAAATCAGGCTGCTACTACTGCTGCAACTGCTACTACTAGTACTACTACTGCTGTACTATGCCTATTGATACTGATATATCTACTACTACTATGTTCTTAGTGCAATCAGTATATAGCTGACCTATGTAGAGAGCTTACATCCGGAATGCGGAAATTCACTACTACTAAATACTATTACTACTACTACTAACTATTAAGACTATTTTGACTAAATATTAAGTTCATTGGCTCACTCTCTCATTCGTTCTCTTCCTTCATTTTCTCTTATAAATATTGTACTTAATTGCGGAGCTTGCATTAAATATTGGTAAACTCCTCCTGCTGCTACCTACTACTACTATATGAGTGCGATAAAATCTGAGTGTTTCTGAACTGATAACGCTACTTTTATTTTAAACATCTTGTGAAATTAGGAGCATTTGGATTAAGCCGTATCTTTTCAAGGTGTGAAACATTAACTAGATATTACGCTCTATCTATGAATAAATCAGATAGCGGTAAAACTGAGTTGAAAATAATCTAGTTCTTAGTTTTCATTCAACTCCACGTGGGCACAAGAACTCATAGTAAGTCCTAAATTTACAGTGTTAGTTTTTTTTTCAAAAAAAACGTTTTGAGTAACAAGCCTACGCTCTTTAAAGGCCCGGTAGCGCCGAAATCTGTTAAATAAAATTAGGTTTTAATATGTCCTCGTTCGAACACACCCACTTTAAATATACTTTTTCATGTCCTCTCCATGCGAAAAAAATGCAAGTCCAATTCCATTGTATAGAGCCAGGCTTATTGTCTAACTCGCTCGCAATCGCCATCGTCTTCATTTTGACAGTTCATATATGGGCTGACAATTGGCATCGGAATCAGCTAGCTGTCACATTCATACAAGAACTGTCAAAATAAACACGATAGCGATTGCAAGCGAGTTAGACAATAGATAAGCCTACTGTAAAGCCCATAACATTAAATTTAGTCAGGTAGATGTATTTAATTTCTCTTTGGATAGTTTTAAAGCTAGCATTAAGTGCCTTCTGGCTGGATGAGTTCTCACTCTTTCGTCTAAATTTTTTAACTATTTGGTTTATTTGTTTTAGCCATGTATCTATTAGCCAACAAGTTGTTTTCGGTTAGGTTTTCCCATTCGTTTGTTTTTATATAAATGTATCACTAAGTGTGGCAACTTCATTGGTTTATGTAAATTGTACTGGCATAAATTTAAGTATTATGTACCCTTTGTGCCCAAATAAACATTAGAATATTAAGAAATATCAAATGAATCAAGAAATTTTACTTCTTGATTTTTTAATGTTTACTTTTTACGTTTTTCCATTAGAAATTTAATTTGTAAACGACACTGAAAATTAGAACACATACCTGCTATGCCCTATCTGCTAATAGGTGGTGTAGGGGTATAGCACGCATCACGGAATGACGAGGACCCGGGTTCGATTCCCGGCCATAGCTTTACTTTTCGGATTTTTCTGTGTTCTAATTTTCAGTGTCGTTTAGAAATTAGAATAATAAGCGCACTCACCCCCCTCACTATAATTACTGGTGTCCACGGGTGGCGGTGATTCCCTTCCGTCAGGCGACCCGCATGCTCGTTTGCTCTTATTACATAATACAACCCTACCTTTAACTGGGGTGTCTTTGATAATTTTGGGGCTAATTTGGTCGTTTTAAAATTGCTATAAAATCGATATTGTCCATACGCGGTGAATGTTTGGCAAGTAGACGCAAAGACCATCGATGAAGACATCGATTGGAAGCACTGCAGTAAACGCAAATAAAAATCAATGACTTCGTCATCATAACTACTATTTAGTCACCGTGTAAGTCAAAGTCAGCCCGATTTACGATAGGTACTAACATTTTATAAAACTTACACTTAAACCTACACAAACAGAACTCGAATGTACATTTCTTACAAAGAGTACATTCGTAAAACCACTTTTACTATCCATTGAAAGTTGATCCAACAAATACACGTGGGATTTATGTTACGGCTATTTAAATAATAAGTATCACATTAACTAAAACTTGCTGCGTAGCTAACCAATGTTAGTGGTTTGACCGGTCACTTATTTAGTTATTTTGTTTAGTTTTGTGTCTCGAATTCTTATAATATTACTCACATTACATCGAACGAAGCCTATCGAGTGTAGAAAAAAGTAATTTATTGCCGTAAATTGAAATATTTGTGATATTTGGAAAGTATATAACGGTTAACTATAATATTCTTACTTAACTGTACTTGTTAGTGATCATATACTTATCAAAACTATAGATTGAGATTTGTAGATTAAAATTTAAAAGGATTCCATTGAAGATTATAGATATAGAGTGAGTTTGTATCGGACTGTCGAAATAACTGGTGGTTTAATTCAATTTTTTAAATTATATTTAGCTTATTCTGTTTACATGTTAATTGTAGTTTAAAACTGGTTTTTGCTATTATCAGTATTATGCAGAATAAAAAGTGTTGGATGCAGTGAAAATGCTAGTAAGAATGTCTAGATAAACTGGGGTGAGTAATTATTAATAGTATTTTATTAACAGAAAGACAATAACATAATGCATGCTGATAAAATTACTAACAGTAGATTTCCCAATACAATAATTAGGTACGTAATGGAGCCATACATCACAATTATTATTCATGATTAAGTAGTATTGATGACAATTGTAATTAGTTATTTGGTTCGGGTTTAAATTTACTTTTTTCAATTTAACTTTGTTATTGATTAAAGAACTGTGATGGAAATGGGACAAAATTTACCTGGGTGGCTCTACATAGGCTTTGGCACCTAATGATTTAAATACTAAGCCCGTATAAAACTGCTATAGGATTAAGGATTGAATTACCTTTACTGCTGTAGGTCTAGACCCTAGGCCCTAGGGCCTAAGGCAATTTTTTTTTTTTTTATTTATTTATTTTAGTATCAAGGTCTAAGATAAGGCCTGAGTGGACGCTCGAAGCGGAGCGTTCGGCGGGGCGTGCAGCGTGGCGTGCAGCGACAAAGGGTACTGTGCAGCGTCGACACAGGACACCAGTAAAAGTTTCATTTGTTTAACATGCACGCCTCACGCGCCGCCCTACCACACGCCCAACTCGAGCGTTCATTCAGGCTTTACATTAAGATATGGCCTACGTATAGTAAGTCAGTGGAGCGGTAATATTTCAAGCGATTTTTGTGTCGTTGAGAATAGAACACAAGCATTCAGATAGTAGACATAATAATGAATATACTCGTACTTAATTTTCGATACATTACAGAAACAGTGGAAAGCAAAAGATCGCTCTCGTAAGTTACAACTTGTAATTAACATAATACTGAAGAGCAACTAACATAATTTACTTATACAAATTTGTGTGGAAAATGACCCGTTATTTTTCCTTGCCAGTGTACATTACTAACTTAATGCAAGTTGCAATTGCAACTAAGTAGAAAGCGATAATAAACATCCTGGGCCTCTATTCGGCGCTGTACCGGCGCACTTCTGCTTTCGTTCGTTATTTGCCACAGTTCAAACATTCTAACGACTCAATTTAACTTATCAACAATAAATAAAGTGCTACGACAAATATTTTATCACATATTTAATTTCACTTCCTTAAACTCGGTAGAAACAGTTTTATCTCCTCCCAACGCGACCGTCTTGTTAAATTAATATTCATCAATTAAAGGAATAATTTGTTGCAATGTACCGAGGAAGCAAAACAATTGCATATCTCAGATTGGGATTCACGGAAAGGTAACTTAAAGTAACGATTTAATAACTAACTAACTAACTAATTAATTATTAAACTAACATAGCCACGTAATCGACAAAGTCCAGTCACAAATAATACTATTAAGCTAGTTTTGTGACACATCTGACCATTCTAAGTATACCAGTGGTTGTTTATTAATTCTCGTATAATTATATAGATACGAAAGGTTGTCCAGATCTTTCTCTGCGTACTTATACATTGTAGTATTTTGTTACGCCTCGCATATTCGAATGACGTGACTATGTAAGGTAGAACGCTAATTGTTTACACAAATTTGAAATGTCCCGCAAAGGTGAAGACGTGATGAAATGTGCTTTGCTTTCATGTTGTCGGTTGGAGTATATTTTATTACGTGAAGTTGAGTGATTGTGATTGTTGCAGTGAAGTGAGAATGAAGAAGAAAACGTTGTTTATAAACAAAATAACGCCCCCTGCGGAGAAAATCAAGATGGAGGTCAAACTGGAGGATGCACTTGATCTAGCTGGTAAGTTTTTAAAAAGCAAGCAAGTTGTTTGTTGTACCTAAATACGTAAAAAACGTCGGTGTCGCTTAAGAGGTCAGAATCTAAGGTAACAAGACCTAAAGGTCACGTTTAGCATAATTCTGATCGTATAGGTGGAATAGGGAATCAAAATAGTGCTGGGTTGCTAGTCCCTTCGCCTATAACTTGGCTCCTAGAATTTTCACCCATTCCCTCGATGGGCTTTTACCATCTGCGCGGGCAGAGAAGCAACTGGTACATTCTCTATGTTTTTCTTTACTCCTAGACAATGATGGAAATATTTTGTTTTAATATCTATCCAAATAGCAAGATCAGTCGCATTTGCGCAGAACTTTGGTTCTGAACCTAAAAATGCTCCTGTTTAAAGGGATAAAACCGTGTTTTGGTAGAATTAACGGGAAATATACCACCGGACTTAGTGGGTACAAAAGCGACTAATGACTCTCCTTTGAATGCCACTGCCCTTATTTAAAGTGGTAAATGACATTTTTCAACAATGTTCAGGGAATAAATCCCTATCCGTGAGGCGAAGTCTGGTGATGAGGTGCTTTAGGTGAGCGCGCTGCTTGCTTGGACACTTAATTTTAATTTAGGTAAGTAGGTTTATATCAATTCCTTGGTGGTGCAGCGTTTGCCTCAAGTTTTGTAAAATAAAATAAGTATTACTGAAAGAGCAGCAGGTATTAAATTTAGGATGTTCTCTGACTCAGCTATACCTACTGTGATTGTTTGTTTCTTAGAGTATAAGACATAATATAAGGTACGTAGAGATGTTCATCGGGACGATTAATTTCATTGTGAACTATAAATCTTTATTTTTAATTTCTGTTTAATGTTTAAGTCACTTAGTGTTGGAATCTTACTTAGCAATGTATACTGTTTTTTTTGCATAGTGTGTCGTTTGATACTGTGCGCGTCACCTCATACCTCGTGTACTCTGTTACTATCTGTGAGTTCCTGTAATTGGCTCTGTGTTACTATTTTCATTTCCTAAATTGTATTAAATGCTGTTGGTTCTCCTTAAATAAATAAATAAAAAATAGGAACCACTATCATGGAGACTTCCTTTGCGGTGTTGAGAAGAAGGGATTTTTCGAAATTCTCACGGGATCTGGACTCCTGAAAGTAAACTAACCGTGCTTAAAATATAGTCGACCAACCAATTCCTTACCACATCCAAGTTCAATGTCGTAGGTTAGGGTTGTAACGCATTCTGCTAGTTATCAGGCTATTGAACCTAAACATTATTAGGTACCGATAACGGATTGTTCCGTAGGATTTCTTTTAATTGCTAATGGGTGACCTTTACCACGTAGATTTTTTTCAAATAAAAAAATAGGTTTATATTATTACTAGCGACCCGCCCCGGCTTCGCATGGGTGCAATCAGTGTTTATCTACTACATTAAGCACGTTAACCTTCCTCTAAAATCACTCTATCTATTAAAAAACAACTACAAACATACTACGTTGCGCTTGCCGATCCGCGGTCTCCACTCGGGAACCTTTCAGCTTCAGCCCCAACGGCCTGCCACTCATAATAATAATAACAAATGCATCAAACCACTTTATTGCAATTATTTAACATCAGGCGTTCGTCTCATTGCTATTAATTTTTCTCAGGCGCTGGTAAATACCAGCTGTTCCACTGCACCCTGATGCTGGTGACACTGTCATCGGCCCTTATCCAAATGATCGGCAGCGCCTTCATCTTGCCAGCAGCGGCTTGTGACTTGGACCTGCCTGACAGCTTGAAGGGGATTCTCATCTCTATGCCTAATATAGGTTTGTTTAGGGCCCTTACACACTAGTGATTTCTTCTGGGATAGGCTGAGAAATCGCCGGACAAATCGCTATTATGTAAAGGCCCTTAGGGCGCCATACGCCTACGTCGTTGGTTTGAAATTAGGGCCTCAACCTATTCGGATGCTATTGTATAGTGACGTCGTCAACTATATATATTATGTATCACAAACTAACAAGAAATCGTACAAGCCTAGCCAAGTGTAGCTGCCAAAGATTTCGGGATAAATAGTTGGGTACGGGAGCTGGCGACGTCATCGTGGCGTCCCAGACAGAGCTCTTATTGAATCATTTGGCATTCATAAAATTGACATGAGAATCAAATCACAAGTACCTAAGTACGTAAAGTTCGTGAGTTCTTATAATGCTTAGATACTTGGATCGGCTGATGGTACCCGAAACCCGAGTGGCCTTCTAAGAGCTCACGGACTTTACTTAAATAAATAAAGATAAATAAATAAAGAAGACTATAAGCTCGGGCCCAACAAAAAGTAAAGACGAAGTTTTGAGAACGGCAAGTGAGTAAATACTACGCTTCACCGTTTGCGTGCATTATGCATACAACAGTTTTAACTGCCCTCACTTTGTTTTTCTAAAAGCTGTCTTTTTACGTAGGTACTTATTTGGTCTGAAGCTAGGAGAAACACAATTTTATAAAGTACATAAATCTCAAAACACCAAATCTGTGAAGCTACACACTTGACTCGTGTTCATTTTGCTTGCTGTGCATATTCATCGCTGTCTAATTGGTATGCGTACTCATCGGAATACGAGCTGCCAAGGCAATTCAAGCCTTATCTGTGGTAGATGAATAGCCATCGATGATAACTGTAAGTTCGTCACCAGGTGTAATCCTGACTGCTCCTTTCTGGGGTCGCGCGGCCGACTCGCTAGGCCGCAAGCCCGTGCTGCTGTGCTCAGCTGCCGCCTCTGGACTCCTGGGTTTTGCAGCTTCCTTCATGCCCAACTTGGTGACCTTCGCGCTGTGCCAGCTGGCAACCTCGCTTTTGTAAGTAGTAAGACTCTTCGGAATCACGTGCTGCTTTATTCAGCTGCTGTCTCTGGAGTCCTGAGTTTTGCAACTTCCTTCATGCCCAACTTAACGAGCTTCGCATTTTGCCAGCTGGTAACCTCACTGTTATAAGTAGTAAGACTCTTGGGCCGCATGCGAGTGCAGCTTTGGTCGGCTGCTGTCTCTGGAATTCTGGGTTTTTCTATCCCCAACTTTTTGATGGTCGCGCTATGTTGACTGACGACAACATTGGTGTAAGTAATAAGACTGTATCGTAAGCAAATAACTTGGAAACTAGTATAACGAAACTAACGCTACCCCATTGTTTTACCATTTCATTGCCATGAGAACGATACTCCTCAAATGGTTCAAAACTTAACCTGAGTGACGATTTCAGTAACAGAGGGTTTTATTTTCAGTATTTCATGCCCATCGTCCCTGGGATGGGCATACGCCAGCGAGCTGCTGCCGCAGAAAAGGCGGGACATTGCACTGCTCATCATGAACGGGTTCCTGACGACCTCCTCCACGCTCAGTCCATGTAAAATACATTACTCTTGCTAACCGTTAAATGTCATAAGTCATAAGAGAGGTCTGGCTAAGTACCATTCGAAAGTGGAGAAAAAATGTGCTCGGTTTGAAATGCGAGTAGAGCAGTAGAAAATTACTGCTCTAATTCTAAATAATCTTATCAAGTACCTAGTCAAATTTTAATTTGAGTGTATGCTTTCAAAGATCGGATCGCTTTGTGACTTTTTCCACGTATCATCCATCATTGGTTATTCCATTACAGTACTAGCTTGGGGCATTCTCCCCTTTGACTGGACCCAAATCGGCATCCACGTACGACCGTGGCGCATCCTGACTGCTGCCTACGCCATTCCACTTCTGCTGGTAGCCTTGTGGCTGACCCAAGCCAAAGAAAGCCCTAAGTACCTCATGACCAAAGGCAAGCCACAGGAGGCATTGGCAGTGCTAAGTCACATCTATTCAAGGAACCATGGCGCACCGCCCGATGCTTATCCTGTGAGTAAACCTTCATTTTGATACAATGACGTACTCAATCCCGGCAAGCAGCAGTGCTTCCGAGTTGAACAGCCGGTGGAATTACTGGCATATGAGGTATTCCATCTTAGCCCTCTAGACTGGCAACGCATCTGAATAGGTACGAGTATCTTTGGTGTTGCGACTATCCATGAGTGGTGATGCTAACTTACCATCTTGCTTGTTTTCCACCCTATCTCGTGAACAAAGAAAGAAAAGAATAGGATCCTAGCATGCCTTCCAAGGATGGGCAATGCTATTGGCCAATGGTTATAGTTACTTTGGTCGCTGGCACCATGCTCTCATCTTCTCAGCTTTCAGCTTGATTAATAGTTTTTGGCTGGAATTTTTTGCATTTTTAGGTGACAATATTGAAGAAGACCCATGGGAAGTCGGAGCATAGCTCGGAAGAAGGTTCCAGTTGCGAGCTGGCACCGGTCAGGAGACCAGAAACAACGTGGGCGCTGCTGCGACCACCTCACCTCAAGTGGCTGGCGTTGACAGGCTTTCTGATGTTCGGGCTATTTTCTTTGTAAGTACCAAAGAAACAAATTAAACTTGGTATGAAACTCTCTAGGGGTCGACCGACGGATTATCCTGATGAATACGTATGTCAAATATTGTTATAATATTCAGTACAAATGGATTTAGCACTGTGGCTTAGACGTTGGACGTTAGTGAACAACAAGGTAGCTACTAAATGTGATTATGTTTTGCAGATTAAATGGTCTGTTTCTGTTCGCGCCGGACACTATCAACAAGATAATGCAAGGATCTGGAGAGGAAGAGGGCACCATTTGTATCATAATGAACCAGTCTGTAAATGAGGTAAATATGCAAGTAAATATAAAGCACACTCCCTAAAAAGCATCTAAGTTTTCCGTGATTAATGTGTGCTTTGTAGCAATTACTCTCTTATGACCAAGGCCCAAGCCCCTCCCGCAAAGCGCGGCGGGGATCCAGGATTTTCGCTTGTGAAGGCCCAAACGAAAATATTGGATCCCTCACCGCGAATTAGTTCAACTATAACATTGAAATTCATGACAATTATGATAATCGCAGCCACCGTACCTCTCGAAGACTGCGATTCGCAATCAATGTATAAAAAATGAAAAATGTTTTGCAGATTTCCCAACTTACGTTACCGACTCGAGGTGATTACAAAACCTATAATTTTTTCCAGACAGTGTCTCCCGAGTGTGTGGACAGCATATCTCAGGACACGTTCATCATCATGGCGGTGACGACAGTGGTCTACGGGCTGGCGGTGATGGCGGTCAGTCTGATCCCCATCTCTAAGCGGACCCTGCTTGTGGGCATGTACCTTTGTGTCGGTACCAACTGCCTGCTGTCTGGGCTGTTGAAAAATAGGTGAGGATGCATCTTAAACCTATAAAGAACTAGTCTAAAAGACCATAATTTGGAACCAATTTTGACCTAGTCCCAAAGTAAGTAAAGCTTGTGCTATGAGTACTAACTGGGTTCCAGCTCCAGCCTATATAACGTGGTAAGGTTCAAAAGTTTCCGGCCTAATAATGAAAATTAACGTTTAGGTTAAAATATATATTTTTATTTTTCAATGTAGTCTCCTCCTATTGTTATACATTTTTCAGATCGTTTGATTAACATTTCTATGCCTTTAAAAAAATATTCGGAAGTTTTGTCTTCGAAATGCTCGAAAACTGCAGCAGCGACCTCATCATTGGACGAAAATTTTCTCCCCCTTAAGTCCGATTTAAGTTTAGAAAATAAAAAATAGTCGCTTGGGGCTAGATCAGGGCTGTAAGATGGGTGACGGATTGTTTTAAATCCACATTTAGATATAGCCGCCTTTACAACTGCAGCCGTGTGGACAGGCGAATTGTCATGAAGAAGACGGACACCCCTGCTGAGTTTTCCTCGAGGTTTAAGCTTAATTGCTTCTCGCAACTGGTCTATAAGGCAAGCATAGTAACTGTCGTTTACTGTCTGATTGCGTTCTTTGATATCTATAAGCAATATCCCTTCGCAATCCCAAAATATTGTGGCCATTATCTTTTTGGTAGATTGGCACACCTTTGCCTTTCGAGGGGGTGCTTCCCCAGAACGACGCCACTCCATCGACTCTCTTTTTGAAAGAGGATCATAGCATAAGACCATAGTTTCGTCTCCGGTAACAATGGACTGGATAAAATCACTCTCACATGACTTGAACTCCTCCAGAAGTTCCTTGGAGCACGCCACTCGTTCAGCTCGCTTAGCACTCGAGAGAAGTTTCGGGACCCATCTTGCACTAACTTTATTCATGTTTAGGTGGTCGTTTAGAATCTTAAGGTCTGTTATTTTCATAAGTCCCGTTCTTGACGCTATTTCCTTCGTCTTTAGTCTTCTGTCCTTCAGTACCTCTTGTTCGACTAAATCAACGTTATCTTGCGTAAGAACCTCAACAGGGCGGCCTGGTCGGGGTTCGTCATCGATGGACTCACGCCCTAAACGAAACTGCTTACACCAATCCTTAACAGTCGAAAACGAAGGGGAGGAATTCCCGTACACTTTATCTAACCTTTCATTGATTATAGTTGGACTTATGCCTTCCTCTGTCAGAAATTTTATCACTGATCGATACTCCAATTTGAACATTGTACAAATTACACCGCTTTTTATATTTAAATCACAGAAAATTTGATGAAAACGAAAGTTACAACCCACGAAATAATCCACACAATAGCTGAATAAATGACAAACAAAATGACATTCATTTGTTTCTTGTTTTCTTCTTTTAAATATATACGGCCAGGAACTTTTGAACCTTACTGGTACGTCCCATTGCTTGCATTGGTTGGGTTACTTGGTACCCATATTTAAATATACACAACATAAATATTTTAACGTCCAACAACAGCCTTATTCATAAAAAGTTAGAGGCTCGCTATAAGCTCGCTATAGGACTGATGCAAAAAACATGATTCATAAACACATAATTAGCGCTAATCAGTCCATCAAGGGTCTGTTAAGTCTTCCGAAAGTTAGCGGACCGTAGACATTACTTTATCTCTCTGTTAACTCACAAAATGGCCGCCACAAATGTGAACAGCTGATTTTGGCAAGAGCAAAACCATACGCAAGATCCACACTGCCTCGTCTGTCGTGTTAGGCTGAAGCCATGTTTTCGGTTTCCCGCTAATTCGCTGCCACTACTGTCAATTTTTTTTATAACACTAAAAGGCCATTTTTGGTCTATGATTTGTCAAGGTGACAACATAACGCGTCAAATCCATCCATCAGCAGCTCATTAGCTAACAGACTGCTAGCAAGCGTTTATGAATCATACTTTTTAACAACTGTCAAATAAGCTTAATCAGTCTGTTAACTAATAGACTGATCAAGCTTTAATTAAGGTTTTTTTTATGAATAAGGCTGCAAGACTCTAGAAGTACAAACATTTGTACTCAACATAATGTAACTGCTATATCTGCCCCGATCTGGGTTAGAAACCAAGATCTAAAGCTTCGCAGTCAGCTTTTCTAACCACTACGCTGTCTGGTCTTCCGTGATGAATGAATGAATTGACTGGACTAGCCGCATTCGTGCATACACGAAACATAATAAAATATACAGCCACAGATCCTTTTTGAAATCGGTTACAAACAAAACAGCTTGAGAGGTTGGAAACCCAACTTTGACACCTAACTCCATGGTTCATTTTTTTCATGCTCCTAATTCGGTCTGCAAGCTACATTATATCAATTTATATGTTTCAGAACGGTGGCCGGCATAATGATGTCGGCTCTGCAGATCACCGCGCTGGGCATTGGCCCTTTAACAGCCTATGCTGTCCAGCTGTTCCCCACGAGTTTGAGGTGAGGGTCGTTATATGAATAAGATGCAAAAGTTGTCTTTGCTTGAGGGTGTTAGGCTAGGTTCTTTACATCCGCGCCTTTCATAGACTCGAGACTCTCTTGTAGCGTCCCAGCACCATCTAGACATCGACTACGACGCACGAGTAACTAGCGCCAGTAATGTCACAGTATTCTACATCAAACCAGCGAAGTTTCTCAACGCGGATGCATAAATACAACTTCCAACTCTCTTGCTGGGGACTTCGGTCTCCACGCTGAACATCTGCCTGGAGAGAGATCTCTCTATTTTGGTCCTCCCCACAGTGTAATGATTGCATTTGCCATCTCTTTCGACCTTCTTTATCGTTTGACAGAGAGGAAAGTTGAATACGTTAGTGATATCAAGTGCCAAACAAGAAGGCCTCTGTTCTCTAGTGCTATAGGGCATGACAGAAAGCCAGATGCCCGTGATCTCTAGTTAAAAAAAATATTTTTTTAATTTTTAAAAGTCCTGTAAGTTTGGCTTCAGCTGTTACTATCCTAACTAATCTTATCATATCTTATCTTATCTTACTGATATTATAAAGGCGAAAGTATGTATGTTTGGATGTTTGTTGCTCTTTCATGGCAAAACGAGCCTTCCTGTTCTTGAAAGGGTCGGCAACGCACCTGTGATTCCCCAAGTCTTGCAGGTGTCCATGGGCGATGGTGATTACTTTCCATCAGGTGACCCGTCTGCTCGTTTGCCCCCTCTTATATAAAAAAAAAAAAAAAAAAAAAAAAAAACGGCTAAATCGATTTTATTGGAATTTAGTTTCGTGATAGTTACAGTCCCGGGAAAGGACATAGAATAGTTTTTGTTCCGGAATATCGCATAGTTCCCGCGGGATAACGATAACCGAATTCATGGCAGACGCAGTTGCGGGCAGCAGCTAGTATCCTTCTAATTCTAACTTCCTTGTTTGTTTGTTTTTTACGCTTTCGCGCGTAAACTACTCAACCGATCGTTTGTATTTTGTATTTGTGTTAGAATTTTAAATCCTTGTTTTATTGCGCAGGGGGACGGCGGTGGGCGCTGTGTTGATGTTCGGTCGACTAGGCTCGGTGGTCGGCGCGAACGCAGCCGGCGCGCTGCTCGCCGCCGCCTGCGCAGCCGCCTTCTATGGGTTCGCTGCCCTGCTCTTCTGTAAGTACACATACAATGGTGAACCGGGAGTGAGCCACTTACCCTATACATCACAACTGGACAGCCTAGTGGTTAGTGACCCTAACTTTGAAGCTAGAGGTCCCGGGTAAGATTCCCGGTAGGAGCAGACATGTTGTATGATGAATACGAATGTTTGTGCCCGAGTCATGGATGTTGTATGTATTTATCTACATTATATAAGTTTGCAAGTACGCATACATAGAGACAGACAGACAGAGAGACAGACAGCGGAAAGAGACTTTGTTTTATACTATGTAGTGATAAAATGAATAACTAAAATATTTTTCCACAGTATGCGCCGCTCTAAGTCTGCTGCTGCCTGGAAACCAGCCAGCTCCCAGCGAGGTTCAATCAGAAGCTGACAGCTGAAAAAAATACTAAAAGTCTTGTCTGAGATCATCCGAGTTACAGCATACGTCCTGTTCGAACTACAAACAGGCCTTATATTCCGAAATTCGATTTTCTAAGTTGGTTTTGTACTTTCTCGCTCACACCAATCGTCATCAATTTGAGAGTAAGAGGGACAGTATGATACGAACTTCGAAATCGAATGTCGGAGTACCTAGCCCCAGAAATAATTACACAGAAAGTATCGCAAAAATATTGCACGAAACAATCCCATTCTCAACGCCATCTAAGAATCTGGTGACAGTGATTTACGACTCTGTTTTCAAGCGGCACCAGAAGTTGACATGTCCATTACTACAGGTGCTTATCATCTCAAAGTGTCCAACACTGGTGCCGTCATCCCACGAGCATTTCACGCTTAAATCGCTGAACCTATTTAGTTGGAATTTGGTAGTTATCTTCTTCCTTGTCGGTATCACTCTTGACAAAGTGGTCGTGGTCATCACTTCAGGTGTTGGTGGCAAGATTCACAACACGCCGCTACTCTTCTCTTGTGGCTAACTTCCTTTATTCATGTAGTGGATGATGAGCCATTTACGTACTGCCGCTTTATGAGCATTCCACCTCATTCGTATGGTACTTATAGAGATAATTTTTATCCTGGAAAATTGCGTAGTTCCCGCGGGATAGTGATAAGCAATTTCTGCGCAGATGGAGCCGCGCGGGTAACAGCTAATTTAGACAGATAAACGAATGAAAGAAAGAAAGAGAGAAAAAATTATTTATGACAAACACAATTAGTTTGAATGCGTTCGAGTTTTTATTTGTTTCAAAAATTTTTACTACGAGTAGATGCTCTACTTTCCAGTGTAACGTCTTTAGCGCCCCCTAGTCGTCGACTACGTAAACTGCTAAGCTCGAGTAGCCGGCGCCAATGACGTCACACGTGTTCTACATCGCGCCAACGGAGTTTCTTAACGCGGATGCATAAATACAACTTCCAACTCTGCCTTCGGATTTCAGTGTCCAGGAAATATTTGCCTCTTATTATTATGACCTCTGCACTGCACTCACCATTAGTAGAACTTAATAAATGACAAGAGTTTACGCTCTCTATTGTCAAAAATATACACTAACTGGAACTTTGTCGCAGTGTATACTGATTTTAAAGATTAGTTAGCGTTGTATTGTTTTATATGTAGGTAGGTACTTTAATTATAATGTATATAATTTGAAGAGTTATTGTACTAAGTGTTATCTCTTCTCTAGTCGAGTAATTAAAATATACAATAAAGATTATGTGATAAGAGTAGTTATTTAGTGTTTTACTAAGCCTGTCTACATAATTATAGGTAGAGTCACCAGCATAAATAAGTGATCATTTTTGTACCTTGTCGCTTTCAGTCGTTACATGATTTCGTATGGTTTTTCAAACATGACTTTAAAGTGACAAGGTTCAAAAGTGATCACTTATTTATGCTGGTGACTGTACCTACCTACTTGATTATTGGATTTTTCTAACAACGGTTTTTGACACGTTATAGCGCGCATAGTGCATAATAATAACAATATTAAATTATTGACATGAACAATATTAAATTCTAACTCCTTATTTATAAACGCTCTATACTACACACAAACACTGACGCGCGTTTCGATCCCTCTACGGGATCATTCTCAAAGTCAGAGCACAACCGATGCCATCCCCGATGCCGATGCGATGAGGCATCGGTTGTGCTGTGCTCTGACTTTGAGAATGATCCCGTAGAGGGATCGAAACGCGCGTCAGTGTTTGTGTGGTGATAGGATTAATTAAGTTTGTGGGATTTGTGTGCGTTTTGTGTGGCAGTAGTGGTGGGAGGGCTTGCATGCAAAACGTATATATTTCGCACAGGCTTGGTTATCTTGCACGTAAGTAGCGGAGTAGCAAGGTAAATATTTAGTGTTCATTGAAATGGACCTCCTCAAAGTACCGCCTGATTCAATAAAATATAGAGATGTCATCATAGATAACTGACAGTTAAGTAGTGGTGAAACAGGCCCTTAATCTTATAAAGAGTAAACTTTTATATTTTATGTTCGTTGCCTACGATTAAAATCAAAAAGTAATTTACCGATTTTAAAAATTCTCTCACCATTATAATGCTACATTAGGGTGCGACCACACCGCCGCCTATACTCAGTGACGTGTCGTAGGCGTCACGTTTTCTCACCGTTTCTTCATACATTTAGTTGCGATTCCGTAACGTCCGTCACCGTTTTTTAAGCGGCAGTGTGGTCGCACCCTTATCCCTGAGTAACAGGAAATAGTTTAATAGGTAATAGATCACGCTAAACGTAGCCAGGTCTTGTTACCTTAGGCCCTGTCTACCCCGTAAGGGATGAAGACGTGATTTATGTATGTAAGAGTTAGGTGAAAAACTTAAGTAGGTAAATGACCTGTGTATGAGTGCGAATAGACAAATTAACTTTCTAAATAAGAAAAAACTTAAGTCCGATATCAGTTCTGTACACTACTACACACAACAGTAGGCTTATTGTCTAACTCGCTCGCAATCGCCATCGTGTTCATTTTGGCAGTTCATGTATGGGCTGACAATTGGCATCGGAATCAGCTAGCTGTCACATTCATACATAAACTGTCAAAATGAACACGATGGCGATTGCGAGCGAGTTAGACAATAAGCCTACAGGTCAACTAGTTAAGTTTTTCATAGTGTCCGACCGATTTTAAGCCGAAACCGAAACCGAAACCGAAACCGAAATTTTTGAAGACGTGTCATATCAAATAAAATATTCAAAATTACTGTACAAATCGTAAGGAAAAGGTTATTGCAAGGATTTCTTATATGAGAACAGTTACTTTTTTGTTAAACAAAATTAAAAAACTGCATGCATACTACTGTCGCTGGTCCCAGCTGGGCCGGCCGCCTGTGCATTACCTATACCTACCCGGCCGAGCATGCCCGAATTAAGCCGAGCGCTCCCGATGCGAGAGCCACGAGAGGCCGTGAAGTAATTTCGGCCCGGCCGAAGGTTTCGGCCGGATTCTGGCCCGGTCCGGTTCGGTTCCGGCCGAAACCGAAACCGAAACCGAAACTTCGGTCGGACACTAGTTTTTCACCTAGGTATATAAGCTCTTGACAGCTCATTGCCGAGATTATTTTGTAAAGAGTATAATATACTCACGAGCAGAAATATCGGGTCGCTTTTCATAGAACTTTGTATGAAAAGTAGTGTCCGACCGAAACACGATTTTTTGCCGAAACCGAAACCAAAACCGAATATTCGGTTTTTTCTGATTTCGGTCGAAACCGAATCCGAATTTTTTGAAGACTTATCATATCAAACAAAATATTAAAAAATACTGTACAAATCGTAAGGAAAAGGTTATTGCAAGGCTTTCTTATACGAGAACAGTTACTTTTTTTGTTAAAAAAAATAAAAAAAACTGCATGCATACTACTGTCGCTGGTCCCAGCTGGGCCGGCCGCCTGTGCATTACTTATACCTACCCGGCCGAGCGTGCCCAAATTAAGCCGAGCGCTCCCGATGCGAGAGCCGCCAGAGGCCGCGAATTAATTTCGGCCTAGCCAAAGGTCTCGGCCGGATTCTGGACGAAACCGAAACTTCGGCCGAAATCACTTTTTTGGCTGAAATTGGCCGAAACCGAATCCGAAACCGAAACTTCGGTCGGACACTAATGAAAAGCCACCCGTTATTTTTGCTCGTCAGTGTATTTTATACTCGTCACCAACCCCGATTGGAATACCTACCTATGTGTAACGATTTCCTCGCCCACAAACCCTAGGCTAGCTTTGTTTGTGAAGTAATGTAGGCAGACACATTATTGGTGCGGGAGGTGGCTGCCAAAATATCTATACAATTTTTCCATGTGGCAGAAATAATTGATATCGATTATGGAACCAAAAGGAATCTAGGAAACGTGTCTGCCGCCATGACAACCGTGCCTTTTCAGCTGTTGGTGCTTAAAAGATGAGCATACTTAAATAAGTGTTGCTAAAAATATTTCTTGTTGATTATACTAGCATTATCATCCTTGCTACATACGCATAATATCACATTTTAAGTCAATCTGACCACTAAAAAAAAAAAAAAAAAAAATGTTTCTCTCTCTCTCTCTCTCTCTCTCTTACTAAAAGTAGGTGAAATAAATTTGATTTGCAAGATATGACCCGCAGGTAATTGTATGTATGATAAGGAACTAAAACGCCAAGTTAATGTAACTTACATTGATGGTCAGAATAATCATCACCAGGTTTTATATATAGGTATAATTTTTTAGATCTTGTAAATATGTACATTGATTAAATAAAAATCATCACTATGACGTAAATCGGAACAGTGGACTCCAAACTCTATGCAAATTAGATTTTTAAACTTGGAAATACAGTTGATTGACCCAAAGCGACTAGCATTGATGTGAATCATCCATATAGAGGAATTAAAAACCATATATCGTTAACCGGGGTGACTGATCATTTTGGGGCTACTTTGATTGAGCATTTTAAAATTTGTATAATACTTATATTGTCCATATGGCATGTAGACGCAAAGGCGATCGATGAAGACATCGATTGGAAGCAGTAGCAGATAAAAATTAATGATTTCGTCATTATAACAACTTTTTAAAGTCACCCCGTAAATAAAGTCACCACGGTTTACGTACGAAAATGGCGGCCAGCTCCCGGACTATGTAGTGATGTTTCAGGCGCGACACATATAAGAGCTGTCACGCAACAATACAACATCAGTATAGCGGCAGCGCTTGAAAGCGTCAGTGAAAAAAGTGAACGCATCAAAAAAAGGTTTGTGATGTTTGTGATGTTTTTATTTTAAAGCTGAGTTTGAGCCCACAAACACTATCTGGGGCCTTACCATGACGTGTTAATGCGTTTCAGTTTAGGTTCGCTCGCTGTCAGATTCATACTAAAAGTGACAGCTAAAACTTGAACTGAGTCGGAATTAGGACGTCATGGTAAGGCTCCTGATCCAATTCATGATCCATAAATTAAGTATGCTACCTAGTTTATTTTAGTGCGGTAAAGGCAAGTCGAGCCAAAACACTATAAGTATTAGATCTCTTTATATCTAGTGTTGGAATTAGAGATAGTTTTTTTGAAAAAAATGAGATTTTTTTACAAAGATTTTGAACTTAAGAAAAAAATGTGCGAGTTTCTGATATTAAAAGTAGCTGTGTTTCTCAGTATGAGTACGTATTTCGTTTAATTGCAAGTATTTTAAAAATTATTACAACCGACACACAATATAGCTTAATAAAACATTGGACATTATAATGCATAGTTATAGTTATTACTCATTTTACTCACGCTTACTTATTTATCTTGTTTATTTTGCACAATAAAGAGTTTACATACATACATAAGTGGTAAAATCTTAAAACATGAATAACTTAATAACTTATCCTTATAAATAACTTATTTATAGTGTAGGTAGGTATTCTCTATTCCAATCTATTTTGACGTCTTTGTAAACAAACCAATTTCATATAAATTCCCACACAACTCACTGTATGCAATTATACTTCACTAGCGACCCACCCGGGCTTCGCACGGTATATTATGCATGTATTATACATATAAACCTTCCTCTTAATTCACTCTATCTATTTAAAAAAACCGCATCAAAATCCGTTGCGTAATTTTAAAGATTTAAGCATACACAGGGACATAGGGAAATATAGACATAGGGACAGAGAAAGCGACTTTGTTTTATACTATGTAGTGATTTAATTTAGAATGAGAAACCACATCAACATTATATATATTGCGGCTCGTGAACTGTAATCTCTTTACAATTTGTACTAGAGTAACAATTGACGACACGCAAATAAAGTAACATTAAAACAATTTTATTTTGCGGCTGCCAAACTATTGCCCTGTACTATTTGCTAGGTAAGAAATAGTTGACCAGACGCAATATAATATTATTGTGGTTTCTCATTCAAAATTAAATGAAGTATAGCATCACATCCACCGGAATGCTGAAGGATCATACTTGACTCACGACATTATGTACCTAATACCTAATTGTACTTTGATTATTACATTTCAATTTCAAATGAACTTGTTTAAATTTCTAAACGACACTGAAAATTAAAACACATAGAAAAATCCGAAAAAGTGAAGCTATGGCCGGGAATCGAACCGAGATCCTCATCATTCGGTGATGCGTGCTATACCGCTACACCACCCATAGCAGTAGGCTTACTGTCTAACTCGCTCGCAATCACCATCGTGTTCATTTTGACAGTTCATGTATGGGCTGACAGTTGGCATCGGAATCAGCTAGCTGTCACAATCATACAAGAACTGTCAAAATGTACAAGATGGCGATTGCGAGCGAGTTAGACAATAAGCCTACAGGTTGAATTGTCAGGAACTTGTTTGTTTACGAAAGCGAAAATGGACTGGAATGGGGTAAATACAGTATTATTCAACCAAAAAATCTTCAAATAGACTTGAAGCACTACGAGTTAGTGTGTTGTCGTTACGTTTCGCTAGAGGCGCTGCCAACTTTTCTATCCTATAATAATATCCTATTCATTGGAGCGGCTCTACCACACTTTGACTGACAGACTGACTTGACAACTTTTTCGTAAAAAATAATTACCTTCGCCTATTGTTACCTTATTACCTCTGTATACCTTTCTTTCTGTTTTGATTGTTATATGTGATGTTCTGATGTTCAATAAAGAGTTAGCGAGTCGAAGATCTTATTAATATTATAAATGCGAAAGTTTCTGAGGATGGGAGGATGTGACGATGTAAGCGAGTGTGTATGTTTCTTCCTTCTTCACGCTGTAACGACTGGACGGATTTGGACCAAATTTGGAGGAGATATAGCTGGTACCCTAGATTAAATCATGGACTGTTTTTTCCCGGAAAATTGCATAGTTCCCGCGGGATAAACCGGGAGCTCGGCAAAAGACTGAGAGGCAACAGGCGACCCTCAGCCGGCAGCCTTCTCGCGCGAAGAACCGCGATCGCAGTTCAGCGCGGGAACGCTGCCTGCGTGAGGGGCACCCTGCCAAGAGGCCCACCTCTCTTTTCTAATCAATTTTAAAGTTTATTTAGTTATTTTAATTTAATAGTAGTTTTAGTTTTGTATTTACATTTTAAGTGTCTGTTTTGTCAAAGGTCGTATCTAGCTGCCTAAAGTGTTAAAGTAAATAATTATTGCAGAAATACATAACTAATATTATACTATCAACATCAAAGTTCAAAATTTAAAAACCAAAACTTTATTTTGCGAATAGGCCGCCAGAGGCTCTTTTATATGTCTTTTTTTTTAAACTACCATCGCATTCGGAAATATTGGCAAGAAGAATGCGCCGTAAGAAACTTGGCCGAAGGTCATTGACAGTCAGTTCAGTTCTATACTCTAATATTATGCGGACGAAGTCGCGGGCAGAAGCTAGTTAAGTTATAAAAATAATCAAGATAGTGATATAATTTGCCTAATCATGTAATTTCACACGTACGGGAGATCACGATTGCATACTGTTCTTATCAGTACATCTATCATTCTATAGAGAAATTACGCAACCCATGAAAAATATTGAGAACTCAGCTTCGCGACTTCGTCCGCGTAAAAGTGACATGTTTATCGCTATCCCGCGGGATTTCCGGGATAAAAAGTAGCCTATGTTTTAATCTAGGGTACCAGCTATCTCCGATCCATATTTGATCCAAATCCATGCAGTCGTTTCAGCGTGAAGAAGGAACAAACATACACACTCACTCACTCACATCGTGTCATCCTCACAAACTTTGGCATGTATGATATTAGTAGGATTAATTAAACATAGATAGTACGAAAAAGGGCGAAAATCTTATTAGGAATCATGTTATAGACGATGCAGCTAGCAACACATTACTATTATTTAGATTCCCTTTTCCACCTATACGCTCAACAATCATGCCAAGCGTGGCGAGTCTTTTTGCCCTGGACCCTGTCTACCCCGTAAGGGATAAAGACGTGATATGTGGATGTATGTATGTAAGTAGATAGTCAGTTTGATACACGGGTATTGATTCTTAGCTGTCTAATTATTTTTGTATGAAGCATAAATTCTTTGGATTTGAATTAATGATAACCGTACGACTAAAATACTTTTTCACCTCACTAGCTCGGAAAGCACTTTTTGTTTGTTTGACAGCTATTGAGAAAATCGCTCTTTATTCACTTGTGGAGAAAGAGTTTTGACCACAGATTAGAAAGATATAGTGCAGGGTTTTAACATTTGAAGGAAGCTTAAGTGATATTTGACAGCTAACAAAACGGTAAAACGTTAAAAGTGCTGAATTTTTAATATCAAAATTAATGAATTGCATCGAGTAAAAAACACTCAATACAGTCTTACAACTTTATTTTAATTCATAAATATCAGCATTCAAACAACATTGACCTTCATTCTTGTTGTAAAAACGGATAAAATGTTCTGACAGTCCAAGTAAGTCAATATGCGAACAAATCGCATCCGAAATAATTTTTTTTATAAAATTTATCCCTTGTGGGATAGGTAAAGGAATTATTGTCCATTCAGCCATATTAAAGATTTTAATGCCGGTTCACTGTTTATGCTGACAGTAGCACTTGATGGTCCCAACGGAAGACCAGCGCTGGCTGTAAGGCCAGCATTATGCTAAGGTGGAACCATTTCGTCATCATTGTATATATGCTGTTACTTGTTTTTTCTGTAAGTAATATCACGAATAAATGTTTTCTTTCTTTCAAACAATTAAAAAAAAATTAAGTAAAAACTATTCAATTAAGCCGTCAACGTTAAATATTCGCATGTTTTTCTAGTTATTTTGTTATTAAAAATGAGTGATAGTACCTACAAACCCTTTTTCTTATTTTCCTCGCTGTAGTGAGGTGAAAATTTTTGTGTTATACACGAGTGAAAAGTTATTTTACGCCTCGTGTGTTGAAACACTCGCAGGTAAAATACAACTTTCCCCCCTTGTATAACAAATAACTATTGTTTGAAAGACAGTATTGTTTCTTAACCGTTGTAATACGTGACACTTAGTCGGTTTTATTAAAGTAATAATAAATAATAGATTACTAATAGCACGATAGAAAGGCCGTGTGTTTTGGTAGGGGCGGTATCCACCCATCGATTCATATTAACTTACTAAATAAAATTTGTCAAATTAAGTACTAACAATTGTGCTATTTATTGGAAAATGATTCCGAACCTAACCCCACACACACATCCGCACGCACACATAGGTACACCTACACGCAATGCATACATGCACACACACTTATATTTTGTTTTAATTTTATTTCAATTCAAACGATCCTTTTGTGAATTACTTTTTTTTTTTTTTTTTTTTTTTTATGTGAATAGGAAGGCAATACCTACTTATGTTTGACATTTAAATTTGTATTGTATTTTTAAAAAGGTGACAAATAAATCTATCTATCTATCATCTATACACACACCAAAGTACACTACAGCTTTGTACCTAAGGATATGTTGCGTAAATTCCCTTACCTTTTAATGAGGGCGTAGACTCCAAGCGCTCTGTATTACTGTGACATCGGCGACATCTTTTTTTTAAACGGGTTGCAGCACTTGCAGCAATTGGCCTACGTTTTAATAGAGTAGGTTTTATAAAAATAACAATGGCATTTGCTGACATTTGCTGCTTTAGTAATAAACTGACGCACTATATAGTTCAGGTTAGGTGGAAGGACAGAACAGACCTGAGACCAAATAAGTTTCTGTCAAAAGTTTCATCTTTAAAGGTGCGACCACACCGCCGCTTAAAAAACGGTGACGTTACGGAATCGCAACAAAATGTATGAAGAAACAGTGAGAAAACGTGACGCATACGACACGTCACTGCGTATACGCGGCGGTTTGGTCGCACCCTAATAGGTAGGTACCATCAGCCAAATATGTGGTCTACCACCCTAAGGTTAAAATTCCTTTGCACGTCACATATATTTATTTGTTTTTATTGTTGATCGAAGTGGCGGGAGTAGGCTTATTGTCTAACTCGCTCGCAATCGAAATCGTGTTCATTTTGACAGTTCATGTATGGGCTGACAATTGGCATCGGAATCAGCTAGCTGTCACATTCGTACAAGAACTGTCAAAATGAACACGATGGCGATTGCGAGCGAGTTAGACAATAAGCCTACAGTATGCTTAGTGTAAGTTTTCGGTCACAAAATACGTCTCGAACGCGTTTGCGTTAAAATGTCAAATACTATGAGAACAGTTGCTGCCGTTTCGATCCGCAAGTGGTGCTGCCAATTATTCCATAGTATTTGAGACGTTTACGTGAACGCGTTCGAGACGTTTTTATATGCGAAAACTTACACTAGAGGCTCAGAACTCCACTATTGTAATGTCTTCCGACTTATCTCAAGTGAGCCAAATTTCAGCTATGTGCTTCAAAATTGAGTCGCAAGACTCCACCCGGGCAAACATACATACATTGCATACATACATACATTAATCACGTCTTTATCCCTTACGGGGTGGACAGAGCCTAGGGTAACAAGACCCAAAGGCCACGCTTAGCATTATTGTAGGCGCATAGGTGGAAGTGGAAAGGGGAATCAAAATAGTGATGGGTTGCTAGTCGCATCGCCTAATGATTCCTAAGATTTTCGCCTACATAGGTAGTTATAATTTTAGACATTATTAGGTATATCTTCCTTTTTTTGGTAATTCGTTAATAGTTTTTTTTCCTATCCCTTCTGACCCCACTACGGGGTGAGCTGGGATTTACCTATATTTTAGTGTTTATGAAAATACTAGCTGTTGCCAGCGACTTCGTCTGCAAAGAATTCGTTTATCGCTATCCCGCGGGAACTACGCAATTTTCCGGGATAAAAAGTAGCCTATGTGCTATTCCAGACCTTTCTCTATCCATGTGCCGAATTTCATCCAGATCCGTTGGGCCGTTCTGGCGTGATTGAGTAACAAACAAACATCCATCCATCCATCCATCCATCCATCCATCTATCCATCCATCCATACTTTCGCATTTATAATATTAGTTAGATTTTTTATCGAGGTTTGAACTTCAATTTTGTCCCTACTTACCCCGTTTTACGGTATATTTAAATCACGGAAGTGAATGAGTTAGAGAATAAATGATCTGCTTCCACTTTATTCAATTGTAGGTGTTGCTCTAGTTGTTGGCAACACCTTTTGTTCATCATTTACATTAGCCACTACATAAAGACACAGTTTGTTGACCTCGATTTATTTATTTTATTTTAGAATAATAAAAAAGCTAGCATAAGAACTGGTTATAATTAATGTAGGTACAATACAATAGAGGGATTGTAATATGGTTTTATTGTAAAACTATTATACTACATACTAGCGGTTGACAGCGACTCCGCCTGCGCAGAATTCGCTTATCGTTATCCCGCGGGAAATATGCCATTTTCCGGATAAAACCTATCCTATGTCCTTCCCGGGGACTCATACACTCTGTAGTCTGTACACCAAATTTCAACTAAATCGGTCCAGCTCCAGCGGTTTAGCATGAAAGGTAACAGACAGACATAATAGACATTGTTACTTTCGCATTATTAATAATTAGAAGGGATCTACTAACCACATTGTCCCCGAGTATGACAAAGTGCACAAGTCTTTTGTTTCCGGTTATTAAATCATCAACAAGACATTGATCACAATGAAATCCGCCTCAATTAAGTACTGTATTGGATCTATAATTAGGTTCGATTATTGGTTCTATTAAAAATCAATTATGAATGCCAACATTGTAGTTATTATGAGAACCAATGTGATGAAAACAGGCCAAGTGCGAGCGGACTTCTACACGAATGGTGCTGTGTGCAGGCCTTATACTCTGAAATTCGATTTTCGAAGTTCGTTTCGTTCCGTTCCGTTCTCACTAATAGTTATTAATTTGAGAGTGAGAGGGACGGTGTGATCGAATTTCGGAGTAACCCCCCAGTACATTTTGTGTCACAAAAATACGTTTCGAACACGTTAGCATTAAAACTATTAAAAGATCGAATGAGAACTGTCACTGGCGCTAAGTCTTCGGTCTAGTCGATGTCTATATACTCTGGTTTTTTTAGCATGAGAAAAAAGCTAAACAACTTGAAACGTCTTATTATTGAAATACATATTAATATATTATTAAATGCAATCGAAAACAGACTAATACTAAAACTAGGTACTAGGTACTAATTATAAAACTATAAAGTAAATACGTCGTCAAAATTTTCGGCCACAGGCATCGAAATTTTCTGGCCGCATTGCCTCTCTGAACTGCAATTCCAAACCTTTGAGAGAGGTAAGCGCCAGCCCTAAGGTCACCTGTGGCCAGCACTAAACGTGTCGAAAGTTCCTGTATAATTATTGTATTGAAAATCACTTTTCAAAAATCGGTAACTGGACTAACTGGGAAATATAAAATCGTAACAAAACAAATCACAATGTTCTTCCCACGGATTTTAAATTGTAACTTGCTGTTATTTATTTTTTTAAACGGTTTTTTAATAAAAAGGCATGTCAAGATTGTATACCCTTTTTCTAATGCTGAAAAAACGAAGTATAGACGCGAGGGTCGCTGCAGTCTTCTTCGTCTAACACTGATTAAGATGACCCCATTTTGCCTATCTGTCTCTACATATAAAACATATCAGTAATACAGGTGTCGAAAAAGCTAAACAAATAGCTAGGATCGCGTTTTACAACTGCTTCGCTTACTGATAACTAGTTTAACGACCGTGTTATCATCACGGTTTGAATATTTTTTATACGTTATCGCTATTCTATTCTTAATGTATTTATTATAATTGTACTATCTAAGCCGAATGACAATGCAAAGGCTTGAATGAACTGAGTCGCTAAGGTAGATAAACAACTGAGACTGACACTAGGCTAGCATAAGGAGAAAACAAAAATGGCCACTTTTTGTTGAGCTGTGCAAGTTTTTTGGGACAACTACTGAACAACAAATTGTATACACTGATTTAATACATATTATAGGTGTTGCCCTATTATCTAACCTTCTGAAATTATTGAAAATTGATCTAATGTAGGAGATAAATAAGAACATTTCCGAAGTGGCGCTAGTTTCGCGGCTGTTGTCGCCTTAAGGAACTTTGTTGGCGCGATGTACATGGATGATGTCATTGGCGCTTGCTACTGTGCGTCGTAGCAGTTAATGTAATCGATGTCTAGATGGTGCTAGGGTCGCTTCATGTACATTTTTTTTATGAACTGCACTTTAAGTTGACCAAAAGTACTCCGTCACTCCATACTATAGAAGTAGAGTACTTACCCTTTTCCTCGTGCCATTTACTTGTTGGTAAAATTTTGGTCTTAATAAATTCCAGTGTATTTTTTTTATGTGAATTGGAAGGGAAACGAGCAAGTTGGTCACCTGATAGTAAGCGATCACCACTGCCCATAGACACCCGCAACCCCGGAGGGATTGCAGATGCGTTGCCAACCTAGAGGATTTAGATGAAATGCCTCTTGTGCCCGTAATTTCCCCGGCTGTCTTACTCTCCACACCGGAACACAGCAGTGCAAGCACTGCTGCTTAGCGGCAGGATTAGCGAGTAAGATGGTGGTAGCGATCCGGACGGACCTTGCACAAGGCCCTACCACCCGTTAAATTTTAATTTTAATTACAAACCATTTTTTGTCATGCGACACATTGTTTCTGACATAAACAAATTAACTGCTTAATAGGAAGTCCCAACCATCCCTGTTACAGTTAAAGCGTAAATTAAAACTCAGATACTATTCTTTTTGTAATTCTGTAAGAAATCTACAAGCCTAAATTAATTTCAGATAGTCTTTCAAAATGGTGGCCAACGGCATTACGGAGAGGAAAAAGTCCATCGACAAGGTCCCTACTTCTGCTACGCTGGACGAGGCCATGTTGGCAACGGGTGAGTCCATCTTTACTTCGTTTGCACTCAAAGTCTGTGTAAGTTTTCACACAAAAAACCGGCAAAGTGCGAGTCGGACTCGCGCATCAAGGGTTCCGTACCATCTATCGTACCGTATCTATAAATATCTATTAAGTAGTGTAAGCAGAGCCCTGCTCCAAAGCAAAATATACGCAGTGTGGGGTTACTTTATATTGGTCCTTGATATATACATACATACATACATATTTACGGTTTTCGCAACTATTCCTTAAGAGGGTGCATCCGTGCTGAGCTCGCAACGTCGCATTTTTAGTGATTTGGACTTTTATTTTCTTATTAAACGAGATATAGTATTTTATCCCTTTAATACAAAAATAAAAGTCCATCACCATTAATCATTGCATTGGACACATTAATACACTAAAAACGAAGTGCACTACAGACGAATATTTGAAACTTTCATTCAATTTCTGTGAAATAATCGCAAAAAATCACCAAAAATGCGACGTTGCGAGCTCAGCACGGATGCACCCTCTTAATCTGTGCTATAAGACCTACCTTCATAGCAAATTTCAAGATTCTGCGTTCACGGGAAGTACCCTGTAGGTTTTGATTCCCTTGAGAGTTGCGGAAATTTGCAGCATAAACGGCTGTATCTTTTGATTGCGTTGGCTTAGAAGTTTGATTTTTTCACAGCTTCAAGAGGCAGTAGACCTGAGTATTCTATATAAATTTCAGCTTGATACGCGTTCCTGAAAAAAAGGGTCTTGACAGATGGACGGACGGACGGACAGACGGACAACAAAGTGATCCTATAAGGGTTCCGTTTTTTTCTTTTGAGGTACGGAACCCTAAAAACATCGCGAACGCGTTCAATATAAACGAGTTTACAAGCTTTAGCTTTATTTATATTAACTTGCAATGTATGTATGTATGTAAGTATGTTTGTCCGGGTGAGATCTTGCAACTCAATTTTGAAGCAGATATCTTCATCCGATTCAAAGTTATGTCCACTAGCGACTCTACATAATATACAATACATGTCAATTGTCCATATTTACAGATTGCGTACCAGAACCATCCAGAACAGACGCAAACTTTAATTGCGATCTTTTATGGAACTTTATCATTACGTATCGCTTATAATTCCTTCCTTACACGTTGTATGATTTGCAATAGTAATCAGACGGCATTCCAGAGCCAACAATAATCAACGAATGTCCACGACCGTACAATTAAATACTTACATCAATTTACTTGCAATTTAGATACAGACATCAAACAAATGGATGGTTTAACCAGCCACGTCTTAATTGATAAACCGCATTTAGTTTTTACTTTTGTCAATGAATTAAGAGTAAATGGCTGGCAGCCACAAGAGTTAAAGATGTTTGTTTGTTAAGTACCCTTAGGGTTAGGGCTAGTCTCACCACTTGTTGACTAGGTGAACTGATGTTGCAGATGCTTGATAGAAGCACCTAATCAACTCTTAAATAAATATATTAATTAGCTCTTCATCAGAGATATGGTTTATTGACATAACGAATCAAATCGAACAGGAAAGCAATTTGACAAATCATTTTAAAAAATAGAAGATATGCGCCAGCCGGTGTCATCGTATATCTGGCGCTTCATGTAGGTTGTAACACCACTCCCTAACTGTCTATCTATGATGACGTCTCTGTCTGTTTCGTAGTAATAAATAGAGACGGAATCATAGATAACTGACAGTTAAGGAGTGGTGAAACAGGCCCTTAAACTACCCAATGAAACTGTCTCCAACCCATTTATTTGTCTTTGGTTGTCTGGTAGAGAACGCTTTTTAGCGATAAGAGCGCCTTTTGTCTACCTTGTATTTTTACATCTGTAATTTTATTGCACTGATTTTGTGGTATATATGTCGACGGTATCCGGTCCCCCGAGTATCATAGTGGTTTGACTTGCGGCTTCTCAAGCAGAGGGTCGCGAGTTTGAATCCAGGGATCGCACCTATGAGTTTTTCGGAATCAATGTGCGAAATTTGCCATGAGCTTTTCGGTGAAGGAAAACGTGAGGAACCTAGTACACATCTGCGAAGAAATGCAATGGTGTGTGTCAACTTGTCAAGTTCCCATCCGCACTGGGCCCGCGTGGGAACTATAGCCCAAGCCCTCCAATTCTACTGGAGGGGACGTAAAGGCACACGGAATTACGTGATTTTATCTAATAAAAAACATAAATAATGACGACAAAAAGTTGTCGTCACATAGTTCTACGTAGCAGGCTCTTCGCTAAGCACAAGATTCATCATCTCATTAGTCGTGGCGCGTAGGTTTTATCGAGGGGGCGATAAAAAGCGACGACGCGTAATGGCCGGCGCGACGTTGGCGAAACAAAATGACTGTGATAAAATCATAACTGCGATTAAAACATATCGCTGCAGTAACTATCGCTTGCTAGCAATTAACAGAAACAATTAAAATTATCGTGTTTGTGTACAATAAAGTTTTACATACCTACATATAAATAACACAAACACACAAATCACATCTCTATTCCTTACAGGAATCATAGGGATCATGCTATAGGCGATGCGATAGCAACCCATCACTATATTGATACCACATTCCACCTATACGCCCACAATCTTGCTAAACGTGGCCTTCTTGTTACCTTAGGCTCATAGGATCGAACCCGGGACCATAAGCTTCATAGTCAAGTTTTCTGACAGTGCAAGACTGCACAAACTTTTTAGATACTTTTTTACTTTTTTAATTATTTATGATTTTTTATATGACTTTGATTTTATACTTTTGTTTCTACAAGGAAAACCAGTGCCTTATTATTTAGTCCAAATACTGACCATTAGGCTAGCTGGTCGTCGGGCGAATAATCTTCGAAACTCACCAAAAAGTTACAAGCAATTACAGTTTTTTGGTTTTTTTGTTGTCTTGTTTATAAATAATCCGTATGATTACACTCGATTGCGTATATATTACTCAGCAATTGTATCAGACTTCACCCAGAATAGGGGTTACTCATTTAGATAAGCCTAGACCCCACCGGACTCTGATAACAGACGGGAATATCAACACCAAAGCTGAACATCAAAATCTTTGTTTTATAAGTCCCAAATGTCTTTTTTACTTGTCTATTTTTGACTCTACCTCTTGAAAGCTTTCTTTGACAAAAATAATCGCCGCAAGAAACCTTGGCAAGAACTTTAACATTCGTTTGTTTTATTTATCACTGCAATGTTGCCTACAGACGAAGCATAATTTTGATTAGGTATTAAATAAAATTCACGGGAACTCACGTAGCTTAGGCATTTGTGATCGAGATAAAGTTTAGTTTGGGTTAAGTTTAAATATTATTATTATTTTAAGTTATCTCTTAATTGCATTTACCTACACTTACGTATGATTATGGCATTAAAAGGTTTTTATTTTATTTTATTTTATTTTATTTTTATTTTTATATAGGTACCGTAAAACGGGGTGAAAAGGGATTGCGGGGCGAGAAGGTATAGAACTAAAATTATGTGTTTTCACTTGCTACTTTAAATTTCTGGCTCAGCTTACTCTAAAAGTAGTTTAGTAATATTTTTAGACATATTGTATCTCCTTTTTTTCTGGTAATTTGCTATTGTCATTTTTTTATTTGTTCCTCTCCCATCTGACCCCACTACGGGGTGAGCTAGGATTTGCCTATATTTTAGTGTTTATTGTTTAAACTTTTAACTATCAAACTAAAAGACAGGTAGGTAATCATTATTAAACTAAAATTCATAGCACTGGTACATTTTTTTCAATACAGTTGCTCAAAAAGTGCCCTTTTTTTGGCAGTTTTGCGTGCGAAAGGTTCGTTTTTGCGCACTAGTGCGATTTACTTTTCCATTTTTTTTAATTTGTATTTGTTCCAATTTACGACTACTTACCAAAGAGTTATTATAATGCTAGTCTTACCAAGACGTAATAAAAATAAAAACCTATTATTGATGTAAAAATATCAAAATATTGAGATTTTATATTTTATTACTAGTCTTTTCATCATTATTATTATAAAATATTGAATTCCTAAAAACAGTTCTTATTAAGGTATCTGAATGGAACGGAATTTTAGTTGCCGAAACGCCTGAGTACTATTATATATTCTGTGACGCCTGTCAAATTGGAGGCGTTTTTCCAACTGCAACCATGGTTTTTAAGGTTCTAATGGCAACAGTAGTTGTGTTTATACAATTCAAATAAATAATCGAACATAATGATACTAAGATAATAATAGTAAAGTGTTATATATGTCGGAGATTAACTGAAGCAGAGATAATTTTATTGTATTGACATTACAATTAATACTATTTGTTAAAATTAGTTGTAGCTTAAACGCCATCTGTCGGACAAATTCCAAACTGTTGTTGAGTAAACGCGGGTTACGCGGGCGATACGCCTGGCTGGGTAGAGTCGGTAAAGCAGACTGTCATGGCGGCGCTCGGTAGTTAAAGCAGTCGGGGTAAGAGACTGGGAGGGAGTCTGCCCGTAGAACTGGAGCGGCTGAGCGGCGGGAAAGAGATTTTTGAGGTTAAGTGAGTTTTATTTTGTTTACTTGAAATGAAAAGCGCGAATGACGAGATTTGTGGACTGAACCTAGGTACCGGTTTGCTCATTTAACAGCATTTTGTTAAAGTTAAGCTTAGTGTTAATGACATTTGTTGACAAAGTGTTATGAATAAGTTATTTCAAATTATTCTGTGTTGTATTTTTTTTTCGCAACTGTATTGAAAATCGTCGTTCGATACACGCGCGGAAATGTCATTCTTCACTCGTCTCGAGTCTTGCCAACTCGCCTCTCGGCTCGTGGCAAGATCGAGACTCGTGAAGTAATGACATACTTTCCGCACTAGCATCGAAATGTACTATATCTAGTTAAGCATAAAAATCAAGTTGCCAAAACGAAAATATTTTTTATCGAGGTTTGAATTTCAATGTTGTCCCTTTTTATGAAGTTATTTTTAAGGTGACTTTAGTTTATATTTGCGCTTATCACTACTTTTGTAATCATTTTCAAAATAAAGAATTTATTATTTAATCTTGAAGGGAAATTCTGACGACCCAGCCAAAACCATCTCCGCAGAAGGGAATCCTTGAACTGTTCGTCCGATTGACTTTAAATGTGAAAGACAATATTATGCAGCATAGAGGACAACACAAGCACAGTCAGCAGAAAGTAAATTAGGTAGGTTAGGATATTTAATAATCAAAATTATGTTAGTTTTTTTTTTTTTTTTTTATATAAGAGGGGGCAAACGAGCAGACGGGTCACCTGATGGAAAGTAATCACCATCGCCCATGGACACCATGTTACATCATGGACATGTTAGTATCTCACGATAGTTTTATTTTAAAGAAACATTATAAATGCTACAGATTAGGTACGTAGCTTATATAATATAGATCCTACTAATATTATAAATGCGAAAGTTTGTGACGATGTGACGATTGAGTGAGTGAGTGTGTATGTTTGTTCCTTAGGTTTGTTCCTTTTTCACGCTAAAACGACTGGACGGATTTGGATAAAATTTGGAACGAAGATAGCTGGTACCCTAGATTGAAACATAGGCTACTTTTTATCCCGATAAATTGCACAGTTCCCGAGGGATAGCGATAAACATGTCAATTGAAAATAAATAAATCTAAATCTAATCTAATCTAAATTGCTAATTCTACGCGGACGAAGTCGCGGGCAGAAGCTAGTAATGAATAATTGTTGTAGTCTTCAGCTAAGCCGTCAGAGATACTAGGTAATACTATACCCAAAAATTTAAACAATATAGCGTTCACCCAAGTGATGTCGCTCTCGTGGTTTTACCGGGTAAACTTTGCTTGGGAAAATTTTGTTTAAAGTATACTTTCCTAAATTCTTATATAAATATTTGATGCTCACACTTTGTTTGTTTTGTACATTTATTACCTATTTAACGTAGTATAAGGCTTCTTCGCAAAAAACGTCTCGAACGCTTTAGCGTTGAAGTTGAAGTGTCAAATCCTATGAGGTTTGGTTTCCGATATTTCCATTTCTTCATAGCAACAACAACATTTTAACAACTTGTTGCTATGACATTAAGAACCTGTTTTACGCAATATTATAATTTATAATTTATCGTTACGTTCCAATGTCAAAGAAAACAGGTGATAGCTGCTAATCTTTTTATTGCGAGTTGTAACAGGCTCATTATTTTACAACTCTCGCAGGAACTTGATAAATCTATGCTGGTGTTGATGACACAGACTCGATCCGTTTATGACGTTATTTTCTACTTTGCATACTTACTTAGATAATTTTTATTGTTCCGTAGGAAAATTTTGGAACACTCTTTTTTATCAACAGATATCTACCTCGATACCTAGGTACCTAATTAACTTTATATAAGAGCATATCAAAGTATGCTATGCTATTAATAGAATACCGTATACTATATACTTTGCCATCTGACCGCAACTTTGCCTCGACTGGTTAGGCATTATTTATCAGTTTTTAAAGGTGCCTTTTTATTTTTATCTCGTTGAGTAATTTATTGTCCTCTCATTTACTGTTTAGGCAATGTTGGGGGCCAGACGGCAAAGTTGCAGCAGTTCAGTTTAGTACTTATTCCAATCCCCATTCCTAACAGTTAATTCTGGGAACCAATTCTGAGATGTTCGAGATTATAATATGTTCATATTTTATGAATGTCTCGAACTTTCTCTCTGTAATTTCGGGTGCATGGATTGACTACTGCGATAAGATGTACCTGTCCGAATAATTCGGTGCCCCTAAGATAGCTTTAATTCCAATTTTGATTAAGTTAAGTTCATTCATGCTGGTGTGGGAGCAAAGAAAAAACATAAAACGTACATTCTATGAGATGGTACCAGTTGAATCTCTTCTCACGCAAAGGTAAAAGCCCATCCGGTGAAAATCTTAGGAATCATTTTATAGGCGATGCAGCTAGTAACGCATCACTATTTTGATTCCCTTAAGGCGCTGTCAACAGCAAATGACCTTGAGCAGCGCCACTCTTCACACATACGGTTCACGTGCCTGTTAGTGTTACTGTTATCTTTGTTCAAGTCAGCTGGTGTTTCTTTGTTGCTACGTGGTTCTCTGCTGCAGGTTATCAAAGAAAGACTATCAGCTGATATAAACGGAAGATTACTTGATAAGCACTGACCTAAGTCAACTTTGACTATCATTTAAAGTCAGATTGTCAGTAAATTATATTGATAGCTAACACGCATGCTACAGTTTCTTGGACGTGTAAAGCGTCCATAGGCTTCGGTAGCCGCTTACCATCAGGCGGTCACTACACTTGTTTGCCACCGACGTAGAATAAAAAAGACGAAAGCTTTCTGTGCATTTCAGAATTCTTCCTTCTCGTACATGCATACATACACACTTACATACAAAAATCGCGTATGTAATATGTATCCCTTAAGGCTACGTTTAAGGTCTATGATCGAATTCGAAATCAAAAACGTAAACTAAAATAGATTTTTATTGCCATTTAAATATTATTTGTAATGTTACTGTCTATTTTTGTTTATATTTTAGCGTGATTGCGAGCGTATAGATGGAAAGTGTAAGGCGGTCATTAGTTCAACAGATATGTGACAAACATATGCATTCACTGTGATAAGTGGAAAGGGATTAAATGTAAATATTATTCTGATAGTGATTCATCATGTATGTCATTTTCCATAAATTGCATCACTCTATTAACCTTTAGAAAGCTCACAGAGGCACGCACTTTAACTCCTGTTTACGTGTGTCACACCATAACAACCATCCTACTAATATTATAAATGCGAAAGTTTGTGAATGACGATGTGACGATGTGAGTGAGTGTGTATGTTTGTTCCTTCTTCACGCTGAAACGACTGGATGGATGTGGATAAAATTTGCAACGAAGATAGCTGGTACACTAGATTAAAACATAGGCTACTTTTTATCCCGGAAATTTGTATAGTTCTTTAGGAGTCGTCTTATTAGAATACATAAGTTCTATTAATTTCATGATACCTACCATTAATTAAAAATTAATATCTCTGACATGATGAACCCATCTGAATCTAACAGAAATCTATTAACATTATCTAGAGTAAACAATCGTAATTAGATCATTAACATACTTAGCGCCCTTAATTAAATTGCTCGTTGCGTCATAACTAGGGCACTTTGTTCAAGAGATATTTAGGTTTTAAGCTTATCGGCAAACCTCTATGGGTCTACAGCTTATAATACGTCCCACTGTTGGGTCAGGGGGGTTACCACAATCGCTTAAGAGGCTGACAACACCTAATTTTGTTGAAATTGATGTTATTTAAACACTTTTTAAGAAAAACCGCACAAAAAAAAAATGCAAAAAAAATATAATGTTAATTTTCATCATATTTCAAACACGCTAGACGGGCTCGATACATAATTGAACAAAATCGGCTCGATAGAAAATAATTGCAAAGATTGGTCTTAAAATCATCATTAAACGGTTCTATGTCATTATTTTATCGACGTATGGGTCTGCAATTAAAAACATAAAGTCAACATATTCATACCTAAACGGCTAACGAGTCATATTTCACAAATAATCCATAGTTTTGTTTATTTCTTATGATTTGTGTCTTATTCGCAAGATTTTAGACGCGCGCCAAGCTGCCGGAATAGTTTCTTCTCTTTCACTAACAGGCACGTGAAGCGTATGTGTGAAGAGTGGCGCTGCTCCAGGTCATTTGCTGTTGACAGCGCCTTAATGCGTGCCAAGTTCTATTTAGCATAACAGACTCAGACTCTAGTCTTTCCCTTACGCTAAATAGAGACGGGCGGTAACTACCCAGGTCTCCTCACAGAAGAGTCGGCTCAATAGAATCTTTTGGCTTGCTGAGAAAATACCCTCTGCTCACTGTTCTCAGCTCGCTTTCTCTTCGTTAAGCTGTACAATACAATACAATACAATAACTCTTTATTGAACACCACATATAACAATCAAAACAGAAAAATAATAATAATAGCTGTAATAGCTATCTGAGAGAAAATAATCCGTTAAAAATACAACCTAATTGAGAACCTCCTGTTTTTTTGAAGTAGCTTAAAAAATAATAATTTTATTGAATCAGGCGATACTCTGCGGAGGTCCATTTCAACAAAGAAAAAAATGAGTAGCGAAGTAGGAAGGTAAATGTTTTTTGTTCATTAACCCTAAACTAGACTAACCAAACTGAAACTAATAGGTCGCAATAGGTTAAACTAGTAGGTCGCAAGATGACGGAACGTGCGCGTGCGCATTCGAGGCTCAATGATTAATCCATAATAATCACTTATTTAGTTATTTTCTTGTTTCTCACAAGGATCACTAACGAAAAAATTCCGTGACATATTTTTATTAAGTACCTGTTTAATAAATCTTATATTTGAAGAACGCAGAAGCTGCGTTTGCCTACGTATTAATTTTAAAACCGCCATCTCGCTATGGGAAATACGTGGGGAATACCCGCGCAAACAGATCCCATGCGATAAAATCATAAACTAATTAGATCAAACAGTTGTTTGCAAACGGATGAAGCTGCCAGCTTGTTTTGTTACGCTATCAGCGCTTATCTGTGTTCAAAACATATGATTTGTCGATGATCTTACGTCAGAGTTGCGCCAAGTTACTTGTTAAGTACCGTAAAACGGGGTGAGGAAGGATTGCGGGGTGGGAAGGAATATGGAACTAATATTTCGTGTTTTAAACTGCTTTTATTTAATACAGGACAACAACAATACATTAGAATTACATAAGGTGATATGAAAACAGACTAATACAAAAACTAAAACTACTACTAATTATTAAACTATAAAATAAATACGTCGTCAAAATTTTCGGCCACAGGCATCGACCCCAAAACGCTGGCCGCGTTGCCTCTCTGAACTGCAATTCCAAACCTTTGAGAGAGGTAAGCGCCAGCCCTAGGGTCACCTGTGGCTAGCACTAAACGTTTCGAAAGTTCCCTTATAATTTTTTTTGTGTCCGCCGACCAAGGTCCCATTGTCTCGAATTTTCGTGTTTTCACTTGCTACTTAAAATTTCTGGCTCGGCTTGGTCTAAAAGTAGTTTAGTCATATTTTTAAACATTATTAAATTTCTTCTTTTTTCTGGTAATTTGTTGTCGTCATTTTTTTTTATTTGTTCCTATCCCTTCTGACCCCACTACGGGGTATGCTGGGATTTGCCTATATTTTAGTGTTTATTGTTTAAACTATGAAACTAAACAACAGGTAATCATTATTAAATTAATATAAAAAACATGTATGTTTGCAGAAATAAGGAATGTTCGGATCTCAACAGGGTTCAGGGGGTTTTGAAATCTCACCACTGAAAACAACAATTAATCGATTTCGATTAGCAGCAGTGCTTGCACTGCTGTGTTCCGATGTGGAGAGTAAGACAGCCGGGGAAATTATGGGCACAAGAGGCATTTCATCTAAGTCCTCTAGGTTGGCAACGCATCTGCAATCCCTCCGGGGTTGCGGGTGTCTATGGGCAGTGGTGATCGCTTACCGTCAGGTGACCCACTTGCTCGTTTGCCTTAGTTTGCATTAAAAAAAAAAGAAAAAAAATCGGCCAAAAGTATTGATGTCATTTTTAGGGCATGTAGATATTCCGGATTAATTCTGAAGACCTTGTATAATTTGTATAACCCATCACTTAGGCACACCTCAATCCTTCCAGGTCTAGGGATGTACAACATCCTCCACATGCTGCTGAGCGGTGTGATCCTGATGGGCGTGATCATGCAGACCCTGAGCTTGGGGTACGTCATCCCAGCCGCCCAGTGTGACCTGAACCTCGGGCTAGAGAATAAAGGATGGCTGGCTGCTCTGCCTTTTACTGGTTAGTAATATAATATAGTTACATTACAACTCGAGGGTGGTGAAATATAGAATACATCAGATCGCAGGAATTTGTCGCACGAGCCAAAGGCGAGGGTGATGAACATGCGACCTGCTAGCTTATTACGTAACTCGCTCGCAATCGTCATCGTGTTCATTTTGATAGTTCATGTATGGGCTGACAATTGGCATCGGAATCAGCTAGCTGTCACATTCATACAAGAACTGTCAAAATTAACACGATGGCGATTGCGAGCGAGTTACGTAATAAGCTAGCTGAAGCTTTCTTTATCCCTGCCCGAGGTGTATACTGTGGGGCTGCCTTGAGGAGGCACTTCAACTAGTACGGGGATTCGTATAGAATTCGGCCTATAAAAACTGGGGGTGCTGAAGGCCTATAACTTTATTTAAAAAAATGCATTACGTTTAAATATTTTTTTATTTCGTTTTGAATCAATTATTAATTAAATATACAAAATGCCGGGTTGCATCTGCAAGCCCCGTTCCAAGCGATCTGTCTGACCGTGCTCTCGAAATCCAAAAACAAATATTTAAAATCATCGAACGAGCGTTCGATGTATGTATTTCAATCGCACCGACGAACCAGCCAGTCCGACAAACCAGCCAGTTCGCAGATTCGCATGCTACCTCACAATACACGATTTTAAGTCTTCCCCTGACCAGGAAGAAGAAGAAGAGAGAATTAATTGTTGTAACAGAATAGATAAATAAAATTGTAAACGAAATGCTAATTCTACGCAGACGAAGTCGCGGGCAGCAGCTAGTGATCAATAAAATACAAAATAATCAATAGAAATAAAATTAAAATAATCAATACAATTTCTTAAAATTATGTCCATTTGTAAATTAAGTTCCCATGTCAAACCTTAGATTTTATGCATTAAAAATTTGTTTATGCTGTAAAAGCAATTGTCACTTAATAATTTGTACAATTCATAATTAGATAGTGACTTTAGTGTAGCTGGTATTTTATTAAACAGTTGTATACACATGTTGTGTTTCTCAAACATGCTCGGAAAAGTATGCGTTAATGTCACGAAATGAAACCATGAAGTTTCACATTTACGGCCTCGGCCAAGAAGTAATGCGGTGCGGTCGGTGCGGTGCGGCGGCGGGTGTGGTGGTGCGGCAAAAGTTTGTTCAAATGGCATGTTTAAAAAATTACTAAAGCGGCTAATTAAACAATTTTTTCTCAAACATGCTCGGAAATGTATGCGTTAATGTCAGGAAATGAAGCCATGAAGTTTCAAATTTACGGCCTAGGCACAGTATATATATAAGCTAAAGCAGTAGGGAATCTACGAACAAAACGGTCGAAACGAACGCACACATAGACGCTTTTACACGGCCCCTAAGCGGATCTCGCGATGCTGTCAGTCGGGCGTGGCGCATTAAGACGAGCGGCCATTTTTTCGTTTTAAATTATGCCAAGAGCGTATTGCGCTGTGTACGGCTGCTTGAACTCGGCTTCTTCAAAACCGAAATAAACATAAATTGCAAATTAGCTTTATTAATTTACAAAGAACTAGAAAAAAAGAGTTTTATAGTGCCGTGTCCATGTTTCCCAATAGTTTATTTAAGAAAACTCATTCGGATGAGATTTTTTATACAATAAAATTTAATAACAGAGCTTTCCGAACGTGTCGTAGCAGGCAAAAGTATTTTTCAGTAAGTAATATATATTACTTACTTACCGACAAATAAAAAATCTTAAACTGTTGAAGTCTTTTTTAAATACCCTATTTTATTTAAAAAATAGTTAATTCATTCGATTATTATTTAATTAATATAGAAACCATTTGTTTCTCTTTTACACAAATTATGGGTGCCAACCCTAATACTCTTAATTAAGTGTAGCTAGTTACTCTAAAAACATGCCTTACCAGCTAAGATTATAGCGCTAACTAGACAAAAAACTTTTCAATTTAACAAAAATTAAATCGACAACCCTAACGCTTTATTGGAGCGTAGGTACTTATTTCAAAAAGTAAGCCTATCTTCCCTACTGCTTTAGCTTACATATATACTGTGGCCTAGGCCAAGAAGTAATGTGGTGCGGTCGGCGCGGTGCGGCGGGTGCGCGGGGAACGTGGCGCGAGCAATAGTTTGTTCAAATGCATGTTTAAAAAATTAAAAAAGCGGCTTTTTAAACAATTTTTACTTGATTTCCTCGCTTGAGAAAAGCACTATACAATCCTCGGCCGGAAACAGGGATTGCAGGACTCGCTTTATCCGGCCTCGTCTACGACTCGGCCGTGTACCCCAATCTCGTCCTGCAAACCCTTACTTCACGGCCTCTGCAGTAATGTACTATTTCATGAACCTCCCGTGTCATTTAACTTTATGACAGGGTGTTGTTATCAGTTCAATGAACACTTATGCACAATATTTTGTTAATACGGGTGGGAGTTTATCGCAGTTGTGATATAGTTTTAACCCTAACGTCGACAGAAAACGCGTCGCAGACAGATAAACCTCGTATTTGTCGGCTGCAAGGAATCCCTGACGCAATCATTTGTATTATTACATGGTCTTTTCTTTATCTATTAATTTGACGATTTAATTTGAAGCTAGAGGTCCCGGGTTCGAATCCCGGTAGGGGCAGACATTTTGTACCTATGATGTATTTACTGGGTCTATGATTTTATGGTGTTATGCATTCCTCTTGCTTATTTTTGTACCTATGATGTATTTACTGGGTCTATGATTTTATGGTGTTATGCATTGCTCTTGCTTATTTTTGTACCTATGATGTATTTACTGGGTCTATGATTTTATGGTGTTATGCATTCCTCTTGCTTATTTTTGTACCTATGATGTATTTACTGGGTCTATGATTTTATGGTGTTATGCATTGCTCTTGCTTATTTTTGTACCTATGATGTATTTACTGGGTCTATGATTTTATGGTGTTATGCATTGCTCTTGCTTATTTTTGTACCTATGATGTATTTACTGGGTCTATGATTTTATGGTGTTATGCATTCCTCTTGCTTATTTTTGTACCTATGATGTATTTACTGGGTCTATGATTTTATGGTGTTATGCATTGCTCTTGCTTATTTTTGTACCTATGATGTATTTACTGGGTCTATGATTTTATGGTGTTATGCATTCCTCTTGCTTATTTTTGTACCTATGATGTATTTACTGGGTCTATGATTTTATGGTGTTATGCATTGCTCTTGCTTATTTTTGTACCTATGATGTATTTACTGGGTCTATGATTTTATGGTGTTATGCATTCCTCTTGCTTATTTTTGTACCTATGATGTATTTACTGGGTCTATGATTTTATGGTGTTATGCATTCCTCTTGCTTATTTTTGTACCTATGATGTATTTACTGGGTCTATGATTTTATGGTGTTATGCATTGCTCTTGCTTATTTTTGTACCTATGATGTATTTACTGGGTCTATGATTTTATGGTGTTATGCATTCCTCTTGCTTATTTTTGTACCTATGATGTATTTACTGGGTCTATGATTTTATGGTGTTATGCATTGCTCTTGCTTATTTTTGTACCTATGATGTATTTACTGGGTCTATGATTTTATGGTGTTATGCATTCCTCTTGCTTATTTTTGTACCTATGATGTATTTACTGGGTCTATGATTTTATGGTGTTATGCATTGCTCTTGCTTATTTTTGTACCTATGATGTATTTACTGGGTCTATGATTTTATGGTGTTATGCATTCCTCTTGCTTATTTTTAATCCCCGACGCAAAAAAGAGGTGTGTTAGAAGTTTGAAGTCGATGTCTGTGTGTGTGTGACTCTGTTTGTGGCATCGTAGCTCTCAAACGGATATATCGATTTCGGTGTGGTTGTTTGCATTCGAAAGCCAGTTTCTTAGCAATGTTTCAGTACTTCTTAGCAATGTTTGATAAAAATCGATCCATTGATGGTTATTTGACACTTGCTTTTTGAGCTGATGCATGCAGGTACATTACAGTACTTGTATTTCTAAAGTCCTAGTCTATTTTGGAAAGAGACTGATGGTGCACTATCATCATAATAATTATTTCACTGCTTGTCTCCTCAGCCATGATCCTGACATCCCACCTGTGGGGTTACCTGGCGGACACGCGCGGCCGCCGCCCTGTGATGATGTTCTCCATGCTGCTCTCCGTACTCCTAAGCATTCTGGCCAGTTTCTCGCCCAACCTGCCCGTCTTTGCCGTGCTGCAGTTCTTGTCTGCCGTGTTGTAAGTCAACTAAGATCATCATTATTACTAGTTCAAGTTCAGTCTTCATTTGGACTAAATACTTTGATCAAATACACTAGTAATTAATTAAGATACCGTGCATATCTAGTGGTACTTTTGTAGCCAAGCCATTTCCCTTTGCACTGCCACCATTCTGTTTGGTGGTTTGAAATAGTATATGTATAGGCATCAAGTTTCTCTCTTCGTTCAGTAGTTCACATCCGTAAAATTCTTGCATAGCTAAGTCGTTACGGTACGTCACTCCTGAAAGTAACTTCGAACCCTACTACTTTTTGGTAGTTACCTATAATATTAGTAACAGCCTATTTAGGCAAAACATTTTGTAATGGTCTTTGACGCACTGTCCACGACACTCTTCACTTTGCATCGGGTTAGAGGCAGATGGCGACAAATAATTCTCGAAAAAATACTCTGTCGTGGTCACGACCTGAGGATAGCGACGCAAAGAAGAGTAGGAATGGTTATTGCAAACGCCATCAGTCACAAATTGGCCTTACCTACAGTTAACAATGTTGTTGTTCCCAGCATGTCGGGCCCTTCTGCAGTGGTCTATGCGTACTTAGGAGAGTTCAATAACCTCCATCACAGAGACAAAATGGTCGCCTTTGGAGCCTCCTTCGTTGGCATCGGAACTGTGGTCTTGCCAGGTGAGAACACGTTGCTAAATGGAGAAACAGAAGGAAGTCCAAAACAAGTGGGGCTGAGTACTGTAGTGCTGATAGTTGCTGTATTCCTGTGTCATTGCTTGGTTTGGTAAAACTAGTTCATAGTATGCTTAACCGATTCAGTATTAGCCTTTCAAACTGTACACTGACAAGGTGCAAAGAAATGTCGCTGGTATGTGTATCTTTTACTAATTTATATTACCTTTTGTCACAATACCTCAACCACACCTACTAGAACCTTATAAACTGCAAGAACTCAGTTTGTACTGATTCATTTTCAGTTTAAGAGTTTTCAATGATTCACGGTTAATTTCATTCGAAATATTATAAACGTTATATTATTATCATTTTCAATTTTATTATCATTCGCTTTACAGGAGTCTCCTGGCTTATTCTACCCCTGGATTTCGCCTGGCCCATCCCCTGGCTGGGAATTGACTACCGCCCATGGCGGTTACTCATCATCGCCTGTGCGATCCCTTACGCCATCGGCACCGTCCTCATGATCTTCGCTCCTGAGAGCCCAAAGTTCCACTACGCAAAGGGACAGAGTGATAAGTGCTTGGACACGTTAAAAAGAATCTATGGTGTTAATAAGTGGACGTCGCCTGAAAATTTTCCAGTGAGTAGTATTTTTAATGGTCTTACTGACGACGATAGTATGGTTTGCATGAATGTCATCTTGAAGGCCTTTTCAGAAGGTGACAATGTTTGTGCTATTAACAATGTTATCATAATGAAAGAATACTTCTACATAAAAGAAGAACTATCGTTTATATTATTATCTTCAATTTCAACTATAACTAACGATTTCGACATAATATTTCATAGCTTTTCTGTGGAAAATCGTTAGTTATGGTTAAAGTTATTGTTAAAGTTACTTGGTGCAATAAAAGTGAATGGGACGACTCAACTTCCTACTTAAACTTAAATTGTCAGAGCTTCAAATGTAATATTTTCTTGCTTGCATGCCATTGGCTTTTTAGTTGGAACTTCTTCAAAAGCAGAACCAGGTTTAATGAAAAAACGAAACACATCTTCGAACAAAACACGACAACTTTTTGCCAGAATGGATGCAAATGCAAGCATCACACCATCAAGTTTAAAATGACCTTAGTGTTCATTTACAGCATGTGCTTTTCAGATTAAATCGCTGGTACTGGACCCTCATGCAGTCGTATCTAACAATCGTAAGGGTGTGGGAGCTGTTTTGTCATCCATGTGGGACCAGACCGAACCACTCTTCAAGAAGCCGCTGCTCAAGTGGACCGCTCTCACCTGCTTCGTGCAGTTTGGAATATTCGCAACGTAAGTAACTATACTCACGAGCAAAATAACGAGTCGTTTTTCATTAGGACTTTATATGAAAAGCGACCCGCTATTTTTGCTCGTCAGTACATTTTGAAAAGAGGCCTTTCAAGTAGTGGGACGTATGTCTTATCTGATCCGTTTATCTGAACCGCTAAAGAAGGTAATTTTCGAGCGCCGCAAATTGAAGCCCTGGAAGGTCCACAATATCTACTTACTGATGATCTGTATCTCGCTGGTAGCAGATTGCAGATAGTGCAGAAGGTTTCTTTAAGGAGGTCTATAAACAACGGTGGATATTTTATAGACTACTGAATACATTGATAAAGGGGCAAAGATGAAATCGCTATAATATGGCTTAAGTTATTATAGTAGCGTTATTTCTGATAAAGGGCTGATGATGATCGTAGAATAACAGACAGTCACCTAAACTTATGTCTAGCGCCAATTGTATTGTGTGTGAATCATATTGCGACTGATGAATTACCAGGTGCAACGGCTTCTACGTGTGGTTTCCCACGATCCTCAACTCGCTGGCTAACCACGATGGCGCGGAGACCAGAATCTGCGATATCCTTGACGCCGGCATCAAGAGTACCAGCAACGCCACTGATGTAAGTTAAAAATATAAGATTTCCATTTTTCCTATTGCAGTCCAGTACCCTGAAAAAGACTATGTAAAGAAGTGGTCATTGAAATCAGCTTTAGAGTTGCGACAAGTCTTGGTTTTGCAAGATTTCCGTTAAATAACAACGATGACTTACAAAAATCTTGTAAAATCACAATGCAATTATCATTATTCAAGCTCAGAAGGTTTCCTCCAGTCTTATTTTTTGTACATTATTGACATCTTTACTGATTAATTCTTTACTATTTCTGACTTTCTAGGTTGTCAATGCTTTTATACATCAAAATATTGTATTCTTTCCAGATCGTCTGCGACGACACAATGAACACGGAAACCTTCGAGCGCTCTATCTACATCGGCCTCGTCTTCTGCTCTATGTACATCGTCGTCGGCTTCCTGGTCGACTTCGTTGGGAAGAAGGCTATTCTCATCGTCATCCTGGGCGGGTCCGGGCTCTGTGGCATTGGCGCCCACTTGGCCAGGAGTCAGCAGACTGCCGTGGTGCTGTTCGCGGTGTTCCAGATGTCAGGCGCGTGTATCGGCATGATGAACGCAGTTGCCGTTGAGCTGTTCCCAACTCGAATTAGGTAGGTGTTTGTGGCCTTTACTGAACTGTTGAAAAAAACGACAAATTGATAGACCTAATGGGATATAAATCCCTGTAGTTCTGTTGACAAGGGTTTGTGGTTGTCTACTGAACACCAATTACGTTGCTACTGTTATAGCCACATGTATAAAACAGAGTCTCTGCTTCATAATGTACTTATAGTTTTATTTTAATGCAACGCCTCTTGTGCAACTAGTTTTCTACTGACTTAAATAACATGGACACCGGGTTAAACCGTTTTGTTGGAATCCAATGCCACTATTTACATATCAAAGTTAACTTTCGAATTTCGATAAAGGGTTATTACATGAGAACGAGCTCTTCTAATAATAATGCCTTAATTTAAGTACTTACTCTTTATCTAAGAAAAAAATATCATTAAAAAATCATGCCTTGTCTTAAACACCTACTCTTTCTCTTAGCAAACACTCGTTAAAACAAAATCCACAAGCCATCCGGTATTTTGTACATTATTCGAAAAATGGAAAACAGACCTAATTTTTCGACTCAAATTTGATTTGAAATTTGATAAACTTACATAATGTTAGATGAATGGCAATGCAACTACAGTCAACAAAAAGTGCAGTCAGCAAACAAAAACATTTTTTTTTCCCCACCAGGGCAATGGCGGTGTGTCTGTCAATGATGATGGGCCGCCTGGGGTCCGTGGTCGGCTCAAACCTGATCGGAGTCTTCATGCGCACCAGCTGCGGAGTCAGCTTCTATCTCTTCGGCGGACTCCTGCTGCGTAAGACCATATTTACTAATATATTATACCTTAGGTTGAACAGGATCGCGAAAGTTGGCGCAATATGAAGGAGGCCTACGTCCAGCAGTGGACGGACAATGGCTGTAGAGTAGATAGATTGCGGGTGGTAGGGCCTTGTGCAAGGTCCGTCCTGATCGCTACCACCATCTTACTCGCTAATCCTGCCGCTAAGCAGCAGTGCTGTGTTCCGGTGTGGAGAGTAAGACAGCCGGGGAAATTACGGGCACAAGTGGCATTTCATCTAAGTCCTCTAGGTTGGCAACGCATCTGCAATCCCTCCAGGGTTGCGGGTGTCTATGGGCAGTGGTGATCGCTTACCATCAGGTGACCCACTTTGCTCGTTTTCCTTCCTATTCACATAAAAATAAAAAATAAATAAAAAAGATAGGTTGTACAGAGTGGCCAGTGGGCGTCGCGGTGACACCTAGTGCTCCCGTAATGCTCACAGTCCATGGCCAGGAGGGAACGTGTCGGTTTTTAGACGGTAGGCCTCTCCCCTCCTTCCGTTAGGGAAGGCAGCGGTGAGCTGGAGAGCCCGTCATACCCCCGTTGCTGCCCCGAGCGCGGGAATGCATAAGGTGCATTTTCCACACGTTAAAAAAAGGTTGAACAGAGTGAAGACGGTTATCTGGCGAAAGCTGGATGTGACAACCCGTAGATTGTGCAGTGGACTGCTATAGGCCATCGAGGATGACCATGACGTCGAGATATCATCATCCCGGTATCTCTTTCTTTTATGTATCCATGTGTATTGATGATTTATTCCATGCGGTCTGGGAGTAAAGAAAAAACATGGAATGTACCGGTTGCTTCTCTTCCCGCGCAGATCGAAAATCTTAGGAACCATGACATAGGCAAAGCGGCTAGCAACCCAACACTATTTTGATTCCCCTTTCCACCTACGTCCACAATCATGCTAAACGTGGCCTTTAGGTCTTCTTACCTTTGGGCTCTGTCTACCCTATAGGGGAAGAAGACGTGATTTTTTGTGTGTGTGTGTGTGTGTGTGTGTGTGTGTGTATGTCGAATGTGTGTAAATAAATGTTTCTCTTTCTCTCTCTCTTATAAGCTGGAAGACATCTAGTATCTAGTAGTCTAGTATCTAGTAGTCCTGGGCCCTTACCATGACGTCTTAATTCCGACTCAGTTCAGGTTTTAGCTGTCATTTTTAGTATGGATCTGACAGCGAACGAACCTAAACTGAATCGCATTAAGACGTCATGACAACCCCCCTGGTCGCCACTCGAGAACCTTTTTCCCCCAAGGGTTTATTGGAGTGCCACTTCAACTTACTTATTCATCGAGCTATCATGTTAGTGAGTTTTGTTCTTCGGCGAATGTGATGTTAAGTACCTAATGAAAGAAAGCTTTTTTTATTTTATCTAATAGGTACATTTTTCTTTTACAGTGTGCTGCTGCATTTGCCTGACTCTACCTGGAAAGCGAAAAATGGTCAAACAAACCAAAAAGAGCGTGGAACCAGCGCAAAACGAAACCCACGAACCAGTATGAAGCGGTTTGCACCAGATCAAACCGGTTATAGTACCAATTGAATTGCCGGAAGGTTATGTTAGATGTATTTTAGTTAATTCGCTTCGTGGGTACTTTTATAGTATCGGGAAGCTTAAGTAATAGATGAATTTTATGAGTGTCAGAAATTTAAGTCGGGCTGTAACGCACATGTATAATGAATGATCTCGTATCCCTTCCATTTATACCCCATGTAGCATTATCTAGTGCTAAGATCATAGAGTAATAATTAAATTAGGTATAAAGTGAGATACTTGAATCTGCTGTCTACACAAGGCGCATTGCGATGCGTCGTTCCCAACACAGTATCAGTTACAAGTGCCGGCACGTAAGTCTAGCGATGACCGTTGATGCGCAGTAGTGGAAAATAAGGTATCGCGGGGGAGTGCGGGTGTCGCGGGCGGGCGTACACCACGTTAAACTTACGTGCCGCCACCTGTACAGAGGCACAATTATTTAAATTAAATCACCCGAAAGCACCATTGGATAATGGTAAACCTGTGTATTGCCACCAAACTAAGTATGGTATTCTGTATGCCGGTCCTTAGGCGTCAAGGTGAACGAAACACACGTGTAAGCCGTAGAACATTTATTGCAGAACTAACTTATAATAACAGATGGTTTTCTACCCTCATTTTGGTTTACTTATTATTACTTCTTAATAACAACTACCTTCAATCTACGTACTAAACTAACTAATACATATATGTTACACTAAGCTCAAACTAAATAATTGTCGACGATATAGTTAACAAAATTTGGTAGAGCTGTAATTTTCCTGTACTTTATACGCGTATTTCGAATTTGTAACACTTTTCGAGTGATGTGCTTTTGAAAATTGGGACCCACTGCGCGTCTGGGGAGTTACCATGACGTCTTAAAGCGATTCTATACCGATTCAGTTTAGGTTCGCTCGCTGTCAGATCCATACTAAAAATAACAGCTAATACCTGGGGCTTTACCATGACGTCCTAATTCCGACTCAGTTCAAGTTTTAGCTGTCACTTTTAGTATGAATCTGACAGCGAGCGGACCTAAACTGAAACGCATTAAGACGTCATGGTAAGGCCCCTGAACTGAGTCAGAATTGAATCGCATTAAGAGTTCATGGTAAGGCCCTTGGACTATACCAATTTTAGGCAATTAGAGCTGTGATTAAAGTAGTGAGCTGTTTGAATTTTTTACGCTATAGTAAACCCCTTGATATAATTAATTCATAGACCAGATTGTCATGCTCATGAGTAACTACCGTTATGGCATGGGGTCAACAAGCAAGGGGGATATATTAACCCTATTTTCGAAGTGATTAGGCACACTGAATAAGTGTTTGTTTTATTGTAAAATTATAGGGTTGAACGCTTAGATAAAATTAGATAGGTAGGTAGGTATGTAATTTTATTATAATTTAGATAATTATTGTAATAATTTGATATAGACAGAGAGAAAATGTCTTTCTAGTCAACAAACAAGTTGCAACAAAATAATGTGTTCAAATGTCAAAATGCAACTAAATATTGCTGCAGTCTGTACAAAATGCCTGAATGAAATCAGTTTAAGCACATTTTTTATCAATAATTTAGTTAGGATAATAACAAACAACGAAAACAATAAAATTTTAAAATACATGAAACCTTCTTTTATTTTAATACAACTAAGAGATTTAGAAGTTGTATTTATGCATTCGCGGTATGAAAATGTCCGGTGACAAAGTGACAATCGAAATGCAATGCTTATGTCGTCAATATACGAAGGCAACCGGCGTGGATTCTTGTAGAGTTCATAAACAGAATTGTCACTTGACGCTGACAATTGTCACGTTGGTGAATATCAAAAATACTGTTGGTAATATATAGTGTATCAATATTAACCTCAAGTGATGTTTAAATGTGAAACAGTTAACTCAATTAAAGACTTGGCTTAAAGGTCCAGTAACCAAGCCATATCCTACAAAAAAAAATGAATACAACTCTATCTAGAGTAGGGATGTTATGGATAAGTATATAATTTCGGATCCGGATATGGATATTGGTAAAATATAATATCGGTTTCGGTTACAGTTATGGATATTAAATTATTTCGGATTTTCCGATAGTTTCGGTTACGGATATGGATATCCATAACAACACTGCTCTAAAGTTGCCGGCCGGGCAAAAACAAAAACTTTTCACGACGTGTCATATTTACTATAAAGTATAACCCGTACGAATTAGCTGTGCACCTCGCGCTGTGACGTCATTAGGTAGCGGGAGAGGTGTCGCATTCCAGCGGAGTGCACAGTTAATTCGTACGAGTTGTAGTATTTAGTTAGGCTCCGCCCTATCTGAAACTATCCAAAACTTTTATTTCGGATTCGGTTACGGTTACGGATATTTTTTATTTCGGATATCCGATAGTTTCGGTTACGGATATGGATATCCATAACAACACTGATCTAGAGTAATAGAAACATTTCACGTGTCACGCGTGGTCTCAACAAAAACGTGTTGTATTTGTCTGCACCGCAATTTATGAATGACGTGACGTCATCTAAGAACCGACTTCGACACACTTGTTGCTCTGCGCAATCTTAGATGCGCAGTAGCCTCTAAAACCGCCCAAGCCTGAACTTTCCACTTCAGGCAAGCTGGAACTGATATCCACTGTTTTCAGCCGCCCTAAACGGCGGAAGTCGAAGGTACGCTTCCGGGAAAACCTGGAGGAGGGCAGGAAAATTTCAGATTTGTGGGCGGTGGTACCAGGCGCTCATAAGCTTTAGAAGCTAAGCGGGAAGGTACGCATGCGTCGGGGTATTGATTTTCTCACCCTCTGTTGCTTAGGAAATGGTGCACCCTCAGTTAGATATTATGGAGATAAGAAAGTGGGCGATGTGGCAATATTATTTTGTTTTTACAAGCTTTTTATTAACTTGCAATGTATGTAGGAATGCATAGCTGGGCATTAACTCGTTAATCCGTTAATCGTTAATTAACGAAGTTAACATTTTCATTAACGGATTAACTTTTAAGTTAACTTTAAAAAATGTTAACGGACACGTTAACTTCCGTTAATATGCAGAAGTCCGTTAATCGTTAATCCTATGCCTACTATTTACCGCACGGCACCGCGGCACGGCGCGAAAAACAGATTCAGACAAGTATGAAACGACAAGTGCCGGGCGGCGCGTGGCAGCGAGTGAAATAAAAACAAAACTAAACTTTAGTTTCACACGCACTGGCAAAATGTACCTAGTTTTAACTAGTTTTAACTAGGTCCATTTTGCCAGTGCGTGCGAGTGAGAAAACTGCGAAGAGATTTGTTTCGTTTGATCATTTCATTACTTAGCGCAGAACCTAAACGAACAGGTTTTATAAGTTCACTAACGCAACGATATAAAAACGCAGTTTCACGTATATTAACGGATTAACGATTAACGTTAACTTGCGTTAATTCTTCCGAAATGTAACGCTTTAACGTTCAACGAAGCTAACTTTTTTTGTAGCGGATTAACGATTAACGAAGTTAACTATTTGATTAACGGTGCCCAGCTATGTAGGAATGTATGTGTGGAATCTTTCAACTTTGCATATTTACTTGGTGTAAGTCAGATGACAATACAATAACCTGGTAGGTAGCAGTGGCGTGGCGTCCATAGAACTCGATTCCCACTGGCTTGCCTATTTTAAGGCAGTTGGGCAATTTATTGTGCAGAATTAAAGGAAAAGGCTAGTTAAGTTCCCTTCGGCTTGCCTTCTGAGTACTTGACGCCACGCCACTGGTAGGTAGTGGAGCTCTTCAACGGTTGGTCCGATATTGATTCGAAATTTGGTAGGTAAGTACACATACCTAATGTAGAACGGATGACAATGCAAGTCCAGACGACAAAAAGTACAATCAGCAAGAAAGCTTGTATCAAAATGTTTTTTTTAGGTTAGAAACGGTTGTGTTTCGAATTTCAATAAAATTCATAGGTAATCAATTCATATTTTTAAATTAACAAACCGCCGTGACTACGTTTGCTCCGTACATCGAAACGGATGCCTACGAAACAAAATACAATAACAAATACGAAATGAGAAAATAATAAAATGTAGGTTATGAGCATGCGTCTTTGATGTTTTTTTAAACCTTCGCACAACTCATAAATCACATTCACTTTCATTAATCGCCTCTTTTTTATGTAAAGTCAGAGGCATGAGCGCCATGCCAAATACCGATTATATTTCAACTGCAACTGTTAGATTAAAGTCATATTCCGGTGTCCATTCCGTTTTCTTCGCAGCTTCTTGTACAAATATGCGGGTCACATCTTCACGTCTATACTCTCCTGGTGATCCAGATGTCGTGGAAACTTGTCTGAACAGATCTCAACCGTTTTCCATTGGAAATCTTAATAGGAGCTAGGTCATTTGTTTTGTTTCAAACAAAATATTAACTGTCTACCATTTAAAACGCTTCTGAAAAGGAAACGCGGAGAAATGTTTGTGCTTCTCTTAATACAACATCCTCAGTGGTTTGACTTAATCAAGGCTTAACAGAGGATGAATAAACAGTTCTATTCGCGACATGTTCCTCTGTTCCCGCCAAATCGAATGCCATCAGAAACGTCCAATTGATTTGGGTTTGAAGGTGAAGGGAGTCCGTGACTGATCCGCCATTTTAGTCAGAAATACCAGGGTAGCAGGGAACGGTAGGAGCTCATCGATTTTCCGGCGAGGAGGGAAAGAGACGGACATGTTTTTGTAAGCTTCGCCGGACCCCAACCCCTCATCTAGTAGAAGTGGTTAACACGTGGCTTTGTTTTTATTTCGGCGACTTTTGCGATAACTTTATACTCACTAGCGAATTATGTTTGGTATTCGGTATTGCGTACAATATTTCCATGACAATAGTCTCTAGATGGAATGGGCGTACGGTCGAGTGGTAAAACTGGAAAAACAATTCCATTATCGTTTTATAGATCAATTACTAATCTAAATTTCCCCCCATTTTCCCCACTTTTGTTCCAAGTGTCTTGAAAATTTCCCGACAAGGTACAAAGCTGTTGAACTATTAATAGCGTGATTACCAATTGCTGTCCTCTTGAGGGAATTATCTATACTATACAATATTCGAGTCTGTTTCGATTGCATCTATCATCGTATCTTGAGAACAATCTCAAGTGTGGTCCTCTTTTATCGCCTTTTGTTGAGAACAAAAACAGTAACGGCCTCACGGGCAACAACTAGCCTATATCTATAGATCTATTATACTTGTAATAAAACTGTGTCTGTTCACTGAAAATTGTTGATAACTCGACGAAGACAAACATGGCATTGGTGAGGACACCTGTATGCCTATGCCTGTATACACCTGCGAAGAAATTCAATGGTATTATCTGGTACTTGGTTACCGTGGGTACTATAGCCCAAGCTATCTAATTCTGAGAAGAGAAGAAGCTTGTACCTAGCAGTGGCACGTATATTGGCTTGCAGCGACCATGTCGCCACCTTGTTGGCCTTTACATAACTACTACGACGCACGAGTAGCTAGCGCCAGCTCTAGTGACAGCTGTCACATCGTTCTGCATAATATCATGATCTAGATCGCGCTAAGCATGAATCACACGATAATGTCGACCGTCAAATCCATATGACCATACTAGAGTAATCTACATGGTAATCGCTATGCCGCGGGAATTTTGAAATTTTCCGGTACAAAAAGTAGCCTAGGTGTTAGTCTACCATCTATCTCCGTTCCAAATTTTATCCGAATCCGTCCAGTCGTTTAAGCGTGAAGAAGGAACAAACATACACACTCATATCGTCACATCCATCCATCCTCACAAACTTTCGCACTTATAATATTAGTAGGATATAATTAGGTACTATTTCTATGGACGAAGTCGGGGGCTGAAGTTCGTCCATCATAATATAAAGAATACTAACTTCTGGCCGCGACCTCGTCCGCGTAGAATTAGACCTAAGTACTGATGTTGATAGAATATTCTGCTATAATTATTTACGTTACGACTCTAGGCAGCTACGACCTTTAAAATATTTATCGCTATCCCGAGGAAACTATGCCATTTTCCGGGATAAAAAGTAGCCTCCTAACAAGCAAAGTATTCCTATAAATAAGACTATAAGAAAGAGGAACGAGAAACGATTCCAGTCCCGGTAATGCCAGTACCTACAATACAATACGTTTTCTTTTTATAACTATAAGTACTACAAGTACTTATATTTACTAATAATATTCCTATAGAGACATCAATTGACGTAGATCCATTTACTTATACTATGTTTTAATCTAGGGTACCAGCTATCTTTGTTACATGAGCTAAATCTGTCCAGTGGTTTCAGCGTGAAGAAGGTATAAACATACACACTCACTCACTCACTCACATCCGCACTCACAAACTTTCGCATTTATAATATTAGTAGAATTGTGTTAATACAAGTGCTATTGAACGAGTGTCATGTTTCTTGGCGCATTATTTATTTGTTAGTGCAATTCTGTTTCTCTAGACAACACGCGTGTGCGGTATACACTTCGGTATCGGAACAAAGTATTATAATAGAGTAAGCGCCATAAACCAGTGATTTACTGTTTAAAAGTAGCTTAAAGTTACATGTATATTACCTACTAGACTACGCTAATTAAAGTTTAAAATAGAGTTTCCTCGGGGACCTTTCTAACAAATGTGTCCCTTCATAATATAAATCTTCAACGGGCATTAACGAATAGGCACTTTAAAAACATACCGAATAGGTCCAGGTTTTTGTTTCATTTTGATTAAAACGCAGTAGTTATTTCTAGACCATTTCTGCATAAGTATATCTATTAGAAATATTATAGTTTTGAAATTTCAAAAACGGCTCTACCTACTTAAATCTCGTATGTTATCATTTACAAGTTTAAGTACTTTAATAAATAACTAAATAGTACATTACTGCAGAGACCGTGAAGTAAGGGATTGCAGGACGAGATTGGGGTACACGGCCGAGTCGTAGACGAGGCCGGATAAAGCGAGTCCTGCAATCCCTGTTTCCGGCCGAGGATTGTATAGTGCTTTTCTCAAGCAATGCGAGGAAATCAAGTAAAAATTGTTTAATTAGCCGCTTTTTTAATTTTTGAAACATGCCATTTGAACAAACTATTGCTGGCGCCATGTTTAACCGCACACCCGCCCCGCGCCCCGCGCCGCGCCGAGCGCACCCGACGACCGCGCCACATTACTTCTTGGCCTAGGCCGTAAATGTAAAACTTCTTGGCTTCATTTCGACCGCACCACATTACTTCTTGGCCAAGGCCGTAAATGTGAAACTTCTTGGCTTCATTTCGCGACATTAACGCGTACATTTCCGAGCATGCTTGAGAAAACACGTTTTTTTTAAATTTTGCAAGTCACTGAAATATGTACTATAAGTATTATAATTATTATTTATTCCTCACGATTATTTTCTATCACTTTTAAAGTATAAACTTTGCATTAGCTATTAGCTTAGTTTAAAGTCAGGTTTTAAGTTAAAATAAGTGGTTGTTGAATATGGTTTCTTCTACGGGTCGAGCTTCTGGATTAAGTAGAAAATGTGGATTCGATCGAGCTTTGGACTTAACCGGTGAGTGTTTTCCTTTATGGCGCCTAATCAGGGCCGTCTTTAAACTATTTGAGGCCCTGGGCACATTAGGATCATGGGGCCCCTATGACCTAAATATCGGTTATCATTTGGTAATCTGGCAGGAACTAGGGGGCCCCATTCGATCGCGGGGCCCTGGGCACGTGCCCATAGTGCCCAGTGGAGAAGAGGGGCCTGCGCCTAATTATTTGTCAACTACCGAAATAACTACTGTTCATTCAACCTAATTTACCTATTTCAAAGCAGCTTTACAAACGGAACCCTTATAATTTAGCCATGGCAGTCTGTCTGTCCGCAGCTTAGCTCAGAAACTCTGTAGCACTAGATAGTTGTAAGTTGGCATGGGTAGATCATACCCATACAATAATCACGCCGAAGAAATGGTGTTCTCTTTAAGGCGAAGGGATAGGCAAAAGCTCATAAATTGGTTGTTTTTGTGCATGTTTTATGGCGATAATACACAATTTGGAGTTTTGAAAACTGCACATTCTATAAAACATGTCTTGAATTAGAATTCACCGGTGAAAACATATTCCTTAATGTCGTAGTTAGTACAAAAATTCGTTTGCTCTAAGAGTCTCGAAAATATTTTGTGCACGGTTTGCTCGGGTGAAACCAATCTGTTTGCTACCAATCTCGACGAGATCACTCGAGTAACTCATAATTAAAATTCCACGGTGCGTTTGCTTCAATTAGCCAACAATTAAGGCTTTAGAGAGTAGTACTGCCCTGATCCTGTGAAAATGGCGAACGCAATATTTGCCCGCACATTCAATCAGGCGCTTTTCAATGTACAAAAAAATTCGGAAACCAAAAAAATGTTAAAAAGATAAACAATGAAATAAATTATTAAGATAAAACCAAAAATGTTCATAAAAAAAAAATAAAAAAATAATAGATAAATAAATAAAAAAATAATTTGGATAAGACGTATGAAAATAATAAGGAAAAAGCAACGTTGCATGTTCGCTCGGTGGCGGCAGTGCGTAAGCGACGCGACGTTGCCAATATTCGCTTCGCGTTTTTTCATATTGGTTTGGCTAAGCATGTTGTTTGAGTCACAGAATAGGCGCGAAACAGTGCTTCAAAAAGTCGTACTCGTTCGCTTCGCACGTATAATACCTATATTAAGTTAAAAGTTATTATTTTCAATCCGTTTTTTGGGAACTTAGTGGCAGGTTGGTTTGATACTTACTTGCTGTTTAGCGAACAAGCATGGGAAATAGGATTTTGGTTGGAATTACTGCATGAAAAATTTTGATATTTAGGCAAGTAGTACTCCAATGTATAGTCTATCATTAGAAAGAAAAAAAAAAGATATCTGAAGGTCCAAGTGGTCCCCAAACATGGAAAGATTATCAAAATAAAAAAGACCGCCATATTGAAATCTTTAGTTTTTCGACCGATTAATTTCAAAATCAATATCTGAGGATCTGAATTGTCTCCAAACACGTGTCGTATCCGTTATCAAAAATGACAAATTAAAGTGGCCGCCATTTTGAAATCTTTAAGTTATGGCCCGATTATTTTCAAAATCGATATCTGAGGGTCCGAGTGGTCGTCAAACACAAATCTGCTACCGAAAATGAAAAAACTGGCCGCAATTTTGAATTCTTTACTTTCTGGACCAATTGTTTTCAAAATCGATATCTGAGGATCCGAGTGGTCCCCAAATATGAATCCATTTTTAAAAATGAAAAAAGTGGCCGCCATTTTGAAATCTTTAAGTTTTGGACCGAATATTTTCAAAATCGATATGTGAGGGTCCGAGTGGTCGTCAAACACAAATTTGCTATCGAAAATGAAAAAAATGGCCGCCATTTTGAAATCTTTAGTTTTCCGACCGATTGATTTCAAAATCGATATCTGAGAATCCGAGTTGTCTCCAAACACGTATCCGTTGTCAAAAATGACAAAAGTGGCCGCCATTTTGAAATCTTTAGTTTTCGGACCGATTATTTTCAAAACCGATATCTGAGAGTCCGAGAGGTCCCCAAACATAAATCCGTTATCAAAAATGAAAAAAGTGGCCGCCATTTTGAAATCTTTAAGTTTTGGGCAGATTATTTTCAAAATCGATATCTGAGGGTCCGAGTGGTTGTCAAACACAAATCTGCTACCGAAAATGAAAAAACTGGCCGCCATTTTGAATTCTTTACTTTTTGAACCGATTGTTTTCAAAATCGATATCTGAGGATCCGAGTGGTCCCCAAACATGAATCCGTTTTTAAAAATGAAAAAAGTGGCCACCATTTTGAAAACTTTTGTTTTTGGACCGATTGTTTTCAAAATCGATATCTGATGATCCGAGTGGTTCCCAAACACGTATCCTTTATCAAAAATGAAAAAAATGCCCGCCATTTTGAAATCTTTAGTTTTTAGATTGATAGCTTTCAAAATCGATATCGGAGGATCCGAGTGGTCCCCAAACACAAACCCGTTATCAAAAATTTTAAAAAGTGGCCGCCAGCTCAGATATCGATTTTGAAAACAATCTGTTCAAAAACTAAACATTTCAAAATGGTGGTCACTTTTCTATTTTGTATAACGGATACGTGTTTGGGAACCACTCGGATCGTAAGATATCGATTTTGAAAACAATCGGTCCAAAAAGTAAAGAATTCAGAATGGCGGCCAGTTTTTTTTATCTGGCCCAAAACTTAAGGATTTCAAAATGGCGGGCACTTTTTTCATTTTTGATAACGGATTTATGTTTGGGGACCACTCGAACCCTCAGATACCGATTTTGAAAACAATCAGTTCAAAAACTACAGATTTCAAAATGGCGGTCACTTTTTCCATTTTCTATAACGGATACGTGTTTGGGAACCACTCGGATCGTCAGATATCGATTTTGAAAACAATCGCTCCAAAAACAAAAGTTTGCAAAATGGCGGCCACTTTTATCATTTTTTTTAAACGGATTCATGTTTGGGGACCACTCGGATCCTCAGATATCGAATTTTAAAACAATCGGTTCAAAAAGTAAAGATTTCAAAATGGCGGTCAGTTTTTCCATTTTATGTAACGGATACGTGTTTGGGAACCACTCGGATCGTCAGATATCAATTTTGAAAACAATCGGTCCAACAACTAAAGATTTCAAAATGGCGGCCACTTTTTTCATTTTTGATAACGGATTCATATTTGCGGACCAGTCGGACTCTCAGATATCGATTTTGAAAACAATCGGTTCAAAAACTAGAGATTTCAAAATGGCGGTCACTTTTTCCATTTTATATAACGGATACGTGTTTGGGAATCACTCGGATCGTCAGATATCGATTTTGAAAACAATTGGTCCAAAAACAAAAGTTTTCAAAATGGCGGCCACCCTCAGATATCGGTTTTGAAAATAATCATTGGAAAAACTATACCTTATTCTGTACCTTTCCTGCACACGTTCAAGTTTTACTTTATTCTGCAATAATAATTTACGTTGCGACTCTAGACAGACCCTGGACACCTTTGACGTCACGTTCATCACTATCCCGCGGAAACTGCAATTTTCTGGGATATTAAGTAACCTGTTTTAATCTAGGGTACCAACTGTCTTCGTTCCAAATTTCATGCAAAAGCATTTCATCTAAGTCCTCTAGGTTGGCATGGCAACTCCGGGGTTGCGGGTGTCTATGGGCAGTGGTGATCGCTTACCATCAGGTGACCCACTTGCTCGTTTACCTTCCTATTCACATAAAAAAAAGAAAAAAAAGAAGAAACAAACATACTTACACACTCACATCGTCACAAACTTTCTCATGTATAATATCACATACATACATACATACATAAATAACGTCTCTATCCCTTGCGGAGCAGACAGAGCCCAAGGTAACAAGACTTTAAGGCCACTTTGCGAAATCTGATTTGAACATTATGCTGTGTGTGTAAGGCAATCGGAAAACTGAAACAAGCGCCATCTACTAACATCACAGTGCAATATTTCAATCCATCAGCCCGCGCCCATTCGCATCGAGTTCACACGTCGATTATTTAACAGATGTCGCGTTGATCGGACTGCTTGCCACGTCACAAACGGGCAAGGTCATTTGCCTATCCCTTCGCCTTAATGGGGGTGTTGTCTCCTCTAAGAAACCAAAAGTGTCTCTTCCCAGAGTATAAATAGGCTCTACAAATCTCTAAATTTTTCCGGAATATTTTAGCAGGTTGTTGTGTTAGTCTAACTGAACACGCCTATAATAGTTATTTGTTAATTGTTATACAAGGGGGGAAAGTTGTATTTTACCTGCGAGTGTTCATTTGAAACTCGAGCTAGCGAAAGGATACTATGATTGACCACGAGCGAAGCGAAGCGAGTGGTTCAAAAATAGAATCCTGAGCGTAGCGAGTGTTTCAACACACGAGGCGTAAAAAAACTTTTCACCCGTGTATAACACAAAACTTTTCACCTCACTATAGCGAGTAAAATAAGAAAAAGGGTTTGTACTATCACTCATTTTTAATAACAAAATAACTAGAAAAACATGCGAATATTTAACGTTGACGGCTTAATTAGTTTTGACTTATTTTTTTTTTAAATATTTTATTGAATCAGGCGTTACTTTGCGGAGGTCCATTTCAATGAACACAAAATATTTACCTTGCTACTCCGCTACTTAACTCCGTCACTTAAGTAGCGGAGTAGCAAGGTAAATATTTTGTGTTCATTTTAATTTTTTTTTAATGATTTGAAAGAAAGAAAACATTTATTCGTGATATAAATTACTTGCAGAAAAAAAGAAGTAACAGCATATACAATCACGAAATGGTTCCACCTCAGCATAATGCTGGCCTTACAGCCAGCGCTGGTCTTCCGTTGGGACCATCAAGTGCTACTGTCAGCACAAACAGTGAACCGGCATTAAAATCTTTAATATGGCTGAATGGACAATAACTCCTTTACCTATCCCACAAGGGATGAATTTTATAAAAAAAATTGTTTCGGATGCGTTTTGTTCGCATATTGACTTACTTGCACTGTCAGAACATTTTATCCATTTTTACCACAAGAATGAAGGTTAATGTTGAATGCTGATATTTATGAATTAAAATAAAGTTGTAAGACTGTATTGAGTGTTTTTTACTCGATGCAATTCATTAATTATGATATTAAAAATTCAGCACTTTTAACGTTTTACGTTTTGTTAGCTGTCAAATATCACTTAAGCTCCCTTCAAATGTCAAAACCCTGTACTATATCTTTCTAATCTGTGGTCAAAACTCTTTCTCCTCATGTGGATAAAATGCGATTTTCTCAATAGCTGTCAAACAAACAAAAAGTGCTTTCCGAGCTAGTGAGGCGAAAAGATTTTTTATTGAGAGACCAAAGAAAGAACTAAGAAATACCAGTGCATGACTTCTAAGAACAAAGTACTGAGGATGCCTACTTAGTTCGACACAATATTCCAGGCTTCGGCAGATACAACATAGCCATGCTGTTCTCCAGCTGTCTGCTGATCCTGGCTATGTACCTGGACATCTTTGGCTTCTCTGTGGTATTGCCAGCTGCTGCCTGTGACCTTGGCCTCACGACCAGCCAGCAAGGTCTTCTGTCTGCAGTGCCTCTCATAGGTAACTGTCAACTACCATCACGCCTGATGGAAAATATGGAGCACGCAAGCCTAGCAAGTGCCCATTCACCACAAATGAAGATGGTCGCATTACAACGTATGGGGAACACAGACGCCAGGGAATTCCAGCCAATAGTTGTCCGGATGATGAAGGACATCAAACAGAAACTTAATTCTCATCTTATGATTTCCAGAAACCTTTCAAGCGCGTATACAGTTAAATCCAACGATATCAACCAAGCCTTCGGTCTATCTTGTAGAGAGCCGAACTTACCACATGTCTCCCAGTCTTTATTGTTCACTAGATGTTGCCCGCTACTTCGTCTGCAAGAACATACATACCGTCATGCCTCTTTCCTGTTCCACTTGCTATGATCCTGACACACTTCTTTCGCTTTATCCACATTCATCCACGTCTTCAAAAAAAACATCATTTTATCGATGTCCCGCGGAAATTGCGTAATTTTCCGGGATACAAAGTAGCCTGTGCTCTAGACTATAATCTGTCTCTGTACCTGTTAATTTCCTCTGGATACTTTTTGGCCAAATACATAATCAGCACATCAGGTAAAAATTGCAATTTGCATTTGGAAACAACTAGCCAGGCTTTTAGAGTCCTGCTTAAAATAATATTTACCTCACTGGTTATTCTCTGTCTCCAAGGTGTGATGATGTCTTCCTTCGCCTGGGGTCTCTGCGCAGACACTCGAGGCCGCCGATGGACCCTTCTGCTGGCCATGCCCATCGGTGCAGCTCTGAACCTGGCAGCCAGCATGGCACCCAGTTACGCCAGCCTGGCTGTTCTCAAGTTCCTGTCTGCTGGTTTGTAAGTACGAGATGGACTTATTACAGCGAATTCCTTGATGAAGGAGAAAACAGGAAAAATTCAGAATGTTATGCAAAAATGTAGGCTGATCTTTTTACAACTAGCTATAGCTACCCTACTTCTTACCGTGTCTCTCTTAGTACAGCATCAGCGAATGCAGCAGGTTTCGTGATGGTGGGTGAGACGACGCCGCGCCGACACCGTAGCCGCTTCATGTTCCTCATGGCCAGTGCCACCATGCTGGTGCAGTTCTTCATCTGTGGTAGGTGTCCACGGACTGGCCCCTATTTCACCAATTCGACTATTGTTGGTGACAAGTTTAGTCCTTCGAACCAGATATTGTGTCATACCAGACGACTCAGTTTTGCCAAATTTAATATGTATAAAAATGCTTCAACCTGTTCCAGTATTTGCAATTCCAGTCTTCAAACTGACCTTCCGCTACTCAATATCCTGGCTCTCCATGGACTACCGACCCTGGCGGCTGCTGATGCAGATTATCAGTCTCCCGGGCATCATCGGTGTTGTTGGCATGCTGTTCCTATACGAGAGCCCCAAGTTTCTCCTCAGCCAAGACCGGGATGACCAGGCTTTGGAGGTTCTAAAGAACATACGGACATGGAACAGAGGAAAACTTGAGGTGAAAGTCTATATCATGTCTCATCCTTAAGTAATTGCGGGTGGTAGGATTTCAATGCTCGTTTATCCTGATCTTAACCAACTGTGTATATGTTAAGACAGCCGATGTAATTACTGAGTCTAGGTATTTCAATTTAACCATCTAGGCCACCACATCAGCAATACTTTGGTTGAAGGTGGCCAGGTGTAATGATACTCAACGTGGAGCTCACCCACTATCACAACCAGGAGTCTTACTCCTTCTTCTCTTTTTTACCAACCTACCTATTTGCCAAAACAAAAGAACAACCAATCTTGAGTGTTGAGTGCGTCTATCTAAGCTCTAGAGTTGGCGATGACTACTTAGTTATTTATTTTCAATATTTATTTTGGTTGAACTTAATGTTCGCCTTTTACGACTAAAATACTGCCATGGCTTTTAGAGCAAGTTATTCTACTTAAAAATGACTCAAGTTAGTTACGAAAGATTTACCAGTGACCAGTTATTGACCTCTACAATATCTTGCCTGGTGGAAGAATATGAGGCCGACTGTGTAACACACTGGTTCAGTAACATCCTATATACTCTGGTCTTGAAGAGTCCTAAGTCGTATCTGTCGGGAAATACAGATGATGGAAGCAAATTCCACTCCTTAGGTCCACTTGCACCGGGGTTAGGTTTGACAGATCCATATATTTTGACACTACTTAGCCCCGGGTTAGCATCTAACACGGGGTTAAGTCGTTAACCCTGGGCAAGGTGTCCTTAGTTGTTCGCATTAGGAACGATGAAGCGAACCGCTTTCTAGGAGCCAGTGGAAAACCAAAGACCAATAGATAACTGTTGAAAGGGTGCTAATACTGAAAAACTCGTTTTAATTTTCAGCTGGACGCAGTGTATCTGGAAGAGCCACCACAGCTGGTCAGTTCTGACGCGTCCTTCCTCCGAAGAATATGGGATCAGACTGTACCGCTGTTCAAACCGCCTTTACTCAAGAACAATTTGAAACTGTATTATATTCTGCTGTGTGCTTATATGACGTAAGTAATACAGGATTTTAAAGGCCATCTGAAGTCCTTAAATTTCTTTGATTGAGGATTCTTTGGAGAACCTAAATAATCGTCCAGTACGTGACGTGCCTTATTAACGGAAATAACTTTGTACTTGTACCTATGTCTAAAATCTGCTAATAATCTGAAGTCTTCAGTTTGAATCCATAACATCTGGTGACCGTGACAGGTCATGATGCCTCTTCAAATAGGTGACACAGTATACGATGACCAAGTTCGTTTGAGAGACTATGAAAAACTATTAAGCAGCGATCAAGATACGGATGACACAGTACATCCCCGATCATATCTCTTGGTCTTGCAATGATAATTTGTGTAGGTACTATATAAATGGTTCGAATTTTGAACTTCAAAGTAAGTAGGCCAGCAGATGAAAGTCGTCATTTGTTTCAGATCAACGGGTTACACGATGTGGGTGCCCACGATGACAAATGCTTACTTCAATGGAGACGACAGCTCTGGCCAAACCTTCTGCGAAGTTGCGAGTGGCGCTACCTCTAGCAGTGACGTGGGTACCAATGGATCATTATATCAATTTGGCATGCTATCGTAACTTAACCCGTGCTTTTTTAGGTATTATACGGAGTCAGGAGTCTTAATGTTGTTGGTCGTGCGTTGACCAGTTTGACCAGACTCTTGACTCAGTATAATAACTAGGAGAGTACGGGTCAAGTTATGAATTGAGAATTAATGGTGCAATTATTATGTTCTGTCCATGTTCTGTCTTATTTCAACTTAGCGGTAACTTTTTTCAGACCACCACAGACTGCGACAACGTCATTCAGTCAATGACTCTCTATGCTGTGATGTGCTACTCCGGCGCTTCAGGCACTCTGAATGTCTTACTCTCATTCGTGGTCGGTCCGCTGGGCAAGAAAAGGACGACACTATTAGTTTTCATCATATCCGCTACAGCAGGATTAGTTCTGCTGTTTGTAAAAGTTTCCCTTCTGAGCATTGCCTTGTTCTATGTATTTCTCTATGTAGCTTTAATTTTGGGTAATGTCAATACTTACTTGGTGGAGCTAAATCCTACATATTTAAGGTTGGTTTCTGTTCTTAAAATAGAGCTTTTCTTTTTTTTTTGGAAAGTTATAAAATATCTCTACAATAATTTATAAAACTGGCACACCGTAATTTTAACTTCGTAACACGAAGTCGTGAATCGTGAACGCACTTTTTTGGGGTGACCAGTCGTACTAGTCTAAAGCCCTTAATTTTTTTAACCATTTCTTTGCTAAGATATTTTGTTTTTTTTTTTTTTTTAGAGGAATGGCGACATGTCTATCAGTAGTAGTGGCGCGAGGGTTCGGGTTCTTCAGCGTGCAACTCATCGCTCAACTACTCGCTGATCACTGTACGCCGATGATTAGTGGCTACGTTGTACTGGTTTTATGTTAGTTCTCGTAAATAATTTAATTGTATGACAAAGAATCCTCCCCCACCTTTGTAGCTAAATGAGAATAGATGAGGACACCACTTTATGCGTAACGGGCACATTTTTAACGTAAAATGCTTGAAATGGCACTAAATTCTTATCGATTAAATTAAATCAATACTATATGCCTCACGTAATATAATTAAGTATTAGGTATTTGAGTTTAAAATCACATCCAAATTTATGTTTCAGCTGGGCTAACAACTGCGTTTTTCTTGCCAACTGACGCTAAAAACAATGAAGATCAAATTACGATAGAAGCTACTAGTGAACATGAAAAGACGAGGTTTTGAATATCTTCCAGATTAAGAATTGATTTATTAAATACACAAGTGAAACGTAAAATTTGTGTTTTTTATTTTATAACTCAATACAACTAAGTACTAGCAAGAAGTTTGTTTTAAATATGTATTGATACCTAATTTCCTTTCCTGCCTTAAAGCCTTATATCAATATCTTGTCTATGTGGTTGACCTTACAATTTGCCATATCAATGTACGACCGGTTAGCCTAGTGGTTAGTGACCCTGACTATGAAGCTAGAGGTCCCGGGTTCGAATCCCGGTAGGGGCAGACATTTGTATGATGAATACGAATGTTTGTGCCCGAGTCATGGATGTTGTATTGTATTTAAGTATGTATTTATCTACATTATATATGTATGTTTATCCGTTGCCTGGTACCCATAGTACAAGCTTTGCTTAGTTTGGAACTGAGTCAATTGGTGTAATTTGTCCTATGATATTTATTTATTATTTATTTATGTTTGTCTATTTATTGATTGCTGCTACGCTAGCTTATATTTCGATTCTCCTTATACTATCAAAATATATAATTACCTATATTAATCAAAATTTCTAACACCTTAAAATTAACTATTAGAAAATCTTAACTTTGAGGCATATTTCATAAAGTGGCCACATTACTCGTGACATTAAAAGTGTTGCCAGCTTTTAAAATATTTTAGACATAAATTATTGAGGAAACTTTTAACTCCTAAATATTAGTAATGTCACCTTTTGGCACAAAATTTTTTGTAAGCACGCTTACTCTTGATATTAATTACTTCGATTTATGTGAGAACTATTCGCAAGTTTTTTTAAGAGTTCAATTCCAATACATTTTCATGTGCAAGAAAACATTGTATCCGGGGATAAAAGATTTAGCACATAGCAACACTGCAATCCAGTTGTCAACCTGTCATTAGTGTCATTCATTCGCATTTGTGCAACCGCTTGCGAAATGACTGATTTTGCCGGTGATAATTCAAAACCACGAGTTGTGGTATTAGGAGGTAATTAAACACTCTAAAACTAATCGAGGAGCATGAGCAACTCCATTCATCCACCACCATGTTGTGGGCCAACTTTTTCGGCGGAATGTTTTTGTTCTTTTTTCGATTTCTGTAACGGTCTTGTGAGATTAGTCATCAGTGTGACTTAAGTGTTTTTTCGTCTGATTGTGCTGGAACGTTGTGCAGGTTGCGGCTTCATCGGGCGGAACCTGGTGGAGTATTTGATATCGAACGATTTGGTGAGCGGCGTGCGGGCGGTCGACAAAACTCCACCGCAACTCGCTTTTTTGAATCCCGCCCATACGAAAATATTCGAAGACTCCCGCGTTGAATACAAAAGCGCGAACCTCATTAATCCAAGTAAGTATCCAATTAGAATACACCAATTGCGAAAGCCATAAAAAAATTAACTAATTAAATTATGAATAAGAACGTTTACGTAAGTGTTGAAGAATGCGGCTGTAAAGTAATGCTATAATTTTCTGGAAGAGTGAGCATAGAAATTGTTATAAATTCAGCTTGCGACATTCATTGGATAATTAGTCAGTGACTTCTATTTGCAAATGGATTAATCGCTTGTGTGCATTTAGAAGCGCCATTTATAATTAAGTGGAGATTTATCCTCATTCTGTTACAACCTAATTTCATTAGTAACCTTAACGTGTAGCTCCAACTCACACTTGACTAGTTTTTTTTTTTTAATTAATTAGCGAAACTATTGCATAAAGTATGACCATATTCTAACTTATTTCTAAACTAGCGACCCACCTGGCTTCGCACGGCATATTATGCATGTATTATACACATAAACCTTCCTCTTGAATCACTCTATCTATTAAAAAGAACTGCATCAAAATCCGTTGCATACTTTTAAATATTTAAGCATACATAGGGACATAGGGACAGAGAAAGCGACTATGTAGTGATACCATTGTTCTTTATTTAATTCTGCCCCGTTTCTTTACTTTATATTGGCACAGTAACCTTCTCTGAGTAAATTCCAATTAAAAAAAAGAGGAGTATGACAGTTTTTTTTAATTTTATTTTATGATCACAGCCTCAAATCCTATGCAGACAGGCATTTCCTGTTAGTTAACTGTCATGCCGTTGACTTCAGTTGCCTCTGATAACATATCACTGAGTCATGTAAGGTTATGTATGTATTATTTACTCGTTGTATATGATTATGTTGAATCAGATGAACAATAGTGTCTGTCTGGAATTATTGATGAACTTTTCCATTTTAATTTATTGTCTTGTTTAACTGCAGTGCTGGATTAAGCAAGGGCATGCGGGCATTATTTGTACTTTCTTGTGTAAAATATCTGAATATTAATTTTTTTTATGGTCACAGAAAGCGCAACCCCAAATGTGCAGGGCTAAAGTAAACTTCGGCTTGTAAATCTAGACATATTTTGCAGTTTTCTTCTGTTGTGTTTGTAATTTTCATGCCACAGCCACATAATGTTGCCTGTTGCCCGCTTTAAAAAAAAATTTTACTTAGTTCACTCTGTTGTCAATATAAAAATGGTTTGATTGCAAAAATTAATCTGTAAAATTAATGTGTTTTATGTACAATAAAGAGTTATACATACATACATTATTTTAAAAACCAATTTTCTAGAATACAATGATATCTAAATATATAAAAGAAGAAACTGACTGACTAATTGACTGACTGACTGACTGACTGACTGACTGACTGACTGACTGACTGACTGACTGACATATCAACGCACAGCCCAAACCGCTGGTTCTAGAGATTCCAAATTTGGCACGTAGGTTCCTTATAAGGTCTAGGGGTGCACTAAGAAAGGATTTTTCAAAATTCGACCTCTAAAGGGGTTAAATGGGGGTCCAAAGTTTGTATGGGGAAACAAGATTAGTTAGACTATTTTATTCGAAACTTCACAGGAGTAATCCTAACGATAAATGAGTAAATACCTGTTTACGGTTTTTTGAAAATTCAACCCCTAAAAGGGGATAGGGGGTGACAAAGTCTGAAAATCAACGTGGGTATTATTATTATTATATTATAGTGGGTAGTATTGTTTGTACGGTTTATCGGGTCGCTGATTACGAAAACAACAACACACATACCTACCTGACACACACACACACACACACACACACACACACACACACACACACACACACACACACACACACACACACACACACACACACACACACACACACAAATTTCCACGGGAACGGGAAAAAACGGGATTTATTATATTCGATTCCGAGTGACCCTATCTAAAATTTCGTACACAAGTAGATGATTACAAAACTAAGAAAATAATTTCAGGATTTTTGGAAATTCTCTCGGGATAAGGAAAAAACGGGATTTATATATTCAGTTCAACGAAATCCTATTAACTATAATTACTAGACTTCAAATTTGGCATAGAAGTAGGTGATTATAATAGTAAAAAACAGTTTTAAGGATTTTCGAAAATTCCAACAGGATAAGGAAAAAACGAGATTTATATTCAGATGTACGGGATCGATTTTTCGTTTTAATGATCGTAGAAAACTGAAATTTGGCCTTCAGGTTCCTTGGGGATTGGGGAGTATAGGGGAGCACTACCGAAAGGATTTCCCAAAATTCTGACGGAAATGAACGGGAAAGAACGGGATTTTTTGGTTATACTGCAGTGCAGGCTGTAGAAAGCTGAAATTCGACATGTAGGTTGCTTGGGGAGTGTAGAGAAGCATTTAGAGAGGACTTTCCAAAATTCCCACAGGAACGGGAAAAACTGGATTTTTCGTTTTACTGGTCGTAGAAAGCTGAAACTTGGCATGTAGGTTGTTTGATGAGTGTAGGGAAGCACTAAGAGACAATTTCCTGAAATTCCCACGGGAACGGGAAAAACGGGACTTTTCATTTTACTGGTTGTAGAAAGCTGAAATTCGAAATGTAGGTTGCTTGGGGAGTGTAGAGAAGTATTAAGAGAGGACTTTCCAAAATTCCCACGGGAACGGGAAAAAACGGGATTTTTCGTCTTATTCGTCGTAGAAAGCTGAAACTTGGCATGTAGGTTGCTTGAAGTGTAGAGAAGCTATAAAAGATCATTTTTCAAAATTCCCACGGGAACGGGAAAACGGAACTTTTCGTTTTACTGGTTGTAGAACGCTGAAATTCGGCATTTAGGTTGTTTGGAGAGTATAAAGAAGCATTAAGAGAGAAATTTCCAAAATTCCCACGGGAACGGGAAAAAACGCGATTTTTCGTTTTACTGGCCGTATAAAGCTGAAATTTGGCAAGTGGGTTCTTTGGGGAGTGTAGGGAGCATTAAAAGAGCAAATTTCGAAATACTCCTGGTACACACAAGCGAAGCCGTGGCCAAAAGCTATTTGTCAATAAATGAAGTTTACGCGGACGAAGTCGCGGGAAAAAACTAGTTACATATAAACTGGGAGTAGATATGTCACTACCGAGCCCGAGTTGAAGATTCATAAATGACCCAATTGTCTCATTTACCTCAAACAAGCCACAGTATGAGTAGTCCGTGACAGTCAATGTGACAGTTGACAGAGGGAACGTTTTTCAAACGCAATTTACTAGGAACGTAGCATATCTATACTATGAAATATCATTGCTAGAATATAATTGTATAATGTATTTTTAATTTTTGACACTGCTCCGCCTGGTGCTGCTTTGTCCTTATTATGTTGGAGTTGCGTTTAATTATAATTTTTCATTATTTTATTTAGCATAGGCCTTTCCTTCCTTTAACCTTGGTAGATTGTTTAGGAGTGTTTAATCACAGACATTCCATTAGGTTAGACTTAGTTCAAAAGCTTTTATTTAACTTGATCTGCACTGACGGAATGGATAGAAGTAAAAATGAACACATAATATTTACCTTGCTACTCCGCTACTTAACTTACATAAAAAAAAGTAGCGGAGTAGCAAGGTAAATATTTTGTGTTCATTGAAATGGACCTGCGCAAAGTAACGCCTGATTCAATAAAATATTTGAATAGAAGTATCTTATGGGCAAGCTGTTACGAAATATATATTTGATTTGACTGTTATCTGAGTGGTCAGAATTGTTATTGTAATGTACATACATATAAATATTAGTTTAAGTTGAAATAAAGTGGTTATTGGACAAGCATTTAATGGGTGGCCTTAGAATCAACCCATGAGGCTGGCACAGGCGCACCAGTGCCCTAAAGCTCAAAATTAGAAAAAAAAAAAAAAATTAGCTTCTGCCCGCGACTTCGTCCGCGTAGAATTAGATTTAAGAACTGATGTTGGTAGTTATATTCTGCAATAAGTATTTGTGTTGCGAGTGTAAGCAGCTACGACCTTTCACATATTTATCGGTATGCCGCGGGAACTGTGCAATTTTCCGGGATAAAAAGTAGCCTATATTTTAATCTAGGGTACCAGCTATTTTCGTTCCAAATTAATCTAAATCTGTCCAGTCGTTTTAGCGTGAAGAAGGAACAAACATACACACTCGCTCACATCGTCACAAACTTTCGCTTTTATAATATTAGTAGGAGTAGGATGTAGGTACTTCACTTTGACACAACATTAGATTTCATAGAGTAGTAAAAACGATTCTTCTTTCTGTTCTCTTGAAAGTTATTATGATGCGTATTGCTTACTTTGCCAGTGTACACAGATAACGTTGCATTTTTGATTAAGCTGGTGAACATACAGAATAGATAACAGGTTATGATAACAACCGGCCTGCAATTGCTTCGCTGCGAAAGTTTTTAGGCTTTCCCTTGTAGGTCTACTTTATTACCAACTAGCTTCTGCCGGCGACTTCGTCCGCGTAGAATTACTTACATAAGGCAGCTACGACCATGTTTATGGCTATCCTGCAGGAACTATGCATTTTTTCGGGTTAAATAGTAGTCTATTTTTTAATCTAGGGTACCAGCTATCTTCGCTCCAAATTTTATCCAAATCCGTCCTCGCGTTTAAGCGTGAAGAAGGAACAAACATACACACTCACTCACTCACATCGTCACAAACTTTCGCATTTATAATATTAGTAGGATTCGGTTATTTTGGAAGTGTTAAGATCACAAAAAAAACTACTACAACGACAACGGAGCACGTCATTGGTTTGCATGTGTAACAGTTGTGCTCACTTTGAGAATGATCCCGTAGAGGGATCGAAACGCGTCATTGGTTGTGTGGTGTAGGGGTTTGTTGGAGCTCAGCTTCGCTTCGTTTCATAAAACCCCGCTCGTACTTTAATGTCTCTCATTATGCACCAGCCAGATAAATAACTATTATTCTACAGTTATGACCAGCGTAATGTTAGGCAGACAGTAACTAGGTACATATTATAAACATTGTCATGTCACGACTGCTAATTCGAGACGGCACGTGAGAAGCTGTTGGTATGCGCGTGAGTGTTCAAACAATAGCACGGTGTTATATTCAGCTTTGTGTGTAAATATTATGCGTTCGCGATACACACGGAGGGTTGACGCATGAAAATTGGGTCTGTGTGACGTAATATTTTTATTATAATGGTAGCTAATTGTTACGAACTCCTTTTCGGCGGCTTTACTTTTTATGATTTTTTGATTGATACCTCATGTCATTGCTTGAACCTTGATTAAAAATGAGACTATCGAAGGAGAATTTTATTGCATTGATTTAGTTATACACTAATATTATAAATGCGCATGAGTCTGTTTGTTTGTTACGCTGTCACGCCTAAACTATTAAAACGATTTTAATGTTTGGTACAGAGGTAGTTTAAATCCCGGGGAAGGATATAGGATAGTTTCCCGGAATATCGCATAGTTCCTGCGGGATAGTGTTAAGCGAATTCTGGCCAGACGAAGTCGCGGGCAACAGTTAATGTTATAAATTCGAATAAGTTTGCTTGTTACGATTTCATCACGCGTAAACTACTCAACCGATCGTGATAAAGTTTGGTATTGAGGTACACTCATCAAAAATGTTTAGGGATATTTTTTATCCCTAGACAATTTTGAAAATTTCAATACACTTAAGAGGCTGACAACACCTAATTTTGTTGAAATTCATGTTATTTAAGCACTTTTTTAAGAAAAACTACACACAAAAAAAATATAATGTTAATTTTCATCATATTTCAAACACGCTAGACTGACTCGATACATAATTGAACAAAATCGGCTCGATAGAATATAATTGCAAAGATTGGTCTTAAAATCATCAATAACCGGTTCTATGTCTTTATTTTTTCGACGTATGGGTCTGCAATTAAAAACATGAAGTCAACATATTCATACCTACACGGCTAACGAGTCATATTTTACAAATAATCCATACTTTTTTTTTATTTCTTCTTATTTGTGTCTTATTTGCAAGAATTTAGACGCGCGCCAAGCTGCCGGAATAGTTTCTTCTCTTTCACTCACAGGCACGCGAACCGTATGTGTGAAGAGTGGCGCTGCTCAAGGTCATTTGCTGTTGACAGCGCCTTAAGCATAATTACTACCGAGTCAAAAGATCAAATTTATCTAAGGATAAAAAATATTCCTAGACATTTTTGATGTGTGTAGTTTAGTTTGAGAGCCTGGAAAGGACGTAGGATAGTTTTCGTTCAGATCCCCTTAGTTAAACTTAATTAATCTTTTGTATGTGAAAATTGAAAAAAAAATATGTTCTATTCTCTAACTCTCTTAAGTAATCTTACTGATTGCAATGAAAATACAAAAAGATAGCCTATAACTGGTGTTTCTATTTTTTATTTTAATGTGGCAATAAATGATTTTTTTATTTTTTATATTTTTATTTTAAATTTGATACTGACCAATGATATTTCATAGTATAGATATGTTACGTTCCTAGTAAATTGCGTTTGAAAAACGTTCCCTCTGTCAACTGTCACATTGACTGTCACGGACTACTCAAACTGTGGCTTGTTTGAGGTAAATGAGACAATTGGGTCATTTATGAATCTTCAACTCGGGCGCGGTAGTGACATATCTACTCCCAGTTTATTTGTAATACTAGCTGTTGCCAGCGACTTCGTCTGCAAAGAATTCGTTTATTGCTATCCCGCGGGAACTAAGCAATTTTCCGGGATAAAAAGTAGCCTATGTGCTATTCCAGACTTTTCTCTATCTATGTGCCGAATTTCATCCAGATCCGTTGGGCCGTTCTGGCGTGATTGAGTAACAAACAAACATACATCCATCCATCCATCCATCCATCCATCCATCCATCTATCTATCCATCCATCCATCCAAACTTTCGCATTTATAATATTAGTAAGATCATTGATACTGACAGAGGTTAACTTGTTGTCATTGTCTTGCAGCGTCATGTGCTTCCGCGCTGGACCCCGGCGACGAGCCCTGGACCCTCGTGCTCAATTGCGCCGGCGAGACGCGCATGGGCCAGACGGAGGCGGTCTACGCCGAAGGCATATGCACCCTGAGCAGCAACGTTGCCAAGCAGTGCGAGCGGCAGGGCGTCAGGCTCGTAGAGATATCCAGCGGACAAATGTATAGCACTGAGAAGGTTAGTAGAAATACAACTTACTTTATCGTTTCTTGAGTCACAGACGGTTCTGGCTAGGGATTGCAAAATCCGGTTTTCTCTCAAATCCGGATTTACAAATTATCAACTTGTACAAAATCCGGATTATCCGGTTTTTCGGATTTTTATTAATATTTTGAAATTTTCATGTAATTACATGTTTTTTGAAACCTAATGGTGTTCAATTTTATTGATTTTAGAATTTCCCTGAGAATATATAAAATAAAACTGCAAAAATCTTTATAATCCGCGTTTAATCAGTCCAGTACAGCCGACTAGCTAGATCTGAAGCTATGAGGTAGCCAGTAAAGCGCGGAAGGGAGAACGAAACGAACGCATGAATGAATGAAATGAAACGAAATTCACTGGGAAATTCTGGTTAAATGTCAACTTTGTCAACTGTAATTGAAATCCGAAAAAACCGGATTTTTATGCTAAAAATCCGAATTTATAAAAGGCGACAAAAATCCGGATTTATCCGGTTATTTCGGATTTCGGATTATCCGGATTGCAATCCCTAGTTCTGGCTGAAAATCAGTGCTGCAGGTGTCTAACACCTCAGCGTAATGCTGAGCCAGCTACCGTTTCACTTTTGCGGAGACACACAACGCTGATGTTTGTGTTTTTTTTGTTGTTTCTTTTCAATAAAATTGTGTGTACCTATGCTCTTATATTTGTGTGTCTTGTAAAATTAATAAAATTAAATGTCTTCTTTCTTAATTTCGTTCTTTCTTACGGCAAACTACTTACTTGTGGTAGGGTGACGTGGAAGGGGTAAGTTCGCGCATGTACTTTTGTACCAGAGAGACGTTAAAATTGCTTCTGCGCATTCAAGGTCATGCTCAAGATGTTTGCCGGGAAGTGTAAAGGTGGAAACACATTGTTAACACGCGACGCGACCCGATGCAACGCGACGCGTGTTGAGTCGAATCAAATTGTATTATTTTCTATGACCAGAACCACACTATGAACATCCGACGCGACGCCATGCGCATACATTCGTTGCATCGGGTCGCGTCGCGTGTTAATAATGTGTTTCCACCTTCACTAAGAACATTTTTTGAACCCCCATGCATTAATAAAAATAAATACCTAGTATAAACCAAAGTCTGTCTTTCCCTATATGTGCTTAGATCTTTAAAACACAACGGATTTTGATGCGATTTTTTTTAAATAGAGTATTTACGTTGCGATTCTAAAGGCAGCTACGACCTTTCACATGTTTATCGCTATCCCGCCGGAACTGTGCAATTTTCCGGGATAAAAAGTAATCATCATCATAATCATAATCGTTTATTTGTTAACGTTTATTTGTAGCCTGTTTTAATCTAGGTTACTAGTAGGATTCACCTTTTTGTTTGAATAATACAAATTACCTTTTATACCCCTTATTCATAAACGCTCTATAGGCTTTTGCTAACTTAGCAATCGTTTGTCCTTATCTGTAAAGGTAAATGTCAAAGTGATAAAGGACAAACGATTGCTAACTTAGCAGAGGCCAACAGAACGTTTATGAATAAGGGGGTTAGTCTTTTGTTATAGGTATACCCATATTCCAGCTTTCCATCAGTCTTCTTGGCAATAGTTTGTAGGAGCTGGTAGTTTCCTAAAATACAACAAAAGAGCCCATTGCGGCCTATTTGCAAACTTAACTTTTTTTCAGCCTCATAAAGAAGATGGCCCTGTGGACCCGTGGACCGTGGAAGCTCGGATGAAGAGTCGCGTGGAGAAGGAGCTGAAGAGTATGGAGTCGCTGAACTACACCATAATCCGGCCCGCGATCGTTTACGGCATCGGAGACAGGAGGAGTTTGAGTGAGTTTGCAATTATATTTCATCATCAACTTCCATGCAGGGGCCTTACCATGACGTCTTAATGCGATTCAGTTTAGGTTCGACAGCTAAAACTTGAACTGAGTCGGAATTAGGACGTCATGGTAAGGCCCCCGGTCTGGTAAAGAAACAGAATGTACAATGTACCAGTTGCTTCTCTTCCCGCGCAGATGGTAAAAGCCGATCGAGGGAATGGGCGAAAATCATAGGAATCATAATTATATTTGATGCGGCTAGCAACCCATTACTATTTTTATTCCCCTTTCCATCTATACCCCTGCAATCATGCTAAACGTTGTTAGTCTTGTTGCCTTAGGCTCTGTCTACCCCGTTAGAGATGAAGACGTGATTTAAAATAAAATAAAATAAATATCATGGGACAAATTACACCAATTGACCCAGTCCCAAACTAAGCAAAGCTTGTACTATGGGTATGGGTATGATGGATATGGGTGGGCAGGCAGGTAAGGTTTATGTATGTTATTCACGTTCCAGCGCCCCGTCTCCTCCTAGGCGCCATCTACAAGCACCTGAATGAGACCATGAAACTCCTCTGGACGGCCGACCTCAAGATGAACACAGTCCACGTCAGCGACGTCTGCCGCGCCATGTGGACCCTCGGCAACCGGCCTGACGCCAACAGGTAAACCGACAGCTTGAATGGGACGTCGCCCGCGCGGGTACAAGGGTGCGGGGTGTTATGACAAAGGGGACCGGAATTTTTTTTGCTGTGCCTTATGGCTTTTTATATAAAAAAAAAAACCTTGAAAATTTTCGATCACTCAAAAAAGACGTTTTGAAAAAAAAAATGTGAAATAAACTAATTTACTATTCAAATCACAACAAAGTGAAGACAAATGATGTTTTTTTACCTTTTGTTCATGTAATTTACTATTTAAGTGCGTTTAACGTGAAATTTCAAGACTAGTGCATTCTTAGCATTTTTTTTTTTGTGTGATTGTCATAAATAAACTTTTTTTTCTTTCTTTCTTTCTTTCTTAGCGAGTGCTCCTCGAGTTTGGTTTTTACTTTTTATATCAGCAAGCAATGTGAATTAGTGATACCTTAAAAGAAAGAACAATAAACAGGCATGTTTTTAAAAATATCTAAACATTTCAAGGATTTTTTTTCTATTTTTTTTTATGGCACAGAAATATTACTCGAGTAATTTCGAATGCCTCCATTTTGTTTCTGTGGCAAGAAAGACACTTAAAAATTATTTCATTTGGTCCAATACACATTAAACTATCCGAAATAAAAGATTTTGTTTACAAATTAACGCTCATTGGTGCCATATTGACTCGTGACCATCAAATTCTGGGTATTTTTCTAAAATTTCTAAATTTTCAATTTAAAAAAAAATGGCTTTTATGGCTAAAAAACCAAACACCCTGTATATCTCTATCTACAGACAGATCTACAACGTGGTGGACGAAGGCAACAGCACCCAGGGCAGGCTAGCGGAGCTGGTCTCCGATATATTCAAGATAAACCACGACTATTACGGCACCGCTATTTCTACTCTGGCTAAGGTAATCAAATACATCCTATCCTAGAGAGCCTCGTTGCATGTATGTGTGTATGTATGTAAACTCTTTATTGTGCAAAATAAACAACACAAGTACAATTGACAAACACTGAGATACATGCACTAAGGCGGACTTATCCCTTTAAGGGGCATGCTTTTATTTTGTGTATATTTTGTTCAGTATTTTTTAACTTTTAGTCTGCTACGACAATCAGTTGATTGTTCCTACTTAGTTGAAGTAGTATCTAGAGTATTAGTGTGCAATAAATGCTGTGTATAAATTTTAATACGCTGGCAACGCACCAGCAGTCCTTATGGTAATGTAGGTGTCTATGAGCGGCGGTGATCACTTAACATCAGATGGACCGCTTGCCCGTTTGTCGGCTTTAATATATGTATAAAAACAAGTGTTGCAGACATTTCCATGTTATATTTATATGTTCTGAGCTTATGCTGTGGTTTACAATATGATACTTAATAAATAATAGTACATTACACCCTGGGGGTGGTGAAATAAAGAATGTCTCAGATCGCAGTAACTTGTCGCACGAGCCAAAGGCGAAGGCGATAAACATGCGAGCCGAGGCTTTCTTTATCACCGCCCGATGTGTGTACACAATTTTACGTCTTCCCCTGGCCAGGAAGTGGCAACTTCCGCTTGCGTCGCGGGCGGTCAATTGCTGCTTTGATAATTGTCGGTGACATGTGACAATTTACTCGTCTACATTACAAAATCGCCGAAAATACACGCCGGTTGGCTTCATATTGAATACGCGTTGCATTTCAAATTGACAATGGTGACCGACAATTGTCGCGTGGGGTGACGTAAAATAAGTTAATTCCTTCCAGAACGATATAGCCTCAGTAGCGGAAGAGGCCAACGACAAACACCTAAGCGCGTGGGCGTCCATCTGCCGCGCGCATGCGCTCGCGCACACGCCGCTCGAGCCCGGCGCAGGCGCGGAGCTACTGTTGAATAAACATCTGTGCCTCGACGGGACCAAATACTACGCTATAGCCGCCATTGGAGTCGCTAAGCCCACCGGAGACGGACTCTTGCAGGTGAGACAGTGTTTTCTGCTCTAGATACTACAAACTACATTCGAGACCAACAGGAGCTGGTGTTGAGTAAACATCTGTGTCTCGATGGGACTAAATACTACTCTATAGCCGCCATTGGAGTCGCTAAGCCCACCGGAGACGGCCTCTTGCAGGTGAGGCATTGTTTTCTGCTCTAGATACTACAAACTACATTCGAGACCAACAGGGCTGGGCTGGAGTTGAATAAACATCTGTGTCTCGATGGGACCAAATACTACGCTATAGCCGCCATTGGAGTCGCTAAGCCCACCGGAGACGGACTCTTGCAGGTGAGACAGTGTTTTCTGCTCTAGATACTACAAACTACATTCGAGACCAACAGGGCTGGGCTGGAGTTGAATAAACATCTGTGTCTCGATGGGACCAAATACTACGCTATAGCCGCCATTGGAGTCGCTAAGCCCACCGGAGACAGACTCTTGCAGGTGAGACAGTGTTTTCTGCTCTAGATACTACAAACTACATTCGAGACAAACAGGGCTGGGCTGGAGTTGAATAAACATTTGTGTCTCGATGGGACCAAATACTACGCTATAGCCGCCATTGGAGTCGCTAAGCCCACCGGAGACGGACTCTTGCAGGTGAGACAGTGTTTTCTGCTCTAGATACTACAAACTACATTCGAGACCAACAGGAGCTGGTGTTGAATAAACATCTGTGTCTCGACGGGACCAAATACTACGCTATAGCCGCCATTGGAGTCGCTAAGCCCACCGGAGACGGACTCTTGCAGGTGAGACAGTGTTTTCTGCTCTAGATACTACAAACTACATTCGAGACCAACAGGAGCTGGTGTTGAATAAACATCTGTGTCTCGACGGGACCAAATACTACGCTATAGCCGCCATTGGAGTCGCTAAGCCCACCGGAGACGGACTCTTGCAGGTGAGACAGTGTTTTCTGCACTCTAGATACTACAAACTACATTGGAGACCAACAGGGCTGGGCTGGAGTTGAATAAACATCTGTGTATCGATGGGACCAAATACTACGCCATAGCCGCTATTGGAGTCGCTAAGCCCACCGGAGACGGACTCTTGCAGGTGAGACAGTGTTTTCTGCACTCTAGATACTACAAACTACATTCGAGACAAACAGGGCTGGGCTGGAGTTGAATAAACATTTGTGTCTCGATGGGACCAAGTACTACGCTATAGCCGCCATTGGAGTCGCTAAGCCCACCGGAGACAGACTCTTGCAGGTGAGACAGTGTTTTCTGCTCTAGATACTACAAACTACATTGGAGACCAACAGGGCTGGGCTGGAGTTGAATAAACATCTGTGTCTCGATGGGACCAAATACTACGCCATAGCCGCTATTGGAGTCGTTAAGCCCACCGGAGACGGACTCTTGCAGGTGAGACAGTGTTTTCTGCTCTAGATACTACAAACTACATTCGAGACCAACAGGAGCTGGTGTTGAATAAACATCTGTGTCTCGATGGGACCAAATACTACGCCATAGCCGCTATTGGAGTCGCTAAGCCCACCGGAGACAGACTCTTGCAGGTGAGACAGTGTTTTCTGCTCTCGATACTACAAACTACATTGGAGACCAACAGGGCTGGGCTGGAGTTGAATAAACATCTTTGTCTCGATGGGACCAAATACTACGCCATAGCTGCTATTGGAGTCGCTAAGCCCACCGGAGACGGACTCTTGCAGGTGAGACAGTGTTTTCTGCTCTAGATACTACAAACTACATTGGAGACCAACAGGAGCTGAGCTGGAGTTGAATAAACATCTGTGTCTCGATGGGACCAAATACTACGCTATAGCCGCCATTGGAGTCGCTAAGCCCACCGGAGACGGACTCTTGCAGGTGAGACAGTGTTTTCTGCTCTAGATACTACAAACTACATTGGAGACCAACAGGAGCTGGTGTTGAATAAACATCTGTCTCTGAGACGAAGTACCGCGCCATAGGAGTCGCCAAACCTGGTGATGGGCTCTTATAGGTGAGGCAGTGCTCTATGGACTTCAAATTATAACATAATTACAAAAACGGATAACTCACATATAAAAGCTGAGTAATGCGGCAGCGAAACGAACACTGCGCGCCGCACTGTGCGCCGGGGCGAGCGCTCCATGAGGAAGGACTTCGGATTAGTCTGAAACAGTCGAGCATTACTCGGCTTTTATACGTGAGTTATCAGTTTTTGTAATTATGATTGAGTCTCACGGTACTTTCATGTGGAAAGTTCAAATTACAACGCTACGGGAGTCGTAAGAATGTGATCTGAGCTGCTGTTGAAACAACATCTGTGTCTCGACGGGACCAAATACTATGTTATAGCCGCCATAGCAGACGGGCTCTGACAGGTGATACGGTAAAAAATATATATTCTAAATTATACTGTATGATCTGTTGCCCGCCACTCCGTCTGCAATGAATTCGCTCATCGCTATATCCCGCGGGAACTGTTATTTATCCGGGATAAAAAATGTGCTGTGGCCTTTCCCGGGACTCCAAACTATCTGTGTACCAAATTTCAATAAAATCGATTTAGCCGTTTTGTCATGAAAGAGCAACAAACATCCAAACTTACAAACTTTGGCCTTTTTAATAGTAGTGAGATTAGTTAATTTATGAAAACTAGAACACATAAAAAAATCCGAAAATTTCCCGGTTCTAGTTTTCAGTGTCGTTTAGAAGTTTAATTAGTATGAGGAATAATTTTAAGAGTGTGTAAGATATAAATAAATAATAAATTAAGTTTGGATTGGGTTCGGACTAAAATTCAGATATGACATTCGTAAAAATTGCGCTGTAAAGTACCGTTTTCTGTTTAATCCTGTCCTGGAGAGCTGGGGGTCATAAAATGAGGTTGAGTATTAAGTTTGTGCCCGAGAGCGGCGAGGCGTGCCGGCACCTGTGCCTGTCGCGCTGCGGCTGCGCTGCGTGCCCGCTGCGCGTGCGCCGCGTCTCGCACAAGCGGCTGCTGCAGGTTAGCGGGCTTGAGGTGTCGGGCGCCACTGTAACTACATAGCTGTCGCCATTTTAACTTGTACTAATAAAAATGTGTCATGTGCCCACCCCGTACATTTGGTGTCGCTGACATAATAGTGACGTATTTTCACGTAGTGCTATTTCTAAATGAGTCCCCGCCCGCGTGGCACAGGGGCGCGGGTAGGACGACAAAGGGGACCGAGAGAGGCGCGGGCGGGGAGTGCCCCCGCGATCGTCCCACCCCGCGCCCCTGACCCCGCGCGGGCGAGGACTCACTTAAGCGGGTCTATAACAACCTATCTACTCTGGTCTTGAAGATTCTTAACTTATATCTATCCTGAAACAGACAATGGCACACAATTCTAAACAGTACGCCCGATACCAACATCCCGTTCACACAGCCTGTCTCTTTCCCTCGCTTGCGCGGGACTCTTCTAACTCGCAACGACACCCTTCACACTTCGCTGCCAGTTTACAGGAATGAACTGAAAATATGGCCGCCAATAATTGTCGTTACAAGGGGACATCTGTAAATTACGTCACAACAATTTCAAAATCCGATCGTCATATGTTTTACTATGAAATACAATATATTGTTTTTATGTCACTAAATTCATAAACGCTCAGTAGGCTTCTGCTCACTTAGCAATCGTTTGTCCTTATCTGTGAAAGGTAAATGTTAATGTGACAGATAAGGACAAACGATTGCTAAGTTATTAGAAGCCTATAGTAGAGAGCGTTTATGAATAAGAGGGTAAGACTCTAAACCCTGAGTGTGATGTTATTTGTGAATGTCCCCCCTATGTGGTTGCAAACTGCTACATATTAGTAGTCTCAAATATAAAATGATTAAATGAAACACCACATAATTAGTTTGACGACCTAGCCTAGTGACTAATAGTCCTGACTATGAAGCTAGAAGTCCGTTCGAATCCCGGTAGGGGCAGGCATTTGTATGATGAATACGAATGTTTGTGCGAATACGAAGGTTCATGGATGTTGTATGTATTTATTTACATTATATAAGTATGTTTATCCGTTACCTGGTACCCATAGTAGCTTTGATTAGTTTGGGACTAGGTCAATTGGCGTAATTTGTCCCATGATATTTATTTATTTATATTTATTTGATATCATTTTTGTATACGAAAAACCCTAGTTCGTATAGGGCGACTACGTAAAGAGTCGTAAAAAAATGCCTTATATAATTAATAGTGAATTATTTACAAGTTAACAATTTACTTTTTATTTTAATTACACAAAAACAATCACCAAGTTTAGGGCCTGTTTCACTACTCAGTTAAGACACTGATATTTTAACTGTCAGTTATCTATGATGTCGTCTATCTGTTTTTTAGTAATAAATAGAGAGTAAATCGTAGATAAGTTGTCAGTCTTGTCACTTAAGACGTCAGAAACTCAACAGAGAGGTGAGACAGGCCCCAAGTATACTTTTGCGAAGCAATTTAAGGCGTCAATCACATCACTCAGATAGCACCAGTAAAACTAATATTTCTTCACAGATACTTCGGCTCCCATGCTTTGTTAACAACGATGCGAGTGTGTTATACGTACTTAATTTCGGTTAATAAACTAAATAGTTTCCTTGCCCGCAGTTTCGTCTGATCCCGTGGAAATTTTACATTATCCCGAGATGATACAGACTATATTAAGCTAGGATATAATTGTTTTTTTCGGTTCTGTAGTTCCAGATTAATCTACATACACTCGTCTTACTATACTGTAAAGTACAATATTTACGGTTACGATATAGTCCGTTTTGGTGTAGAGCTTCAGTCCTATTAGTAGGAATAAATGGACAGAAAATTCCGTTTAGTCCCCACTAATAAGACATAACGGACAAAATTATCCGATTACTTCCACAGTCGCGTTTTTACCCGATTCCAATAGGCACAGAGTGTCAACGGAGCTCCGTTAATGCGGAGCTCCTGTTTCTGCTTGGATTTGGCTTTGGGCCGATGCATAACTAGAGTCTGTCTAACCAAAGCTGAACCCGCAAAAGCGCGGCAATTTCAAAAAATCATGACCGGGTAACACAGGATCACTCACACAGCTGCAATTTTCTTAGAGAAATGTCAATTTGACATACAACATGACACCTCAGATAGACACACTTAAAGACAAAATGTTGCCAATCAAATAACTAGTGGGTTCAGCTTTGGTTAGACAGACTAACATAACCAAAACCAACCTACCAGGGCCCTATTTTATAAAGCTACAAGTCACAATTTACAAGTGGAAGTCTCTATCTGACACATAGGGTCAGAAAGAGACTTCCGCTTGTAAATTGTAAATTGCATCTTTATAAAATAGGGCCCAGAAGTATTCGACGAAATAATCCGTTTAGTCCTATTAAAATCCGTGCCAGAAGGCCCAAGTAGAATTTAATGGATTATTTCGTCCGTTTAAATAGTCCTATTAGTAGGTCTGAATGGTAGACCAAAACGGACTAAGGGTTACAGCTCGCAGATGAGCTGGCTTTGAATGCTAAGATGTTATTAGTATTATAAATTTATGACCAAATGTTTTGTGTACCATTTCAAAATGGTATTAAAGTTAGTTGTTCTAAACTTTACTGCAGCGTTAAGTAACAATTAATATGAGTAAACAACAAGTTTAAGTTAAGTATTAAAACCCTCGCTTCCGCACATGCTGGTCTTACTGTTGCTACATCTTCATCGCCTGAGGAATGCATCTTCGGAAGCACTGGCAACACAATGAAACCATTTCACTGAGTAACAGTCTTAATCAGGGGTACATAACTTTTTTTTTTGTCACAAACACGTTCCAGTCGTGGTGTCGCGGGCCAGTAACAGACAAGGCTACATTGGTGCTTAACAATACAATAAAGTAACTGCAGGTGGGGCAAATAAAGGCGCGGCGTGCTTCAGATTGAGTACCCCTGGTCTTAATAGTAACGTAATTGACAACATTTCATATTTCTGAGCCTATAATTTTAATGGTTCTCTGTATTTTGTTTGAAAAGATGAACATGCTGACAGTTTAATTTTTTCGCTAGGGCTTGTATTTAATTTATAATTATTTTATTAATTTGTGCTTATTCTAAAAGGGCGTAACTCCGATACTATCACAGAATACACACTTATCCCTTTGTCTTTTCTTTATAGAAAAAAAAACTGACGTTAATTTCAAATTGTCAATGTCAGGCCCTATTCTCCAATATTCGATTTTCGAAGTTCGCTTCGTGCTGTTCCGCTCATAATAATAGTCGTTATCTTGAGAGTGAGAGAGAAGGTATGCAACGAACTTCGAAAATAGAATTTCAGAGTTGCCCCCCTTGTACTTTTAAGTTGTCAAAAATACAAAATTATGATCGCTTATTTTTTCTCGTGAAAAAAGCAAAGGCGTTTCACCTATACTGTGATAGTTTTGGTAAAATTAGGACATATATTTAATTAATTTTTATTTTTTATAATAAGCGATATTAAAATTATATAAACATATTGCAGTGATCAGGAGGCAAAATGCTTTCGAACCATATATACATTTTCAGGTGTTATAAAAATGAAATGTTGTCAATTAAATTAATGACGTTTTTATGTCGATTATTAATTCCATATGACATAGTCATGGATCAGCATCGATAGAGAAAGAGCTAAGTATATAATACGCGTAAGTCTGAGCGACATAGACAGGCGAGGCTTGTAAGATGCATGTTAAAGTGATCATGTACCGTTTACTCAGTGAAATGGCCTTAGAATCAGCACTGACTAACTCAACATACAAATATATCTATAGATAAAACAAAAAGCTATGTTTTATCGTTTCAGGTGCTCGAAGACTATGCTTCCATGAATCTCTTCCCGAAAGAGCTTCTGCTATGACCGCTCAAACAACGTATGGACGAACACACCAAAACCAATGGCGTAAACATAACGTATCGGCCTGTGGCAAACCCATCACAGCCTCTAGTGTAAGTTTTAGGCACGAGTAACGTTTCGAACACGTTCGCGTTAACGTTTCAATTACTATGGGAAAATGAACAGCGGAACGAACGAAACGACAACAAAAATTTCTCATAGTATTTGACATTTTAACGCAAACGCGGTCGAGACTAGTGATGGGACTCGAGTCACTCGCTCGAAAAACCCGACTCACTCGAGTACCACGTCTGATTCGATTTATTATCATTTATTATTAATATTATTAAATATTTATTCGAGACGTATTTTGTGACCGAAAACTTACACTAAGCATACATATGGGGGGTCCTTGTTTAAAACAGTCTCTTAAAATTGTTCTGTATTTAAGCGGGTTCGGTTATTTCGACTGAATATCTACGGAGATTTTTCATTTAATTTAAATATTTGATTCTAAATTTACAGGCACGATTTGCCCTAGATGTAGCCAGGCTAGATTTTTTTCGATACTTAAGGAGGGGACAGGAGCCCCCCTTGCCCCTCTTAGCTACGTCCAGGGGGGTTACTCCGAAATTAGATTTTCAAAGTTCGTATCACACCGTCCCTCTCACTCTCAAATTAATAATAGTGAGAGCAGAACGGCACGAAACGAACTTCGAAAATCGAACTTCGGTGTATAAGCCCTGGTCGGGCTCCGTAGTTTCAGCGGCCCGTAGCATTTCGTCGTCCTATTGTTACGCCACTGACTAAAACACAATGTTTTAAAAGACCTCTTATGACGTATAATTATTTGAAATCAAACTAACTCCAAAGATAAGTCGAGAGTGCAACGAACGGCAGAGGCCGGTGTTAAGTACACCTTGGCTGCGTGTGCGCGTAACTATTTTGCTTGACGAAGTTTGGTTGCAATTTTTTGCGTGAAAATGTATACGCATGGCGAGGCGTAGTTCGGACCTCACTTTGCATTGCTTTATTTAGACTCAGATACTAAAGCAAAGCAAAATTGGCCGTTGGGAATCGAACCCGCATTCTGTGTTTCCTACGCTTCGGTTTTATTTCACATATTATGTATTGTATGTGTAATGTAATTAATTTCGTGAACAAATTATGATGAACCCGTGCCTTTTTGTATACTTATATGTTTAAGAATCGTCACCATTATCATCACGGCGGAGGCCTGTGCATATACTATTGATGGGTCACATTAGTAGCACTGGTAATGGGTTTAAGAATGTTAGAGGTTTAAAAAATATTTTGGATCGTCATTGTTTGGATTTTGGTGTGTTTATTATAGACATATACTGAATGAGACCGCTTAAGTGAGATTATGACACAGTCAGAATAAATGTAAGTTGCTCTTTGTATATTTGAGAATGCAAGTTGCATTAGATGGTAGACAGTGTATGCATGTACGTCAAAAGTGTAACCATTTAAAGTCGTCGCAATTTAAAAGGCCCGTTTTGACAGTTCACGCCCATGAAGTTCTCTGTTTTTTACAGATCGAAATGTTCTGAAGGTAATTGTATTTTTCATTGATGGGTATCGCTCACTCAGCTAAGTGCTGTGCATAACGATTTTTTCATATTGTCCACAGACTATTAATAATCGGCTAAGGCAAAAATAAATCGATCCGACTCGCACTTGGCCGGTTTTATTTATTTTATTTAGACCAATTAATTACTTCATTTCACCAGCTGTGTATTACTGAAAATTATGACCTTGGAGCTCAAAGCCGTAAACAATGGCAACACTGATTTCAATAGAATGGCTCGTCTTCATCATCTGAAGAAAATGATTGACTCACTTTCTAATCAGAACTTTAATCCAATGCCACTTTACAGTATTTAAATCGATCAAATACTCATGCAAACTTGAATCGATTTATCGTATCGAGTACCGAGTCGTACGGTGACATCACTAGTTACGTCGGGAAGACAAATGTCAAAACGGGCCTTTTATTTTGCGGCGACTCTAATCTTTTCGCCGCCACGTCAAATACAAGAGACATAGAGACGTCATCCATACGCCACACTTTATTGCAATGCTTTAAATTGAACCTAAGCCCATGGACGAAGGTTGCTTTTGCATTGAAGTAATGGACGTATATAGGTTATTGGCGTTGAATCTGCGGTGCGGATATTTGTCGTTAGCGTCGAAAAGGTTAATCTTCAAGACCCAGGGAAAATAGAGCCCATAGTTTTATATACTAGCAACACACGCAACAGGTGTTCTGTAAGAACCACAAAGTCTACATATTAAACCGGGTAATAGTGGTACTGTACTGGGTAATGTGGCTCGCGAGCCTGCCGCGAGCGGAACGCGTCCACACTAGGGTTGGTTACTGTAACGTACAACAGTTGCGGTTGCAGCTCGCAAATGAGTACCCGGCTTTATGATCCCTTATACCTACAGTTTAAAATGTAAGGTAATTTTTAGTCTCCATTCAAATTTCAATAAATCATTCAGTATCATATACATACATACATACATAATCATGCCTTTACTTTATCCCTTACGGGGTAGACAGAGCCTAAGGTAACAAGTATCATTCATTTTAAAACTATTTTTTATATTATATTAAAAAAATAATAAAAAAAAATCGTTGAATATTTCCATTGTATTACAAAAAAGGCAAAAATGTTTAAACATGTTTTTTTATTTGAATGGAAACTAATTTGCGTAGCTGTCGGAAAAAATCACTGCATAGCTGTCTAGTGCTAAGATCACCTAATTTAAGTGGTAATAAATGTAACTAAGAAACTTTTGTTTGCGCTGTGATAGTCGTCTTAAAAAGGTCTTTATGAAAGTCATAAAATTATAAAATAACATGACAACGGGCCAAACAACGGATTTCTCAAGACAATAAAATAACGTATTCGAAAGTAAGGTTAAAAGACTGGTAAGACCAAAAAGCGTATGAATGCTTTTTACTAAATTTGTCTAATGTAAATTGTTGCGTCTACTGTGAATCCATCCAGTAGTTTGTGATATTTTTAACGCATACACCACCATTTTGTTAGTATTGGTACTATGTTCGATAGTTTTAGACAGTAGTTTGCGTTTATATAACTAAAACTTAAGCTAAGCTTTTTCAGTTTTAAAAAATGGCATTCCGAAAAAAATGTTTTAGAAACCGTAGCTTTATCTTTTGTGGAATAGAAAGTACTTAAAAATTATTCTTCGTTGAATAAACACGTGCTACTTCTGACTTGGAATTATACTAGTTCTATGCATAGTTTTGAACCTTTTCGGCGCCACGTCGAATACAAGAGACGTCATCCATACGCCAGACTTTAATGCGATACCTTAAGTTGAACCTTATACCAATTGAACGAAGGTTGCTTTTGCATTGAAGTATAATAGACCTGCGGTGCTTATGTGTCGTTGGCGTCGAAAAGTATAATGAAACGAGTTGAATATCGAAGGTAGTTCTCGATTCTGCCGTAGTCGTAATTTTAACGTTAAAATCCAGGTGCATAAATGTGGTATTTTATATTGCTCTAGATATAATGTAGCTTCCCGTTGTGTAATACATATATAGTATTTGGAATGACTTATTTTTTATTGAATTGCTTCCAAACTGTTGCAAAGTTATGTACTGCTAGCTGCTAGTGAAGCTTGTGCTGCCGTTGGCGTTATTATGAAATAAATATTTTTTATTTGCATTCATATGGTTTTATTTACGATTATTACCAGTTCATTACCCGTGGTACACCTAATTTAACCTCCCGAAAAAATGCTGCCATTATTACCCGACTACGGCAAACCGAAAGGAGAGTTATGATTTTTTTTAATCACTATGATCGCTATGTAGTATAAAACAGTCGCTTTCCGCTGTCTGTCCCTATGTATGCTTAGATCTTTAAAACTACGCAACGGATTTTGGTGAGATTTTTCTTAATTGATAGTGATTCAAGAGGAAGGTTTATAATGTATAATTTAACGCAGTCAAAGTCAAAGACGAAGACAAAAATAAGTAGGTTATCGATTAGGTATCTTGTTAACTGAATGTCAAAATACCAAGAAAAAGGAGCTCCGCCCTTGTGTATGCCCTATGTATTATTGTCCGCGTCTTCGTCCGAGTTTCGTGGAAAGTTTTTACTTCCCCGGGGTAAACTGGGATTAAAATTCGATTCTATAGCACCAGACTATATCAATATGCAGCAAATAAAGTGAATATAGCATACAGTACATTATTATGCATTTACGGCCAACACTATCTATATCCGCCAAAACAATACAATACCTACAATATTTTTAAACAGGTAAAATAAAACTCATTTAAATCATTTATATCTTTAATAATAAATTCTGAACGAACCACATCCACAATTTGTCAATCTATTATTAAATTATTATAAAAACAACACACACTCTCTCTTTGGGCAGTCGTGTATATCAGTTACGCACTTTTTAAAATCCGACTTACTCAAGTATGCAAAATTTTAGCTCAGTCGGTTCAAGATATCTGCTTCAAAATTGAGTCTCAAGATTCCACCCGGACAGACATACTTACATGTAAGCTTGTAATAATTCACTCTTCACTGTTATTATAATTGTATTTTGTCACTGGGCTATGCAGCCGTAGATTATTGTTGGGTTAATTAATACTGCAAATGTTTCCATACTTAGATTGATGTTCAAAGTCTACCGCGCCAAGGGAGGGACAAAATGTTAAGTTAGTTCTTTCTCGTGGTCTCACTCTTATAAAAATCCTCACTAGATATAGTAAAATTAGGTTTGGTTTGTTAGGTATCTTCAAATGCACGAAGGGCAAACGCAATAGAAATAGGAGCCCCGCGGAACCGGACTTCCGTCGACCTTCGACTTTTTTATAACAGTGGGACCACAAGAACTAAAACTTAACTTTGAATCAACAATGTTAATGATTTTTTTTAAATATTCCGGGATAATTTTAAGACACTAAGGCCATCTGCGCAGACGTGAGGCGATTTTTCGAACGATATTAGAACGTGGCTCAATCTAGCCACACTGAAGCATGACAAAACTATTGCATTCCATTCCTTAATCATTACTCTTACATATTAAAATGTCATAATAAGTACATTAATATAATAATGGCGTTTAAACAAACAATTACTATACTAAACGCAAGATTCGCAGCAGTCGGTGTCACTATCGTCGTATTCGACATTTATTATTTGGATAGGACGCGAGTCTGCGTTTAGTATGACCACTGGCCTATTGACCTCTAACAATGTGCTGATGCCCTAGTACTTTTGCTCCACGACTCAGCAAAAAAACACTTCAAAAATCAAACGCGATTCATTCGTATTTCAAAATAAGCTCTTAGAGCATCTGATATCCTGGTACTTAAACTCTCCCTCCGTCTTACACCTGACGCGAGTTTAACATTTTTTACCCATCCCAAGAAGTACCCAACGCCTCTAAAGAAGTTTTCACTTCAAAAAATACCAGGCCCCTCCTATTTCACCAAAACGACTATCATGATCAAGTCCCGAGTGGTTAGAAATGAGTGAAGTTAAAAACATAATAAGATCACAATAATAGGTACTTTAAGTTATAATTATAAAGTAGAATTGCACTGAACTCAAAAAGACGAGTATCTCCCCCACATTCGACGTTCAAAACCAACCATGCGAGTGCACTGCGGTCCGAATTGTACTTTATTGTAATTCTTCGCCAAGTATTTACCCTTTGTTCCTCGCAGATAACCAAGTTGGCTAACCAGCAGCCAAGAAGGAAGAAATTTTCTTCCCAGATAACTGGTTTTTTAACGGGAAAGACTTGTTCCCCATACATAACTATAAAGTAAAATAAATACTATTTCTAAATTAAAACAATCTTGTCAGCGGTTTCGCCGCACTTAATCCTAAATTAATCCAAATTAATCATCCTACATTGGATTTCTAAACGACACTGAAAATTAGAACACATAGAAAAATCCGAAAAGTAAAGCTATGGCCGGGTGGCCGGGTGGGGGGGTGTAATTGTGTCGTACAGACGCATCATTCAAACAGATGGCGCTTAGCGACAAATATTCGCATAGTAACAAGGTCACGTGACAGTTGGTGACAGATAGAAAAATTCGGAGGCTTACTCACCTGCTATGGGTGGTGTAGGGGTATAGCACGCGTCACGGAATGACGAGGACCCGGGTTCGGTTCCCGGCCATAGCTTTACTTTTCGGAATTTTCTGTGTTCTAATTTTCAGTGTCGTTTAGAAATTAAATTTCTAACGGTAAAACGTAAAAAGTAAACATTAAAAATCAAGAAGTAAATTTCTTGATTAATTTAATATATCCTACATTGGTTTTACAATTGCCGGTTATGTAACTTGTTACCGTGCAGGAAAAAATCTTTCCCGTTAAAAAACCAGTTATCTGGGAAGAAAATTTCTTCCTTCTTGGCTGCTGGTTAGCTGACTTGGTTATCTGCGAGGATGATAAGGAAATTCCCCTCGTATACGGGGTAAAACTGTATTCTAGTAGCGTTTGTCTTATATGTATAGCTTCTGCCCGCGACTTCGTCCGCGTAGAATTAGCAATTGGTCTGTTTATGGCTATCCCGCGGGAACTATACAATTATCCGGGATAAAAAGTAGCCTATGTTTCAATCTAGGGTACCAGCTATCTTCGTTCCGAATTTTATCCAAATCCGTCCAGTAGTTGTAGCGTGAAGAAAGAACAAACATACACACTCACTCACATCGTCACATCGTCACTCACAAACTTTCGCATTTATAATATTAGTAGGATACCAATTATAAACATTCAAATAAAATAGAAAACAAAATAAAGGTGTTCGGGTAATTTCGGAAATCGGATAGTTCCGAAATTCATCAAAAACTGATTTCATTGATTTTCGGAATTATCCGATTTTTCGAAATTACCCGAATACACTTAATAGCCTTTTTAGCACGGATCTATATCCTAAGTATACGGATTAAGTATATATGTATATATGTTCCTTGTAATACAAAATACAAGCTGCACTTAGTTTGGAACTAAATCCAGGTGTAAATCTAAATCTTACATTCTTTTAGGTATAAGTCCGCCTTTGTGCATTTGTTGTCCTGTATTCATCATTTTCACGTGTATTATATACAATAAAGAGTTACACATACATACATTCGCTTCTTTAGTCATACACAAAAAATCCCTTGTGTGGTCAGCTGTGAACAACTTCATACAACAAAAAAACTCGCTCCCGCTCCGCTTATGGTCGCACCTGTACTGGAGCTTATTTAGTTCGCTTGCGAGCGGCGCCGCGGCGTCACCCGAGAGACGTATCGGGAGGCCCGACATGGCAGTAGTCAGTTAAAGGCACTATCACTACTTGAATCTGAAAACAAACACGATATTTTTTAGGACGTCTAAAATCAAGTCCAACATTAGAAGAACCAGTAGGCTTATTGTCTAACTCGCTCGCAACCATCGTGTTCATTTTGACAGTTCATGTATGGGCTGACAATTGGCATCGGAATCGGCTAGCTGTCACATTCATACAAGAACTGTCAAAATGAACACGATGGCGATTGTGAGCTAGTTAGACAATAAGCCAACTGTTTGACAGATAACACAAATCGAGTGAGAAAAAATGACTTTCTACCAAGTTTCTAGCGGCGCATTTTTCTTGGCAATGATGGTCTTTCCGAATGCGCTGGTAGTATCAAAAAAGACATGTAAAAGAGTCCTTGGCGGCCTATTATTTGCAAAAACTGGCATACAATAAATCTCACCCTGAGCTGATCCCGGTTGGGGCCGAGCAGGTGTTTGGGCTCCGGGTTGTCGCACACCTCGCTGCATTTGGAGCACCCCCTGCAATAAGTATCAGACACACTTAAGACTCACGTCTACACTAACCCCCTTATTCATCTATAGGCTTCTGCTAACTTAGCAATCGTTTGCCCTTATCTGTGAAAGGTAAATGTCAGCGACAGATAAGGACCAACGATTGCTAAGTTAGCAGAAGAATACAGAGCGTTTATGAATAACTAGACTAGGGTTAGACTATAGTCTCATTTCTTGACAGTAGATATCACACGGTTTGCGATTGTTTGATACATTATTTTTCACCACCGTGGTCATATACTTTTCGGATTTTACTGTGTTCTAATTTTCAGTGTCGTTTAGAAATTTAATTTCTAACGGGCAAAACCGTAAAAGTAAATAAAAAAACAAGAAGAAAAATTCTCGATTCATTTCATAGTAGCAATAATAAGAACAAGTGCTATATGAACAGCGATCATGCCGCGCCAAGTGAGTTCTCTGACTTACTCGTCGTCCCCTTGGGGTCCCGGGGGCCCCGGGGCTCCCGCGCACGCGCAAGTGTCGCGGCGGCGCGGCTCCGCGTCGGGCTCCCCGCGCGCCCCCCGCCCTGCGCGGCACCAGTCCGCCCGCCATGGACTGAAAGGCAGACGGTCAATATTATGCTGACACTGGTATGTCAATAGTCGTGGATTTCAAAACGATGAGGTATGTACGTATCAATATGTGAAATGGATCGCGATATGCATGGCTCACACGATAATATTGACCGCCTAATCCATGCCAAAGGGGACCCACTGTACTGTACCTACATAGCTAACCATACTGAGGGGGTCCCTTTTCTCTAAAGCTGACTGCACACCACAGTTAAAGAGTAGCCCCCTTATTCATAAACGCACTATAGGCCTCTGCTAAGTTAGTAATCGTTTGTCCTTATCTGTGAAAGGTAAATGTCAAAGTGACAGATAAGGACTAACGATTACTAAGTTAACAGAGGCCTATAGTGCGTTTATGAATAAGGGGGTAAGTCTGAATGGGTAGATCGACTTTTTCTTGTCACTCGTTGCCACGGATATGTTCTCTTTATCACTCTTTAGGGGGCGTTCAAGTATTACGTAAGCGCTTGAGGGGGGCGAGGGGGTCTTTGCTTTGGACATGGTGGGTGGGGGGGTCCATATCGTGATTACGTCAGCAGTTATTATTTACTTTTTTACACAAATGGCAACCCACAAATATATAAAAAACCGAATACATTAAAATAAAAATGCCTATAGGTACCAATGATTACGTAAGCATAGGAGGGGGGGAAGAGGTTTGCTTACTTTTGCTGACAAGGGGAAGGAGGGGGTAAATAATTGTAAAAAATGTGCTTACGTAATACTTGAATGGCCCCTTACAGTTGAAAGAGTAACCAAAGAGAATGTATCCGTGGCAAAGATTTAAAGTTTAAACCGTAAGTTTATTGTTTTAAAATTTGCCAAACATGTATTTTTGCGGTAGTTTTAAGACTCTTCTATAATTGGTCAACTAAGCATGTTTCTTGCGACGCCTTCTTCTTTGCAATAATCGTCTTTCCGAATGCGCTGCTAGTTTCAAAAAGATACAAGTAAAAAAGCCTTTTCCGGCCCATTTGCAAGATAAAAGCTTCGATTTTTGATTTTGATTTTGGATGTCTTCAATACAATTTCAATAATACCTGATACAATTTAGACATGTAAAATGAACAAACACAAAGTGTAATTTCAATTTTCAATACACGGATCCCTCAACGCGTGAGTTCTATTCTCACTATACATTACAACTTAGGGATCCAGCCTATTATTTTTTAAAACATATCTCCTAACAATATTAGTTTTATCCCCTCACTGATGAGACAGAATATTCAACAAGAAGTTGATCCACCGCAATAACAAAATTAACCGATACTATAGGCACCTCAGGCCTAAGGGGTGTTCTGCCTTTTCGCCGAATTTTTTTTGATCGATTTTCATCTGGCAACCAACGTTTCACCGAATATTCACTTTGACAACTGACAATTGGCAAATTTTTGTATGCCAACCTCTCATTTGGCCGAATTTTCATAAAGACGAATACCATTTTGATTTTAAGCTTTTGGAATATCTTTCACATGGCAAATGTTACACTAGCTAGGCCGAAAAAGTCTTATGATTAATTTGGATTAATCTAGATTTACGTGCGGCGGGGTGGCCCTTGGGCCACCCCTTAGCCGCGAACATGTTTGTTTTAATTTATAAACAGTCTTTATTTTACCTTAGAATGTCTTATTTTTATTAATGGTTATATGGTACCATTTGGCTATATAAAAAAATGACATTTGAATAAGTGTCCATGTAAAAAAAAACAAACGTTGAGTTGGCAATCATGAGGTTGGGAAATGAAACTAATAATTTTAACAAGTTGCCATATGATGATTCGGCAAAATGAAATTCGACCAAACGTTGGTTGGGAAGTGAAATTCGGCAATAAAATTTTCGGCAAATCAATAGAGAACCGGCCTAGGTTAGGATAAAATTGGCTCACCCTTTCTGCGCTTGCGCAGCGTCGTCGCGGCGTCCGGCCGGGGAGTACAGAGGCGTGTTCAATTTATCAAAATCCAACGCGTCGTCTATATTCAACACCCTGTAATAAATAAATAAATATAGAAACAGACAGAGACGTCATCATAGATAACTGACACTTAAGATAACTGGAACTTAACAGAGGTAAAACAAACCCTAATTCTAGAAGTCGGTTTCCGCTGTCTGTCTGTCCCTATGTATGCTTAGATCTTTAAATCTACGCAACGGATTTTTTTAAATAGAGTGATTCTAGAGGAAGGTTTATAATATGTATGATACATGCATAATATAATAGAGAAACACTGATTGCACATCGATTGTCGTCCTGTATATTGTCGTTTAAAAAAAACATAGTTAAAGGCCTTAATTACAGCAAAAAAAAAATCCTTTGTGTTACGACCGTTTCACCTTTATATCATTGCAATAAGAGTGACAAGGTCGTAATCGTAACACATAGGAATCAATTAAATTAAAGCCCTTATCTACGTACATATTTTTTTAAAACGACCCTAAATACATTATTAAACATCCAAGAGTCGAACAAAATCGCAGATGCAAGCTATTACAATACAAATCAACCGTTGCAATTGTAAAAACTTACTTATTCTGTGCGGAGAACCGGTGTACCTTCTCCAAAACGGAGGCGACGTGTTCAACTCCCTTCTGAACGCCCCACACTAGGATGCCGATCTGAAAATTCATATTAACGATAAAGAACCTAGGATAATCTGTCTCTCCAATGCAAATTCAGTTGATCAATGAGTGCAATCGTAATAAAGTATCCAAATGTAAATGTAACAAAACCTTGTAGTGTCATTGGGTGGAGCTCAAAAAATTACACATTTAAAACGGTAGCTCAAAACAAATCCGAAAAAATGCGCAATGGGACCGACAATTAAAAAAAAAAACAATATCTTCGGCACAGAGGATTTTTCTCGTGCCAGTCGTTTCATACGGTTAACATTTCGAGCACCACCCGAATGTAATAAAACATTCAAGTGTAAGTGTACCAGATCCACAGATTTTAAGCGACATGATAGTTTTTAAATTACAAAACCTCAGTGTAATTGTAAGAAAATCTCCAAATGTACTTGTTACAAAATCTCCAATTGTAATTATAACAAAATCTCCAATTGTAACTATAAAAAAAATCTCCAATTTTAACTATAACAAAATCTCCAATTGTAACTGTAACAAAGCAGTACGCACTGACCTTGACGCGGACTTCGTGTTCGGCCTCGCCGGCGTCTTCGTCCTCGGGCTCGGGCTCCGGCACGTCACGCCACGAGATCGCGATGCGGACCGTCCTCAGAACCACCTCCGGTACCTGGCGACAGACAGCCCGTGTTCACAGTCACTAGCAACACAAGAGGGAATATGGGGGCTTTAAACGCTCGGGTCGAACCTCATTATCCTCCCACGATTATTTTATTACATACATACATTTTATTTATGTATTTATACTATTTATCTTTTACGGCAGGGTTTCTTAGTGGGGTCCGTAAGAGGTGTGCCAGTTCACAGTAAACCTTTAACATATTTACTTAGTGATTTATGAGACTAAGGCCCACTTGCACAGTCCAGAGTAAAAAAATTAAATCGCTAACTCGGGGTTAGGTTTGACAGTTCCATACATTTTGACACTACTTAGCCCCGGGTTAACATCTAACACGGGGTCAAGTCGTTAACCCTGGTCCGTGCAAGGGGCCCTAAGGTATTGTAAAATTCATTTATATGTATATTTTTTTTTTATGTGAATATGAAGGCAAACGAGGAAGTGGGTTACCTGATGGTAAGCGATCACCACTGCCCATAGACACCCGCAACCCCGGAGGGATTGCAGATGCGTTGCCAACCTAGAGGACCTAGATGAAATGCCTCTTGTGCCCGTAATTTCCCCGGCTGTCTTACTCTCCACACCGGAACAGCAGTGCAAGCACTGCTGCTTAGCGGCAGGATTAGCGAGTAAGATGGTGGAGTTACAGGCATACAAACAAAACAAACAATAACAACTAACAACATCTTAACATCTAGGTGTATTAGTAACTATGGAGTGCAACGGTTGATATTGTGGCATCTCTCAACTCACATCAAAATTCCCCGACCAAGCGATCAGCATACTCTTCCTGAACCAAACCCCCTTAGGGTACAAGTCTACCGTCCACTCGGTCAGCTTGTCGCTGCCAGCCGTCCCCATGCTGGGCTTGCTGCTGAATATGAACGTCCTCGTGTGATAGCACGGCAGCGAGTGGAAGTTATCAATGCCTAGCACAGAGCCCCAGGTGTCTTCGGTGTAGAGGCGGGGGGTGAAGAGCATACGGCCCGCCTCTGTCCGCTGGATTTCTGCTACGCGCTCGTATTGGCCTAGGAAAGTATAGACTAAAGTCAAGTTCCTAATATCTTAAACTAGCTTCTGCCCGCGACTTCGTCCGCGTAGAATTGGCTAAGTAAAGTTTTTGGAAGAGGTGCAAATTATATTTTTATTCGACAGTCCACGTCTTGATAATCGAGGAACTGCAACCCTTTTATTTTTATTCCCTCTTGTTAGTTATAAATATTTTTTTAAGTGGTCGATTTGACATTTGTGAAATTTAATGGATGACCAGCTACGCGTGCCTAGAACTAGCTTGTAATAAAAAAAAAACTACGTCAACCGTACGTCAACTGTCACTTTTGAGTCAAAAGTGACAGTTGACGTACGGTTGACGTACGGTTGACTTTTGAGTCAAAAGTGACAGTTGACGTACGGTTGATGTAGTTTTTTTTATTACAAGCTAGTTCTAGGCACGCGTAGCTGGTCATCCATTAAATTTCACAAATGTCAAATCGACCACTTAAAAAAATATTTATAACTAACAAGAGGGAATAAAAATAAAAGAGCTGCAGTTCCTCGATTATTAAGACGTGGACTGTCGAATAAAAATATAATTTGCACCTCTTCCAAAAACTTTACTTAGCCAATTAGCAATGATTTTAACATGTTTATCGCTATCCCGCGGGAACTATGCAATTTTACGGGATAAAAAGTAGCCTATGTTTTAATCTAGGTAACCGGCTATCTTCGTTCCAAATTTTATCCAAGTCCGGTTGTTTTAGCGTGAAGAAGGAACAAACATACACACTCACTCACTCACATCGTCACATCATCACATCGTCACAAACTTTCGCATTTATAATATATCTTAAATCTTAAATCTTAAAATCTTAAATACTAACATTCATAAACGCTCTGTAGGCTTCTGCTAACTTAGCAATCGTTTGTCCTTATCTTTCACTTTGACATTTACCTTTCACAGATAAGGACAAACGATTGCTAAGTTAGCAGAAGCCTATAGAGCATTTATGAATAAGGGGGTAGATACCTACATACAGGTCAATTCACAAGAGCTGGTACGAATGGATTGACCAAAGTAATGTCACTTGTCACTGTGAGTGACGTTCTTGTAATAATAATAATAATAATAATCAGTTTATTTTTACAGAGGCCTCCTAATATTTTGTAAACAAGCACATAATAGTCAAGAAAAAAATAAAGCTCAATCTGTATTTAATCATTTTGTTATACACACAGTATTATCATTCAATAAATTAATGAGTGAGGCCCAATTTTACACCACATCGGTACTTTTTTTAAGTATATTGTATTTCTTTCTTTTATATATCTACGTGAATCGAATGTGTGTAAATATCTCTCTCTCTCTCTCTTGTATACCTGACTGGTAGCTCATGGCTATGGCCATCCGCTCCATGAAGAAGTCCTTGTGCTCTTGGGCCAGCGGGCACAGCAGCAGTTTCGCCAGCTGATTGGGACACATCATCGGAAACCTGAAAAGAGAGAGTCTATAAGAAATATAGTCAAGTGTTTATTTATTTCTTTCTTTATTTTAGGGATAACAAACAACTGTACGATGGGTGGCATAATAAAAATAACAAACTTAAGATATTAATAGTACGCTCGCGGCCTTTAATTGTTGAGCCACGATAAAACCTTCAAAATATTATTGAAATTTGTTTGTCTGACGTTTACCTGACGTGTGTGAAGACAGCGGGCACTAGAGACTCCCAATGGGCCTTCTTCTCGGCCTCGCTGAGTTCGCTGCGATCCAGCCTCTCGCGTTGACTGTACAGCCATCGTACCACAAATCTAAACAAAACAGTAAAGTCACTACTAGCTTGTGGACTAAACACACACAAAAAAAGCGAAGGGTAGCACTCCGGGAGTGCCGGCAGAAGTGAAAACAGCAGCTTGGATTTTAATGTTGTAACCTCCACGCTCAAGACGCGTACCGTACTGGCCGCTTACAAAAAAAAAACGTACGTATTATCTATATTGACAGACCTCTAACAATGTGCTGATGCCCTAGCACTTTTGCTCCACGACTCAGCAAAAAAAAAAACACTTCAAAAACCGAGCGCGATTCATTCGTATTTCAAAATAAGCTCTTAAAGGATCTCATATCCTGGTACTTAAACTCTCCCTGCGTGCGCCTGACGCGAGTCTAACATTTTTTACCCATCCCAAAAAGTGCTCAACGCCGCTAAGGAGTTTCCACTTCAAAAACCGGTTTACGGACGATAGTTTTACGTGATAACGTCGTAAAAAAAACATTGATGAAAACTGCTAGCTCTGACGTCACGCGTAACGCGACAACGTGACACTCGTTCGTGCGTGCAGCCGTAGTTCATCGGTTATAAAGTGATCACGTCAAAAGTTGACATTGGACAAAAGGAAATCTTAAGTGGCCGTTTCTCCAAATATATTCGTCTTGTTTCCTCCCCAGATTATCACATTAACGTATATTTCTTACTACACGATTTATACTTCTGCTGCCTGCCCTTATGGTTTACTTTTATCCAATTTTGATCATTAAAAAAAAAAACGATGCCACATTGAAACGTTCGCAAAATCATTTGTTTAGAATAATATTAAAAAAAAAAACTGAGGACAGCCAAAGTCCCTCTTATACACTTTCTAAAAAAAATCAGTCCAGTATTCAAAGTGGAAACAGGGGACTAAAGACCCGGTTAACTGAGACACGGGCAGTGGCGTAACTACAACGTCAGGGGCCCGCGGCAAATTCATCAAATGGGGCCCTTCCTCGCTATAAACAAATGCATTAATTATCTTCCTTTCTGTGCTCAAGGCCAAGCCAATTCGGGGCCCCTGGCATTTTGCCAGCCTTGCCAGCCCTGCCACTCTATAGTTACGCCACTGGACACGGGTAACCGGCTGCGGTTGTCTCTTTCTTACCCTGTCCACACCAGAGGTATTAGACGGAGCAGGCAATACTTTATCCAAATACTTACAGCCTTAATCATAAAAAATCCTTAATTGATGTTTGATCAGTCTATTAGTTAACAGACTGATTAAGCTTATTTGACAGTTGTTAAAAAGTATGATTCATAAACGCTTGCTAGCAGTCTGTTAGCTAATGAGCTGCTGATGGATGGATGGAAATCATAGACCAAAATGGCCTTTTAGTGAATTAAAAAAAAATTTACAGCAGTGGCAGCGAATTAGCGGGAAACCAGCGAATTAACACGACAGACGAGGCAGTGTGGATCTAGTTTCCTTTGCCTTTGGGAATAAAAACTTAAAACAAAAAAAACTGTCTTGCGTGTGGTTTTGCTCTTGCCAAAATCAGCTGTTCACATTTGTGGCGGCCATTTTGTGAGTTAGCAAAGAGATAAAGTAGGGTCTACGGTCCGCTAACTTTCGGAAGACTTAACAGACCCTTGATGGACTGATTAGCACTAATTGACGTTTATGAATCATTCGAAATATTATAAACGGGATGTGAACCGCGATTACCTTTATTGTCTACCCGTGATCATGATACATGCAACTGTATCGAAATATCGGGAGCTCAATAAAGGTAATCGCGGTTCACATCCCGTTTATAATATTTCGAATGAACTTAACCGTGAATCATTAAAAACTCTTATTGTTTATGAATCATGTTTTTTTGCATCGGTCCTATAGCGAGCTTATAGCGAGCCTCTAACTTTTTATGAGTAAGGCTGTTCATTTTCAAGTCTCACCTATACAGTGTCATCTCGTTGTGCAGCACGAGGTCGGACTGCTGCAACAGCTGCAATAGTGCGTCTCCCTCTAACTCAGTCAGCTCGCTCTCTGACCACACCCACTCGACGTTCCATTTCACGAAGTTCTGACACGCCTGGGTAGTGACATTAAACAACTTGTATGTTCGAACAAATTGATTCCTGGCCCATGGTGGTACTCTTTTACAGTAAATATCACAGTGACGTTACGTTAGTGACGAGGAAAAGCATTTGAATTTTACTGAGAACATTCTATGGTGGATCAGGAATCAAATAGTTCGACTGTACTGTACGGGAGGTTTCTATGAGGAGTCTAAGGGGAATAAAGTGAGATACACTACATACATATTAATTACGTCTGTATCCCTTTGATACAGGGTAGACAGAGCCTAGGGTAACCAGAACTAAAGATGTTTAACTTGCTTACTTGCTTACTTAGGGACTTTTCTTTTTTTTATCCTTGTGACTACTCTGTACTTAGGGAGGCTGCTTAAGTTACTTTTTTATTCGACATTCCCTAAAATGACAATGAGTGGTCAATATGAACCCAACCGGCATAGATTCTCGTCGAGTTTATAATGTAAACAGAATTGTCGCTTTGGAGAAATAAGGGCCAGGTCAAAATGATTTATCTATATCAAATTTGTGATAATAAACGTTTCTACCCTCCTCTCCCTAAACCCTTCTCCTCTCCCGTTTTCCCCCTTCCTCCTCTCCCTCTGTCGTACCTTGGCGACGTCAGTGTGTCCGCAGGCCATGGTGTACTGCATCCAACCGACGAGCCGGCCGCGGCGCGCCGCCTGCGCCACGTGCGACCCCATATAGCGGAGGCAGAGCGACACCAGATCCTGACAAAGTTATTATTTACCACATACATTGCAGAACCAGTTTATTGGCATGGATTATGCATACATATATAAATCACTAGCTGTTGCCTGCGACTTCGTCTGCAAAGAATTCGTTTATCGCTATCCCGCGGGAACTACGCAATTTTCCGGGATAAAAAGTAGCCTATGTGCTATTCCAGACTTTTCTCTATCTATGTGCCGAATTTCATCCAGATCCGTTGGGCCGTTCTGGCGTGATTGAGTAACAAACAAACATCCATCCATCCATCCATCCATCCATCCATACTTTCGCATTTATAATATTATAGTTAGATTAGTTAGATTAGATTAGATTAGATTATCCCTTACAATGATGATATCCGCAGTAGAACTAAGGTGACCGACATAGCCCAAAGAATTGCGAAACTGAAGTGGCAGTGGGCGGGGCACATTGCTCGCAGGACCGATGGCCGATGGGGTCAGAAGGTTCTCGAATGGCGTCCGCGGACCGGGAGACGAGCTGTCGGTAGGCCTCCAACAAGATGGAGCGACGACCTGATCAGGATCGCGGGATCGCGGTGGATGCGGAAGGCACAGGACCAGTCCGAATGGAGAGCCTTGGGGAAGCCTATGTCCAGCAGTGGACGTCTTTCGGCTGATATGATGATCCCTTACAATATTATCGTGTGATCCCAGCATATCACGAAATATTGATGGGATGTATCATAGCGAATACGTATGTTTTGAAATCCACGATCTTATGTTGACATACCAGTATCACGATAACATTGTACATCTATAATCTACTAGCTTTTTCCCGCGACTTCGTCCGCGTAGACTTCATTTATTGACAAATAGCTTTTGGCCACGGCTTCGCTTGTGTGTACCAGGAGTATTTCAATCCCGTTTTTTTCCCGTTCCCGTAATGCTCTCTTAATGCTCCCTACACTCCCTAAAGAACCCACTTGCCAAATTTCAGCTTTCTACGACCAGTAAAACGAAAAATCCCGTTTTTTCCCGTTCCCGTGGGAATTTTGGAAATTCCTCTCTTAATAATGCTTCTTTATACTCTCCAAACAACCTAAATGCCGAATTTCAGCGTTCTACAACCAGTAAAACGAAAAGTTCCGTTTTCCCGTTCTCGTGGGAATTTTGAAAAATGATCTTTTATAGCTTCTCTACACTCTTCAAGCAACCTACATGCCAAGTTTCAGCTTTCTACAACCAATAAAACGAAAAGTCCCGTTTTTCCCGTTCCCGTGGGAATTTCAGGAAATCGTCTCTTAGTGCTTCCCTACACTTATCAAGCAACCTACATGCAAAGTTTCATCTTTCTACGACCAGTAAAACGAAAAATCAAGTTTTTCCCGTTCCCGTGGGAATTTTGGAAAGTCCTCTCTAAATGCTTCTCTACACTACCCAAGCAACCTACATGTCGAATTTCAGCTTTCTACAACCGGCCTGCAGTATAACAAAAAATCCCGTTTTTTCCCGTTCATTTCCGTCAGAATTTTGGGAAATCCTTTCGTAGTGCTCCCCTATACTCCCCAAGGAACCTGAAGGCCAAATTTCAGTTTTCTACGACCATTAAAACGAAAATTCGATCCCGTAGAACTGAATATAAATCTCGTTTTTTCCTTATCCTGTTGGAATTTTCGAAAATCCTTAAAACTAATTTTTACTATTAAAATCACCTACTTCTATGCCAAATTTGAAGTCTAGTAATTATAGTTCATAGAATTTCGTTGAACTGAATAATAATATATAAATCCCGGTTTTTCCTTATCCCGTGAGAATTTCCAAAAATCCTGAAATTATTTTCTTAGTTTTGTAATCATCTACTTGTGTACGAAATTTGATAGGGTCACTCGGAAACGAATATAATAAATCCCGTTTTTTCCCGTTCCCGTGGAAATTTGTGTGTGTGTGTGTGTGTGTGTGTGTCAGGTAGGTATGTGTGTTGTTGTTTTCGTAATCAGCGACCCGATAAACCGTACAAATAATACTACCCACTATAATATAATAATAATAATACCCACGTTGATTTTCAGACTTTGTCACCCCCTATCCCCTTTTAGGGGTTGAATTTTCAAAAAACCTGAAACAGGTATTTACTCATTTAACGTTAGGATTACTCCTGTGAAGTTTCGAATAAAATAGTCTAACTAATCTTGTTTCCCCATACAAACTTTGGACCCCCATTTAACCCCTTTAGAGGTCGAATTTTGAAAAATCCTTTCTTAGTGCACCCCTAGACCTTATAAGGAACCTACGTGCCAAATTTGGAATCTCTAGAACCAGCGGTTTGGGCTGTGCGTTGATATGTCAGTCAGTCAGTCAGTCAGTCAGTCAGTCAGTCAGTCAGTCAGTCAGTCAGTCAGTCAGTCAGTCAGTCAGTCAGTCAGTCAGTCAGTCAGTCAGTCAGTCAGTCAGTCAGTCAGTTTCTTCTTTTATATATTTAGATAATCCATGCCTTTGAGGACACTACAGATGAGTTACGCTGTAATTGGGTAGGGTCTGATATTTTTTTCTTAACTATACTGAATCTAGAACATAGAAAGAAATGAGCAAAGTTAAGTTGTTAGTATAAAGAAATCGTAGTAGATTGAGCATACACGGCGCGAATTAATGTTAATACGACAAAAACCTTTTGAAAAAAAAAGGAAAACTTGAAATAAATCTCGTTAATATTGGTAAGTAATTATTAAATTAATTATTATTAGTGTTCGTTTCGCTGCCGCCGGGGCGAGCGCTCTCTGATGAAGGGCTACGGAATAGTCCGAAACAATTGACAATATTTCAATTTTTTAAGAGCTACTTTTTATTGTCTGGCTGGAAAGAGCGCACAAATTTAAGACACCCATATTTTTTTATATTCGTGAAAATCTTGTATTTTCGTGGAAAAATTCATTTAAATCGTTGCTCAAGCAGAAAGGACGTAAGTAACAAACGTCAAGTATTAGCGAAATGACGACACTGCTTTGTTTCGTACACTTAAAAAAACGTTGAAATAATTACATTAATTGACCGCCAAAACCTGTGCTTAAATGAATGTGAATGCAGTGAATGCAGTTGTCACTGTCGATGAACGTCAAAACGAGCTGACAAACAGAATACTTCACAAAAAATATGATTTTAAATGAAAACTTGCAAAAATATTATCATTATTGCCCGGCAAACAGTTATCTAGTGTTCCCGATGGCAACAAAGCCGAGCGATGTGCGAATGAATTAACCGTCAGCTGTCAGTAGTGTTTGTGTTGTGAAAGTTGTAAATGTCAAAGGGAAACCCGGAAGACAAGGTTTTTTATAATGGCAGTATTGGACCGGCCGCTGGACGTCATTTCCTGTTTTACATATTTTGCTCATTTTTCCAAAAAATACTGAACGAAAAAATCCAAATATATTTTTTTTGTGTTCTATAAGTGTTCCTCTCGAAATGGTTTTTGATTTATGAATATAAAGAAATTTCAAATAATGTCAATTGTCGGAGCAATCCTTCGGCTTTTATACGTGAGTTATCCGGTTTGTTGTAATTATTATTATTATTATTTTTATGTGAATAGGAAGGCAAACGAGCAAGTGAGCAATTATGAGTCTCACGATAGTTTCATGTTGTAAGTAATTATTATAGTTGGAGGTCTAATTTTATTAATTTCTCTTACCTTGACATTGTACTTGTCAGCAAGGGACAAAACGGGAAGCACAGTTTGGTGCGATATCCGGATCTGCCCCGTATAGAAATACCTGAAACAAAACATAACCTTAAATTAAAAGCACATTAAGATTAAACAGAGACCATGAGTTTCTAAATGTCTGTGAGTATTGAATATGTGCGTAAATATACATCTCTCTTACTCCCCCACAAGCCCTCTCTCTCCCCCACGCTCTCTCTCTATGTACCCCACACTCCCTATCTCTTCCCCATGCTCTCTCTCTTTATACCCCACACTCTTTATTTCTCCCCCAAGCTCCCTATCTCTCCTCCACACTCTCTATGTACCCCACACTCCCTATCTCTTCCCCATGCTCTCTCTCTTTATACCCCACACTCCTTATTTCTCCCCCAAGCTCCCTATCTCTCCTCCACACTCTCTCTCTATGTACCCCACACTCCCTATCTCTTCCCCATGCTCTCTCTCTTTATACCCCACACTCCTTATTTCTCCCCCAAGCTCCCTATCCCTCCTCCACACTCTCTCTCTGTGTACCCCACACTCCCTATCTCTTCCCCATGCTCTCTCTCTTTATACCCCACACTCCTTATTTCTCCCCCAAGCTCCCTATCTCTCCTCCACACTCTCTCTCTATGTACCCCACACTCCCTATCTCTTCCCCATGCTATCTCTCTTTATACCCCACACTCCTTATTTCTCCCCCAAGCTCCCTATCCCTCCTCCACACTCTCTCTCTATGTACCCCACACTCCCTATCTCTTCCCCATGCTCTCTCTCTTTATACCCCACACTCCTTATTTCTCCCCCAAGCTCCCTATCTCTCCTTCACGCTCTGTCCCCCACACTCCCTCTCTCCCCCACGCTACATCTTTATACCCCACACTCCCTATCTCTTCCCCATGCTCTCTCTCTTTATACCCCACACTCCTTATTTCTCCCCCAAGCTCCCTATCTCTCCTTCACGCTCTGTCCCCCACACTCCCTCTCTCCCCCACGCTACATCTTTATACCCCACACTCCCTATCTCTTCCCCATGCTCTCTCTCTTTATACCCCACACTCCTTATTTCTCCCCCAAGCTCCCTATCTCTCCTTCACGCTCTGTCCCCCACACTCTCTCTCTCACCCCACGCTACATCTTTCTCCCCCAAACTCCCTCTCTCCCACTCCTCACAAGTTTTAATAATTTTATAGGTATTCTTGTAAAGTCAATTACATCAGATATTGAACACAAAATATTTACCTTGCTACTCCGCTACTTACAGCTTAAGTAGCGGAGTAGCAAGGTAAATATTTTGTGTTCATTGAAATGGACCTCCGCAAAGTAACGCCTGATTCAATAAAATATCAGATATTGATCCAAATATTAGGTCATACAAAGTCTCAGATCTAATTATTGACATTTATTTTTAAATCTTATATTTTAACTAACGACCCGCCCTGGCTTCGAACGGTATATTATGCATGTATTATACATATAAACCTTCCTCTTGATTCACTCTATCTATTAAAAAAACCGCATCAAAATCCGTTGCGTAGTTTTAAAGATTTAAGCATACATAGGGACATAGGGACAGAGAAAGCGACTTTGTTTTATACTATGTAGTGAAGAGGCTTTAGTACACAGGGGTGACTATGTCAGCCTCATGGGAGGACTCAAGAGGATTGGAGTAATTATTCACTTAAATGAAAACTTACTTCAAAAAATGTGGGAAGACAGCAGATGCAGTGGGAGTTTCCTGGAGCACGATAAGGCTCTCACTCCACTCGCTCCATTCTCGGTTCATCAACATCACCTAAAAAAAATAACAAAATATCATTCATAGAACAATTTAACACAAATTCACGAATAGTAAAACCCTCTCACAACAATCATATTTATGTCTTTAGAATTATTTAATCCTAAACTATTTATCCCACATAATACTGTTTTAGAATGGAACAGACCTTTGTGTTTTTATTTTTATGGTGCTCAATAAAGAATTAATTGTATTGTTGTCAACCACAATTTTATTGCAACCACTGTCCATAGCGTAGCGATTTAGAAAATGAAATGATAAAATGTAATGCGCAAGGCAAGGAAAAGGCTGTAATTTAAAAATTTAACCTTGCTTTGTGTAAGAAGCAGAGCCTTGAGGAGGTTACGATATGTGCCCTTAATGAAGTCCGTTCACTCTGAATGAAAATTTTCAACTCAAACAGAGTTACAAGTGAAATAATGGGTGTTTCTCCAAGCCTTGTTAAAGTGCCTTCATTAAGACCATATTATGTATTGTTTTTTAATTCTGATTTTTGACGAGGCTTCGGTCACTCCGGGTGATCATGTCAGCCTCATGATACAAATACGTGGGCATTTGTATTAGTAACATACTTGGAACACTTCACTACTGGCGCACAGAATGAGCCGATGTGCCGGATACCCAACTCCACCGACTTCAAGCACCAAGTCACTCATCAGCTGCTCCGCATACAAGTTTGCGATTTTGAGCAGCACACTCTTCGAGTTATCTACCTGAAAATAAACACAACATGTTCAATGACAGAAAAAATATATTACATATTCTTCTTCTTCTTCTTTTAATAATATGGCCCCATTGATTGATGCGATGATTTCGTCAATGTCAAAGTAAAAAATACAGTATTCAAAAAATTACATATTAAAAGTTAAAAACTTACAAACAACCATTTTGGCTTTTGATGATGTTTACTTCAAACGAAAGAAGGACCAGAAGTAGTTTCAGATGATAAGAAGCTAGTAAAATTAAAAATAAACAAACATTCTTATAGGAATCCTACAGTGCTGTAGTCCTTGAATTAGATAATCTTGGGAAATTTTCTATTGCCATATTTCGTTGTGAATGTGATAAGACGAAGCTGTGGCACAAAACGAAACAAAATTTATGTAACTTAAACAATTCACATAGTGATGAATGTGAAAATACCTCAAGATCTTCATTTTTTTCTGTTTCCTCTGGCACCTTTGCAAAACTCGTGGAAGGGGTCTGGCGGTCCACCGTGAGGAAACTCATGACTGGTATACTGCTCTACCATAAATACAACAAAATAAAGTCCCTCATTCGCTGCTATTCAGATAAAAAAGGCCACTATTATGTACTTGTACTAAAGTTCACTGACAATGACAAAACGTCAATATCATATCACAGACTAGCAGACTACTAACATACCTACTAACAAAGATGATGGCATAATTTTCAAATGTTTATGTTTAATAAACTCACTGTGGAATAGCCTTTTAGACATGCAATAAAACATCTTCATAAATGAAATTAAACAGTTATTATTATTTTCACGAGGCAAAACAACGTAATTACCAAATGCGTTTTTAAGCACACGTCACGTCGAACAAAACGCTTTATCAATGAACAAAATCTCGATTTGATTTGACATATAAATGACAGCGCAGCCGGGAAAGAAGTCATAATAGCCATATAAATATTTTCTTGCCGTTCTAAGCGAAAAACACAGCACGTTATTTTCATTTGACGAAAAATGTGATGAGTGTTGAGCACCTTCAAGAAGCTTCAGTGCAGTTTCTCTCAGAATGGGTTTCCGGAAGAAAAAGAACATTATTACTCTGACTATTTGTATGGTAATTTGCTTCATTATGTACCAATTGTATTTCTTTAATTCCATCACATCATCAACAGTAGGTAGCGGGAGAGAGATTGTGTTCGATCACTCTATGGATAAGGACTTTTTGCACGTTCGTCCTGAATCGGACAGATATATTAATTCAAATGGAGTGATTAGAGGTGTTCTATACTACGATATGCCGAAGTACCGGCCGGATACAAATGGTGAATTCAAATGTTTGAAATCGGAACAGTATATTCCATTTGAGCGTGTGAACGATGACTACTGTGACTGCGAAGATAATAGTGATGAACCAAGTACCAGTGCCTGTGTAAATGGTACATTTTATTGTGATACACAAAGCAATAATAAGAGAGCACCGACTAATTTTGTGCCATCTAGTCAGGTTAATGATGGGATTTGTGATTGTTGTGACGGGTCTGATGAGTCAGATTGGCCCAAAAAATCAGATAAGAAGTTGCTTACTCAAGCAAATAAAAGACATTATAGGTTCTATGCAACAGAATGCCTTAAAACTTGTTAAATATTACTATTACTAATACATAGGGATTTGTATATTTTGAATTATGATTTATTTTATTGTTTAAATAGTTAGCTGATAACTTCAAAAGTACTCATCAAGAGCCAAGTTGAAGTAGAACTTTTATTTTGTGGAACATAATTTTATTTTTTGGCAATTATTTTTGGAATCAAGTATAAGTTCTTCCTAACAGAAGTGAACAGTAACTTAAGTTTGTCAGATAATTTTTGTTCACTTAGTTTATAATCTTAACTAACTAATTTAAGTCACTTAGCTACTATATTTTAAGGAACAAGTAGAAGACCCTTAGGCCAAAAAAAAGGTTTTTTTTTCATTATTGAGAATATTGGGATTGATTTAATTCTGATTATAATAACAATCAAAACCTCTCTGTGTTATGGTTCCTATTTTAATTAATGCTAATAATGGCAAGGGTCATTTTGAGTAGTGTTCATTATTGATTAGTATCATGTCACCATAGTAGCTACACAGACAGAAAACCCATTGTAATACAATAAGAGTTTTTAATGATTCACGGTTAAGTTCATTCGAAATAAAAAAGTAATCGCGGTTCACATCCCGTTTATAATATTCCATTGTAATACACCTTATTGTCAGAAGAAAATGGAACTATGTATGTGAACCTAATATTGTAAAAAAGAAAGACATTGGTATTCTTTATTTTTCAGCTCATTACCCACTTACTTTATTAACTTAAGTGTCTTCTGTAAGGTTATTAATTCAGCTAAAATATCTTAAAAGACTGAATTGTATTGATAATAAAATATTTAATTAAACTTGTAATTGTTTTATTCTCTAAGATAATTATCCTATTTTTTTATTATCATTCTTTGTTTCATTGAAGTAGCGCAGTTTCTGCACATTAATAATATAAATTTGTTCATAATTATGTTTCATTTTTCATACCTATTCAAATGAGTAAATTTTTTACAGAGCTGCTCCCCATCTAACTCTATAGATTAGAATAAATCCTGATAATATTGAAAAAGAAGTATTGACCACGTATTTTTTTTTTTTACATGAATAGGAAGGCAAACGAGCAAGTGGGTCACCTGTTGGTAAGCGATCACCACTGCCCATAGACACCCGCAACCCCGGAGGGATTGCAGATGCGTTGCCTACCTAGAGGACTTAGATGAAATGCCTCTTGTGCTGTAATTTCCCCGGCTGTCTTACTCTCCACACCGGAACACAGCAGCGCAAGCACTGCTGCTTAGCGGCAGGATTAGCGAGTAAGATGGTGGTAGGTGGTAGCAATCCGGACGGACCTTGCACAAGGCCCTACCACCCGCAAAAAATAGAATTTAAAAATAGATGCCACGCGGAAACCCCGATCGGATATTGATGATCGCTAAATGATAAAAGATAAGAGTAGGCATGATTTAAAAATAATTTTGTCATTTTGAAATAGGGTCAGTTCGCCAGTTTTCGACCGATTAGTGGAGTTGGCAAATTCAGAATGAAAAAAAAAATTGAATTAATATGAACAAATAAACGAGAAAAATAATGCACATAGTGAATATAGTCTACTATCATTGAATGCCGTTTATTTTCAAGTAAGACCTAGAAATAATTAAATAATAATCAATAAAGCCGAAAATGCCAGTTTTACCAGTTTTCGACCGAAATTTCCAATTTCCGACTGTATATTCGCCAGTTTTCGACTATGGTGTGATGACAAATACATGAAGCACAAAATATGTTTTAAATATAAAAACCCGCATTTTCTTAAAATAAAAATCATATACAACATTATGACAACAAAATGAAACGTGTAACTAAGATCAATCTTGGATTTATTTAGTTTTCTAATTACGGATTTACTGGATATTAAAAATCGTTCGTATTTTGTCTATTTTATCAACTAAAATATAGATTTCGGGACAGTGTACGTGTCGTGTTATGTGATATATGTGACGTGTGTGTGTTGTTCAAAAAAGATATAATTTTAATTTAAAAACTGTATATTTTCGAATATAGTAGTCGGAATATGGCATACAGTTATTACAAATCCCGATTTCGACCAAATGTTTACGACACGCGGAATGTTTAAGACATTCGAAATAATCCGGTCGAAAACTGGCTGGCACAATTCTGGTGTTAATAAGATTCAAATTAAAAAATTAGGTTCAGTAGTTTCTTCAATAATATGTCAAAAAAGATGCAACCTTACTGGACTCTGCGGCGCCAGTTTTCGACCGCAACGGTCGAGAAGTAGGTGTTTACGAAAACGAGTTAACCAGTTACCGACTATTAAATTTTATACATTTTCCAAAGAAATCTAAAATAATACTTATTTTAAATAAATAATAAGACTCATTGTCTATCAATACAAATAACAAACAAATTAATAAACATAAAATTACATTTAAAAACATAACATGAACCGTGAGGCTCCTCACAAATTTTTTCGCAACGAAGTACGCGTCGTTAGGTGTTCGTTGCGAACCTAGATTGATTTGTTTTTTTGTTCCGTACGCTGTTTACAAACGTGCATTTTGTCTATGTGTGCGTATAACCGAACTATATGGGTTTACCACGATATTTTTGTTAAGTTTCTAATCTTGTTAGTATTGCTATTTTATACCGATTAGTCAAACATGTCGATAAAAAAGTCGAAAAGTGGCGACGGTCGGCAAACTGGCGAAACGACCGTGTCAGAAACGTTTTGAACTTGCAAGTTAATAACAAATAATCTTCTATATTAATAATTTCGTGACCGGTTACGGTAGACTCGATCGAAACGTTGCCTGAATGATAGAACGTGAAAAAATAAAAATTTCGAGTCGACAACATATATCCGCAAAATTCGGATTGTCGAGTATTTTGTAAAATTCTAACGGCGCTGAAGGACAAATCGCAGGACTGCGATTTGTCCATCAGCACTGGCGACAGTGGCGACTTCGCCATATTGGACACCACAGACTAGCGAAATGTCACTCACACACTGACACCGGAGGATGACATCTTGAATGGTTAATAAACGTTCCGTTTCATGCTGGCGCACATACGCCGTGTGATTTTTCTTAAAGGTCCGACCGCACTAGGCGGAACTGCGCGGCAGCGGAACTAAGCTGCACAGCGCGGCAAGATATTCTTTATATGGAATTGTATGAGATAACACGCACTACGCGGCAGCGCAACTGCGCGGCAAAGTTGACCAACTCACCAAAATTGCCACGCCGCGCCGCGCCGCACAGTTCCGCTGCCGCGTAGTGCGGTATAGCAAGCGGCGCGGCACTGCAAGTTATTTATGTAATAAAGTTTATAAAATATATTTATTTATATCCGACTATCCTTGCTGATCCATATTCCTTTTGAGTACTTGTTTTGTTAGTTTAGATACTTTAGATTATTATATTTTCGTGTAAATAAAATCATCCATGTCGGGTTCTACCATCTTGCTCGAACGCTGCTGAACTACTGACAGGCAAAATTTGCCGCGCCGCTGCAGTTCCGCTGCAGTTCATGTGCGGTATGCCGAATTATGCCGCGCCGTGCAGCGCAGTTCCGCTGCCGCGCAGTTCCGCCTAGTGCGGTCGGACCTTAAACCTGAGATGGGCCAACATAGCCATAGAGAAAATAGAAAAAAAGAGATAAGTAATCATAGAAAGAATTCCCAATAATTGGGAATGGATGATCATTTTAAAAGTGCTGCTTGGTGATTTTTCTATTGATAGGAATAACCATCCTTAGCTACGGAAAAAAAGTTTCAAATTTTTCCGTCGAGCCATATATTTTATAGAAATAAAAACATTTTATTCAGTCACTCGGCGGCCCTTATACGGCAGTTAAGCAGTACGCCAATGCATATCAAATAAAAAAAAATACTGCTTGAATCTGTGGTACACGATGACATTTGTAACTAAAAGAAGCAACGGCTAAGTGGCGCCGTCTGTAGATTGTTCGTATTACTAAACCACTATAGTATTTTTTATTGAAATTCCCCATGTATGGTATTAACACAAACAATCTACAGACGGCGTAGACTTAGCCGTTGCTCCTTTTAGCTACAAATGTCATCGTGTACCACAGATTCAAGCAGCTATTTTTTATTTTATTTTGATATGTCATTGGCGTACCGCTCATGGGTAGGGTTGCAACGATATATCGGAAAACCGATAATATCGAAGGTAAAGTATCGATATTTTTATCGATATTTGCGCTATAACGATACGATAATATCGATATCATATCCTAAGAAAATATCGATAATTCACGACCTTAGAATATGGCTTTAGTTGTGGCCACATCAGTGCCATCCGAGAAACTTTTTTCAAAGGCAGGGGCCACTGTTACCCAAGCACGCAATAAGCTTCATGGGAAAAGGTTAGCCAAGCTTCTATTTTTAGGATCAATTGACGCCAAGTACTGCATATGTTTTATTTAAATTTAAATAAATTCGATATTATCGATATTATCGACCAAAATCATCGATATTATCGAATATCGATAATTTCATTACCCCGATATAATTATCGATATTACAACAACCTTGCATTCCTACTCATGTACTCATGGGCGTAGCCAACCATGGGGTCCATGGGCTCAGGGTGGGGCAGCAGTCTAAAATAATAATGTAACTAGCAAACTATACCCGCCGTCTTACCCGGTTAATTTTTTCATGCAAGAAGGTTACAGCCTATATCACTCTGTATCTGTATGTATAATTCGAATTGGGAATGGATGATTATTTTAAAAGTGCTTGGTGATTTTTCTATTGATGTATGTATGTAAATGTAAAATGTAAATGTATAATGTAAAATGACATTTGTCACTGACGTTAATAGCACTGCACTCTCGGAAGCTAAAAGAAGCAACAAACGGCTAAGTGGCGCCGTCTGTTGATTGTTGGTGTTACTAGACCATACATGGGGAATTTCATTAAAAATTAACATTAATTTCTCATATAACATTCAGTAGTGTTGTTGGTTCTGAGTAGAAATATACCAAAGAATTCCAAAACCTGGGTAAAAATATATATTATGGTCATTTTTAGGGTTCCGTACCCAAAGGGTAAAAACGGGACCCTATTACTAAGACTTCGCTGTCCGTCTGTCCGTTCGACCGTCTGTCACCAGGCTGTATCTCAAGAACCGTAATAGCTAGAAAGTTGAATTTTTCACAGATTGTGTATTTCTGTTGCCGCTATAACAACAAATACTAAAAACAAAATAATAATAATAATAATTAAGGGGGGCTCCCATACAAAAAACGTGATATTTTAGCCCTTTTTCATAGCTGTCACTGGCCGAGCTAGATCTCAAGAACCGTAATAGCTAGACAGTTGAAATTTGCACAGATTATGTAGTTTTATTGTGGCTACAACAACATATACTAAAATCAAAATAATAATAATAATGAAGGGGGGCTCCCATACAACAGAGTAGTTGTTGGCGTTTTTTGTTGTAATAGCAGCAAGGAGGTTAAAATTTTCACAGATGTTGTATTTTTATTGCCATAATAATAACAAATACTAAAAATAAAATAAAAATAATATTTAAAGGGGGCTTCCATACAACAAAAGTATTTTTTTAACATTATTTGCTCGATATTCATAATGGCTACACGTAGACGCTAGAAATAATTACAAATTATTAAAGAAAGAAAGAAAAGAAAGAAAAAAAACGTTTATTACCACACTAAAGAGAGATTACATATGAAAAAAACAAAGGTGTTTAGGGGTGACAAAAGGATCGGACTCAGCATTTGCTGCGAGTGCAAGGATAAGCTTGCATCTGCGCAGCGCTGGTTTTCAGTCCGCCCCTCCTCCTCGCACTCCGTATCTACCACTTCAACTATGGCAGATAGACTTAAGTACTTACAACTAGCATGCACACATGACCCAAAAAAAAAAAAGAAAAATAATTTTTTTTGGAAGAAAAAATATAAATAAATAAATAAATAGTATTATTATAATAATAATGAAAAGCGTTAATAAATTGTATTTGTATTGTTTTATACGGATTTGTGGTGTTCAATACAGAGCATTTTTAGTAGGTATTGTATTGTATAAAAGGTCAAGAACGTCAGAACGTAAAGGCACCGAGCAACAACCTGATTGTCTTGAGAGCTATTTTTCTAATTGAGCGATGGTATAAAACTTCTTCAGTTTCATCTTAAAAGCGTTTTGGGACACATCTTTATCTCGCAATGGCGGAGGTAGGTCGTTCCATATTTTCGATGCTGCGAACTTGAAGCCACCTCGATATCCTACTGATTTATGAGAGGGCAGAAAGGCCTTATTCGACACTTTGCTTCGTGTGTTCCAGCAATGTATGTCCTTCATCCATGTGATCTTAAGGTTATGTTTTCTGGTACGGAACCTTTCGTGCGCGAGTCCGACTCGCACTTGGCCGGTTTTTTGTTGAAATTCCCCATGTATGGTTAAGTAACACCAACAATTTACAGGCGGCGCCACTTAGCCGTTGCTTCTTTTAGCTACAAATGTCACTGTGTACCACAGATTCAAGCAGCATTTTTTTTTTAATTTGATACGTCATGGGCGTACTACTTATTAGCCGTATAGGTGCCGCCGAGTGACTGAGTAAAATGTTTTTATTTTTATAAAATATATGGCTCGGCGGAAAAATTTGAAACCTTTTTCCGTAGCTAATAATGGTTATTCCTATCAATAGAAAAATCACCAAGCACTTTTAAAATAATCATGCATTCCCAATTCAAAATAAAAACGGATTTTGGAGAAAATTTCAAACTTTAAAATGGCCGCCACTGTAAAATTGCCATTTTGAACTTATCAAGTTCTTCACGCCATACACGGATATATTCTTGCAGATAATTTCAGTTATTGTGCTATCACTTACCTACTTATTTTTGTATTAAAATAATTAACAGTGATTCGAAATAATGGCTACACATTCTACCTAAATTTAATACCTACAAGTGTATTATGATTCAAATTTCACCCGAGCGAAGCCGGGTTTTCATCTAGTTATTACAATAATCTGAGCATTAATATCTTAAATACCCTTCAAATTATGGGCAGTATGAAAATGATCATTTTCATACTGCGCATATCCCCTCCACGTTTTACTTATTTGCCGTCTACTATACTGTGTTCTATTTGTTTCTAGCCGAATGCATCATAATTATTGCTTCGCAAGCAACAATGAGTTTGTTCGTCAATTTTGTCTTTCATTTTAGTTTTATTTCAAAAAGTTATTTTTTTGTCGTTGCATGTAACGACTAACGATTCAAGCGTCACGGTGTCACGGCAAAATAAAATTGTCGCTGCATGTTCAGACATGAAATAAAAAGACAGGCTGCATAAACTAAGATCCCTTTGCTTTTCCTGGAAAGAATGCAATTTCATATTCCTTCTCATTTGCTCTAACTAAACAGAAAGAAACAACATCAAGCACTGACGTCCAGAAATTTCCAATTTGCGTACCGTACCGATTCGATTTGACAGTTTGTGTAAATTCGACCGGCGTGCTGTGTGCATCATTTTTGTCTCCTCGCTTGTTTGCGACTCTGAAAGCGTGTTTCGTCTAAATTATAAAGAGCCAACATGACCGTCGATGAAGGAGTTGATATCAGCAAGGCGGGCGACCGCGGCGTTTTGAAGAGGATAATCAAAGAGGGCGAAGGAACCGATACTCCCAATGCTGGTTGTCAGGTTACTGTACACTACACTGGGACTCTTCTAGATGGCACCAAATTTGACTCCAGCAAGGACAGGAACGAGCCCTTCGAGTTTCAACTCGGCAAAGGTATTTTTTAGTCAAAATAGTTTCACCTTGGTGTTAAAAACGTGGTCGAGACGCTGATAATTTTTTATAATTTATACGTTTTCTGGAGGGCGGGCACTCTAAATTATAATATTCTTATGCTAATTTATGCTCATACTGTATTGTATGTGTAGTCTGAGGTCATTGAAGTCAGAATTTGCTTTAATTGACATATTTTCAGTCTGTACATGCTTCTTGCATGTGAAAATAGTCAGGGATATTTGAATAAGTACGTAAAATTAACAGTATGTTTCATATCTGACCGGAGGTTCTCATATATTTTGTATGCCCTAGAATTCTGACAAGTATATTCCACTACAGGCCCCTATTTTACCATCTCGACAATAGTTGGTGACAAGTGACAATATGAAATGCTATGCATAGTCAATATGAAGCCAACCGGTGTGGATTTTTGTTGAGTTTGTAATGTTAACGTGACATGAAATAGGGGCCTGGTCTATCACATACACATAATACACATGGTAACATTCATGCATTTGTTTAGAGAATCCTTGTTGTTTATAAAAAAATATTTTTAAGATGGTTAAAAACGAACTTACAACCTTGGCATTTTTCCTGTAGTGTGAGGAGCGTTAAGAACAGCATGGAAATAAATAATGGTTGATATGATGAAAACCAGCTAAAGATTGGCTGGATCTCTCTAGATCCAAAGCAGCAGAGCAGAGAAGCAAAGTTGATGCAGTTCTTTAAATTAAAAAAACAACCAAATCTGGTAAATTTACTATGGGCCCAGGAGGCCCAGCACGAGAACACACGAGAATCGCGTCACGCACGAGATAGACCATCTGTCTCTTTCCAGAACGAACAGTAAAAAAAAGACGGGCAATCTATCTCGCGCGCGACTCAACTCTTTTGTGTTCTCGTGCTAGACATGCAGCCCCAGAAATTATAGTTATGCCACTGATTTTGTATTAAAAAGTGTCGTACAATAATTTGAACTAACAAATAATGTTTACTATGTAGGCTCGGTGATCAAGGCATGGGACATTGGTGTGGCCACCATGAAGAAGGGCGAGGTGTGCGTGCTGACCTGCGCCCCCGAGTACGCGTACGGGGCGGCCGGCAGTCCCCCCAAGATCCCGCCTAACTCTACATTGCAGTTTGAGGTAAGGGAAAAGAGCACCAATTTAATTTTTAAACATTTTAAACTTACATTTTAAAGTAGCAACTGTTTGGCAAGAAATATTCTAGTCTACTCTATTATTCATTACCTGTGCTTCATGTTTTTTTACAATTAATTAAATTTAGTACAGATTTTTGTAAGTTGTCCTATAAAATGTGTAAATACTAATTTTAATCTCAGTGTAACTAGGGAAGGAGAAATTGGGTATGTTTAATTTTTTTGGTACTCTAATTATTAAAAAAATATTTTTATACCATCTATAATATTTCGAATGAACATAACAGTGAATCATTGAAAACTCTTAAATGATTTATAGTCAGCATATAAGTTAGCATAGTAAACTAATACCCTTCTTGTTAGTTTCCTTTGAGTACACCATTAACCCTTTACCAGGCCAAGGGATATATTCCACCCACATCTTATATCGGTTACCGTAGTCAGGTTATAACTCCAAACCACCTACAAAATATTTTGTCAATCCCTTTAAATATTATTTTATGATCTTCATTCACAGCACGCTTCTAAATTGCGTAATATACCTTTGGCAGCCGTTTAAATTCACTTGAAGGGCTAATTTCAGTAAACTACGGAGAAATTCGAATACTTTCCATAATTTCTATGAAACAGAAGTACATAGGTCGAACAATTTTTTGATATTTTGTAGATTTTGAGTTTTGAAAGCTAATGTAATCGTAAACATTGCTAAATATTCATGCATTAATTAAATTAAATTTTTGGTAATATAGCTCCATCGACACTATCGATGATTCCGCCAATGTCAAAGTTGAAGAAGGCGCTTTTAGTTTTTTTTTTTTTTTTTTAATCAGCCGTTGTTCGGTAGCATGCATTATTGTGTATGACCAGAATTAGGATGTGGGCTGACATTATCCCATGGCCTTATTAGAGTGTAACTGTGTAGGAGGTATTTTTCCCATGACCCGGACATGGTCATGTCATAAAAACTCACATAGGAGATTTGGAGGTAAACCTTGACTATTATAACCGATATAAGATGTGGGTGGAATATATTCCTTGGCCTGATCAAGAATATAATAAGACAAAATCTAGTATGACAGTTCATTACTTAGACAGGCGATGGGATAACCGTAACCCACATTTTTGTTTCTGGTTTAAAGGAAGATCTCCGACTTTCATAAATACATTTTTTACAAGGCATTCAATACGGTTGCATCAGCATATAAAGTACGTATTAAGACACGCTGGTTCTTCGGGGCCTGGTAAAGGATTAAACAATAAAAGGTGGTATCATTATTCGACAACTTGACATTTTGCACTTATCAATTTAGTATCTGAGGAAAAAAATATACTTTAGATACAAAATAGGTTTATAATCAATGTAAAAAAAACTGTAATTATATTAGATAACCTAACCTGTTAGTTTTCTGGCTCTATTGTAAAGATGAAACTTAAATTTTTGGTGGTCAGGTGGAGATGATCGACTGGAAGGTTGAGGACCTGAGCCCCAACAAGAACAAGGGTATCCTGCGCCACATCATTGAACAGGGCTCCGACTTTGACAACCCCAATGATGGAGCCCTAGTCACAGGTGAGCCAAGACTGTCATTAAAGTAAATAATACACACATACTTAAATCACATCTTGGGTAAACAAAACAAGGGTACAGGTGGCGGCACGTAAGTTTAACGTGGTGTACGCCCGCCCGCGACACCCGCACTCCCCCGCGATACCTTATTTTCGACTACTGCGCATCAACGGTCATCGCTAGACATACGTGCCAGCACTTGTAAAGACGTAAAGGCCACAAAGAATAATAAACGTTGTGGGTGTTAAGGTTTTATGCAAGGCCCGCCTGGTTCGCTACCATCATCCGCCAACGCTCTGAGTAATCCTGCCGCCAAGCAGCAGTGCTTGCGCTTCTGTGATCTGGCGTAGAGTTAAATAGGCAGTGAAATTACTACCAATGAAACATTCATTATCAAGATAGTTCCACGAATTATTGGTTGTGTTCTGTGGTTTGCTATCTTATCAAGTTCCTCATGTAACCAACAGCTATACTGGCATTTGGCAATAATATACTAGAACACTCTGTAATTGGATCCTTTTTGGATTTAGGGGCCATACATAAAGGAGGTACGTCGGCGAAATAAGTAATCTGAAAGAAAGAGAGAAAGAAAGATAAAGGTTTATTTGGTGCAATATAAAACAAAAACCGTACAAAAATAACCATGAAATGAAAACACACACCAAAAAGGTTGCCGCTCAGCATGTGTCAGACGAAGGCACCTATGTCTGACGCTGGTTTTCAGGGCAACCAGAAACAAAAACAAAACAAACAAAAAACTTACAGCTAAATTACTATTACTAAAAAACAACAATATTATTCGTAACAAACTAGCAATTGTGTACACAATAAGAAATCTGAGCGATGGTGAGATGGTGACATACACGTAAATATACACATGCACAGTGACGACAAGTTTGCTGCCGGAAAAGTAAGCAAACTTCGTTCCCGCCAAAAGTTGCAACCCCGTGTAGCCGAAGCAATTACCCACTAGCTACTTTGTTCCCCGAGAAAATACGCACGGGATTTCGTTTTAAAACTATAAACAGACCTCAGCGCACGGATCGGCGGGGGAAGGTTGTTCCAGCATTTCGTGGCAGAATATCTAAAACTACCACGGAACGCGGCTGTCTGGTGCGGCGGAAACACAAGCTGCAGATATCGCAAAGGCCTAACTTCCAAAAAAATCTATCACGTTTCATCCAACTTCCTATAAATAAATAAATTACATCAATTGACCCAGTCCTAAACTGAGCAAAGCTTGTACTATGGGTACTAGGCAACGGATAAAAATATTTATAATATTATAGATAAATACATAGGTACTTAAAGAAAGAAAATAAAGAAAAATATTTAATTTCGGTTCACAAGATACTACCACCATAAATAATTATAATTAACTAAAGATAGCATCACTAACCATAACCACTAGTTTATCCGGTCGTCAAACCCTATCAAATGAAAATGTTGGTTACTGACATAGACAGATATAAACATATTCTGTTTTTAGTACCTATTTGTTGTTATAGCGGCAACAGAAGTTAGTTTTTAATCAGGTTGGAGACTGAAAACCAGCATGCCTGCTGAGTCTCCTGTCCTATTTACCTAATACTTTGTACAGTCACCAGCATAAATATATGACGGTGAACAGGGCTGCAAAAATAAATGATTGTCTATTGGGCTCAATAGCTTATGACGACACTGCCGCGGTAAAAATAAGTGATGCTCTATAGGCGGAAAAAACATCGTCGCACCCTTATCAGCAAAAATATCAATTTGCAGTGAAAGCATATCATCGGATGATAGGTGGGCCGCATAAATATCAATTTGCTGTGAAAGTATAATCATCGGATGATACGCAGGCCGCAAATATATCTGACACGTAAAAGTCAACTCTTTGTTGTTGATTTGCAAAACCGAACCATCCCTGGCTAACATAGAGACGTAAATTGTATGAAATGATTTCACAATTCACGAGAACAGTGCAGACTTGTCATTGCATACGTCTGTCTCACATTTTATTCTATCACATATTTGACGGATTCAAATTCCTAAATTACAAAATTACCTATATAGGAATCGATGACCTGGAAAGGGGTGTGATTAACTTTACAGTACCTATTTTATGCAACTGCTATTCTAAGTGAATCTTTAAGACAATGTGCGTGTTGGTTGGGTAGCGATCATGAGCCAATTTTACTACATTTTTAACACCACTTTTCCTACAATTACTTTTTAATTATCATCATCATCGTCATCATTGACGGCTGAATGGCGTTTTATGTTACTTTTAAATGAAAAATATCAAAAACACTATTTATGTATGATTATTTATTTTATACAAATTGCTAGATAAAACATCGTAGGCCTTATTAACGCGCAGTTACGCTCATATTTATATTTTGCGTTAAAATGTCATTCGCCATGTTGGATCCAAAAAATATTTTCGTGTCAATTATGTCAAATTATGTCCAGCATCTTGGATCCTAAAAAGCAAATGTCAGTGAACAAAGTCATTTTCCTTGCTATTCCGTTACTACACGTGGAAGTAAGCCAAGCTTGTGCGAAATATACGTCTTTTGGGGTTTCCTGTCAAAACGTATATATTTCGCACAGGTTTTGGCTGTCTTACTCGTGTAGTAGCGGAGTAGCAAAGAAAATGGTTTTTGTTCATTGAAATGGATCTTCGAAAAGTAACGGCGGCGGATTCAATAAAATAGTGAATGCCAAATAGAAATGTTTGTTCATTTCACGGCATCACTGATTTCTCGTTCTCTTTTTTTATGAGTTTGCTATTTATTGGGAGAAGGTTCTTAAAACAAAAATGGAAAAAAAAGAAAAATCTGGAATAGGGGCAAAGCCACGGGCAACAGCTATTGGTATAAATTTAGCTTGTTTTCTTGCTAAGTTGATAAGACGAAGTTGATAGTTGTTTTTATTTTGTCCTGAACGCCAGAATGATTTTTGATTAAAGCATGTCCGAATTAATAAACTAAATTCTAACTCCGCATAAAATAATTAGGCCATTTTTTGTAAGGTGCTGATAACGTTAATATACCACAGTTTATAATATTGTTCGTAATATAAAAACGTTTTAGTTAACCTAAAATGATACTGGCCACTAATTATTCACACATCATAAAGATTTTAAAATTATATTATTGACATATTTCGCGATTGGAACAATGTGAGACAGACGTATGCAATGACAAGTCTGCACTGTTCTCGTGAATTGTCAAATCATATCATTCAATTTACGTCTCTATGTTAGCCAGGGATGGTTCGGTTTTGCAAATCAACAACAAAGAGTTGACTTTTACGTGTCAGATATATATGCGGCCCGAGTATCATCCGATGATTATACTTTCACAGCAAATTGATATTTATGCGGCCCACCTATCATCCGATGATATGCTTTCACTGCAAATTGATATTTTTGCTGATATGGGTACGACGATGTTTTTTCCGCCTATAAAGCATCACTTATTTTTACCGCGGTAGTGTCGTCATAAGCTATTGAGCCCAATAGATAATCATTTATTTTTGCAGCCCTGTTCACCGTCATATATTTATGTTGGTGACTGTACCTAATGCTTTGAAAATGTAAATTTTTGTTTGTGTATTGGTAAATAAAAAAATCTTTTATTATTTATTATCAACTGTTAAAATTTCAATTAAGTATTTTACTGTTAATAAGATACAGCCTGGTGTCAGAAGGGACAGATAGACAGACGAATGGACAGCGAAGTCTTAGTAATAGGGTCCCGTTTTTACCGTTTCGTATGGAACCCTAAAAAAATACTTCTTATCATAGACAAGGCAGGAAATGCTCTTCATGCTGTGTGAACTAACTTTCTCTTGGTATTTGGAATCTGACTCGTTTTTGCACGACAATGCTTTTGTGAACAAAAGGAACATGATATTCCAGAGTTATAAAATAGTTACTTTATACAATGAGTGAACAAAACACCTTTATCTCGCTACTCTGCTGCCACACGTGCTAGACAGCTAAGCCTGTGCGAAACACAAGGTGTTTATAATCTTTTTCGTAATTTTTCAGCAGGTTTTGGGTTAGACTAAACAAACACACCTACAAATATTTTTTATTAAATTACTGGAAAAATATTTACAAAAGGAATTCTCCAATATTGATTGAGATTTTAAATATATCACACACTTTGATTGACAACCCTAGGGGTAGGCGAAGTATAGCTACAAGAGGGCCGGAAAATGACCTCAATTACATATTAATCGATTGCGACGTAAATATATAGCTTAGTTAAAAAATACTAAAACCATAGGAAAGTGCATTAGTTGTAGATTATAATACAAGAAAAAACTTACCTTTATCTCTTCTTTAGCGCTACTTATAGCAAAGTTCCGCAGCGGTAAAAAAAAACACGTGCTGCCACGTCAACGAAAAAACGGCACTGATCGTAAACGGCGTTAAGTTAGCCACAATAGGGAATATTCATGTTTTTTGTTTATTACTTCTTTACTTCTAAATATATAAAAGAAGAAACTGACTGACTGACTGACTGACTGACTGACATATCAGCGTACAGCCCAAACCGCTGGTTCTAGAGATTCCAAATTTGGCACGTAGGTTCCTTATAAAGTCTAGGGGTGCACTAAGAAAGGATTTTTCAAAATTCGACCCCTAAAGGGGTTAAATGGGGGTCCAAAGTTTGTATGGGGAAACAAGATTAGTTAGACTATTTTACTCGAAACTTCACAGGAGTATTCCTAACGATAAATGAGTAAACACCTGTTTCAGGTTTTTTGAAAATTTAACCCCTAAAAGGGGGATAGGGGGTGACAAAGTCTGAAAATCAACGTGGGTATTATTATTATTATATTATAGTGGGTAGTATTGTTTTTACGGTTTATCGGGTCGCTGATTACGAAAACAACAACACACATACCTACCTGACACACAGGAACACACACACACAAATTTCCACGGGAACGGGAAAAAACGTGATTTATCATATTCGATACCGAGTGACCCTATCTCAGTAACTATATTTTAATAAATATAGACTTCAAGTTTCGTACACAAGTAGATGATTACAAAACTAAGAAAATAATTTCAGGATTTTTGGAAATTCTCACGGGATAAAGAAAAAACGGGATATAAATATTCAGTTCAACGAAATCCTATGAACTATAAATTACTAGACTCTTCAAATTTGGCATAGAAGTAGGTGATTATAATAGTAAAAAACAGTTTTAAGGATTTTCGAAAATTCCAACGGGATAAGGAAAAAACGGGATTTATATTCAGTTCTACGGGATCGATTTTTCGTTTTAATGATCGCAGAAAACTGCAATTTGGCCTTCAGGTTCCTTGAGGAGTATAGGGGAGCATGAACGGGAAAAAACGGGTTTTTTTGTTACACTGCAGGTCGTAGAAAGTTGAAATTTGGCATGTAGGTTGCTTGGGGAGTGTAAGGAAGCATTAAGAGACAATTTTTCGAAATTCCCACGGGAACGGGAAAAACGGGACTTTTCGTTTTACTGGTTGTAGAAAGCTGAAATTCGACATGTACTTAGATTTCTTGGGGAGTGTAGAGCAGCATTTAGAGAGGACTTTCCAAAATTCCCACGGGAACGGGAAATGACGGGATTTTTTGTTTTACTGGTCGTAGAAAGCTGAAATTTGGCATGTAGGTTGCTTGATGAGTATCGGGAAGCAATAAGAGACAATTTCCTAAAATTCCCACGGGAACGGGAAAAAACGGGATTTTTCGTTTTACTGGTCGTAGAATGCTGAAACTTGGCATGTAAGTTGCTTGAAGAGTGTAGTGAAGCTATAAGAGATAATTTAGCAAAATTGTAAAACGGGACTTTTCGTTTTACTGGTTGTAGAACGCTGAAATTCGGCATTTAGGTTGTTTGGAGAGTGTAGAGGAGCATTAAGAGAGGAATTTCCAAAATTCCCACGGGAACGGGAAAAACGGGATTTTTCGTTTTATACTGGTCGTAGCAAGCTGAAATTTAGCAAGTGGGTTCCTTGGGGAGTGTAGGGAGCATTAAGAGAGCATTTCCCGAAATTCTTATGGGAACGGGAAAAAACGGGATTGAAATACTCCTGGTACACGCGAACGAAGCCGCGGGCAAAAGCTATTTGTCAATAAATGAGTCTACGCGGCCGAAGTCGCGGGAAAAAGCTAGTATAATAATAATTTGCATCTCTATAACACAGAAAAAAATATAAGCAGGCTTGAAAATAGTCAAATTATTTTTTAAAGTGAAATTTAAAACATCGAATAAATTTGCGCCGTTTAAAACGCCGCCATTGAGCGCGCGCTTTTGATGACGTCACATGTCATATTCCGTGTTTGTCTACGCTAATATTATTAAGGAAAAATGAGTATTTTTATTTTTGTTATTGATTCACTCAAAAACTACTAGACCTATTTTAATAATTCTTTCATCTGTAGAATATTTTCAAAAAGTTAGGGATCCGTATGAAAACTTCGATAATGTCACCCAAGGTGTGAAAAAAAATCCAAAATAATCCTTATATTGCGTACGGCTGCGGAAACTGTTGACAATATAGCAAAGTGATGTACTACACTTTTATAGAAGACATTAATATCTACAAAAAGGTCCGCAATACTATATGTTTAACTGTTACAATTATGTCGCAATAACTATTTTTTCAAAATCTAAATTTATAATATCTCTCTATGTAAATAACCAGTATAAAATGACCTCATGCTGCGTACATTTTGCTTAGAACCAGGACAAAAGCCGAATTTGTACGGAACCCTAGGTGTGCGCGAGTCAGACTCGCACTTGGCCAATTTTTTTATTAAGCCCCGACACAAAAATATAGTTTTTGATAATACTTATAATTTTTGTTAAATAAATAAATACCTATATCCACCCGTGCGAAGCTGGGCCGGGAGGCTAGTTTACTCCTTCATTCCTACGTACACATTTCCAGTTTTAATTGCTATACAGATCACAGGTTTTAAACAGTAGAAAACTCAGTTTAAAACTAACCTAAGTTTATATTAAGTTTATAAAAGTTCGGTAAAACTTTCTTGAAAACCTTTCATATTCATATTGAGGTTTTACGAAATTTTGATAATTGATGATGATGATTAATCATCTGAAATAAATTTCAGGTTAAGGAAGATACATCAAATATAGATTCACTAGAAATCACCACAGGAATGCAGTTTTAAACAATTTTTTCTGACAAAAACTACACGACGCACTACGAATTTCAACGGCGATAAATCCAATTTATGACATGTGACGTCACACTCCGTTTCGACCAATGGTGACGCGTTTTGTAAATTTGAATTTCCCACCTTATTTTTCACTTTTTAAATTATATTTTATGGGTTTAAATAACAACAAAATAAAAAAAATACCTTTGCATCATAATGTGACGATAATAAAGATTCGAGAAAAAAATATTTAACACAGATTAAAATTTTATGAATATTCCCTATTAATGCGAGAATATGGTCCAGCATAAAAAGCACTTTCTATTTAGCAGTTTTGTGTGGAACCTGGCCTAAAAACTAGGCGGGAATTTCAACTTTTATGAAAATAGGCGAAGATAGGTATACTAGGCGAATAGACGGGGTTTTACGGTACCTAATGATTTATAAATTTCATATTTTGTAAAACTAGAATAAAATAATGATTTCAAAGTAAATAAAAACTTATATTTTAGCGATATATATTGCACCAAATAAACCTTTTCCTTTCTTTCTTTCTTTCTTTTACATTATCTTTAGACGTAAGTATAATATTTAACGGTAAGCAACCCTAGCAATACGCCTGGACGACAGAGGGGCGTAACGACGTGAAGGGGGAAGTAGGTATATAAATGGCGGCGTTTTGGACGCGGTCAAAAGATTCCCTTCTACCCTGTTATTATCTATTCTATGCCTTTCATAAGAATAATAAGACCCTGTAATTAATTAAGTATTCTTTTAACTAACAACAATGCAAATTAATCGATCCTCGAAATGTCCGCATCTGATTTTATAAATACATAAATACATAAATCACGCCTTTATCCGTTAGGGGTAGGCAGAGCCTAAGGTAAGAAGACCTAAAGGCCAATTTCAGCATGATTGTGATTTTCTAGCACCCTGTATATTAAATATTTTTTTATAATTACAGTGGAACTCGAAGGCAAACTGCTCTCCGACGGCAAAGTGTTCGACAACCGAACAGTGACTTTCTCTCTCGGAGAGGGCGCTGACAACAACATCTGTGAAGGCGTCGAGAGAGCCCTAGAGAAGTTCCAGAAGGGCGAGAAGTCCCGCCTCACCATTCAACCAAAGTACGCGTTCAAATCCGAGGGTAACTCCGACCTAGGGGTGCCGCCGAACTCGGCCGTAGAATATGTAGTGAAATTGACAAACTTTGAGAAAGCCAAGGAGTCCTGGTCCATGGACGGACCGGAGAAGATTGAGCAAGCGAAGATATACAAGGAGAAAGGAACTAATTACTTCAAGGCTGGGAAACATCAGCTGGCTATCAAGATGTATAAAAGGGTTGTTACGTTGCTAGATGGTGAGTGAAACTTAGTACTTGACTGTAGGTTTAGTTTTGGTTGTGGGAACGGTGTTCGGGGGTTTCTGTGGGGCGTTCGGGAGCGATCGGCTTAGTATTGATATTTCAATCAATAAATATTCAATTACGAAAATATTCAGCTACGAAATTCTTAAAAATTGTGTTCCTTCTTATTTTAGAGCTTTGCAGCCAACTTTACAACATTTGATGTTACTTCTTTCCAGGGGTCGGACAAAAGATGACGTAATCTTGCACACAGGATGTTGTTCGTATTTAAACTTTCGTGTGACACGTAGTAACAATATTCGAGTAAAGATGACATTCTACAGCGTTTTTTTTATAAATTAGTAATTTAATTTCTAAACGACACTGAAAATTAGAACACAGAAAAATCCGAAAAGTAAAGCTATGGCCGGGAATCGAACCCGGGTCCTCGTCATTTCGTGACGCGTGCTATACCCCTACACCACCCATAGCACCTGCTATGATGAATCAAGAAATAAATTTCTTGATTCATTTGATATTTCATAACATTAGTAAATATAAATTTTAGCTAAATATAATCGTGAAGATACAATAGTTGTCTACAATAACGAAGTCAATTTATTGTTTATCTGATTGACAATGTGTCAGTCAAAAACGTACTTACTCATTTCAAGTGGCGATATCGTTTAATAAAGAGTTTGATAAATGATAAGTGATAATTGTTTATGTAAATCAAAAATACTATTTGAAGTCACCTATAAGTGGTTTGACGTCATCTGCACTTTTTGTGCGACCCCTGCTTCTTTCAGTCCTTTTATCTATTTAAAATACCTGATCTATTTGACCGTGACAACTTTTTTCCCACCATTCAGACATCCCCGAAGACAGCAGCTACGAAGACGACTTCAAATCCAAAGCCAAAGACCTGCTCCTCTCCGCACACTTGAACCTGGCTCTGGTCTACCTCAAAGTGACTCCGGCACACCACTTTGAAGCCAAAGATCATGCCACCAAAGCCTTAAAGTTTGATCCGGTGAATGTCAAGGGTCTTTTCCGGAGAGGGCAGGCTCTGCTGGCCTTGGGAGAAGCTGAACAGGCTATCGGAGACTTCCAGAAGGTTGTGGATGCTGAGCCGCAGAATAAGGTTAGTGCTGGGGTTCTGTAGGTATACAGGGCCCTATTTTATAAAGCTACAAGTTTCAATTCACAAGCGGAAGTCTCTTTCTGACCCTATGTGTTAGATAGAGACTTCCGCTTGTAAATTGACAACATTTCATTTTTATAACACCTGAAAATGTATATATGGTTCGAAAGCATTTTGCCTCCTGATCACTGCAATATGTTTATATAATAAATAAAAAATAAAAATTAATTAAAAATATGTCCTAATTTTACCAAAACTACCACAGGATGGGTGAAATGCCTTTGCCTTTTTCACGAGAAAAAGTAAGCGACCATAATTATGTATTTGACAACTTCAAATTACAGGGGGCAACTCTGTAATTCTATTTTTGAAGTTCGTTGCATACCTTCTCTCTCACTCTCAAGTTAATGACTATATTAGTATGAGCGGAACAGCACGAAGCGAATATCGAAAATCGAATATCGGAGAATAAGGCCTGACATTGTCAATTTGAAATTGACGTCGGTTTTTTTTTCTATACAGAAAAGACAAAAGGATAAGTGTCTATTCTGTGATAGTTTCGGAGTTACGCCCTTTTAGAATAAGCAAAAATTAATAAATTAATTATAAATTAAATACAAACCCTAGCAAAAAAATTTAACTTCCAGCATGTTCATCTTTTCAAACAAAATACAGAGAACCATTAAAACTATAGGCTCAGAAATATGAAATGTTGTCAATTTTAACTTGTAGCTTTATAAAATAGGGCCCAGGGTGTCTCAAAACTGACAGCTTAAAATGTAGGTACCGAACCAGGCTAACATGACATCAGTAAAAGTTGCATCGTTTTCGAGTTATAGCCGTTTAGGTTTTTAGCGAATTTTCACTTTTTGATACTAGTAGTGCCAGTATTATCTCCAGGGGTCGGACAAAAAGTGCGGATGACGTAAAAATGACGTAATCTTGCACACAGGATGATGTTTATATTTAAACTTCCGTGTGACATGTAGTAATAATATTCTAGTAAAGATGACATTTTACAGCGTTTTTTTATACATTAGTAAATATAAAAGATAAAAAGATAAAGATAAAGAGAATTTATTCATAAATGTTTACAAAAATTTTATAACAAAGAACAAAGTTTCCTTATAAATCTAACTTAACAACTTATATGCCTGAAATAGGAAATCCTGTGTTTCAGGCTATGAGAGCTAAAAAAAAAATGGCTATTAAATAATTAAACAATCACTAGGGAATAATAGGTATAACATGACAAAAATATACATTTTACTACATATAATCGTGAAGATATGTTAGTTGTTTACAATAACGAAGTCAATTTATTATTCATCTGATTGACAATGTGTCAGTCAAAAACGTACTTATTCATTTCAAGTGGCGATATCGTTTAATAAAGAGGTTGATATGATAAGTGATAATTGTTTATGAAAATCGAAAATACTATTTGAAATCATTATAAGTGGTTTGACGTAATCCGCACTTTTTGTCCGACCCCTGATTATATCGAATAGCCACTGTTGAAGTTATAGTTTTTTTATGCGTTTGGAATCATTAATAGTTATTAAGATGGCAAAAGTATTATTTTGTCAATAAGTACAGTGGAAAATACTGGAATAAGCTTCATCGATGTTATCGCAAACATTAATTTTGACCACCTGCTGTGAAAAAAAATCCCTAGAAACGAAACGAGTAAATAACGTCGAGAAATGAGCATGTTATGCAGATTCAGAAATGGTACAATACAAAGTACCTTACAACAATAACAATAATTCGTATCACTTCCAATGCACTATTGAACTAGACCGATCGCTTAAATGAGTCTTCGCCCGCGCGGGTACAGGGGTGCGGGGTAGGACAACAAAGGGGACCGAGAGCGGTAGCGGGGAGTGCGCCTGCCGCCCGCACCTCTCTCGGTCCCCTTTGTCGCCTACCCCGCGCCCCTCGCGAAGACTCATTTAAGCGGTCGGTCTATAAATTAAAGCCAGAAATCCCGCAAGCCGTCGTCGCTGCTGGGTAAGTAATGTACGCTACCTACGATACGAGTATCAATTTTTTTACTGGACTTAGGGCCTGTTTCACCACTCTGTTATGTTCCAGTTATGTTAAGTGTCAGTTATCTATGATCCGTCTATTTATTACTATGAAACAGACAGAGACGTCTTTATAGATAACTGACACTTAAGATAACTGGAACTTAACAAGAGCGTGGTGAAACAGGCCCTTATTGTGATTGTGTGTACCTAGGCGGCAGCCAACCAGATCGTGGTGTGCAAGCGCGCCATCCAGAAGCAGAAGGAGAAAGAGAAGCGCCTCTACGCCAACATGTTCGACAAGTTCGCCAAGCACGACACGGAGGTAACAGGTCCGGACAACCTCTAACACATGCACACACACACACACACGCACGCACGCACGCACGCACACACATGGACACACTTTACACGAGACTATTTACTCTGTTTTTTTTTCTTCAATACAGTTGCTCAACAAGTGCCCTGTTTTGAATGAATGAATGAATATTTATTTATTTTTCACCTCACTAGCTCGGAAAGCACTTTTTGTTTGTTTGACAGCTATTGAGAAAATCGCTCTTTATTCACTTGTGGAGAAAGAGTTTTGACCACAGATTAGAAAGATATAGTACAGGGTTTTGACATTTGAAGGAAGCTTAAGTGATATTTGACAGCTCACAAAACGTAAAACGTTAAAAGTGCTGAATTTTTAATATCAAAATTAAATGAATTGCATCGAGTAAAAAACACTCAATACAGTCTAACAACTTTATTTTAATTCATAAATATCAGCATTCAACATTAACCTTCATTCTTGTTGTATAAACGGATAAAATGTTCTGACAGTCCAAGTAAGTCAATATGCGATCAAAACGCATCCGAAATAATTTTTTTTATAAAATTCATCCCTTGTGGGACAGGTAAAGGAATTATTGTCCATTCAGCCATATTAAAGATTTTAATGCCGGTTCACTGTTTGTGCTGACAGTAGCACTTGATGGTCCCAACGGAAGACCAGCGCTGGCTGTAAGGCCAGCATTATGCTAAGGTGGAACCATTTCGTCATTGTATACATATATGCTGTTACATACTTGTTTTTTTCTGTAAGTAATATCAAGAATAAATGTTTTCTTTCTTTCAAATAATTAAAAAAAATTAAGTCAAAACTATTCAATTAAACCGTCAACGTTAAATATTCGCATGTTTTTCTAGTTATTTTGTTATTAAAAATGAGTGATAGTACCTACAAACCCTTTTTCTTATTTTCCTCGCTGTAGTGAGGTGAAAATTTTTGTGTTATACACGGGTGAAAAGTTATTTTACGCCTCGTGTGTTGAAACACTCGCTACGCTCAGGATTCTATTTTTGAACCACTCGCTTCGCTCGTGGTCAATCATAGAATCCTTTCGCTAGCTCGTGTTTCAAATGAACACTCGCAGGCAAAATACAACTTTCCCCCCTTGTATAACAAATAACTATGGCAGTTTTGCGTTTGCGTACGCAAAGTTATTATTGCGCACTAGTGCGATTTACTTTTCTATTTCTTTTAATTTGTACTTGTTTCAATTTACGACTACTTACCTCTTTCATAATTATTTTTTAAATATTGAATTCCTAAAAACAGTTCTTATTAAGGAAATAAAAGCACTGTAAGTGCTTGTGACAGTGTTATTGAAATGTTAACCAAAGCACACGGCGGCCACGACGTACAAAATCCGCGTTCTGAAATGAACACAGGCACGACGTCGTCTGTACACGCGTCAATGTGTGCGTAAGATACACAGGGCTGTCTATTGCAAAAACCTAGTACTATAAGTACTACCAATGACATAAATATACTAAAGATATGGCTTAGATGTGTGCAAATAAATGTACTTAATCGTTATCTATTTATTTAAACTTACTTAAAATGTGTCTGTCTGTGTATTTAAGCATTATTATTTTCAATTACAATAGATGTACGACAACAAAGTTAATCGAATGATTCTGTAGTTATTTCATGTATTAATCGCGATAATTTCAGAAAGCATTAATTTTCAAATGTTTTATAAAATGAAGTAGGTAGGATAGGTTCCCGAACTTGTGACGTGCGGCCGACATACATCGCGTCGCGAGCCCTACTAGTTGCCAGCAGCTTTCCGGCAGACTGCGCTTGAGGGGTGGGGTAACTCGAATAGGTGCGGGGCGGAGCGTGGCCATTCTGTACGTTAGTACTATTATATATTCTGTGACCAAAGTTAAGACTAGAATCGCGCGGCAAATTTAAAAATTCCCTACAATATTGTGCGCAAATTAAATTTGACTCGAGGACCCTTTCTTCGACAGCTGGAGATGATAAGAGCTAAAGAGGAAGTGGACGTGATCGGGGAGAAGGTGGGCGAGTGGGGCGCGGGGGAGGGCGAGTGGACCGACGAGCAGCGCACGCGCAAGCCCACCGAGTTCGAGAAGGAGAACCCCAACATACTGCTGCTAGACAAGGACGGACAATTTGAGAACATGTAAACGTTACGGTGGCGTTTTTTAGTTTCAGCACTGTTCCCGTTAGATATTGTGACGTGTTGACTCGAAATGGTAACGAGGTCTCTTTGTTTTTCTGGAATATTTTAAAAGGTTAAGGTTTTTAATTTAACCTTTTCGACGCCAACGATACGCATCAGCACCGCATGCTCACCGCCAACGACCTGTATATACGTCTATTACTTCAATTCAAAAGCAAACTTGGTTCAATTGACAACATTTCAAATTTTAACCAATCATTTTTTTGTTATAGCCAAGTTACAGTTAGAAAGATGATATTTTACATTTTAAGCTTACTCACACTCTCCAGCCTATATACGTCCCACTGCTGGGCACAGGCCTCCTCTCAGAATGAGAGGACTTGGGCTATAGTTCCCACGCGGGCCCAGTGCGGATTGGGAACTTTACACACACCATTGAATTGCTTCGCAGCAACATTTTAAGCTTTACGTATTTTTTTATTTTCCTGTAAAATGCCTGCAGTAAAGTAATGCTTCCTGAAAAGCTGCAGCAACAGCAGATCAAAAAGAACGGTATACTTTCCAACCTTCGTTCAATTCGGCTTAGGTTCAACTTGGGCATTGCAATAGAGAAATCTGGCGTATGGGCATAGAATAAGTAAGAACATAGTAGAACGGAATCTCCCGCTCCGGCCGGACTCAAGGTCACGATTTACAGTACTTGTTAAACGAGCGGCTCAGTCAGGCTGCCACGGCCGGCGTCGATGCACGCGCGTTTGGCATTTTTGCGCGTTCCGTCGCGTAGGTACTCATCTGAATGAATAAACTACTACTAGTTTTACGTTAGCCTGTATAATATATAACGGTAAGCAACCCTAGCAATACGCCTGGACGACAGAGGGGCGTAACGACGTGAAGGGGGAAGTAGGTATATAAATGGCGGCGTTTTGGACGCTGTCAAAAGAGATTCCCTTCTACCCTGTTATTATCTATTCTATGGTATGGGTGACGTCTTTTATTTGACGTGGCGACGAAAATGTGAAGAGGCTGTAATGTAAAACGAGGCCGAGGAATGTAATGCTAGTTGCACTAAATTAGTTACATAATGTAACTTCGGCTTTAGAGTTCAATTTAAGAGCGTGCATCCCTACTGAGCTGGCAACGTCGCATTTTTGGTGATTTTTTGCGATTATTTCACAGAAATTGAATGAAAGTTTCAAATGTGCGTCTGTAGTGCACTTCATTTTTAGTGTATTAATGTGTCCAATGCAATGATTAATCGTGATGGACTTTTATTTTCATATTAAAGGGATAAAATACTATAATATCTAGTTTAATAAGAAAATAAAACTTCATCACGATCGATTATTGCATTAGACACATTAATGCACTAAAAACGAAGTGCAATACAGACGAATATTTGAAACTTTTATTCAATTTCTGTGAAATAATCGCAATAATCACCAAAAATGCGACGTTGCCAGCTCAGTAGGGATGCACGCTCTTAACCTTAACCAATCAATTTTGAGTTGATACGTGCAAATAGTCATGTGCCATTAACTACAATGATGATTTATGATAATCAGTTCCCATCCTTACCCTGGAGGTATGTATAGCTGTTTGCAAAATAAATTGCCCCAATTTAGCAAAATATTGCAGTTTAAAATCTTTCGGGAACAGTTTTTTTTTACTTGCGTATCTAACGGAGAATCATTTTCGCATTCACCATTTCTTTGTCCTGCGCTATAGCTGTAAGATAGAAAGAGATAGCCAGTGTGGCTTCTGTAAGGATACTCCAAAATATAACAAATCACTTACATGATGGCGCATTTGGAAGCTTTGGTCTACTAAATCCGAAATTCGTATCATGCCGTCCCTTCCTCTCTTACTAAACTCTTTTAGCGTGAGCGAGAAGGCAGGGTTCGAACTTCGAATTTAGTAGTTTAAAGACCATCAGATAAGATGCTCTCATAATGTATGAGCGCCCTGTTATTTTTTAAGTTGTGTCCGTTTTGATCTCTGCACTAAATGGTTTTAGGTTTTTTAGCGATTTGTGTCAGTATGATTGTTCTTTAATTAGTGTTTCCGTTGATGCGGCAGAATTAAGTGTCTCAGTGTCTGTAATCAATGGGAACGCGTCCTTCAGTAATTTGGATCATTCCCTATGCGAGGCTGTCGAGTCCGCTTCTAAAATTTAATGGATGTTTCTGAGAGTTAACGTTTAGATTTCAACCGTTGTACATTGCGCATTGTTTTTCGTGAAACGAATTAATTACATAAATAAAGTGTTACACGTGTTTTAGCTTTTATTTTGAACCTTCCTCGTACCTACCTTACAGGTTGCAATGAGACATGATGCAAGTTCGACAGGCTCAAAATCGTGGCGCCTCACTAACGGGACTCCGCTTATAAAGTACCAATGGGGACCGATTTTTTAAATCACATCACTCGAAAATAGTTTCCAAGAAAAATCATAATTTTCTTACCCCCTTATTCATAAACGCACTAGGCTTCTGCTAACTTAGCAATCGCTTGTCCTTATCTGTGAAAGATAAATGTCGAAGTGACAGATAAGGACAAACGACTGCTAAATTAGCAGAAGCCTACAGAGCGTTTATGAATGAGTAAGTTACATTTTTCTCGTATTTCAAATCTATCGAAAATTTTCATCATTTTCGAGTGGTAGGCGATTTGAAATTGTGTTTTCAAAAACCGGGCCCCTAAACGAATTATCGGGCCGTCCCAGACCAAGGTATTGCCCGCGGTCCTACTAATTTGTCCTACTCTGAAAACTGCTGGCATTATTTTGAATCGCTCAATAATAATTTAATACAAGAATAGGTTAGGTTAGTTAGGTATCTTTAGTTGGCCGAAGGGCAAAATATCTAGAAAAAGGAGCTCCGCCCAAGGGGCAAAGGAAAACCTGTAGGACCACAGGCAGGAGACCCAGCATGTCTAGCACGAGAGCGCACAAGAGTCGCGTCGCGTGCGAGACAGTTTGCCCGTATTTTTCTTACTGTTCGAACTAGAAAGAGACGGGTAGACTATCTCGCGCGCGACGCGACTCTTGCGCGCTGTCGTGGTAGCCGGACAGACCTCTGGGTCCCTCCAAAAATCGTCACATAGTTCTCACGCGTTTCACCGTAAATCTACGTACGAATTATAGGCAGGTTGCAATTGCAAGGGGTAAAAAATGAAACCACAAAATGCGAACTAGTCAGATTGTTTATTACGTAAGGGTCATTATAATTTCCATTCAGATGTGAGCGGCGCCTACTACAGAAAATAACACGCACACGTATCTCAAAACATCTCATACTGATAGCGCTATGTAAAACATATGTCCCTTAAAAATTATGTATCGGTATTATAAACATACAAAATAGATTAGGTTATAAAATATTGAATTTGTAAAATGCTACATTAATAACAAAAGCTATATAACTGTAAGAGGCATGCAGAGGTAGATCGGTACGTATTTAGTAAATATAGAGCTATTATAAAACTTCGTAAATGTTAAAAAAAACCTGTACCACAGTCTCGGTATAAAAACGCTTGGCGGCGCCAGTCTATGCAAAATAGTGACAGACCATGAATTTTCAATGCCTCGACTGCGCTTAGATTTGTGAGAACAGCAATTAAAATTCTATTTACAAATAGCCATTTTACGCACAAAATATATCCTGTCCTCTATACACCGAGCAAGCCGCTTCTCACTCACACCTTAGCCTAGGGACCCATCACAAGCGAGACGACGCTATGTTTGACAAACTGCTTCTGCCAAGTTCAGTGTTTGGCAATTTCACATTTTTGTTTGCATACCCTTCGAGTAGGAGAATAAAAAATTGAAATCGGATGTATGCTTTAAACTAAAACTTAGAATAATCTAATCTGGACTGAATCATCGTCATCAAACCGTAGCAGGTAGAAAGCAGTCTGAAATTCTACGTAGGTAGGTAGATTAGACACGTATTCTCGCAATTTATCAGAGCATCTTCTGCTCGCCTAGTACGAGAGATGGCGCTGTTGTCAAATTTCTTCGCTGCTGTCTAAAATTCCCGTTTTCAATGAAGGATCTTAGTGGAACTGACGTCGGTCGCCTTACTGCATTACAGTTATGTCAAAATTGTATTGGGATTGAAGATATCGACCCCCTCATTTAATTTATAATCTTTAAGTACTTTACGATCAAAATCTGTCCAAATATAAAAAGCTTTACGTATATAATATACTTAGAAGCGTATTCCGACATATTTAGTATTTTTGGACGCTATGATTTACCTGACGCCGATTATAGCCCATTCTAAAGTGGCGCGGTATCAAAAATGAATAATTTGACGAAAATTAGTTCGATTGTCTGGCCTCGCTAACATAAAAAAAAAACAAAAAGTGATCAGATGTTATCCTACTTTTTTATGAAAATTATATCCCTTTTTCATGCAAACTTGCCAAACTTTCTATTGAGCTTAGATTCAAAATGTGACATACAAATTTAAACATGTATACATTTTAATAGTACAATAATTCAGATTAACGCACTCGACTTACAATGGATCCCACTCGTATACTTAACATGTTTTTAACACTGCTATGAATGCTTACGGTACAGTCCCCACCACGATCACTATGTACAAACGACACTCAATACCAAATTACAACAGGGAACATAAATGCTAGTTAAGATTTATTATGCAATTTTAGAAGCACTAAATGAAACGTACATCAGATATTTAGCTTACAACATAATAGACCGGGCCAATGGATCGTACGTTGGTACATCAATACAATTTCTATTCAAAAACTTAATAAATCAACATTTTGTATTTTTAAACCTTATTCTATGGGTCATATGAGAGCCAATGCAGTTGTAAAGGATGTCTTTACGTTATACTTTATTTGCATCAACTCATTAGACACTTTCACATTTTGACTTACATGTTATCCAAAATATTTCACTTAAATTAACACAGATTAGAATTAGCATGCTGATACCCGGTCTAAGTCCAGTTCAGAATCAAGCCAGATAAAAAAAAACTCACAAAAAATCTTTAGCAAAATCATTACAAAATACTCAGGTATTTTTTTACCTTCATTTTAAAAACTAAAAAAAAAATGTAACCTATCAATAGATTGTAAAAAAACCTACACTTCCGATAGTCAATTGATATTCTTTGCACGTAAGTATAAATTCGTAAATTTAAATTTATTTCGAAAAAAAAAGCGTACTAAATAAAAGCACACATTTCTGAATTATGCAAGACCGTTGCCTTGACTCTGAACATGGTTGAACTCATTCACTCTTATTTTAAATTTTCAAAGACAGATTTTGGAAACTATTTTGTACACAGATTGGGTATTGGGGTAGTATTATGCAACCATCCGATTTGCTGGATGCTTATCGCTTACATATCAAGTTATAATAACACGTCCGTAAATAGAACCGCAATACCCTGTGCTCGACTCTAACCTAACAACTAAAAGCTAAGGGACAAAAGGTCGCAAAGATCACAACGGCAGTTATTCTCACAATAATTAACTTTACCGCAAAACACGCGCGGCGTAAATACATCTTACGAAACGACCACAGCTGATATAAATTCAGTAGCCGATATATTTATCATGTCAAATATCACAATATTGTCACCTTTGCAACGAAAATTACATCAAAATGGAATATGTTTCGATTATTACATGGATATAGAAGGTTGAATAAGTACATATTATATTGTATGAATGAAAGCCTCTGCAGAGGTTCGCGGATATCGCCGCTCGATTCAGGCAAGTTAATGCTTTTGCAGTGCTATGGAATTCAGTTAGGTGCATTGCGACCGAGACAGTGCGGGGTCGCATCGCACCAAATTGTACCTGATGCATGCACTATTGGTTGGACTGTCTCAAGCTTGCACTGTGGTGACAGCATTTGGAACCTTGGGCCGCCACGAGGGCTGACTCGTCCAAATATGGAACCAATTTAGCACACTTTAGACCGCCCCCCGATGCCCGATACAGGGCAAAGGGAACACGTTTTTTTTTTATAATTTCGAAAGCATGGCGTCAATTCTAGACTCGCTCATGCCATTATGTCCGTCTCTACTCTGCTCAATTCAGAATTCTGTCGCATAACTGCCTTCTACCCCCTGTAGATGACTGGGACGCCATTTGCATTTTGTCATTGTTCAGTTTCTTGTCGAAGCCTATGATTTTATTTAGCTGTACCGTATATTTTTTTCACATATCTGACTCTTTTTCGGATATATCCCTGACTCCCTATAAGTCGAATTCAAGTTCAACGAACTTATAATACCTAACAGTCTTTGGATACTTTTATCACTAAGACTCCTCTCCTCAACTTGTAAATAATTCTCTCCAAAATATATTTTGGAGCATTTTTTTTCTTTTTATACTTTATATCAACATTTCAATTCAGAATCTTGTTTCAATAAGTAAATTTTGTCGAGATTTTATCTTTGTGGATCTACACAGATGATGTCAATTTTGTAGTTGTTTTTTTTTTCATTGAGATTTATTTTGTCGCAGGCGGTGGATCGCGGTCGGAACCCGTCGTTGTTAAACTTATCAAATCCAGATCAAAATATGTTTCTTTAATAAATAGATTCCTAATGAAAATATATTCTCTATGTCTTGGTCATAGAGTATACTTTCCACCGGCCGCGCGCCACCGGTCCCCTGCGTCCTGGTCTGCTTTTCGTACCGACATTAGTCTCCGCGTCGTCGTCGCGTCCGGTCGTCGACCGCCGGCAAGCGTCGTCGAGCGCCGTCGAGCGCCGCCGAGCGAACGCCGCGCAGAACACTAACTATTACCTGCTCTAACACGGGCCCTGACAATCGAATTGCCAAATTGATAGCGCAATAAACATTTGTACGCGTCCTACGTATAAATTCGACATGTCGACCATTACGCTAATAGTCACAATCACCACGTGTTGTATCGTAAAATTTACAAACATCATTTATTTCTTCATAAATAACATTATCTTTGTACTCACTCGTTACGGTCATACGCTAGACTTATTTCTAAATATACATAAAAATATCACAGCACTATCGATTCTCTTACGCTAACCCGCGGCGCTTGGCGCCCGGCTCCCAAAATATTATATAAAAGGAATCGAGAATAAACCAGCGACGCCGCCAACGGTCAATCGCCTTTAAATCTTAGGCCGCTTCAAGAGAAAAACATTAGAAATCTTTTTACTCTGGCGTAGAAAATAGTTCTTTATGAAAGATTATTAACTCCAGTTAACATTGAGATCTGAAGTGAGCCTGTATAAAGCTAGAATGAGTTCATTTTAGATGGCATGGCCTGCCTTTAGCGACCGTCGACGGCGTCATGTCAAGCATAATAGTAATAAAAGTGCCGCAAAAATAACAAAATATGTACAAAGCTTTTGTTCAGTAGCTCTTATACTATTCTCTCGCTGTTCCTCAACGAATATGCACCAATGAATGATACTTATTCAATTTAGTAACATCTAATAAGTTGCGCGGATTGCTAGCGGGGTTTTCGCTCTAAGATTTAAATCCGCGTGAATAGCGAGCGGGGTTTTCACTCTAAGATTTAAAACCCGCGTTAATAGCGAGCGGGGTATTCGCTCTAAGACTTAAAACTCTCGCGAGAGAATGGTGCAAGGCTGAATATTTCAAATTAAAATGACAAACTTTATTTTTGTTCGTAACGCGAGCATCAACTCGACTATATTTTTTTTTTTTCAATCTTATTAAAAAGCGTCTACAAAATAATAACTGTCTCAAAAGAACTGTTTAAATCGACACGCCTACGCCGTCCTGTACGACAAAATGGCACAAATACACTACAAAATACATACAGTTTTCAGTAATTTCAGTTTTTTTTTCTTTTTTTTTTCGGTTTATATATAAGTATAGACATAAAAAAGAAAACTTAACTAAATGAGGTAGCATTATTATGAATATGATAAAAAAAACATTTTATTCTAGCGTTTGGTGGGACACAATATTTATAAATGTATATATCAACAGTTACGTTAAATATTCCTATGGGTTACTGAGGTATATAGTCGTTTCTGATTGAGGTAGGTTGTTGCTGGGAGGCGGTCGAAGAGGTTGACACATCTTGGCTTCTTTGACTTCTTCCACCGCCGCTCAGCTATTACTAACAGTATTAATTCTATGAAACGGATAACTTGATATAAAAGCATGTAATTGGCGTATAAAAACGTAGCACGCTTTGATCGAGACCGTTTTTTCAAGCGCTGTCATTGCCACACGTTAATATATATCTATATCTCCATGGTGCTACAGAATAATTAAGAAATGAACATGTAACAATTAATTTGTGTACCCGATACGGTTGAAGATTCATAAAACTGTTAATTTTTTTTTTTTACTTTCAAATTGCGATCAGAGAAACGGTCGGGCGAACTTTGCTACGACACCCTAAGAATAAAGGCTATGAGAAGCATCACTCCGTATTATCATTTATTATTATTATGTACCTGGTTCTATTAAAAAGTGCTTGACAGTTTGATAACATGATACCTTGATCAGGGAGTGTCCAATAATGTAATGTTTGAGAAAAGTATCGATAAAGCCATGAAATATCATTAGATGACATGTCATGTTCATGTGTATATATATTTTGAAAATTGAGCAGAAATTAGTTTATTTTAAAAGTCAGTAATATGGAGTAGTGAATAATTATAAGAAGTAACACTTAAAGTTATTTTTTTTATTAAAAACATCACAATACCTTTGGACATCCCTATATGTGTGACAATCGTCGGATTCTATTTATTCGCTTGTCGCTCAGTTAGCACATACCTATTATCAGATGTCATTGGAACCCAAAGCATAGACGAATTATCAAATGGAGTGGAAATATCACACAAACTGTCCGAAAAAAACATTAAACCACTATTGCGAATGCTGCGTTCTTAAATGGTTGACAAAGTCAAAGTGGACACTAGAGTGGGACAAACATATTATTCGATATCAACAGTAAACATTTAATAGGTGGCATAGTGAAAAAACCACAGTGAAAAGCTAGTGTCGGTACAATATAAGTGGAAAATCCAAGTGTTGCGAAAATTTTAGTTAGTACGATATAACCACTCTGTTGCAATTCTTCTATGCCACAGCGCAGCCACTCTTAGCCTTTATTCTTACAGCTATACGCACCTAATCAATATATATCTGTATTCATGACGGCCAACCGGCTAGCGGTGATATCGTTCTCATATCCATACGGATCCTGATACTTGGTTATTATTCGAGGCTCCCACTTGTCTGGTTTCGGCTGGTCGAGTACGTACCCATATTGCTGGTAGGGCTGGTCCTTTATCGTGAGGAGCGGGTCGATATGCGGCAGGATGTGGTCGTCAAGGTGTAGGAGACGTCCGGCGCAGTCCGCGACCGTAAAATCTGGGCCGTACTCCCGAGGGATGCCAACTGGCTCGAATTGTTGCGGCTCTGGAACAATTATTAGTCTGGGTGATTTTTTCACCTTCTGTGCCCTATTTTATAATGCTACCAGTTACAATTAACAAGCGGAAGTCTCTTTCTGACCCTGTGTTACGCTTGTAAATTATAAATTGTAGCTTTATAAAATAGGGCCCTGATGAAATTACTACTTTGACGGCCGGATAACCTAGCTAGTGGTTAGAAGTCCTGATTATGAAGCTCGAGGTTTTGGGTTCGATCCCCAGTCAGGGCAGATATTATGTATGACAAATAAGTGTTTGTTCTCGAGTCTTGAAGGTTTAACATATATTTAAGAATGAAACTTCTCTCTCTCATCAGAAATGTACTTAAACTGCGTGAGTTGTACTTTAATACGAAGGATTTCGTACCACCTTAACAAAAAAGCTTTCCATCTATTGCCGATTGAGACACAACTTGTCAAAAATTCTATTCATTGTTTTCAAAATTAAAACAATTATTCATTCATCGATTTCATTTAATTAATTCTTTTGTGGCTTTAAAAACCCGGGGTTTTCGCTCTAAGATTTAAAACCCACGTGAATAGCGAGCGGGGTTTTCGCTCTTTGATTTAAATTAAAACCCACGTTAACACCGAGCGGGGTTTTCGCTCTAAGACTTAAAACTCGCGAGAGAATGGGGCAAGGCTGAATATTTCAAATTAAAATGACGATTTTTTTGCTTTTGTGGAGAACTTGCTATTTCCAAGTATTTAAGGCATTTACTCATATATCTTATAGTAAAAGGGTCCAAAGTACTCACCCGAAACCAATGTAGCAGAAGGGGCCAACACAAACTCGGTCACACTCCCAGGCGCGATAGACGGATTGATACTATCCAAGTCAACAGCTTCATTAGCCGTCTCCAGAAACATATAGGACTCCTCACTCTTCATCTCTTCACCCATTGCATTCTTCTCTATCTCTCTATTATAAATTTCCTGCGAGATCAAATCCAAGTCTACATTCATTTCAACGGAAACAGTCTTAAGCACCGTACCCGTATTGACAGTAACATTTTCTTTACTACCGGAATCATCCTCCGGTTTCGGATTCGATTTCTTTATCGTTTTCGGATCAATCTTATGCGTTTTCAACAGATGCTTGTACCAATTGGGGTAGTTGGTGAATGTTTTAGTGCAAACAGTGCACTTGTACGGACGCTGACCCGTATGCATGTTTTGATGTTGCTTTAGTTTGTAGACGCTCGTGAATCCTTTGCTGCAGAAGGAGCAGTGGTAATCTTTGACCTCCGCATGCACTTTGGAGTGTTCCTTGAGTCTGCTTTTAGCGCTGTACAAGTTGCCACACACTCTGCATACATGGATGACCGTTTCGAAGTGTTGGGGTACATGTTTCATGAGTAGGTATTTTTCGCCGTAGGTTTTGGCGCAAACGGGACAGGCGAAGGTCTTCTTTTTGTGCACGTCGAGGTGTTTCTCGGCGGCGTTGCGAGAGTGGAACTGGAGGCCGCAGAGGCGGCACCAGCGCTCCATGGACGGCTCGTGCTGCGACTGGTGGTGGAGGATGAGCTCCTTGGGCGTATCGAAGCTGTCAAAAAAAAAAACGTTACGTTAGTGTGACGTTACATTCATAGCCAGTGACACGTTTTACTTACATATCAATGCGATAAGAATATTTTCTATAAAGGGCGTACAGCTGGAAAGGGGAATCAAAATAGTGATGGGTTGCTAACCGCATGGCCTATAGTAAAATAAATTTATATCATGGGACAAATTACACCAATTGACCAAGTCGCAAAGCTTGTACTATGGGTACCAGGCAACGGATAAACAAACTTAAACATTCATCATACAAATGGTACAGTCGCCATCAGATATATCGTAGCGGGCGAGCTTCTCAAATATTTCGGAACAGCATTCAATTTCAATAAATTCGTTACACTAGATATGGTTAATAACATCAGAACACGCAATCCGTCATAAATATAAGAGCAGCAACTTTTCAATAAATTCGGGACGTTCAATGAGCTAAAAATATGGGGAAGCACATATCGTCAAAGGTATCGACGCAGTCAGGCTGATCATAAATATCGGAACATATGTGGAAAATAAACCTTACGTATATAAAAATAGATTCGAATTCCAAACAAAATACAAATAAGGCTCAAACGTCATGCCAAAATGAAAGATATGTCACCTATATAGTGTACGCGTCTGCATGCATAATTCACTGTGTTAGTAACATAAAACCTTTTTTGTTGTATAAAGTGTAAATTATTACTGGCCACTAAATTGCCAAATATACTTTTTTTACGAATAAATTTTTTCTTCTGCTGTTATAAGTCAAAGCATGTAGTTCTATTTTATAAAACTAATTTTATTATAAACACACTGTAATTTAAACTGTTTGTCACAAAGTTAAGGTATATTTTCTAAAAATGTTCCGATCTTTATGGTCAGCCTGTCTGCATCGATACCTTTGACGATCTGTGACGTCCCGATTTTATTGAAAAGTCAGTGCTATTATATTTATGACTAATTGCGTGTTCTCATGTTATTAACCTTACAGCGTAACGAATTTATTGAAATTTAAGGCTGCTCCGAATTATTTGAGGACCTCGCCCGCTACGATATATCTGATGGCGACTGTACCGGGATTCGAATCCGGCACCCTAGCTTCATAGTCAGGGTCACTAACCACTAGACAATCCGGTCGTCATAACAAGATTTTCACCCGTTCCTTCGATGCGTTTATGGCTAAGAGACTAATTTGATAATGCGCGGGCGAAGGCGCCGGCCACAGCTCATGCTATACGTGCCGGCACGTAAGTCTAGCGCTGACGAGTCACGTGGAGGGGATCTGCGCACCCACGGATACCGTATTTTATACTTCTGCGCATATAAGGGTCATCGCTAGACCTACGTGCCGGCATTTATCGTAGTATACTAACGTGTCCTGGCATCCCGGCTGCGGGCACACGATGACGCATATCCCATGCACCTGCCGCTGATGGTCGCGGTAGCGGTACTCGCTGGCGAACGTGGTCTGGCAGCGCGGGCAGCGCCAGGGCTTGCCGCCGGCCGCGCAGCGCCCGCTGTACGCCGCCGCGTGGCACACCAGCCGCGCCAGGCGGCTGAACGTGCGCCCGCACGACTCGCACCTTACAAACAACAACTCAGGCTCAGATTGCTACTACAGATAGCTTATTACGTAACTCTCTCGCAATCGTCATCGTGTTAATTTTGACTGTTCATGTATGGGCTGACAATTGGCATCGGAATCAGCTAGCTGTCACATTCATACAAGAACTGTCAAAATGAACACGATGGCGATTGCGAGCGAGATACGTAATAAGGCTAGCAGATGGCTTGCTTGGAGTCATAGAAATTTTTGGATAGATTGCCAGCGATTGCCATACGAAACGTGTCAAAGTAAGTAAGTAAACTCTTTATTGTGCAATATGAAGATGAATACAGTAATGAGAGATGTTTGCCTTTGTTAACTTTTCTGAAATTTACACAATTTTAGAAACTATCCATCAGTATACGAATGAGTATGGTGATCAGTCTCCGAAAATGTAATTTGACTACAAGCGATTTTTCCATTCGCAAAATTTCCTAATTATTACATACATACATTTCATTTCATTTTCATTTTCATTTTCATTTTCATTATTTTGAAAAGTTAACCAGACGCAAAATTTACCAACATTTTTTTGTTATTGGCTGTGATAAACCTTCGACAGAGGCTCCTATTTCCGGGCGTTTTGCCTTTCGCCCTCTAAAGATTACTAACGAACCTAACCTATCTACTGCCTTAAACTAAAAATAAATTATATTGGGAAATTTTGCGAATGGAATAATCGCTTCTAGTCAAATTCATTTTCGGTAAATTAATCGAAGCTCCTTTGTACTACTGCTAGCACTACTGTTACCCGGGAATCTGGTGCCAGATAAGGGAAATTTGAGGAATTCAGCCCTAGAGACCACCAATGAGACTGGCATAATTATGGTATCAAAACAATACTATCGAAATGACACAAGTAGTGAAATAAGGAGTAGATGTTAAGCCTCGTAAAAATGTGTGTACAAAATTGTACATTTGTCTTAGTGCTAACATTTGAAGTCATTCACCTTGCACACTGATTTGGATCAATATGACGCGTAAATACTCACTTGAATCTGTTCTTATTGATGTGCTCGTAACAGTGCCGACCAAACAGATAGTACTTCTCGAACGTGTCCGCGCAAATATTACAGCTGTAAACAACCTCCTTCTCGGGATGATCATGGCTAAAATGCAAATCAATCTCAGCACGGTTCTTGAATATCGTTTTACAGACCACGCAGACGATCCCACCGATCAAATCTATAGAACTGTCTTCCGGTTTGTCAGAGCATTCGGTTTCTGATTCGTCTGAATCATCGTTTGTATCATTAAGTACTTTGCCAAAGTGTACGGTGAGATGTTCTACGGCATCGGCTTTATTCTCTGCCCGTTCGTTGCAAATAGGGCAAGTGTAGATGGACAGGGAGTGTTTGTCGATGTGCTCTTCGCAGGCATCCACGGAGTGCACTTTCATGTTACATGACTGGCACGGAAATGGTGGCTTGTCGTTCATGTGGATGATTTTGTGCAACTGCATCTCTCGTTTGGTTGGGAATCTGTAAATAAATAATTCGGGTTGGCTAATTGATTTATTTTAAAACATACGACTATTCATGAGTAGATTTACACAATAAAACTTTCAGGAGAAAAAAAGCACTAAAAGACAGTTCTATTGTATTGCAAAAGCAAAATATAGAAAAGAGTAGGTATATTAAGTAAAATTCGCATGGCAGCAACAACAAACTATATTTTGCATTAATAAGTTCCTTAAAAATTACGCTTCTTTTAATTTGGAATTAGCAACCACAACAACATTATATTGCAGCTTGTGAACTGTATTCTCTTTACAATTTGTACTAGAGTACCTATTAACAATACGAAAATAAAGTGACTTTAAAACAATTTTATTTTGCAGCTGCCAGAAGCTATTTGCTAGGTAAGAAATAGTTGACGAGACACAATATAATGTTATTGTTGTTACTAATTGTAAATCAAATTAAGTAAAATTAACCATGACTCATCTCTCATTGAAGATCATTAATGAGCAAACAAACAGTTATAATAACACAATAAGGGAACAACAAAAGAATAAAGCAAAGCAACAAAGATATACTAAAATGGCTAAAAGCATTTTGTGACAGCATTTGACAATTGTCCGATCCACACTGAGAAAATACAGGCATGTCTTTGTTTGGTGCTATTTGTGCTGTTTGTGATATCAAAGTACAAATGAAAATATCTGCCTCGTAAAGCAGCTTACTCAGTGTAGATCTGGCTAGTGCAGTATTGTATAGCTGCAAGCTCACAAATGCCGTACTAAATTCAAAGATGATTACAAAAAATTTACGTAACATAACATGTCTCTTGCTGCAAATTTTTTTTTTACAAAATAATTCGTAAACTTACTCTCTTTGGCAGCTTGAGCACTGGAACTTGTGCATTGCTGTGATGTGATCATTCAGGACTGACACTTTGGAAAATTGTTTGCTGCAATGGTTGCATCTGTAAAAAATAACACATCATATTTAGCTGTTAATATTAAATTGTGTGTTGTATAAAGTCGCATCGTGGGCAGGATAGGTTGCCTGTCTTTTTCTTTCTGTTCTGTGTCTATGTCTCGCGCGTTTTAGTGCTAGCCGGGCTGCAAAGTAGACAGACAATCTAGTAAAGATTGTCCAAAGCCAAAGGCTGCGGGTAGCACAAAACTGATCTTTGGGGAGATCCCTATGCATCCTATGTTCAGCAGTGGATGTCCCCCGGCTGACATGATGATGATAATTGTGCATCTATAATTAACACGAAATATTACAAAGAAAATGGAAAGTTTGAAATTACTTTAGATGTGGTATAATAAAATTAGTACTAACTTGAATCTGTCCTTGATGACATGTTTGGTATAGCAGTGGCCGCGGAAGCTCGGGTACCCAGCTATGTCCTTGTGGCATATAACGCATGTGTACACAATCTCCTCCTTCCCCAGATTGTGCTTGTAGTAATGTACATCATAATCATATTTATTTCTAAACGTCAAGTGGCAGAGGCTGCAGTAGATGCCACCGACTAAGTCAATAGTGGTTAACTTGAGGTTGGCGAACGCCGGCGAGGGCGATGGAGTTGCCATGGTGAGCTCAAAGCTAGGCTATGTGTGATCCATCTACGGGTCTGGCTATGTTAAATGAATGTCAGCGCTACTATTGAAGACATCGTCACAACCTTTCTGAGCAGCTACATGATCCTTGCGTTGTTTTACATCTGCAAACACAAAAAACATAAATGCCCACGCGACCTTGACCAAAGGTAAACTAAAAGATGAAAAAACACTCAAAAACGAGGGCAAAAACGCCGGTTATTAACTTTTTGGCACCTATTTGGCATGCCTCTGCATATACGCAATCGAAAAGGGACTTGCATAGCGCGCCGCGGCAACGATAAGGTTGCCCTGTTCAGCCATTATTAACCATATGCCTATTACACGAAATATGAATGCGTACTCACGTACTCACAAAATCGGAAAGGAACTTATAGATGAGCATCGGACAAGAGTCCTGCGAAAAGCTTTACATGGTAACAGCCGAAATAAAAGTTAAACTCTATAAAATGTAACACCGGATAACATAGAACGCCAAGAAAACGTGTGGAATTTTGACAGTTGTGAAGAGCTTGTGATTTCATCGAAATCGATAAAAATATCTATCAGATGAAACCGTTTTCAGTGTGTCTGAAGCCTTCAAAAGAGATTCAATCTTTTAAAATGATGCCTCGAACAGTACAATCATTTTCTTTTTAATCCATTTTGCTGATAACAAAACGTTTCATCAAGATTTAATTGTTAACGTTATCTGCGTTTAGTTGAAGATTCGAACTCTTGTTTGTCAATTTGTCAGATCTTTCATCACAATTCCAAAATTCCAAAATTTTGTTTATTTATGTATTACTTGACTTATCGCGGTTTACAAAATTAACAAGTATTCACAAATAAGTGGTGACAAGTAAATTTACACTGCAAAAATAAATTCTAACGAAGCTGGTTTATCAACAGAGTGGTAAGTGCGTCATTTCTTTTTTTTGTATCAATTGATACTTGTTTATTGATACTTTATGACTTATCCAAGATAAGTATAAATCTTTAAGCGATAATATTCGAACTTTCTTATTTAATAAGAAACATAAACATCAACTCGTAGCGAAACATGCGGTATGAACTTACGAACTCGATTCAAAACATTGCAATGTTTTGTAATAACACCAGTTTTGGCGGCTTGCCAACCGAACTCCCGAAATAGTGAGCGTGCGAGCGACGCACGGCGTTCCCAAAGCATTCACGTCAGTCGCGACCCCGGCTGGAAAACTCCAGTTTTATTATTTACATGATTTCGTGGTCATGGAGCGCCAAAACCCTGGCTATTCGAGCTTCCACAGCTCCATGCGCAGCAGAGACTCGCCGTCGACAACGGGCAGCGACGCGCGGGAGAAAATAAAGGATTGTTTGAGGAAGTTCATAGCTTTTATGTTTACACAAGTGGGTGTAGGTGCGCTTGTGGTGTGTTACGCGATGCTGGGCGCCGCGAGCTTCATACAGATAGAGCGCTTCAGCCCCGACCAGCAGCTGGAGGACGTGAAGCAGTGGCGGCGGAACTGCGCCGAACAGCTCTGGAACATATCACAGAAACACAACATATTTGACGAAGTTCACTTCAAACAAGGAGCCGACAGAGTCCTCAAATTATACCAAAATAATATCACCAATGCCATTCACACTGGCTACAATGGCCACTCCCCTGAAGATATCTGGTCCTTCCCAGCTGCCTTGATGTACAGTTTATCCGTGTTCACCATGATTGGATATGGCAACATCATACCAAAAACTGCTCGGGGTAAAATCTTGACGATTGCTTATGCCTTTTTCGGAATACCAATTTACATCTTATACTTCTGTAACATGGGTAAAGTTCTTGCTAAAACGTTTAAGTGGTTGTACATCACAGCTCACGAGTGCAGTAGACGGGATGATGCGGTTTTTGAAGACGGAGAGCCTATAAAGAGGAAGATAACAGTGCCTTCAACAGCTTGCCTATGGGTAATATCTTTCTACATCCTATCAGGGACTATTATGTTTGGAGCTTGGGAAAAATGGAACTATTTAGACTCGACATACTTCTGCGTGATAAGTTTATGCAAGATAGGGTTCGGGGACTTTGTTCCTGGTGCTAACATCGCGGATTCTGCCGGAGGCTCTCATGTTAAACTGGTGATCAATTTTATATATGTTCTTCTCGGTATGGGTCTGGTTGCGATGTGTTACAACCTGATGTGTGAGGATGTGAGGGTGAAGGTGAGGGAGATGCGGCAGGACCTGAAGAACTGCCTTGATGACATCACCCTCAAGATTACCGTGTGCATGAATGACACTAAATATTATCATCAGAAAGCTAACAGACATGTGAAGTGAAGAAATTCAGTGTCGGAAATGTAGTGTGGACTCAATATTTTCTTGAAAAAGAAGTGTAACGGGATGTGGATTCCCTAATATTCTTTGGCATAGAAAAGTATAAGTTATATGTTGCTGTTTATATTAAAAAGTTTGTTGAAATAGGAATGGATTTGGAAATTCAATTTTAAATTATGTAAATGTACTTCAGATAAAGAAAAAGTGGATTTTGGAAATTTGGAAATTACAAAAAAAAGAATATCCAGCAAAGCTCCGTCATCCAGGTACTGCAATATTATTGAACATACTTATACCTACATATCTTAAATGTTATGCTGTGTATTGTAGTTTAAGCTTGCATTTGCATTGTTGAATGGAATAAATCTGTTTGTTTACAAGCGAACTTTGAGTTTTATTTGGAACTTCAAAAAAATATTAAATATTATAAATGTGAATGTAAATCTGTCTCAGTCTATTTGTTTGCTCCCTCTTCTCGGCGCTGTGCCGACCTTAACATTTGGCAAGAAGACAGTTTGAACTTTAATAATAAATTAGACTATTTTGAGACCCCATTTAAACTTTTACGATTTGCACTCATGCTATCTCAACTATATGGGTCTTCCTCGTGTAAACCTTTTTTTACTATTTACCTCGAGGTTTCTGACACGTTGCGACATCCATAGCTTCGAAGGAATTGAAAAGGCGGGTATCAATGTCTTGTAACTGTGCGAGTTATTCGAACTACCCGCAAATTGTCTTTTTTATAATATCGCTCACTAGGGTTGTCACTCGGATGATACACAACACTGACGACACCCTACTCCAACGAAATCCGATGCCCCTCATTCACCAATGACTGGATTCCGCGAAGATGAAAGCTTGAAACTGTGCTCCCAATTGAAGTTTTTGCGCTTTTTTATCTCAATCACTTTACCGACAATCTTATTATATCTATAGTAATGTTCCGTTGACATAATTTTTGCATTATGAAGCTCAATCCACTGATTTGGTCTTCAAATGAGTCTCCACCCGCGTGGCACAGGGGCGCGGGGTAGACGACAAAGGGGACCGAGAGAGGTGCGGGCGGGCAGTGCGCCTGCCGCCCGCACCTCTCGCCACCCTTTGTCGTCCCACCCCGCGCCCCTCCACCGCGCGGGCGAGGACACATTTAAGCGTCTATATAAACTCCAGCAAACCATGTCGATCGTAGCGTGTCCGAAACTTCGAGGTAAATAATAAAAAAAGACAGCTGAATAAATGTGTCACCGACCTTATTGTTTGTGGCACAAAGTTGTAAGGTGTATTCGTGTAATTCCGGAAATCGGATAAATCCGAAAATTGGACAATTTCGAATATCGGATACTCCTTTATACTACAACAATGCTCGATTACTTCTGAAATGGGACTCTTTACAACAGAATATGACTGATTTTAGTGACGGAATTTTTTACACGACTTCCGGAGTTACCCGAATACACTATACCTATCAGGGGTGGCCAACTTAATTAGACCCAAGATCTCCTGTTTAATAACAAAACCCTGCGTGATCTACCAATTACATACTTCATGAAACCTTAAATGAAACACGTTGCGCAGCCTGGTCTACGTATTAATATTTTTTGCCTTGCCACGATCGACTGGACCAATGATGGGCAAACTACGGCCCGCAAAGGAATTCAATGCGGCCCGCCGGCGTTCCTTCAAAATGGAGTGTTGTGGCATAGGATGATGATATTTAGACGGTCCTGCTGTATAAAATAGAATAATAGATGCAAAGGCAAAGGAGCCAGCTGGACTAGTCACGTAGTAGATGCGTCATGTGTAAAAAAAATGCATTTTGGAATAATTTTGGCCCTCCTCTGAAATATCTGTAATTTTCTGGCCCGCCATGAAAAAAGTTTGCCCACCACTGGACTGGACTAACAGTCGCGATCGACCGGTCGATCGCGATCGACCTGTTGGCCATCCCTGCACTATATAGATTAGATGTTTTTGACGTCTTGGTGACGTACATATATTTATGACCTTGACTGTACAGGATTAAGACCCGTATTTATCATCAAAAAGATTGAGCCTCAGTTTAGACTAAACTAAATTTTGAGAGTGTGACACGTCAGCATATTGAGTAGTGAGTTGGTCGGTGTAGCGATGGCGGGGTGAGACGGATGGTGGTGAGGCTGGCGGGCGTGTCGGGGCTGGCGGCGCGCCGCAACGACGTGGTGTTCGCGCCCGCCGCGCGCCGCGCGCCCGCCCCCGCCCCGCCGCGCGCGCTCGTCTACTGGGGCGGCGACGTGCAGGTAACATACCCCATATAGTTGCCGGCAAACATCTTGAGCAAGAACGACGTGGAAGGGGTAAGTTCGCACATGTACTTTTGTACCAAAGAGACGCTAAATTCACTTCTGCGCATTCAAGGTCACGCTCATGATGTTTGCCGACAACTATACCTGCGAGTGTGGTATACCATACGGTTCATAACGGTTGGTGCTCGTACTCTCTTTCAGGATGGCGCGTCAGTATTTTGTGTGGTGTAGGAGATAAGTTTGTGGGATTTATGTATGTTTTATGTGGCAGTAGAGGAGGGCGAGGATGTAAAAAGCTACGCTACGAAACTTTGTAACCGTTTCCACTTGTTATAATATACACACACAAATCACGTCTTTATCCCTTACTGGGTAGACAGAGCCTAAGGTAACAAGACCACAGGCCACGTTTAGCAAGATTGTGGGCGTATAGGTGGAAAATGGAATCAAAATAGCAATGGGTTGCTAGCCGCATCGCCTATGACATGATTCCTATAATTTTCGCCCATTCCCTCGATGAGCTTTTATCATCTGCGCGGGAAGAGAAGCAACTGGTGCATTCTATGTTTTTTTCTCCTGGACCAGCATCTTTCCACTTAAAAATAACAGCTTATTTGAATCCGTTTCCACCTGCTGTGTAGACCAATGGATATTGGTGTATATCAATCAAACACACCCATAGCTACGTAGTGTAGCACATCTCTGAAAGAAAGAAAGATAGAAAGACGACATTTTTTTTTCGAAAGACAGAAATAGAGCATACACACAATTTTCATCAATCAATTTTATTCATTTTTCTGGAGGAAATGCACCCTATTTTATAGAACAACCGTTTAACTGAGTCCTCGCCCGCGCGGGTACAGGACCACACCGCAGCTTAAAAAACGGTGACGTTACAGAATCGCAACAAAATGTGTATGAAGAAACGGTGCGAAAACGCGGCGGTGTGGTCGGACCTTTAAGGTTGATAGACGAGGACTATTTTCAGCCGCCTAAAAAAGGCACCGTATAAACACTTTAGGCGCCATACCGCGAAAAAATGGCGCCGAAAGTGTATACGGTGCCTTTTTTAGGCGCCTAAATTTAGGCGGCTGAAAATAGTCCTCATCTAATTCGACCTTTAAGTGGCTGGTCTATAGGTGGTCATCTTTCGGTAGTTACTTATTCAGTGCACCTCTGCGCTCCAGGACTATCCAGAGGTGATGCAAGCCCACAGAGACAACAGGAACTATCTGAAGTGGAATTTGGAGAATACGGCGCGTATGCTCAGCCAGAACTTCCCCACCAAACACATCGTCGTCATACGACCCTCCAGGTATCTTACCGAAGTGCTATGAAAAAGTCATTTTAAGGGCCTGTATCACCAGTCACCACTCCTTAACTGCCAGTTATCTATGATTCCGTCTCTATTTATTACTACGAAACAGACAGAGACGTCATCATAGATAGCTGTCAGTTAAGTGGTGAAACAGGCCCTAAGTGAATCCTTTCATCTTCCTAGCGTTTTTCCCATCATTTGCCACGGCTCAGTGAGCCTGGGGTCCGCTTTGACAACCTAATCCCAAGATTCAGAGATTTGGCGTAGGCACTAGTTTTTACAGAAGCGACTGCCATCTGACCTTCCAACACAGAAGGGTAACTAAGCCTTATTGGGATTGGTCCGGTCTGTTTTCCTTTACCGAAAAGCTCATGGCAAATTTCAAATGTAATTACGCACGTAAATTCCTTAAAACTCAGAGGTGCGAACCCGGGATTCGAACCCGCGACCCTCTGCTCGAGAGGCCACAGGTCAAACCGCTAGGCTACAACGGCTGTTTTAAGCGAATCCTTTCGTTTGCCCGAATTTCATGTCATAATGTAAACTTTAACTTTAACAGGATAGAATATAAAAGCTTCAGCTGCTATGACAACTTCGTGCCGAGCAACAACGCGGGTGTTCCCGATCACACTCCCACGCATAGCGCATTGCAACACCTGCAAAGGTAGGCTCTTTGGTCTGCAAGCTTACCTATTACGTAAGTCGCTCGTAATCGCCATCGTGTTCATTTTGACTGTTCATGTATGGGCTGGCAATTGGCATCGGGATCAGCCAGCTGTCACATTCATACAAGAACTGTCAAAATAAACACGATGGCGATTGCGAGCGAGTTAGACAATAAGCCTGCTGATTTATCAGTTTTTTTTATAAGTAGGTATTTTCAATATTTTATTGAATCAGGTGTTATTTTGCGGAGGTCCATTTCAATGAACTCAAAATATTTATCTTGCTAGTCCGCTACTTACTAGCGGTAAGTAGCGGAGTAGCGAGGTAAATATTTTGTGGTCATAGGTGTTTAAAAAAAATGTGTACCATTTATGCAGTAAAATTACCTCGATTTTCTGTAAAAAAAATTGTGTGATTTCTGTGACGACGTATGCAAGTCGTATAAGTAGCAAATAAATATCACAAAACTGTCAAAAATAAAGGAAAATAACTTTTTTTGTAAAAACGCTCATCTACATATATTTTTAGAAAAGAAGGTTATGTTTTTTTGTGGTAAAACCAAACAAAACGGTTTTTTTTTAATGACCTATTGACTAACGTATCGCCTAAATCACTAGAGTTCTAGACTCAAATTCTTCTATTGAAAAAGCATCCGTCTCTATCTCTCCGTAGGTTGTTGCAAGAAGTAAGCAACAGGATAAAGGCAATGCCGGAAGCGGAATTAATAGCGGCACTGAACTCCTCTTCTTTGCCGGAAGACATCGACATTGAAGACTTGCGCGTGAGTGTATTTAAGTGTAGGATCACCATCGAATATAACCGAAAATTTAAAATTTAAAAACCCCACAGACTGAATGAAAAAACTGCATCGAAATTGGTCCAACCGCTGGAGAGCTACGTTGTCAACTTGCCACTAACAGATACACACACACACAGAACAGACACACATTTCAAACTTTCATTAAATTTCTGTGAAATAATCGTAAAAAACATCTAAATTGCGATGTTGATAGCTCAGGTAGGCATAAACCCCCTTATTCATAAACGCTCTATAGGCTTCTGCTGACTTAGCAATCGTTTATCCTTATCTGTGAAAGGTAAATGTCAAAGTGACAGATAACAAACGATTGCTAAGTAAGCAGAAACCTACAGAGCGTTTATGAATAAGGGTGTAACGCTCTTAGTTTTTGATTCACAGCAGTTTTTTTATTATTATCTGTACTTAAAACTGTTTCATCACCTTATATTTAAAACTAAGAACAAGAAAACCCGTATGATTTTTTAAATGACTTGCAATATATCGATACTATCACTTGTCTGTTTATTTTAACCCTTTATAAGGCCCCATTTATTGGAGCATACTACCACAGATTCAAAAGCAGTTATCTAATGCATACATGACAAACGATATTTTCACCTCACTTGCTCGAAAGGGCTGTTTTTCTCCTTAAAAATCTGCGTGGAAAAGTGCTTTTTCCCCTCTTGGGTGGAAAAGGTTTTTGAAATTCGAACGCCGCGCTGACCACCATTCCACCACGACCACCACGACCACCACCACCTCACCGCCTACTCATATACTCAAGTAATTTGAAATTCTTCCATCCACAATTTTTCTCGCTGTATTGAGGTGAAAAATTTTGTGTTTCGCTCGGCAGCAAAGTTTGTTTAGTGTCTCGTGCCTTGAAACCCTCGCGACGCTCAGGATTCTTTTTTTGAACCACTCGCTTCGCTCGTGGTTCAATCATAGAATCCTTCGCTTGCTCGAGTTTCAATACAGGCACTCGCGCCAAACAAAAACTTTGCAGCCTTGCATAACAAATAACTATTTCAAAGCTAGTCGTGTTTTCAATAATTACAATGGAGATTGTGACGTATATTGAAATCAATAAGTTTGAAATTCCAACGCAATGCATGTGGTCGCTAAATCGCTTCTGCCTTATAAAGGGTTAACAAGTACTATGAATGAAGGAGTTAAAAGGGCGAATATTCAGCGTTTTTTCGGCGTTTTTTTTCGTCATTGTCGTCTCAGCATATACCATTAAAAGAGATGATGCTGAGACTTAACTTTTATGACAACGAAACAGTTTCGATGCTGCATTTAGCTTGTCCAAAGTTGTTGCGGCTTGTCCTTCTGTTAGGATAATAATTGTGGGACGACAATGACGCGAGGACCGAGCGGTCGAAACGCTTGAATATTGGCCCAAAAATGAATGAAACAAATGCCCCCTCCATTCTCGCAGGCCGCGTCGCCTGGAGAGTCCAACGGAGCAGACCCTGAAACTGACACGTCACTCAAGCCGTGAGTAGGTTTAGTTCCAACGATATCGTGTTTATAACTGCAGGATTACTTACTACGTAACTCGCTCGCGATCACCGTCTTGTTCATTTTGACAGTTCATGTATGGGCTTGTCATGGTAGTCCCGCGAGCGGGCTAAATAAAACAAATTAAATTTTAATATCTCGTATATTCTCACTTAGCTACTTCCAGGCACACTCAATTGCCAAAACACAAAAATTTAAGTACTAAGGATTAACCGTGACAATTATGGAACCTTTAGACTAGTAACCAAAACTGTAACAACAAAATTTCTAAACGGTAAAACCGTAAAAGTAAACAAAAATCAAGAAGTAAAATTCTTGATTACGTTGAAAGTATCTCAACAAAAAAAATAAGTTGGGAAGGAACGCCGGTCGACAACCCTTATTTATTAACGCTTAATTATATCTATTACGCTTATTACTAACGTAAACCGGTGGGGAAGCCGGGTGCTAATGCACCCCAAAGAAGGCGCCCTGTGGTGTGGTAATCCCCGCTCCTGGAATGGAACGGAAGGAAGGCTCAAGCCAAGCAAAAGGCACTTCGTGCAAAACAGGTTTCTTAGGATCCAGGAAAAATTATAGATTTACTTCCCCCAATAAAAAAACCATGGGGCAAAATGCATAAATGCTTAATTTAAGTAGCCGCACTAATGCAAGGTAAGTATCACACTGGAGGTGGTAGATATAAGCTAAAAAAGGTTTCCCCATAACGAGTTGTACATGGGGCAAAATTCATAACTACTGAATTTAAGCATCCACACTAACGCAAGGTAAGTATCACACTCAAGGAGGTAGATATAAGCTTAAAAAGGTTTCCCCATGCTATTTACACAAGGGGCAAAATGACCCCTATAACATTAATCAACTAAAAATACACTGGGAGTGTAAAGTGGGTCTAGACGGATCATGGAATCGTCCTGAAACACTTTCCCAAGTTAACTATACATGGGGCAAACGTGCCAAGATATAAACAAAATTATTAGTTCGGTTCAAATACAACTTTGCAGTATAACAAACATAAACAATGTACGGTAGGGTTCCGGGGCAATAACTAAATTAAGCAACCGCCTCGGATGGCTCGTCTATTATGAATATTTACATTTATCCCCGGGTCGAGAAATACATCAATAATTGAAATTGATAATGTGCATCTTGTGCTACCCCCAAGTTCCAACAAACAAATAAATCAAAAATACACGCTAAATTAAGGAACAACTTTTCTAGTTTCGGTATCACTCATTGCATGGGAACAATATAGTTTGATAGTGTGATTTAATACGGCTTTAACAAACAAAATTACTCTGCCGAACATAACTAGGAGCTCAATTTTGTATAGCGAAACCGTGACACTTAAAGGTTAAAATTTAAGGCAAAATGCTGGCTTTAACACCTTTGCAATGGTTAGAAATCGCGAGAAAAACGCAAGGCCGATGAGTGAAGCTCGCTAGGGCACAGTGATTTAGCCATAATAGCGTGAAAAAAAACATTTTAAAACTGCGGAACACATTATTCACTCCGAGATAGCAATTAGAAAGAATATTTACCTTATTTCAAATTACGGGCAGTTCAGGGGAGAACCTCGCCTTCCTCATGCACAAGTTCACGTGATGAGCTATGTATTAGTCTGTTAACAAAGAACGCAGAGGTTAGCCGAGGCATCCACGTGTAATGGCGTCCCATTGCGACCAATTCCATTGTATTTTCGATATTTACCTTCACAAATCCGATGATTTGGCCTAGATTAGAAGGCTTTACGCCTTGAAATAAACAGGGGAGGTCTAGTAGCTGAGCTGGAAGACGAATCACTCGCCGATTCGGCGGCAGAAGCCCTCAAGCAACACAAGAAAACAATAAACCTTTGTAAAACGTGTAAACGTGTAAAAAAAATCTAAAAATCGTCGGGACGCAGCGCGCCCGGTCGCAACATAAGAAATACAAATGTCATCCCACGACAGCGCCATAGACTCGCCCGGCTGCCGCGCGCGCGCCCGCGATACCAACCAACTCGATCGGTCTGATGCACAACCACGTCGGACACGCACTCGGGAGTGAAAAAAAATAAAACGTCACAGTACCCCCGTCCTCACGAAAGAATTCCCACAGGGAATTCGGCGGATGTCCTCATCCGGATACACCGTCCTACTACAGGACCCTGTTCACCTTGGCTTCATTGCAAGCAATGCACGACCCATTTGGGGCGCGGCCTACGGCGCACAGGGGACCAAAACCACCTGCCCAACCACGGGATTAATCTGTCCGAAGAGAATTAGTAACATTTCCATTCGAACACACTGTTTTACGATCGGCCCAGAACACCTTGGCTTCATTGCAAGCAATGCACGACCCATATGGGGTGTGGCCTACGGTGCAAAGGGGTAACCCAAATCACCTACCCAACCTCGCGATCCATCTCCGAGAATAAAATTACCAATATGTCCATTCGAACACACTTTATGACAGGCCCAGAGCACCTTGGCTTCATTGCAAGCAATGCACGACCCTTTTGGGGCGCGGCCTACGGTGCACATGGAACCAAAACCACAAGATCAACACGTGACCAATCTTCCAATACGAACTCGCCACCTGAAGAACTACAAAGTCGGACCCTCCTTGAAGTCCTTGATATGCCATTTACCAATATTTTTGCCCCGAATGTCCTCCAACTCAAAAACCAAAGGCGATAGCTTCCTAACGATTCGGCAACGCTCATACTTCGGGGCCAATTTGCTGGTAAAATATTTTTTAGCATCGCTCAAACGGTAAGTGCGTTTCCATACGTAATCTCCCAACTTTAAATTCAACGGCCGGCGACGACGGTTATAATACCTAGCATTTCTCTCATGTGCTTTAGTCAACTCCTTCCTGACCCGATCGAATATCGGCTTCAATTCGCCCATCTGAACAGCATAATCGTCGCGCGACGCAAAAATAATTTCGTCAATAATTTCAGTGTTCGCATAGACACTTCCATCCGTTACAGCCTCGCGGCCGTGAACAAGCAGGAAAGGGGAAAACTTCGTGGTTTCATTCACAGCAGAGTTAAGGGCAAATTGTATCTTTGGGATGTTCACGTCCCACGTACGATGGTCTGAGCCAACTAGAGAAGAAATAGCGGTAATTACAGTGCGATTGTAGCGCTCAACGGTGTTCACCTGGGGGCAATAGACAGGACTAAAATGGACTTGCGGTATTTTATATTTTGAAAACAACGCTTGTACCTCTTGTCCCGTAAATTGAGGGCCGTTGTCTGCGAGAAGAGTTTGAGGTACGCCGTGGGTGAGAAAGACATGATCCTCTAGCCTTTGCGCAATTACTTTGCCGGTAGCCCGCCTCAAGGGAAACAGTAAACAATACTTAGAGAAGACACACACGACGACCAGCAGGAAGGTATTCTGAGAACGAGAAAGGGGCAAAGGGCCCACCAAGTCGATGCTTATACACTGAAACGGGCGCGAACACACTTTCGGACTTCCCATAAATCCCGGCGTAGATAAGTTGGAATGTTTGTAGGCCTGACAGATATCACACTTAGAGACGTAATCTACTATGTCTTTATACATCCCGGGCCAGTAATAGCGCAACCCAATTCGTTTATGTGTCTTCGCTATTCCTAGATGGGCGGACCTCGGATCAGAGTGATTCTCTTTTAACACGGAATCGCGCTGTTCCAAAGGCACCACCTCCTTCCATTCAAAATCCTTAGCTAAAACATTCTTACTCCGAGTATAACGATACAACCGGTCGCCCAATACCTGGAAGTTAGGACAAGACTGGGGGCTCTGCAGACAACGCTGAAAGACATTTGCAAACCATGGATCCTGAGCGGGAGTTGAGATCTGAGCGACAGGCACGGCTCGAGACAGCGCATCCGGAACGACATTCTCAGAGCCCTTGCGATGTTCAATCGTAAAATTGTACGGGGATAGCCTGCAACCCCAACGCTCTAATCTCCCGGAGGGATTTTTAAGGTTAAGAAACCATTTTAAGCTAGCGTGGTCTGTGATAATCTTAAAAGGCTTGCTGCCCTCCAGATACGGTCGAAAATGTTCCACGACATGAACAACGGCGAGCGCCTCCTTCTCTGTCGCAGAATAGTTCCGTTCCTGAGCATTCAAGGAACGGCTACAATAAGCAACCGGGTGTTCCTGACCGTCCAAAACCTGCGTAAGCATTCCACCTAACCCGTGCTCGGAGGCATCAGAGTGTACCACAAAAGGCCGGGAAAAATCCGGGCAAGCCAAGACTGGTGCAGAAGTAAGGGCATTCTTCAACTCGTCGAACGCTTCCTGAGTCTTAGAGTTCCACTCGAAAGGAGGGGCACTCTTACGGGACGACGTCAACGCATTTAAAGGACCAGCCACATTACTAAAGTTCCGGATGAAACGTCGGTAGTACGAAGCAGTTCCTAGGAACCGCTTGACATCCTTGCGGCAAGTAGGGGTAGGGAAATCGACGATAGAACGGATCTTCTCTGGATCAGTTCGGAGGCCCTTGTCATCCACCACGTACCCCAAATACCTCAACTGCCTACGGAAGAAACAACACTTCGCCAAATTGACGGTTAAGTTTGCGAACTTTAATCGCTCCAGAACTCTCCCCAAGAGTTCCAAGTGTTCCTCAAAGCAGGAACCCAAGACGACGATATCGTCTAAATAAATGAAAATTTTATTGCCGAATTCCGGGCCGAACAACCGGTCCATAAGACGTTGCTGGGTCGCCGGCGCAGAAGTCAAGCCAAAACACATACGTTTAAAATGATAAAGCCCGCGGCCAGGAACAGTGAACGCGGTTTTTTCCTTGGACTCTTCACCTAAAGGAATTTGCCAAAAGGCGGACTTCAAATCGATGGAAGAAAGAAATTTACAATCTCGAAGCTGATCGAGAATGTGAGTAATGTAGGGCAGAGGGTACGCATCGTGCTTAGATACTTCGTTGAGCTTTCGGCTATCCAAACAAAATCGCCACTCGCCATCAGCCTTAGGCACCATGGTGACAGGATTGTTCCACGGACTATTACTTTCCTCCACGATATCCATGCGAATCATTTCGTCTAACTGTCGATTCAACTCAGCCAGCTTTTCAGGAGATAACATGTAATAGCGTTGCTTAATAGGTGACGAACTTCCAGTGTCTATGTGATGCGTAATAAGGTGCGTACACCCTAAGCCTCGGCACTCCGCAGAAATGCCCTCGTACGACTTAAATATTTCGTCAGCTCGACGCCTCTGATCAGCTGACAAGGAATCATAAGGATGAAGACAATTAACAGCAGACACAGGCATCGGAGCCTGTTCCGGTTTTATCATAGATACAGCTTTCCGACGCACTAACAAATCCAATACATCAGGGGCTATACCAAACGCCTTCCAGAAATTTATTCCCAAGATCATACAAGTAATCCCAGGAATCACGTAAAATTTAATCACCCGGGTCTGCCTCTCCACCGTAACCGGCAAATGCATATAACCGATGACGGGTGAAGTAGACCCATTCGCCGTAACAATATATCGGAAATCTTCACTATCGTGAATGGTTGCCGATTCACGTAACATTTCAACATCACGTCCGACAATAGAAACTTCGGACCCCGAATCGAGCAATCCATGGAATGGTAAATCATAAATAGAAATTTTAAGGAAGGGTCGAGAGTCCGACTCTTGGGTTTGGGGACGAGCCGCCGCAACTCTATTAGACGCAAAAAATAATCGAACAAACTCCAACCATTGCCTCCACTCGGAAGGGTTAAAATGTGTCTGAGGGGAGCGAATCAATTTGCGGCGACCCTGACCCACTAGTTTTTTGGATTGGAATGGGCAGAATCATTCGGTTGCCCGGAAGAAGTGGAAGGGTTACATTGAGGACAGTTCCGTAAAGTCACATCCTTGAGACCACAGCGGTAACAGATTAAAGCAGGCGGAGCCGAACATTCCGCTAAGTTATGAGTGGAGGTACGGCAGCGGACGCAAAACTTCCCGGTTTCAACAGCAGAAGTCCTAGACGGTTTTCCGCCCTTGTAGGCCAAGTCGGGAGCCAAAGTTTTGACAACCCTTGAGGGTTCTATAAAGAGTTCTGATCGCTCACGAGCCCGCTCCAGCAACCGGCAACTGCTTTTTAACTCAGCCCAGCTAGAAATAGACTGCAAGGCTAACTGGGTCGAATAAAACGGGCGAATATTAAAACTGACAATACTAAGCTTCTCCTCCACCGACATCGGCTTAGTTAACCGAGAGAAGTAATTTTCCATCACACTCAAATAGTTCACGATAGTTTCATCGGGCCCCTGAGTGCGCGAACGGATCTCCATAGACAACCGCTCATCAAAATCATGAGGCAAATATTCCTCCATCAAAATCCTCCGGAGTTGAGGCCAATCATCAACTTGAGCCCTAACTCCACGATACCAACACAGAGCCTCATCCACAAACAATTCAGCTGCCGAATCAAACAGCTTACTCTCACGAATGCCCCTAGAGATACACAACTCCTCTAATCTTTGCAGGAAAGCCCGCACACACGTCCTACCGTTATATTTGAGATTCAAAGAGGCGATGGAATGATTCCGATCTCCTAACACACGTAAGACTTCCTCTACGCCCAGGGGTTCGCTAACAGGCCGAGTCACTGAACCACTTTTAAAAGTGTTGAACATAGTGTCCATTTTGGTCAAATATATGTTTAAATGTTCAGATAATTCTAAATGAGTCTTTGAGTCCGCATCTTTAGAAGGTGTTACTCGAGTCAGTCGATGGTAAATATGGTGACACAAAGCCTGAATACGATTCATTTTTTTAAGAGTTAAAGGTTTCGCAGCAAACAAAGAGCTCAACTCGGTCATTTTCCCCCTCAACAAGAGTAATTCCGCTGACACATCACCGCTAAAATCCTCAATTTCATCTGCAGACATATCCCGAGCGAGCTCACGTATCTGTTTCCTCAACTCATTTACATTTGCTCCGGGTTCCGCATTTCGAATTCGTACCTCATACGTGAGCTCGTCCTGGTGCAATAAGTTATAATTAATAGGTCTATCTTCCATAGTGCAATTAATAGCCTACTCTCAGGCACAACGTCAGTACATCAAATTATATTAAAGGTTGTCGACCCTTAAACCAAATCCAACAATTCACCACGTAGAAGAAGGGTTGTCGACCTACTTTCCAAGGAGCAGCAGATCCTTGAAATGATATAAAGCGTATCCTTATTGTCCCTGTTCGGGCGCCAAAATTGTCATGGTAGTCCCGCGAGCGGGCTAAATAAAACAAATTAAATTTTAATATCTCGTATATTCTCACTTAGCTACTTCCAGGCACACTCAATTGCCAAAACACAAAAATTTAAGTACTAAGGATTAACCGTGACAATTATGGAACCTTTAGACTAGTAACCAAAACTGTAACAACAAAATTTCTAAACGGTAAAACCGTAAAAGTAAACAAAAATCAAGAAGTAAAATTCTTGATTACGTTGAAAGTATCTCAACAAAAAAAATAAGTTGGGACGGAACGCCGGTCGACAACCCTTATTTATTAACGCTTAATTATATCTATTACGCTTATTACTAACGTAAACCGGTGGGGAAGCCGGGTGCTAATGCACCCCAAAGAAGGCGCCCTGTGGTGTGGTAATCCCCGCTCCTGGAATGGAACGGAAGGAAGGCTCAAGCCAAGCAAAAGGCACTTCGTGCAAAACAGGTTTCTTAGGATCCAGGAAAAATTATAGATTTACTTCCCCCAATAAAAAAACCATGGGGCAAAATGCATAAATGCTTAATTTAAGTAGCCGCACTAATGCAAGGTAAGTATCACACTGGAGGTGGTAGATATAAGCTAAAAAAGGTTTCCCCATAACGAGTTGTACATGGGGCAAAATTCATAACTACTGAATTTAAGCATCCACACTAACGCAAGGTAAGTATCACACTCAAGGAGGTAGATATAAGCTTAAAAAGGTTTCCCCATGCTATTTACACAAGGGGCAAAATGACCCCTATAACATTAATCAACTAAAAATACACTGGGAGTGTAAAGTGGGTCTAGACGGATCATGGAATCGTCCTGAAACACTTTCCCAAGTTAACTATACATGGGGCAAACGTGCCAAGATATAAACAAAATTATTAGTTCGGTTCAAATACAACTTTGCAGTATAACAAACATAAACAATGTACGGTAGGGTTCCGGGGCAATAACTAAATTAAGCAACCGCCTCGGATGGCTCGTCTATTATGAATATTTACATTTATCCCCGGGTCGAGAAATACATCAATAATTGAAATTGATAATGTGCATCTTGTGCTACCCCCAAGTTCCAACAAACAAATAAATCAAAAATACACGCTAAATTAAGGAACAACTTTTCTAGTTTCGGTATCACTCATTGCATGGGAACAATATAGTTTGATAGTGTGATTTAATACGGCTTTAACAAACAAAATTACTCTGCCGAACATAACTAGGAGCTCAATTTTGTATAGCGAAACCGTGACACTTAAAGGTTAAAATTTAAGGCAAAATGCTGGCTTTAACACCTTTGCAATGGTTAGAAATCGCGAGAAAAACGCAAGGCCGATGAGTGAAGCTCGCTAGGGCACAGTGATTTAGCCATAATAGCGTGAAAAAAAACATTTTAAAACTGCGGAACACATTATTCACTCCGAGATAGCAATTAGAAAGAATATTTACCTTATTTCAAATTACGGGCAGTTCAGGGGAGAACCTCGCCTTCCTCATGCACAAGTTCACGTGATGAGCTATGTATTAGTCTGTTAACAAAGAACGCAGAGGTTAGCCGAGGCATCCACGTGTAATGGCGTCCCATTGCGACCAATTCCATTGTATTTTCGATATTTACCTTCACAAATCCGATGATTTGGCCTAGATTAGAAGGCTTTACGCCTTGAAATAAACAGGGGAGGTCTAGTAGCTGAGCTGGAAGACGAATCACTCGCCGATTCGGCGGCAGAAGCCCTCAAGCAACACAAGAAAACAATAAACCTTTGTAAAACGTGTAAACGTGTAAAAAAAATCTAAAAATCGTCGGGACGCAGCGCGCCCGGTCGCAACATAAGAAATACAAATGTCATCCCACGACAGCGCCATAGACTCGCCCGGCTGCCGCGCGCGCGCCCGCGATACCAACCAACTCGATCGGTCGGATGCACAACCGCGTCGGACACGCACTCGGGAGTGAAAAAAAATAAAACGTCACAGGCTGACAATTGGCATCGGAATCAGCCAGCTGTCACATTCATACAAGAACTGTCAAAATGAACACGATGGCGATTGCGAGCGAGTTACGTAATAAGCTAGCTGGTGTCTACTGGAATATTGAAGGTGGGCTAGTTTGTTTGAACACCTCTAAAGATTTTCTGTTTAATTTTTTAATTCTTTTAGTCCTGCTCTTGAGGCGGTTCACTTTGAACATCTATTGATGTAGGTATGGAAATTTGTCAACTATGATTCAAAAGTCCTGAAAAACATTTGCAGGGTCCTTGCCATGACGTCTTAATGCGATTCAGTTTAGGTTCGCTCGCTGTCAGATTCATACTAAAAGTGACGGCTAAAACTTGAACTGGGTCGGAATTAGGACGTCATGGTAAGGTCCCAGGGCTATTTAGTCAAACTAACTAACCTAAGCTGACCACCGCATTGGACGAATTACTCGTAAGCGTAGGGCCTATCTTTACGGTTTATTATATATCTATGGGTTGCAAGTACCTAGTCGTTGTTCGTTGCTAGGTAAGTAGGTACACGTATAACGCGCGACGCCAGCGTGCGAGGCTAGCGGCAACCTACTGCCATTACCCTGCCCGGCAGGAGCGCCGGTTCGTACCTAAACTGCGGAGCGTACAACCCCCAATGATATTATAAACGCTAGATGCGCCGCCACGTATAAAATCACTGCCAAAACATGTCCCAAAAGTACATTTCAAAAATATGTAAGTTGCAAATGCCAAATGATATTTCGACCACATTTTTAAATATTCGAAATACGACTGTACACTACAAACATTACAGTTTTATTTCAAACTAGCTGTTGCCAGCGACTTCGTCTGCAAAGAATTCGTTTATCGCTATCCCGCGGGAACTACGCAATTTTCCGGGATAAAAGTAGCCTATGTGCTATTCCAGACTTTTCTCTATATATGTGCCGAATTTCATCTAGATCCCCGTTGGGCCGTTCTGGCGTGATTGAGTAACAAACAAACAAACATCCATCCATCCATCCATCCATCCATCCATACTTTCGCATTTATAATATTAGTAAGATGCACGTGTCCGGAATATACGACATTATTACAATTTAAACTGACAGCACGTCGTAAATCATATCGACAGCTCCATAGGGCCAGAGAGTGCTCGATGACAGATTCTAAGCGCTCTCTGTTCGGGACGAGTTTTGAGCGCTCGTAGTGAATCTAGGCACTAGATTAACTACGAGCGCTCAAAACTCGTCCCTAGATTCTAGGGCTTCTAATATCATTGGCAACCCCTGGTGCTGCAGCGCGGGCCGCGCGGGCTGGGCGCGGCGGCTGGCGCTGCACGAGGCGGCGCTGGCGCTGGCGGGCTTCAGCAAGGGCTGCTGCGTGCTCAACCAGCTGCTGTACGAGCTGCACTACACCCACACGCTCACGCCCGAAGACCACCACACGCTGGGGTACCCACCGACTTTTATTTTCAACACGAAACTACCGTGAGACTCATATTTACACAAACGGATAACTCACGTATAATAGTTATTTTCACACTTATCATTCAAAATTAAGAGCTTTGCTCCCTATCGAGAGGGATCAAAGTGCAACTTTTCTGTTCAAGACTTTTTTAAATGTTTTTTGCAAATGCAATTTTTTGAAGTTGATAATTGTAAAATCACGCCATTTTCTATGCTGGTGGCTTTTTAATTATATTTAGAATTCTTTTTTCAAGTTTTTTAATGTTCAGTGTGAAAAGTTGTATGAGCCACTCGGGAGCAAAATTATTTTCATCTTGGGCGTTAACACTTGAATCCCTCATTACGCTCTAGATTCTACTTTAGAATCCCTCGCTACGCTCAGGATTCTATCCTGAGCGTGTTTCCTGTCTATTTGTTTGTTTACGGCACCTATGTACTTAAAATGTTGTCTGGTGGTCGCTATTAAGCGATAAGACCGCCTACGTTGTTTCTGTATTTTTTTGTACTAATTTGTGGTGTTCAATATTGAGTATTTGTATTGTATAGTAATGTATGTCTGTGTTAGGTTCATATCCCGCATCGAGGCGATGTACTGGTTGGACGGCGGGCACGCGGGGGGCCGCAACACCTGGCTCACGTCACGCAGCCTGCTGGAGACCCTCACTAGACTCGGTCAGTACCAGAGCCTGGCATTCTCGTAGCACTTTTAAGCTGTCATAGGGACTTCCCGTTTATCGACTTCGAAGAAAACGGTTATGTTTTTAAAGTCACCTGCAAGCCAAGTTTCATGACGATTTTTTTGTTTTTAAGGCATTTTAGTGAAAAAAAAATATTGAAATAATATCGTTTTTCGTCTCGCATTTTTAAATTTGGCCCGATAATTGTTGTTTTAATAGTGATAAATAACCAGTGTTTAATCGTTTTTATAAATCAGAAAAAAAAACTGATACTTTTTGAAAGATTTTTTTTTGTTGTTGCATTTTTGACTTATTTTGTTTTGCGGGTGGTAGGGCCTTGTGCAAGGTCCGTTCGGATCGCTACCACCATCTTACTCGCTAATCCTGCCGCTAAGCAGCTGTGCTTGCACTGCTGTGTTCCAGTGTGGAGAGTAAGACAGCCGGGGAAATTACGGGCACAAGAGGCATTTCATCTAAGTTCTCTAGGTTGGCAACGCATCTGCAATCCCTCCGGGGTTGCGGGTGTCTATGGGCAGTGGTGATCGCGTACCAGGTGACCCACTTGCTCGTTTGCCTTCTTATTCAAATAAAAAAAAATAAAAAAAATTGAAAAAGCTAAAAAACATGATAACTCAAAAATGGTTAAATTTTGCATAATACATATGGTGGTTAAAATTATCGCAAATAGTCACCTTTATCACCTCCTAACGAATATACGTCGAATTACCAATAACCCTGTATATCATACAGGCTTCGCTACCTTGCACGTAAGTAGCGTAGAACCTGGAACAATTTTGACTAAGCCTGTGTAATATTAGGATGTTTTCCCTCAGATGTGAACATCTTCATCCACGTCAGCCCCTACCAGGTGCAGGACGAGGGCCGGCCGTGGATCGGCCGCGAGGAGAAGGCCTTCACCGCGCTGCTCAAGAAACTCGGCGCCAAGGTACGAGCCACCTGCCATTACCATTAGTATTAGTAGTAGTATTAGTATTACCATTAGTTGTATTACTAACCCGATATGGATCTTGATGTCCGAAATAAATGATTTTTATTTTATTTATTTATACCCTTACGAATACATTTCAACTCTCGTGGATCTTTTGTGTATTCACTTGTAGCAGTCGTAGCCGCTTATAGTTATAGGTTGACGCACACATTACCACTCCGCGCCGGCACTGCACCCCCCCTTTAAATGCTAGGCAGGCGAGGCGTTACAAATACAAATACATTTATTTCGAAATCATAGGTAGGATATACAAGATCATAGCCGTTAAAATAAAAAAAATGAAAAAAAAAAATGAAAATGAATGAAAATGATCGATAATGGGAGTGGACTGTATAGACGAAAGCTCGGAAGCGACAAAAAGGAAAATGAGGGTAAAAATTAAAGAGAGGTGAAGCAGGAATATTACCGGAACGTCTGGAGTAGATACGAAATAAAATTGATCTAGTGCAAAGGAATGAAAGGCTGCCGCCAAAAGCTCTCACCTGAACTTTGTGCGTCTGCGGCTCAGCAGAACCTGGGGGCGTCAGTAGCGGCACCGTTGGTCGGAGTCTTCAGTTCTTCGGAATTACCGTCAACTCTTACCTCAAATGCTGCACTTAGCCTTTGGGTTTGTAGCCAGATGACACGCAGGGAGAGCAGCGGCACAGAATTTACACATAAACTATTTATTTTAAAGGAGGAATTTAAAAGGTTGAACGTTGCAACTGGCGTAACGACTTTTATTTATTCATTCTTTTTTTTTTTTTTTTTCATTGCCGTTCCGATGCCGATAAGTGTGCGTCGCAGTATGAAGTTTCATACAAAGAATACTGAGCGGGCCAGGTTGAGCGGAGCCGTACTAGCGCGAAGCGATTACTGTGTTTTATGTTTTACCTTTTTTCCCATTTTGATCATTTAAAAAGTAGGTACCTTCAAAAACCTCAAAAATTGCCATATTTAGACGTCAGTACAGTCATTTTAACGAATAAATTCATTTTTTAATGAAACGGGAGACTATGAAAGGATTTTTAATATCGTAGATAGTCATTTGTGATATAAATATGTAACAACCCTAGCGCCATCTAGAGATCTACTACTTAAACTGCTACGCATGAGTAGCTAGCGCGGGTGACGTCACACATGTTCTACATCGCGCTATCGAAGTTACTCAACGCAGCTGCATAAACACAACTTCCAACTCTCTTCCTTCGGACTTCGGTCCCCAGGCGTGACATCTGCCTGGAGAGAGATCTCAGATTTCTATTGTGGCCTTCCCCCCACAAATGAATGGGGTGTCACAAAATTAGCAATATTTCAAATACTTGTTAGACTTTTGTGCCCTCTCTGCAGTTCTCCAGAGTTTCGTTATATTTATAACTAATTAAACCTATGGTATGAAACTACATGGATGTTCAGGCAGACATACTAGTCTTACCGATATATGATATGTTGTTAATGCTTTTTGTGACAGTATATTTATTTAATTTTGAACTAGCTGTTTACCCTGACTAAAAAACTAACTAACTAACTCTGAGTAAAAGTAACTTATGTGCTATTATAGACAATAGTCTATTTCATTATTATACGAAAACGGGACTTAGTCACGTAAACAAAAATATTTTTTGTAAATACCTCGACGTTTCGGACGCGACTTAATCAACTTAACTTAATCGTAATTTCAACCGGGAGGATGGTATTAAGCTTTCATCTTCGTGGAATCCGGTAATCAGTATGTGTAAGCGTCATCAAATATCGTCTCATAAATCGCCGGATGTTGTGAGTGTTGTGTGTCGGTCTAGTCGCAACCCTAGTGAAGAAACTAATAATAAACACCAAGTGCGGGTAGTTAGGAAAACCCGTGCAGCTAGAAGATGTTGATACCCGCCACTTCAGTCCTCTCGAGACCATGGATGCAAAGTCGCGTCCGAAACGTCGAGGTATTTACAAAAATACTTTTTGTTTACGTGATTAAGTCCCGTTTTCGTATAATAATGTGTGAAAATAGCGAAACTTTGAATCGATAAATAGTCTATTTCTGCTTTCATCCAGCTCTGTTCACCCGTGAATAAGTTTTTGTGTAAAAAAAACCTTGTAATATTAAAAATTCAATCCCTACGCAGAGGTTGCGTATAAACGTTGCGTAGGCGTTGAACCTGCGGTGCTGAGATTGTGTAGGCATCGAAAAAGTTAAAAATGTAAAACAATTGCAGGTGTATCGATTTAAACTTTTGACATTATTATAAGAAAAAGCAGCCCTAGTGAAGAAACTAATAATAAATACCAAGTGCGGGTAGTTAGGAAAACCCGTGCAACTAGAAAGAAAGAAAGAAAAAATGTTAGAATATGTTGACACCCGCCTCTTCAGTCCTCTCGAGGCCATGGATGCAAAGTCGCGTCCGAAACGTCGAGGTATTTACAAAAATACATTTTATTTACGTGATTAAGTCCCGTTTTTTTTACAATTGCAGGTGCATAGATACTTCCACGAGAGTCACGGGGCGCCGCCCTCGCTGCACACGCACTTCGACGTGGTGGGCAACTTCAAGCGTCTCCAGGACGCGTCACCCGCTAGCTTGCCGGACTCGTCTGACGAGGAGCGTTGAGCCAGCAGGCGGGGAACGCAGAGTATACGTGCCGGCACATAAGTCTAGCGATGACGAGTCACGTGGAGGGGATTTGTGCACCCACGGATACCGTATTTTATACTTCTGCGCATACAAGGTCAGATTAGATTTATGTGCCGGCACTTGTACCCGTGAGTTCGGGGGAATCAGTCAGAAAAGATGTTAAGGTAACAACATTATAATTAACAGGTGATTGGCTTAGTTTGACCAAATCAGCATTGTTTTTCAGGATTTTTCAATTGTTGACGAATGTTTCCATGTTGATCAGCTTGTGCCCCGTACATAACCAAGTCAAATAACCGGCATTGGTAAAACCAACTTAGGATGATTAATTACTACTACTAGACTAGGATAGAAAAAAGTATGCTTAGTTGGTTTGGTCACTTAGAGGATGGATGAAAGAAGATTAACTAAACAGATTTATATGGGGAGTGTGACTGGGTGCGTTAGGAGGGGAAAGTCTAGGCGGACGTTCCGTGATCAAATTGGGGACGTTTTGGAAAAAGGCCAGGTCAAGAGTACCCGAAACCGACGAGCATGTATGAAGAGATTGATGAATGTGGATGAAGCGAAAGAGGTATGTCAGGATCGTAGCAAGTGGAACAAAGTAGTCTGTGCCTACCCCTGTGGGAAAGACGCGTGACGATATGTGTGTATGTATGTAATTTAGGTTTAGGTGCGGCTTGGTAGGCTAGGTAGGTGGGTAGGCGTTAGGGCGTGGCTAAGCCGCGAACATGTTTGTTTTAATTTTGAAAGTCTTTATTTCACTTTAGAATGTCCTGGTAATCTTCTATAATATAAAAATGAATCGCGAAATGTAAGCGCATAACTCAACAACGCCTGGACCAATTTGGCCAATTCTTTTTTTAAAATGTTCGTTGAAGTTCAAAGATGTTTTTTACGGCGAGAAAAATTCGAATATTAATAAAAAATTCCCACGGGAACGGGAAAAAACGGGATTTTTCGTTTTACTGGTCGTAGAAAGCTGAAATTTGGCAAGTTGGTTCCTTGGGGAGTATAGAGAAGCTATAAGAGATAATTTCCCAAAATTCCCACGGGAACGGGAAAAAGGGGCTTTTCGTTTTACTGATTGTAGAAAGCTGAAATTTGGTATGTATTAGGTTGCTTGAAGAGTGTAGAGGAACATTAAGAGAGCATTTCCCGAAATTCTTACGCTAACGGGGAAAAACGGGATTGAAATACTCCTGGTACACGCGAGCAAAGCCATGGCAAAAGCTATTTGTCAATAAATGAGTCTACGCGGACGAAGTCGCGGGCAAAAGCTAGTGTAAAATAGTTATGTACGGGGAACAAACGCATTGATCAATGTTCAAAGTGAACCGAGTCAAGGGCGGGACTAAATTTTTGAATCAAAAATTTAAGTGTAGTCTTTGTAGGGGTATTTAATCTAATTAACCCAACCGCCTGCTGAAATATTACGGAAAAATTCTGAAAGACTTGAATTTTGCAGTCACTTTTAGCGGATAGATAAAAGGCTTGCTGACACACACCTTCACCACTTCAAGTACTGTTTTTTTCTGTTCTGTGGGCACAAGACTTAAAAATGAAAACAAAAATAGCATAAATTTAAAAATAGTTGTATTTTTAATGTAATGGTTAATTTTTGACTAGGTTAAAAATTAACGCTTGCATTTTTATAGGATAACTAGGAGTATAAATATAAAAAAGATGCATATTTTTCTTTCAAAATACGATTTAAACAAGTAACAAATTTAAGTTTCTCTATGGCGAATGAAATATTAAGTCCTTAGTATTATAATTTTTAGGAAAATATGATTATAAAGAGATAAATCGGTACATAATGTGAAGTACACGCTCTTAGGTAATAAAAATATGTTGTATTTTTTAACTAGAATAGAATCGTTTATTGCAAGTCACATGACAGTATAAAGGTGGACATCATTATCATATAGTACAGATGTGACGCCCTACAAGGGCATACTACGTTGTCTTTTGACGTATAATTTGTTATCGATTCGTAAAATTTTATGAAATGTATGTTTTATTATTTAGCTTAGACAAGAACGTTAAAAACCGCGGATTACTCGGCTCAAGCATTTCATTTAAATAAATTATTTTTATTTCACTTTATATTTATTGCATTGTGTTTAACGCAGTAAAAAAAAAGTTCTAAGAATCTAGGTTAAGGCGGTGCAAATATTGATTTGTTTTGTGCTATATTTGATCTCAAGTATTATAATAACATTTACAATGTGAATAAATCTATTTTCAATCATATTTCACTTTTTTTAATCCTTTTCCACACCTATAATAGAAATGACTTCGAGAACTATTTCTCACTGGGTTCTAATTGGGTTGTAACTGATTTTACGGTAGACTATATACTATCCCCACCGTAGAACGTTCTCACAGTAACCGCCACATGACTTTTCTTGTCAATTCAACGTATCGCCACTATGACATTTACTGTGAAAGGGTTTCAGTGTGTCGAGAATCACTTCGATAGTTCATCAGTGGAGTCTGTTTAAGATCTGTCATTGTATTATTTTTAGGGAAAAAGTGCGTTAAAATGAAACCTCCATGAATGTGGTAAATATCATTTATTACCATCAAAATACGCACCTTACATATATTTTATTTAACTAACTGGCGTAACAGAATAATGGCCTACCAAACCAGCGGATAACCAAGTATATTATGCTATGATCGCACTTAATAACGATAGAAAAATCAGTACTACAACGAGCGGGGCTTAGGAAGCTAGATATAGTCAACCGCCGGATGAAATAAAAAATATTTTTTTTTACCAATAAAATGTAAAATTTCAATATATTTTTATTTCAACCGGTCACAATACCACGTCAGTACAGTCCTTTAAAAATAAACAACTTCAATTTCGTACAAAACCACGCATTATACACGTAGAACACACCCTCGACTTTTTTTAAAAATTGGACTGTAGACTAACGTCGAGTTGACTTCAGCCAGTATGCTTTTTTGCGCTAAATAAAATGGAAGCACGCCAGCCCCGCTCTACACAGGTATGTCTTAGCTCATAACAACTTCATAAACAAATTTACTGGATACACGGATGAACAAGAAATTTCCACCACAGTTTTTTTCTCTATTTGCAATCGAAAAAAGTATAGGTAAAGCAATTGAAAATTTTAAGTATCACCTTTGATTAAGTGTTGATTTTTTTCAAGTATTATATAACAATCGATTTCTACTATTAACGTAAAATAGGATACAAGTCTGGAAATGTGTGCTCCCTAAGGACTACATTAGCTTACCTAATATTAAAACTGACTAGACGTAAAAAATGAGGCAAACACCATTTTTGCCCCCCCTTTTTACTCCAAAGTTACTTGACATTTTTTAAATTTTATTTCAAAGTTTATCATAACATTATGAAAAATATACAAACTGTGTTACTATGTTAAGTTTAATGTGAAATATTTACACCGAGATGATAAATTACATTAAACATAATCTAATTTCAATGAGAAAACTCATGTTTCTCGACTTAATTACATGAAAAATTCGCCAAACATAGGAACATAAGTATGGTTACTAATATTGACTTATTTTAAATTGCATATTGTAAGGGTTAAGTATACAGCGTCTTACAACTTGATATTTTAATAAAATCTGTCAAAATAAACAATTGCTAGATTCGATACCTACCTACACATGGAAAATGTGCCAGATGTTGTTCAAACGTGATGTGAAATACAGTTTCTGATTAGTAGCCATCCGCCGATTCATTAATTTATAAGTGATATTTCCTTAAACTAAATTGCAGTCAAAAGGGATTGTCATATTCCCAATGCAAGTAAATGCAACAAATATACAAAAGAAAATAAACTATCGAAAAAAAAACTCGTCGCGACTGATACTTATGATCATAAATAACGTTCTCGTATAAATAAGGACAAGTTTTAAAGTCCAAACACTTGACACAGTGACACGGAAAAAGCGGAATTTCATTTATTTCCAGATCAATATCGATCTCGAAAAGGTTTGGTCAAACACAAACAATCAACTAAACTAAGTCTTGATTACAAACATCATTTTTTATCATCGCATCGTCGCAATCAAACAAGTCATGCATTCATTTTGTGACGTCTGTTCAAAAAACTTTTATATTTAAGTCAGTTTGTTGATACCATGTTGATACAAACTCAACTGCCATTACTAATGACAGTGTGAACTTGTGAATAAATATTCAACAAATTTACGCTGTAACATGATAACTTCACGTACACATTGCGACATACACTCATGCAGCTTTTATAAAGTTTTTATTTCACTAAACTTTACGTGGCTTGTCCGTTGGCAGGCTTACGCGTGAACACTCGCGTTATCGCCGGTTTTTTGACTGTGGGGGCACTTATTTTAGACGGCGTAGACTTCGGCCTTAAACTGGGTATCTGCGACACTTTGATGCCTATAGCAGTTTTTTGTTTCGGAGCTGTAGACACTTGGTTTTGCTTCGGCTGACCTTCGAAGGTGGAACTTCGTATCAGCTTGGGCGTTTCTGTTTTGTCGCTCTCGATCCACACTCGTTTATCGGGTTTGGCGGTTACTTTTTTGCTTTGCTCGACTTTCTTCCAGAGGTTAGCTATCTTGCTTTCCACGTCTTTAGCAGATAACTTGGAAGACTGAACGGAGTTGACGCTAGAGGTGCTACCCTGCCGGGAGCCTCGTGAGGCCAAGGTGACCGTTTTTGCGCTGTCGTTGCTGTGCAAACTATGATTCGAAGCAGAGTTCCTCATAGTTGGTTTGTTCTTCGGCGCGGGTTTATCGCCGCTACCGCTCTTCTTCAGAGGCGGTCGCGTATATCGATTGAGTTGCGGTAATCTCGACGGAGATGTGTTATTTGCTGTCGGTTTTGGAGCCGTTTTCGCGTATCGAGATACCGCAGGTTTTTTATCCGATACCGGTAAATCTTTAGCCGGTACGGAGCTTTCTTCCTTAGTGAATGTCCCTTGCCTTTCTAGAGGTAACGGCTTGCCTGCCACTAAGGGTATGGCGATAGTTTTCTGTTGAGCTATTTTCGAAGGCGATTTGTTCAGGGTCTTTTTGGGCGACGTGTTAGCACTCGGAGGTTTGGAAGCCGTAGGGGGTTTGCTCGAGGCTTTGGCACTTGTTTGAGCTTTGGGCGCTAGGGGTTTCGCGGGAGGCTTGACGGGGGTTTTCGATATCGGGGTAGATTTCTTAGCGGGAGGAACGCTTCTCCTGTAAGGTGATACGTAAGCCGCTTTCTTTCTGCCTCTAATAGTCTTAGCCTCTTCCTTTTCGTGGGAATCATTGGAGTCTAGACTCTCGTCGCGTCTCTCTGGTTTGGTTATCTTAGGTTTAGGCCGCGGCGGTGCGTCCTCGTCGGTATCCGAATGCGCCTTCTCAGAGTTGCTGTCTCCCTCGTAGCTCGCGAAGTCGCTAGTGCTCGGATTTTGGAGTTTCTCACTCTCCAACGTTCTCCGATAAGACGCTGTCATCTCTATGTTTTTCAAATTGTTGACTACGCATATATCAACTGCCGCCGGGCTTTCTGTGACGGGTAAATAATTTCTAAAACTCTTCGTGTAGGTTCGCATTTGGGTGGAGTTTAATTCGAAGTCGTCCTCGTTGTGGCCGCTGTCAGTCTCTCTGAACACATCATCTTGTCTCTCGTCTATGATCTGCTGGTGGCTCAGTTCGTTGGAAGACAGGCTGTCGTATCCCGTAGTAGTTTCTACGTTTTCGAAGTTAGCGTCTTTAGTGACATACGTAGGGGAAGGCGGGATATCTTCGCTTAGGGTTCTTGTTCGGAATCTCTCCGCGTCTTCCATGCGTTTCTGTTTCATTGTTTTTTTAGCTGCTAGTCTTTGTTTCAAGCTCTCTATTTGTGGGTCTACAGTTTTCGTTTCTTGGATGATGCTGTGTATGTTGACGGTCTGTGTTTGGTATCTCGCTCTGTCCTCTAGCCGTCTTTGTTTCGCGCTCATTTTCCGTTTGGATTTCATTTCCGAGTTAGCTGTGACGTACTCGTCGGAGCGATCGCTCTCCGATTTGGTCCAAGTGACGAATTCTTCAGACTCCACCTGTAAGATGGTGTCGTTTTCTGACGCTGGATCGATGATGGTGTAAGTTTGATATCTGTCTTTAGCGGCGCTTCTTTTTTCTTTCGGCGTCAAGTATTTAGAGTCCCTTTGCCTCTTAGGCGTTGATTCCACACTGCTGACATCAGACGGCAAAGGCGTGCAATTTTCTGAGCCTGAAGGTATATCGGTGACGATATTTAACGTGTTAGATGCATCATCGTAGAGCTGATGGGCCGTGGTCTGCTCTAATTCTATCGTAGACTCGGCCATTTCGTCAAACAAAGATGGCGGGTTGACCTTGTCTAGATCCAGTAGGTTATAATTGTGGCACAACGGGAAATCTTGTATGGGCTGTTTGAAATCAAAAACTACGGGGGTCTTTTCTCTGTCCGCGACTTCCGACACGATGCTGCACACGGAGATCATGCTGCTCTCCAGGTCTATGTTCTCCATTTCGGATGGCGGCTTCACGTTGTCCAGGAAACTGACAGGGTTGCTGTCCAAGTGTTCCGAGCTCCCTTGATGCATGGAGCTGGTCAGGACTCGTTTGACCATCGTGGCGACGGGTAACGATTTCTTCCGGGGTTTCTGCGTCTTCTTGGACTGCGAGTCGTCCCATTGCCCCGAAGCGCTGAGGGAGAGAAGGCTGCCCAAGTTGGAAGGCGGTTTCACGTTGTCCAGGTCCAAAGATGTCAGAGACGTGACGCTGTTCTCCATGGCATAAGCGGAGCTCTTTAATTGAGCGGCTAATCTGGCCGCTTCCTTCTCTATAGCGGACGCCATGAGCGAGTCAAACTTGTGTTCGCCATCGTCGACTAACGACGTAAAGCTCGGCTCGGGGATGTTCTCCAACATGATGATGCTCTCGGTTATATGCGAGTCAGAGGTCGGATCCTCGTCCAACTTATTGGTGAGATCAGGTCGCGAGCAAGACATGACCGCGTCGCTTTTCTCCAGCAAATCTGGTAGCGCTAGAGCCGGATCTGCAATTTCGCTCCGGAGCGAGGACACCATGTGAACGGAGCCGCTTATAGTGGGGAAGGTGACGTCGTCAGGGCAAGTGTTATCGTTCCAAGTGTCGTGTTTGGAGTCGTCAGGTCTCTCCGCGTGCTTGATGTCTGTCCACTCGAGCCTGCGGCGGGTGAGCGTCGCCGCGTCGTAGTGTTTGGGCGCGTCGTCGCTCCAGGAGCCGTCGAGGACGTCCGCGTACGACTCGTTGGATCTATCGAGCTCGTCTCTGATTTCCGAGTCTATGGTGGTGTTGGCGGAGGTCTGCGCGAGGCACTCGTTGGAGCGGTGCAGCTCGCTGGCGTCGGAGGGCGTGTTAGTGGTTGCGTGCGCGGGGTCAGAGCCAGGTGTGTTGGTGTTTGCGCCGCCGGCGGGCGCGCGTGCCGGCGGCGGCGCCGCTGCGTTTTTTGAAGGCTTGGCCGCCCCCGCGCCGCGAGCGATCACCTCTTCCAAAATGGCGCGGTCTCTGGAATCCTCACCGACCATCTTGTCCAGCGCCCCTTGGCTCTTGGCGTCCTTCTTCCTCCGCGAGCGATGCTCCCGCGCTTCGAGCCTATCGTCGCTTCTGACTCTCAACTTCTCCTGTTTCTTTTGAGCCTTGGACATGCCCATGCGGACGCACCTTTCGAAGACTTCCTTATCTGTCGAGCCGAAGGAATCGTTGCTCAAAGAACTTAACGAATTACTCCTCTCCAACTGTCGTCTCGGTTCGTCGATCCTGGCGGGCAGACTGGGCGGTCCGTCGTCGTAGTACCTCGAGGTATGCGCTCGAAACCTGGACGGGATCATGCCGGCCCCCTCCCCATGGTAAGAGTAAGGGGACCTCGTCAGACTGTGACCCGTGAAGTCCTGCTCCAATTTTCTGACTCTACCACTTTTAACGTTATACACACCTGAGGCTATGTTCTTCTCGAACTCTGGATCCGGGTCTTTGATTTTCGGCCTGTGCTGGTTGATTTTGTCGCTGCGGTCCAGCGATTTGTGGTTTCTGGTGTGCTTCTGGTGTTCTGACGGTCGTTCTACGGAGTGCGCTTTGTCGAGGCTGAAGTTGGCGCGAGGGTTGACGCTGGAGAGGCCCGCCTTGACGGTCTCCTCGAAGATCTCTCTGTCGGTGGAGCCGAAGGAGTCCAGGCTCAGGGAGCTGGAGGAGTCGTGAGGGGCGGGGAGGGGCTTGGGCTGGTCGCGGGAGGGGCGTTGCAGCTTCACCGGGAGACGGCTCTCGTGCCGGCGGCCTGGCAACAACAAACATTGTATGAGTTTTTAATGATTCGCGGTTAAGTTCATTCGAAATATTATATACGGGATGTGAACCGTGTGTGTGTGTGTGTGTGTGTGTGTGTGGGGGGGGCGGTTCACATCCCGTTTATAATATTTCGAAATATTGTATGGATATCATGAAGTACTTGTCTTCATTGGGCATCAGCGCCTTTATTTCTAACAGACGCAACTGCTATGACGGTTCGGCATTTTTTTTTTAATAATACAGTTCCAACTTAACCAACTTTCCCAGTAACAATTCATTGACTTACGCGTACCATCACCATCCGGGAATGTCTAGCACTTATCACTTGTTTTAATTTAGCCGTATAATGCATATCCGTACAAATTATACTTGATTTTGCCGTATAATAAGGCTAAATAACAACAAGTAGAAGGCCACCGATATTCTCGGGTGGTGATGGTACGTTTGTCAACGAACTGTTACAAGTAAATTAAGTTAGTAGACTCCATAATTAGGCGAACTAACTTGACAGTTCATTGTACACGAATACTGCGACAGTTTTGCTAGTGCTGTTAGTATCGATATTTAATAAATTCAGTTTATAGAGCAGCAGTATTGTGTTTGATATCAAACTGATAATTTTGTTAAAAGGAATAATAACAAAAATAAATCGATTGAGATCTCAAAAAATATTGACTATCATTTTAGGTAGAACGCTGTCCGCCATTTTGTTTTGTTGACATTTCGCCAAGCAAGCCGTTTGACTCTCCGTCATCGGTCTGCTCGGAGCTATCAGTAACCGTGATCGAGAATCTATCGTACTTCTATTGTAACTCGATAAAATACACATTGAATCAGATTTATAGTGTAGTGCATAGTTTCTCCATGACATTTCGTTGAATTTTACCTAGTTTTCAACTTTAGTGACATGTTATCAAAGTCCGTGTATACAATGCAGCTGTCAGATTAAATCGTTCTATCAATAAGAACCTTATTCAAAGGTCTTTAAAGTCGAAAACCGCTTGGGATTCAACGAGCCGGCATGGAAAATCATTTTGCACTAATCTGCATGTACTAAGCTTTATCGACATAAACCGGTCACTATTTTTTTTTTCTATATCTGCTAGCATTTTGAGCTGTCAAGTCAGTTCGCTTTATATGTAGTATGCATGTATGTAAACTCTTTATTGTGCAAAATAAACAAGACAATAGTAGATTGATAAACAAGGGTAGAAATATACCCATTTCACCTGAGATATTTCTGGCCAATAGTTCGAGGTTGAAACGGGTAATTTCATCCGAGGTGAACACTCTACTTTTCATTTCGAATATGAGGAAATTAAAAGAAAGCATTATGACAAATTTCACTAACGTCGCACGGTCGCACTTAATATTTGTTACGTCGTATGTCATTCTCTTCCCGCTCTTTGTTCTATTACGCGATTTTCGCGCATTGCGCATTTCTTCTGCGCACCAATGGCGGCCGGCTAGTTTTTTTTTTAAACTTGCAGACACGGAGGTCGCTATCAATTAATTGTCGACTTAAATATTTCAAGCTAAAAAAATTACCGAACGTAATAATTTCTACTAATTCTCATTGTATACGCTTGCATAATAAGCTTATTTAAAGCGGGAATTTTATTTTAATATTATTTTGCCTTTTACAATTAAAAAATATAAAACATAGATTACATGGCTGTATACATATTCCCATTGCTATGTACCTCATTTGGATTAGCTAGAAAAAAATATGAGAGATGAAAATTCAATTGACAAACACTGAGATGCATGCACTAAGTATAGTGTGTAGTTTAGGTACCTGTAGCGGGCTCGTGCGGCGGCGGGCGCGGCGGCGCGGCGCTGCGCGTGTCTTTGGGCGGCAGCGGCGGCGGCGGACTGACCCAGAAACAATAATAATACATTACTGTCTAGGCCAGGAAGTAGCCAATTGCTGGCTGAGTATTGGTTTGAACAGACGAGCTGATAATACGAAGCCAGCAATGCTATTCTGGCCGAGGCAAGTATATTGCTTTTCTCAAAAATCGAAAAAGAAAACAACAACAAAAATGAACAAAACAATACAGTGAAAATTGTTTTGCTCTGCCGCCTTTTTCTATCAATGGCATTTGACGATAGTATTTTTCTACCCAGAACACCTAAAGCTATTTCAGACACAGATAAACACGTTGTCGTACTAGCTTTTTTTTAAAAAAGAATTAAAAGTTTTAAGTCTTGTGCCTTTATTTTATTATGGTGATTTGCATTTTTAAAAAGCTCATAACTAGACAGTAATGGAATTTGTATGCAATATTACTGGAGAGTTTAGCCCTACAGTATTTTTTTTTTAATTTTGGACTTCCTGTTCTGATATGTAGTTAACAATGACGACTTTAACGGACATTTTTGAGAAAAATGTTATTATTACACATTTTTTTAATGTACGAAACACCATGTCACGTCATTTCGCCGACACTTGACGTTTGCAACGTACGCATCACATCGACTCACCTATCGTGCACGTTCCGGCTGTGCTCGTGCGACATTTTGACCGTCTCGGTGGAAGTGCGCAGGTATGGCGGCAATGATCTCTGTTAAACAAACAATCATTATAAATCTAACTAATATTATAAATGCGAAAGTATGGATGGATGGATGTATGTATGGATGGATGGATGGATGGATGGATGTTTGTTTGTTACTCAATCACGCCAGAACGGCCCAAAAGATCTGGATGAAATTCGGCACATAGAGAAAAGTCTGGAATACCACATAGGCTACTTTTTATCCCGGAAAATTGCGTAGTTCCCGCGGGATACGAGCGATAAACGAATTCTTTGCAGATGAAGTCGCTGGCAACAGCTGCAGCAGCTAGTAAATAAATAAATGTCACAGGACAACACAAAATATCACTAGACGACATTGTATCGCGAGGTGCGATTATATATCACAAGGCAGGGGTACCAAACAGGGGTACGAAATAATCATCTGAGGCACTACAGCCGTGTGTTGGCCTTAGCCTGGTCAAGTAAATCTCTCCAGTCCAATCTGTTTATTACCCTACTAGCTGTTGCCAGCGACTTCGTGTGCAAAGAATTCTTTTATCGCTATCCCGCGAGAATTTTTCGGGATGAAAAGTAGCCTATGTGCTATTCCAGACTTTTCTCTATCTATGTGCCGAATTTCATCCAGATCCGTTGGGCCGTTCAGATTCAGATTCAGATTCAGATTCATTTATTCTGGCGTGATTGAGTAACAAACAAACAAACAAACATCCATCCATCCATCCATACTTTCGCATTTATAATATTAGTTAGACTAGCTGTTGCCAGCGACTTCGTCTGCAAAGAATTCGTTTATCGCTATCCCGCGGGAACTACGCAATTTTCCGGGATAAAAAGTAGCCTATGTGCTATTGCTGACTTTTCTCTATCTATGTGCCGAATTTCATCCAGATCCGTTGGGCCGTTCTGGCGTGATTGAGTAACAAACAAACATCCGTCCATCCATCCATCCATCCATCCATACTTTCGCATTTATAATATTAGTTAGATGCGCCTTCCTCAAATTTACATACATACATAAATAATATCTTTATCCGTTGGGTAGACAGAGCCCAAGGTAACAAGACCTTAAGAGCACGTTTAGCAAGATTGTGGGCGTATAGGTGGAAAGGGGAATCAAAATAGTGATTAGTGAGAACATTGTTGCGCCGATCTTGCAAAGTCACCTTTGACAGCTTTACCTCTGGACCTTAGTCAACAGTGGCCATTCCAAAAATCTCATTGACCCCATGTTAAAGTTAAGCAAATCTCGTACTTTACAAGGTGACAGAAGAACATGACTTTGTTTTTTTTTTATACAAAGTTTAGAAATGCTTTGAAACAACATCAGGTGACCCACTATACTTCATTTAATTTAGAATGAGAAACCACAGTAACATTATATTGCGGCTGGTCAACTATTTCTTACCTAGCAAACAGTACAGTGCAATAGTTTGGCAGCCGCAAAATAAAATTGTTTTAATGCCACTTTATTTGCGTGGCGTCAATTGCTACTCTAGTAGAAATCGTAAAGAGATTACCAGTTCACTAGCCGCAATATAATGTTGTTGTAGTTTCTCATCCTAAATTAAATGAAGTATAGTTCGTTTGTCTGGCCTCTCTGACATAAAAAAAAACGTTCAACAAGCAAACTCACACAAAACTCATCCCGGTCAGCATAAGGGTTGACTGATGAGACGTCCGACGGCGGACCTTTGTGTTTCACCACCTAAAAATGAAAAAAAAAAAAAAAATGCATTTGAATGATGAAACTGAATGGTTAGTGGCTACGACATATTGTGTGGGAGTGGGTTGTGTGCGTGTGTACCTGTGTTGGATGGGTTTGTAGGTGGGGTAGCGTGTGTGTGTGATGTCAGGGGTGGGGTAGTGTGTGGGATGGTATGTGAGTGTGGGGTTGTGACCACACAACCCCACACTCACATACCATCCCACTTACGTACCAACGTAAGTTTTATGTTGGTGGGTGTGTTGGGTGAAGTGTGGGTGTTTCGTGAGGGTCATTAGGTGACTAGGGTGGGTGATAATGCTCAGCGGCATATTTAGCGGAACACAAAAAAAAAGTTAGCAAAACGCATACTTAATGCTTGACCAGAAAAAAAAAATGTTACCTACACTTTTTTGTATTCCGCTAAATATGCCGATGAGTGTATGTATGCATCACTTCATATTTACACAACAAAACACAATAATTATACAGGTAATAAAATAAGATAAACAGATACAGAGGCGAACTTATCCGCTATTCCCTAATCTCTCTTCTTTTCTTCTTGAGTGGTGTATGTGGTTACCACCATAAGGTGGTGTATGTGTGTGTCTGTGGTGTGTGTGTCTGTCTGTGTGGTGTGTGTGTCTGTGTGGTGTGTGTGTCTGTCTGTGTGGTGGTGTGTGTGTCTGTCTGTGTGGTGGTGTCTGTCTGTGTGGTGTGTGTGTGTGAGACTGTCTGTGTGGTGTGTCTGACTGTGTGGTGTGTGTGTCTGTATGTGTGGTGTGTGTGTGTCTGTCTGTGTGGTGTGTGTGTGTCTGTTTGGTGTGTGTGTCTGTGTGGTGTGTGCGTCTGTCCGTTTGGTGTGTGTCTGAATGGTGTGTGTGTCTGCGTGGCGTGTGTCTGTGCGTCCCCCCTCCGCGCGGCCGTACCGTGTCGATGCCGCGCTGTATGCAGTGCTGCAGCAGCGCGTGATCGCTGAGGCTGCTGTCGCTGCGCGGGGGCGAGCCGAGCGAAAGCGCCGACAGGTTGGAGTTGCTGCCCGCCTTGGACAGGATGGCGGGCGTGTCCTCCGTGAAGTACACCTGGCACGTGTCGCCCGGCGTCTGGTTTCCTGCAAACCATTACACATAGTACGTTACAATAAAGAATGTGTGAGATCGCAGACTTTGTGGCACGAGCCAAAGGCGATAACGTGGAAATACCATTTCAAAAGAGATTTCTCAAAAGAAAATCGGACAAAATTTATCTCTTGTCTGAATTCTCTATCTTTCAATGAAATATTAACTGAAGACAACAGTGAACTGGCTTTCAATAAATTTCACGAGCTTTTTCATCTGTTTTATGTCTTATGTTTCCCCGTAGTCAGAATCAAAATAAAAAACGGACCTATAACCGGCAAGTGGTTAACTAAGGGGTTGCGTAACTGCTGTTACACGAAGAGGCAATTGTATTTGGGAAACCGTAGAACGAAATGCCCGATAAAGAGAGCATTATACTTAAAGTATTCACAAATTCTTAAAAGATGCCTACTATTCTCTCAAAAAAAAATGAACTCTCAGTATTTAAGTAAAGCAAGTAATAAATGTAAAGCATCATGGGACATCATAAACAAATATACAAAATGTAAGGATTATGACGAAAGTATTCAACATATAGTTTATAATAATGTAACTTATGAAGATCCTCTGCGAATATCCAATGTATTTAATGATTTTTTTATAGATAACGTTGAGGATAAATGCTCTGCGGATTTAGATTTGTCAGGAATCGACAACATAATACCACAATTTTACAAAAGCATGTTTCTTTCACCTATTTATTGTAATGAACTGATTAAGATAGTCAATTCTTTAAAAAACACCAAGGCTGCTGGCTGGGATGAATTAATCACAGAAATAATTAAAATGAGCATAAATTCCATAGCTGAACCATTGTGTCATATTATCAACCTGTCATTGGAACAGGGCAATTTTCCATCAAAACTTAAAAAGTCTATAGTGAAACCACTTCACAAAAAAGATGACAAACAAATATTGGACAATCACAGACCTGTAACGTTGATACCTGTATTTTCGAATTTTTTTGAAAAGGTAGTCTATATTAGAATAAGTAAATTTGTTGAGAGTAATGATTTATTAAGTAGTGAACAAAATGGATTTCGGAAAAACAGGAATACAACAATGACAGTTTTTCAACTAATGAAAACTGTAACAGACTGTTTGAACGAGAAAGTGCCGGTCTCTGTCCTATTCATGGACATGAGCAAAGCCTTCGATTTTGTTTGCCATGAAAGATTACTTCAAAAGATTTATAGGTATGGGATTCGGGGTCCTGCATTTGAGTGGATTCGTTCATATTTGTCTGGTAGAGAGCAATGTGTGGAGTGTGGAGGTGTCAATGTACTGTCCGGATAAGAGAACCACCATAAAATACAGATCTTCTTTTAGAGCAAACAGATATGGCGTGCCTCAGGGAAGTATTTTAGGACCTTTATTGTTCCTTCTATATATTAATGACCTTCCCAATGCGACTGCCCAATGATGCTTTTTATTTGCAGATGACACCACAATTGTAATTAAATGTAATAATCTATCATCTTATGAGTCCGATATCAATACAGCGCTAAATAAAACAATAAAATGGTTAGAGTTAAATAATCTCAATGTTAACTTATCTAAGACTAAATTAATGCATTTCCACACGCGTCAAAGTAAACCATTGTCCCTGAATGTTTGCTCTGATGGAGTTAAAATTGACCAGGTCAGCAGTATAAAATTCCTGGGTGTCACACTTGATAGTTTTTGTGAATGGAAAGACCATGTGGCACAGTACATATAAGCACAAGCAGTAGGGAATCTACGAACAAATCGGTCGAAACGAACGCACACATAGACACGCGCTTTTACACGGCCCCTAAGCGGATCTCGCGGTGCCGTCAGTCGCGCGTGGTGCATTGAGACGAGCGGCCGTGTTCGTTTTAAACATGCCAAGAGCGTATTGCGCAGTGTACGGCTGCTTGAACTCGGCTTCTTCAAAACCGGAATTTCGTTTTTTAAACTCCCTGCTGATTTTGAAAGGTAAGAATGATACTATATTATTATGAAATAAAATGTCTATATTATTTTTATAACGAGAAATTGTTAAACCTTCTTGTTTATATTTTCTAATAGTAAACACCCTGGCTACTTTTGATACTACTGATTTATATTTTGAATACGTTTTATTGTGTTCCTAATATGTCATTCCTTGTCCTGTCTTTGTACTCTCTCTTGCTACCGTTAAATAATAAACTTTATTTTTGTCCCTGCTCATCATTCTCTGCATATTTTCCTTCAAGAGAAATGTCAGATGTCACTTCTCCGACAAATGCTTTTTCTGTTAAATAAAACGTTTGGCTGTTTAGATGATGAGTAAGTAGTTGCCGTATATTATAAGACCGTGTTTTTGGTGAAAAAATTTTTCACGGACTTTCATTGTTATCATCTTGGTCTATAGTGTATGTACTAATATATTATAGAAAACTACACTTGAAGGATAACTTGTCAAATACCTATAGGTAGGGCAAACCTTGGTTAAAAAAAACTATTCAATTTAACAAAAATTAAATCGACAACCCTAACGCTTTATTGGAGCGTAGGTACTTATTTCGGCGAGTTTGTCCTCCAGAGCTAACCGTTTTGTGTTTGCTTTGAGGAGAATAACCCAAGTGGTATCCAGGGAAGCATCTCTTACTGCTTATTATGGATACATACATTCCATCCTGAGGTACGGTATAACACTGTGGGGTAGGTGTACAAACATAGACTCTGTTTTTTTGATCCAGAAAAAATGTATCAGAGCAATATTTGAACTAAGGCAAACCGTTTCATGCAGACCGTTTTTTAAAGAATACAACATTTTAACACTACCGAGTCTGTATATTTTGGATGCAAGTTTATTTGTTTATAGGAATGAGCATATGTTTAACCATGTCAAAGTAATGTATAAGAACCCTACACGCTCGCAGTATCGCAATAAATTGTTTATTCCTAAATCAAAATTATCACTAGTTTCTAAGAATAGTTATATTATGTGCATAAAAATATTTAACAATTTGCCTGACACAATAAAATACCTAGCCTTTGCAAAATTTAAACGGACTTTAAAAACGTGGCTGGCCGAAAAATGCTTTTATAGTGTACAGGATTTTTTAACTTATAAGTAGACGATTTCTTAATTTCACATGCCATGTAAGGTAGATTTTAGTGATACGAACATTATATTTAAGACCTTCTTGTACCTGAAATTATGTGAAATAAATTATTTGATTTGATTTGATTTGATTTGAGGGCGATTAACAAGCGACTCGGGGTCTGTATCATCGCCGAGAAGTGTATACAATTTTACGTCTTAACGGGACACAAAGTGGAAATGTAGCGGCTGATAAATTGCTTCTTACGGCCCAGGGCGACGTAAAAGCAATTTATAAATACGCTTTTTTGCTGTCTGTAACTTTTGCTGACCGTACGGACCAAGTGTTAGACACAGTCCGTTTTACAAAATAGCTAATTAGATTATCATTATTCTACCTACATCTCATTCAACAGCTCTTACCTCTAAGTGGTTCGCTGACAGTCCTCGCGGGGAGGGCTTGCGGCGCGTGAGAACTCTCCTCCAGATCATTCTTCGAGCTCTCTTCTGACAACTTAGTGTCCAGTTGCGAAGGCTGCCAACAAAATTCCACGATAAGTAATCTACCTAATATTATAAATGCGAAAATATGAATGGATGGATGTTTGTTTGTTACTCAATCACGCCAGAACGGGCCAACGAATCTGGATGACATTCGGCACATAGATAGAGAAGTCTGGAATAGCACATAGGCTACTTTTTATCCCGGAAAATTCCCGCGGGATAGCGATAAATGAATTCTTTGCAGACGAAGTTGCAAGCAACAGCTAGTTTCAAAATTATAATCTACTGACTAACACTGACTGCATGAATGAAGGTTCAACGGGAATGAGGCACTATATCGCGGAGTAGCAAAGAAAAATATTTTTTTTTTAGTTACCCAAACGGATAACTCACGTATAAAAGTCGAGTGATCCTCGACGTGTTTCGAACTAGTTCGTAGTCCTTCTTTCACAGATAAGGACAAACGATTGCTAAGTTAGCGGAAGCCTAAAGAGCGTTTAATAAATAAGGGGGGGGGGGGGGAATAAGGGGGTAAGTATGTATGTACCTGTTGCTTCTCTTCCCACACAGATCGTAAAAGCCCATCGAAATGGGTGAAAATCTTAGGAATCATGTTATAGGCGATGCGGCTAGCAACCCAACACTATTTTGAATCTACTTTCCACCTACAGGGAGCTTTTTAGCGAGTGCTCCAAAGAGAATATAATCACTACGTTTTAGAGTGCTCCACGAGTTTCATTTTTACTTTTTATGTCAGATTTAGTAAGCAATGTGAATGAGTGATACCTTAAAAGAGAGAACAATAAATAGGCATGTTTTTAAAAATATTTGAACATTTCCAGGTTTTTTTATTTAGGGCACAGAAAAATGACTGTGTTCCAAAATAAGACATTTTTAGTAATTTCGAATGCCTCCATCTTGTTTCTGTGGCAAGACAGACACTTCAAAGTTATTTCATTTGGTCCAATACATATTAAACTATCCGAAATAAAAGATTTTGTTTACAAATTCGTTAATTTGTAAACAAATTTAATGGACGTTCCCATTGGTGCAATATTGACACGTTTCTATCAAATTCTGGGTATTTTCATTAATTTTTTAATTTTTTTTAATTTAAAAAAATTATATCTCGGCTAAGACATGTATGGCTCAAAATGTTCAAAAATACCTCGGCTATCACCCTCTTAAAACTTTGCACCTAGCTACCAAACATCCTGTATACGCCCGCAGTGTCTCGCTAAAGTGGCCTGTAGAGCTTGTTAGCTCGCTGCCTACCCCGTAAGGGACAGGGCGTGATGTGTGTGTGTACCTTGAGGTCCTCGTCGATGGTGAGGCTGCTGAGGCCGCTGAGGCCGGGCGGGCTGCCGTGCGCCGGCGTGTCCTCCACCATGAACCGCGCCGGACGCTCCGAGAACACCGACGCCGAGCCGCTACACTCCACGTCACACACTGACAACATTTTTTTTTTAATTGATTAGGAAGGCAATCGAGCAAGTGGGTCACCTGATGGTAAGCGATCACCACTGCCCATAGACACCCGCAACCCCGGAGGGATTGCAGATGCGTTGCCAACCTAGAGGGCTAAGATGAAATGCCTCTTGTGCCCGTAATTTCCCCGGCTGTCTTACTCTCCACACCGGAACACAGCAGTGCTTATTAAACAACATATCACTATCATTACAGGAAACACAGTTAAAAAGGGTTACATACACGGTAATCAGGGCCCGGTAGTTAAGAGAGCGTGGCTCCTTGCAAGGGCGTCGATTATTTACACTGCACTGAATCACAGTACATATAAGCACAAGCAGTAGGGAATCTACGAACAAATCGATCGAAACGAACGCACACATAGACACGCGCTTTTACTCGGCCCCTAAGCGGATCTCGCGGTGCCGTCAGTCGCGCGTGGCGCATTGAGACGAGCGGCCGTGTTTGTTTTAAACATGCCAAGAGCGTATTGCGCAGTGTACGGCTGCTTGAACTCGGCTTCTTCAAAACCGGAGCTTTCGTTTTTTAAACTCCCTGCTGATGTTGAAAGGTAAGAATGATACTATATTATTATGAAATAAAATGTATTATATTATTTTTATAAAGAGAAATGTCAGATGACACTTCTCCGACAAATGCTTTTTATGTTAAATAAAACGTTTGGCTGTTTAGATGATAAGTAAGTAGTTGCCGTATATTATAGACAGTGTTTTTGGTGAAAAAAAATTCTACGCACTTTCATTGTTATCATTTTGAATCTATAGTTTATGTACTAATATATTATAGAAAACTACACTTGAAGGATAACTTGTCAAATACCTATAGGTAGGGCAAACCTTGGTTAAAAAAACTATTCAATTTAACAAAAATTAAATCGACAACCCTAACGCTTTATTGGAGCGTAGGTACTTATTTCAAAATGTAGGCCTATCTTCCCTACTGCTTTAGCTTATATATATACTGTGACTGAATACAGGCTCTCTCTGCCTCACTCGTCGCGGCTCCCTAACTGCCCTAAGTATTATTACACTACTCGATCGTAAGCGGTCAGGGAGTAAAGCTGCCGGGCCCGTCCGATCGCCCCAGTTAGGGACCCTTACTCTCAATTCTTATTACACCACCCTTAGTTAGGTTTAGGGTCCCTAAAAATTGCATAGTGTAATAGACCTTTAAGTAATTAAAAAATAACATTTTAATACAAGCTTCTTTGTTGACTGTTCCTACTTTTGTTGTTAGCTGTACTTGCGTTGTATCCATTCTACACTATGTACAGTCGCCATCAGATATATCGTAGCGGGCGAGGTCCTCAAATACTTAGGAGCAGCCTTAAATTTCAATAAATTCATTACAACTGTAAGGTTAATAACATCAGAACACGCAATTAGTCATAAATATAATAGCAGCGACTTTTCAATAAAATCGGGACGTCACAGATCGTCAAAGATATCGATGCAGACAGGCTGACCATAAAGATCGGAACATTTTTGTAAGATATACATTAACTTTGTGACAAACAGTTTAAATTACAGTGTTTATTATAAAACTAGTTTTATAAAATAGAACTACATGTTTTGACTTAAAACAGCAGAAGAAGAAAAAAAATATTCTTAAAAAAAGTATAAAGGCAATTTAGTGGCCAGTAACAATTTACACTTTATACAACAAAAAGGTTTTATGTTAATAACAGTGAATTATGCATGCAGACGCGTACACTATATAGGTGACATATCTTTCATTTTGGCATGACTGACGTTTGAGCCTTATTTGTATTTTGTTTGGAATTCGAATCTATTATTATATACGTAAGGTTTATTTTCCACACATGTTCCGATATTTATGATCAGCCTGACTGCATCGATACCTTTGACGATATGTGCTTCCTCATATTTTTAGCTCATTGAACGTCCCGAATTTATTGAAAAGTCGCTGCTCTTATATTTATGACGGATTGCGTGTTTCGATGTTATTAACCATATCTAGTGTAACGAATTTATTGAAATTTAATGCTGCTCCAAAATATTTGAGGACCTCGCCCGCTACGATATATCTGATGGCGACTGTACGAGTATACCTAATTTCAAGGCGATCGGACCAACAGTCGAAGAGTTCCTTCCTGCGGAGACAGTCCTGACCGTGCCTGGGTATTTCACTATAATATAGCCCATTTTATTCCGAATTCGCTAATAAATTATTGCGTAGTTCGGCGTGCCTCATGGCATAGGCCTCCTCCATTTATTGGACGGTTTGAGCTATAGTTCCCACGCGGGCCCAGTGCGGATTGGGAACTTCACACACACCATTGAATTGCTTCGCAGATGCGTGCTGGTTTCCGATAACGATGTTTTGCCTTCACCGAAAAGTTTATGGCAAATGTCAAATTCGGAAAAACTCAGATGGTTACCTGGCGGCGGCGAGGCAGGGCGGCTGGCCCGCGGGCTGGCCGGCGCCCCCGGCGAGTCCGGGATCTCGCTTGGGGATATACAGCCAGATGTCAGCCGACTGTGAAAGATAACACCATGTGACACTGAATCCAAAAGCTTATTGGTTACTTGACATGAAATGCATATTTCATTATGTTTTCATCGATATCGGAGATATCTCCGATTAATTTATTTGACGGTGGAGGCGTTTTATACCTCCACTGAACTTAAATTATTATTATTATTATTTTTTATCTTCTCTTTTTTTATCACATTATTTTGTTTCGCTTTGACCAGTAGAGGACTATACATTTCTACTATAGACTAATACAATTTAAGGTACGAACCTTATACATAAATACCCCTTTTATAAATGTATTAATTGTATTATGTAAGTTCGAGGATCGTGCTCAGTGGCGTGCCATGGAAGAGGCCTATGTCCAGCAGTGGACGAACATTTTTATTTATTTATTTGCATAGGCTGATGATGATGTAAGTTAAATAGAATTCAAGTACTGTGTAAACCTATTTTATTCTGAAAATAGGGCCCTGCCGGCGGGGTCACTGACCTGACCGAGGAGAGCACGGAGCCCTGGTGGTCTGGCTGGTCGTCGGCCTCGGGCAGCGAGCCCAGCGACGACGAGCGCGAGAACATCAGCGGCGTGTCCTCCACGAAGCCCGGGGACGACGGCTGCGAGCTCGCCAGCGGCGCGGTCGCGAACGTCACCGCCTTCGACCCTGGAACGTGCAAACAACAACAAACTTAGCCAACTGGGTTGGTTCACAGAACGTACGTTCGACTACGCACTCCCCGCCCGCACCGCTCTCGGTCCCCTTTGTCGTCCTACCCTGCGCGCCTGTACCGCGCGGGCGAGGACTCAGTTAAGCGGTCGGTCTATAGAGGCCATGTTTTGTAACGCGCGGCCGCTCGCAATCACACTCAACCTTTTTTCTACCCTCACCTTAGTCCCATTTGAAAATTGGTGAATGTCATTATGGTTTTCAGTTCGTTCTTAGCTATGAACACAAAATATTTACCTTGCTACTCCACTACTTACGTGCAAGATAACCAAGCCTGTGCGAAATATATACGTTTTGCATGCAAGCCCTCCCACCACTACTGCCACACAAAACTCACACAAATCCCACAAACTTAATTAATCGTATCACCACACAAACACTGACGCGTTTCGTTCTTAGCTCTTAAATAAGATATGAAAAAAATAAAAAACCGGAAACGTTCACTCCTGGGGCCCTTCCATGGCGTCTTAATTGTTAACTCAGTTCAAGTTTTAGCTGTCACTTTTAGTATGAATCTGAGCGAGCAAACCTAAACTGAATCGCATTAAGACGTCATGGTAGGGCCCCTGGACATATAAAATGCCATAAAGATCCCATAGTAAATTGTATAAAAGTTTCTCTAATGATTTAGTTATTTTATAGTCTCAATCTAGACAGTTTAAGACAAAACTCACCTTCTTTATCCTTGGAAGAGCTGACACTTTGGTCCTGAACGTTAGGCTCCACGTTGATGGTAGCCATCGCATTCTTCTTCGCCAAGCTGTCTTCTTCTGTCGGCTCGCCAAGACTGCTTAACGAAGACACCCTAGAAAAGTACCCCGGAGTCCCTTCATCGCAGTAGTTCACAGGCTTTTCGGGGCTGATCATTCCCGAACTGAATTTGGTATCGAAAACGCTCCGTTTCTCCGGTACCGGCTCGGGATTCTGCGGAGTAATTCCTCTATCATTGTCATGGCGCGGAGGGTCTTCTATGGAGCACGTGTCTTTTTCGTCGGAGTGCGTCATGACTTCAGGGTGTTCTTTGACGCTGGGCGTCGTTTTGGGTTTCCCGTCTTTGCCTATGATTCGTAAGTCGGACATGGATGTGGCGGTCGAGAAGATGATGGGCGTCTCGTATGGGGTGCCTTCGGTGGCGAAGTGTTTGAGCGTGTCCTCGTGGATGGAAGGTCCGGGCGGGTCGGAGACGTCTGAACCGTTCTCCGACTGATGCTCCGCGTAGCGTAGGGAGTAATCCGTCGGCTGGTCCAGATCGGTCTCTTGGTAATCCCCGAACGTGCTCGGACTGTCTTTTTTATACTTCTTCGTAGCCTCCTTAGGTTTCTCTTCTACCAGAGACGGTTCCGGTTCGTTCGTTTTGGTTTCCGAATACTTTCTACTGAAATTTATGGGCTGGTCGCAGGAATCCTGGTCGACGTCATAACCAGATTCCGTGTAGTTGGTCCTCATATCAGTAGTTCTTGGTGGGGGTATCGGGGGTTGCGTGGGGTACCGGAGGTAACCGTCCTTGGCTAGAGGCTTCGAGGACATTTTAAACGCCTCACCGCCTGTCTCACTCTTCATCAGTCCTTTGTTTCTAGGCGTCGGCACGGGTACCTTGCCAGTGCGCATGACTCTTTCGAAAACTGTGTCCGAGTGCGTGCTAGTTACAGAGTCCTTGCTGTCGGAACGGTTCACGTTGTTCGAGCTTCCAGTCGTAGAACGCGTGACCAAAGCGCCTTTCAGTAGAGTGTTACTGCAGCTCAAATAGCTGGCCAAATGCGCGCTGTGACTAAGCGATATTTGTGACGTCAGAGTACCCATCAAGGGTGAACTGGACGTCATCCTATGCCTTTCCAAGTTCATTGCGATCTGGCGCTCAGTGGCCGTGAAGAGATTCTTCTCTTCCCTGTTGCTCGTGGTTGGGGATGTCGCCGGTTCAATGTTGTCGCACGTTTCAGCTAAGTTCTGATCCAGCTCTTGTTCTAGAGCCTTCTGTTTTCTAGCTCCTAGTGTTGGTAAAGCTGGTAAGTTCATTGTCCTGGCGGTCGTGTCCAGTGAGATTATGTGTGTCTTTCCAGGTTTAGAGTTTAGTAGGTTTTTGAGGGCGGCGCCGGAGCCCATAGCGATCATCTTGTGCTTGGAATGGATGAGGCTTCGGAGCATCGGTACGGCGCCATGGTCCCATAAGAATTGTTGGTCCTGTGGGCACCTCGCGGAGAGATTCCACAGCGTGCCGCAAGAGTTGCTGACGACGGTTAAACTCGGCGATTTGAGGTGCTGCAGTAAGACACTCAAACAGTTTCTCTCCCGGAGAATCTGCCTGTAATCTTCGCGGACGGCGATATGGCTCGACACGTTCCTCATGATGCCGCCAGCGTTTTCTACTATCGCTAGCGTTTTCGTTGGCGAATCGTAGCTAAGCATGTCGACTAGGAACCCCAAGGCTCCGTCGACAGAGCATAGAGCTACCTTGTTCATAGAGCAATGCGCTGTCAAGTTCCAAAGGGCTGAAAGCACAGATTTGAGGGTCGCCTCCTTCTGGCAGGTCATCGCCGCTTTCGTAAGGCCTTTGACAGCCCCGACTTCTCTCAGAACCTCCTTGCTGCTCGAGTCTGCTCGCCAAGATAAGTTTCTTAATACTGCCGCTGTTACCTGGAAAACAACAAAGAAAACAAATAAGTTCAATCTTTAAAACATCGATTAGGCAATAAGAAGTACGCCATTTAGCTAACTAAACATACCTGTCTCATATCATCGTTGGGCGACTCCAATTGTTCAACCAGCGCGAGCATGAAATCTTTAAACGAGCACAACAGTGACTTGTTGTTGCCGTCACCAAACGTCAGATTCGTCAGCGTCATTCCCGCGTACTTCCTCATGGTGAGACAGGTGTTGTCATCAGTTCTGCTGCCGTGCGCGGCTTGGTCCCCACTCACCAAGGCTGCAAGAGCTTGAAGCCCGCCTAGTTGGCACACCACATGCCTGTGTTCTTCGTCGAAGGAAAGCTTCATAAGCGCCGCGACGCTTTGGCTCGGATGCTTGGTACCATCATCCTCGATAACTTCTTTCCCTTCCTTCCTGTTTTCCACTATGTCTTCCAATATGTAACAGTACTCTCGCACTTGTTCTAATAGTCTCCACACTCTCGCTTCCCGCCTGCCGGATTTGTCGTCGGTCTGCGTGTGGATGATGTTTCGCAGCGCTTTTGCGGCTCGATCTCGTGTCTCTCTAGGCACTTTCGAATGGATCAGCTGCACCAATAACGGTATACAACCGGCTTGTCTCATGGCGATGCAGCTTTCCACCGATCTGCTCATTTCTAATAGAGGTCCGCTGAGATCGGCGTTGTTTTCTGGAGATAGGCTTAGGAGGGATATTAGAGAGCAGACGCATTCCATTTTGTTTTCTAAGTTAGAGGATGGACGGTGGCCTTCTGCGGATCCGTTGCTGGAAAAACTCCTGACGCTGGCCGAGTCGTGGCCGGTCCAAGCGTCGCGCTCCCCCGGCCACGTCCCCCTGTACAACTGTGAAGCCCGCTTGTCGCGTTCGCTAGACCGTGCCGCATTTTCTAAACCGTAATGAAGGGTGCTTCTATAACTCGTTCTGTGCGGCCGGTCATCTTGAGGTAAATAAGTGGGTGTCTTTACAGGTTTCTTGGGAAGGGCGCCGGCTTTCTTTTGTGCCTGATTCTCGTCATCGCCTTCGTCATCTAGGAAATTAGGATTTGTGATGTCGCTGCGCTCGTCGAATTCATCAGGTGACGGGGAATGATCGAGAAAATGTGGTTTGGGGATGCGGCATTCGATGTTTGATTTGGACGGGTGTGGGTAGTCGTCGTCGAGAAAATGTGGGCGGCGCAGAGGGTCGGGTTCCAAGGTCCCCAGTGCTAGTGTGAGGTCCCTGGAGCGCGCCTTGTCTGTTTTAGGGGGTGAAGGTTTGGTGTCTGCTGGGTTCATGGGGCGGCGCGCGTCCGGGGAGAGGGGGGAGGGGTCTTGGGACCCGCGGGGGGGCTCGCTCGACGTCGAAGGGGTGCAGTCATCGCTGGCGGAAGGTCCGGAGTCAGTTAACGGCGAATTAGAAGAGTCCATGCTGCTCCAAGGATCTACCATAACTTCGTTCTCCAACTGTAACAAGCCGAAATGCAACTGTTAAAACGAGATCCATATAAGGTGAAATGGGTGAAGGTGGCAGTGTAGTGTCGCGAGGTAATCGGCTTGAGAGTGATTACGGTCAAAATATGAAAAGTTAACCGGTCAAGGCCAGTCTTACGAGCAATCCCGTGTAGTATAAGGTCGGTGGTATTTTTATCGACACATTACACGCTATAAATGTTAACAAGGAAATACCTTCCTTCCAGCCATCTGTAAAAGTAAACTTACCAATAAAAATTTACAGGATTCATAATCGATACTAAAATTTGTTTCGGTCACCACTCCTAACGGTACTGTGATACGCGTATCAAATTTAAAACCACAAAACTGTTATTGATCCAAATTTTTAATATAACAGAAGGGAGGCCATGCCGTTTCCTGTTCTGGGCGCGCTAATAAGTCTTTGCATTCATTATGAGTGCCCGCATGGACACCACGTTAACAATTTTAACACATTGGGTACTGTGACTCACTGTGTACTTACGTCATTAGTCAAACAAATGAGTTCCCATTGGAGAAGGACAATAAAATAAACGAGATACTAGATGCGTGGCATGACAATGATGAACTTAAAAGGTTACACGCGCCTATAAAAGCGTCAGTTAGGGAAACAAAACAAAGTTTAGAGACCATTGCAATTGTACAATCTAGAATGGTGTTGTAGAGTTTACGTTTTTGTCGTTTACGCATGCCGTGACATGGCCATATATTAACGCTGATCTAATCGGGAATGGCGTATTTAGGTCAGTACTTCATTAACCATAACTAAATTGCCCGCGTATGCGTAGCGTCAACACATCACCCCGCTTCGCAGCTTTTTAACTATCAAAATTAGTATTATTGAAGTTTAAAGATCTAAAGATGGAAGATAGAAATGGAAGCTTATTCTTCCGTAAAAGGAAAGCATTAATGACCTATCATATTCAATTAATGAGTTTCTAGACTTCCATCTCGTAAAAATATATATCTCCCAGTTTCCCACCGCGACTAGCTAGCTACGCCTTAGGCTATCCCTAATTGATCCTAAAGGTCAACAAATACTTGTATAATCTCAAACAATGGGCCGTGAATGATTCGTTCCGGCGCCGGAGACGGTACAGTGGACAATGGCCGTTCCGGCAGCACAATGGGTGGCGCCGGCACTTTGAGCGATCGGTGCCACGCGGCCATTTCCGATTAGCATCGACTTTTCTTCGGGATTGGAGGTCGATGCGCTTTTGTTTTAGAGTGGACACAATATTAAGGAAAATGTACCTACTCATTTCACTCTTACATCGAGGTGATTTGCTAGATTAGTTGTAAACTGGAAGACTGCGGCGGATTCATCACTAGACATATAAATCACTTGCACAGTCTAGCTGTGATGCGTGTAGTAGAGGTAAAGTACGATATTTCCAATTACTTAATTAAAAAATGGTGTTACTGAGTTCAAACTATGTAATTACATACAAGAGACCCCTTAAACGGGTGGAAAATAAGGGAAAGTAACTCCAAAATTAACCATAGATCTTATTCGCAGTAAGCAGTAGCTTTCGATAAAAAATAAGAAACATTTATCCGTATGTAAATTCATTAAATTTCTTGCAAAAAGATTACGAATAAAACATTTCCAGCTTCATTAATTAAACATCACAATCGCAACCAAACCTTGGTCATCTGCAAAACGTGGCACTTATACCTTACCGGTATGAAAAATTGACAAGTGTCCCTGACAACACCAAAACTTACCAGATCACTGTCATTGACATCATCCATCGGATTCCCGTTCTCCATGTCCACGCCGGAATCATTGGGATCCCCGCGCCTCCTCAGCTGGAAGCTGCTGGAGTTGAAGTTTATCCGAAGGTCAGTCGTGAAGTCATCAAACAGTTTGAACTGGTTCGCGTTGAACTCCGTATCGTTGTCATTGTCCAGGACGTCATCGGTTATCGTAGTCATGCGATTGGTGTAAGACACTTTGTAATAGTCGCGATTCATTTTGACGGTATGCTTAGTTCATTTCTTTTCTATTGGAATATGATTGATAAGTTTTGGAGTTAAGTTTTTGTCACGAACATTGAGTTTGGCTTTCGTTGTGTTGGGTACCGTCGTTACCTTTGTTTGTTTGTTATATACGTTATATACACTAACGAATTGTTACTCAACAACAATACCACAGACAATATGAATTAAAAATGATCCAACTTTTATGTTGTTAAGAGCTGCTCTAACTCAAATAATCCGGAGAAAAAGAACGCCTATACAAATGAAAACCACTAATTCAAAGATATCCTGACAATAAGAGATGTTATTAATAATTCCACCAATATCACAGTCAGGCACACAGCAAGTTGACCATCAAAGTAGCTCTGAGAATATAATTTAATCTGGAGAATAGTATTAACTAATAAACGTCGCCATAAATTCGGAAACCACGATAACGGGTGTGTAAGACATCGGTTTCACGGTTCAGCCGCTTCGGAATCAGGTCAGCAGACCGCAGCTAGATATTTTAGCCATACCTCATGTACGGTCGACCAAAAAGTGGTCGTTCGCTTTTCTTCTAACTTCTTATCAAACGAATATGTCGCTGAAGTCGAAGTTGATAGCCACGACATTATAATTTTATGACGTGCATTATAATTGTATATTCAGCCTTAGGATGACAGACGACATATTTGGCAGATGGTACATAGACTATGGAAATTCAAACCTGGTGCAGAGGCATAACTTTGCTATCATAACGAAGTACTTAAATGAGAAGAAACTAACCGAACTAAGATTAACGTATAATAAAAATTATATATATCTAATCTCTTTCTTTCAAATACTTTGCAACAACAGAAGAATCATTATCAAGCCAAGAAAGAATTTTTATTTAACATAAGCAGGTTCAACGAAGGTTCATGGACGACCAATGGACGACTGATTAATTCAATAAGTATATCAAACAAAAGCAACACGGTAAGATTAGTTTCTTACGTGTACTGAACAAGAACATATATTTTAAGATTATCAAGAATTCGGAGGCGCTTAATTTTCAACTTAGCAAAGAGAAAAAAGTCAACTTGGCGTACTACTGAAATCAAGTGACTCATCTTAGCTGAATTTTAGTTTCTTTGCAATATTGATTTTTAAATCTACGCTTATTAAGTCATAACGCTCACTGTCTAGACGCAGTAAAGCGATCATTACCCTTATTCAGAAACAATAAACTACTTTAAATACTGCTCTGTTTCACGACAGTCCACATCACCCGCAAAGTTTGCAATTTGCGGGGGGCGTTCGAGTAGGCCGATGTGACGAAAAGTTCAAGCTGACGAGGGTGGCCGGTGCGGTGCTCTAATTAGTTTACTAAAAACTACTAGTTTCAAATACTTTTAGGGCTATGTTATAAAGTTAGGAGTCGAACACAGCTACCATAGCGAATATTACTCAAATGTAAAAAGAAACCGACATAATGCATATCAAAATGTTCTGACACGAGTATCCACCTCCACAAACAATATTATCTAAGTGGTAACATCAAATTTTAATAAGAATATATCACTTTCAACATGAAAATAATAAAAATTACGATAAAAATAAGGGTAGTTGTGCGCCGAGTAGCCGCGCGAGCAGAGCTTTGGCGTGCAGTGTTCGTTTCGCTGCCGCCGGGGCGAGCGCTCTCTGATGAAGGACTACGGAATAGTCCGAAACAATTGTCGGAGCATTCCTTCGGCTTTTACACGTGAGTTATCCGGTTTGTTGTAATAGAGAAAACATCAGACAGAATCCGATTTAATTGTTACGTCATACAACTAGATATCAAATTGTAGTAATTGCGTTCTACACCTACGGTTCATAGTTCCCGTATGATGTTCGTAGGGGAGTATGCCCTTTGTCCTTAACTGACCCAAACCCTTGGACTCATAATCTGAAATTTAGAATTTTCGCCTAGAGTTCCTATTACGATGTACACAAGGAGCAAGCAAGAATTTCGCAAAATTCCACTGAGATAAGGAATACTTCCACTGGGTTAAAGTATCACTAACGTTTGGTGATATCATTTACAGGAATCGTGTCCACACTCCATTTTGTAGTACGAAAAAAATGGGTCAAACGTGACCAAGCAACAGTTTGAAGGGCTCTTACAGGGTGAGCAGTGTTAAATATACTATCGCGATTTGCTGGAATAGCGCCAGAGTTGACTGAGATGATGAACTCACCGCACTCAGAGTTCGATATTGATTTAATGGAATCACCTACATTTGTGTAGTTTTTATGCGTACGCTCAAAACCAGGTCAGCGATAAAACATACATGTTAGTTTCTCACTGTTTGACAGCATTATTGCCGTTCATTCTTCACTGGTTAAAACCAATATAAGTTTTTTACGACAAGAGCTATTCTTGGGATAAGATTCCGTCAATGTATTATTATCAACCGGCAAGAAGCAACATTAACTTTTGAAGACTAAAAGCATTAGGTCTTCAACAATCACGAGGATTCTTAAGGATGTTACTCAATCACGCCAGAACGGCCCAACGGATCTGGATGAAATTCGGCACACAGATAGAGAAAAGACTGGAATAGCACATAGGCTACTTTTTATCCCGGAAAATTGCGTAGTTCCCACGGGATAGCGATAAACGAATTCTTTGCTGACGAAGTCGCAGGCAACAGCTAGTACATACATATATCAGGTCTTTATCCCTTACAGGGTAGACAGAGCCTAAAGATAACAAGACCTAAAGGCCACGTTTAGCGTGATTGTGTATAGGTGGAAAGGGGAATCAAAATGTGGCTAGCAGCATCGATCGCCAGTAACGTGATTCCTAGGATTTTCGCCCATTCCCTCGATGGGCCTTTACCATTTGCGGGAAAGAAGCAAATGGTACATTCTAGATTTTATTTTTACTCTCAGACCAGCATGGAAGACAGCAGATCTATTATAACGGGAGCATTAGTTGAAACAGTCAACAAGAAAGACGGTACGTAACAAAAACATGATGGAGCTCATGATATACGAAGTCGTGCGTTCCTGGCATGCATAATAATGAATGAAATAGCTGTTGTTAAACTTGTAAAGCATTGTACTACGAGAGATTGGGCCAACGCTCGAAATAACAACGTCTGATGCAAACCATTTCATAACAGGATAAGTCCAAGCCGCCATCTGTTTAACACATTATTTCTTGAGATAAACCCGAAACTTCGTCTGTCTATTCAGTTTCGTGTTCGTGTATAACTGTGTGGAAATGTAGTCTCAACTCTTAAGTCAATAGATATTAGATATAGCTTTTACTGAAGGGAATAGAATGCGAATCTTTTTATCTTTTCTCTGTCATATTGCTAAGTAATAGAATACTGTAAACAGTATTTGTTGATTTACAGTATTTTCAATAAATAGCATGAACCGAATGTAAACCAAGGCGTTGCATTCCAGTCCTTATTTAATTACTGCTAGGTGATACTAAGTCCTTGTATTTTTTGGTCCTTTAGTCCAGACTATACTCTCTACATACCAACAAACATAGTTTACCTCTTTATTAGTTCATAGCAGTCCCACGAGTCCAGCCGTAGATAAAAGCTAGCGAACCATAAATACGCGTGACGCGTCTTTTGGATAAAATAAAATCCATGGTTTTTATTTACAACGCTCAAGGTTCCGCTTTTATGGCAGACGTCAGATTTTATATGTTTTGGAAACAGCTGTTTGTACGACCATGGAAAGTCGGCGTGCATATTATTTTATTTTTAAAATTAACTTTAAAAGTTTAGCACTTATATCAGCACTTATATGAGTAGGGGCGTTTCTAAGTTCCCGACTCATAATCCGTTTAATGTTTAGTTAAGTACCTTCACGTAATAATTATAAATCAAGTCGCACGAGAGCTTAAATAATTATTAATATATAAATTACGTATTTATGGATTTGAAGTCTTCGTTTTTTAAAAGCTTTTTTCCGGTGTCTGTTGTGTCAAAACTTGCCATTTTTCCATTTCCGGTAGCCAAATTCGGTACGGATATGTAGTGCGTCTATTTTCTTAATGCCCCTCGTGAAACTTCGTGCTTAGACTGTTGTTGGGTTACCATAAGTTACATTTGTATTTGATTGTTTTTAATTATCCTACCTACTAATACCACTTGTTATTATTTTTGTATGTAATTAACTAACCTCTATGGATTCTGTCAGAAATAAATGGTTTTTATTATTTTTATTATAAGTCGCACAGGTTGCTAGTATTGTTTTAGCTATTTTAGATTCGAATACAACTGAAAACATTTAGAAGTCCGATGCAGAGACACATGAAGAAAATATACTCTTCATACTTTCTACTGAAATTTCAGTTAAATTTACAAAACCATGTATCAGCACTGTCCCAAATAGTCCGACACACCCTTTTCCGAAATCAGTTGAGACAATTAAAATTCATAGCACCTAAAGGCGAACTAGCCTCAAACTCGTGGGTTATTCCAAGCCGTCCCCTCGACCTAGATACGAGCCTTTGACAATATTTCGACGGCCCTTTACCGCCCTCGCTTTAGAGGATTTAACGAACGCCACAGAACATACATAGTATAAACTTGGTTTGACCTTTGTCGCATCTCCTATACCTAAAGGTAAACTTAAGATATGGACGAGAGAACACGAGATTTATTTTGTGAATGTCAATGGAGAAGTGTTTTAGAGGGTGTACCGTTGACAGGGCAAAATGTCCGAAGAGTAATTTTACATACATACGTATTAATTACTTTATCCCTAACGGGATACACAGTGAATAGGGCAACAAGTCTTAAAGGCCATGTTTAGCATGATTGTGGGCGTATAGATGGACAAGGACAAGGGGAATCAAAATAATGATGAGTTGCTAGCCGCATCACCTATGACAGATTCCGAGATTTTCGCCCATTCCCTCGATCTGCGCGGGAAGAGAAATACCTAGCTGGTAAAATGTGAATGTAAAATGTAAGCGTCACACAAAATGTTTAACAAAATAAACGTTAACAGACTACCAGGCGATTTTAAGTTACAACTAATTAACTAATTAAATGTTCGGATGTCCAAAAAGAGAAAAATATGATTTTGATTTCTACATAGGTACGTTTTTTTTTTTACAGCTACCTCCAACATGGTCGGAGCCTATTTTAACATTTTCCCTAGTCTTCACGTTCATACTAGTTCTCGCTTTTGCTACTTCTCGTACTGCCATTCTACATACTTGTTTTCTTTCTTTCATTCTGCATCATTCTCGCTTTTTCTAATCTTGGCTTTCTAAACTTACTATCTATCTTATTTATATGCATTACGTTCATTCTGTTCTCTTTGTCATTCTTTCTATACATAGGTACGTTAGGGCTACTATACTATTCTGTCATATATTGTACAGTGGAACGCATTCAATTTTTGATAAGACATCTAGCTAACTACTGATTGCCGTTCCCAACGCATGCTTGCAAACTTTAATCACTTCAACGACCTTCACGTATAATTAGAAACGTAAACGATGAGCGTGTCGTGAATCATAGGGTAGAGCAAAGTAGTGCAGTATGCCCGTACGATGACCCTCGCTGCGTAAAGGAAAACGTAGGTATAGGTAGGTATACCTGGTGCTAATCTTGGGACAGGCTGCTTTATTGCCTGTTGTTGTCCTTTGTTTCAGACGCGACTGTATTCTGTTGTGTAAATCTGTGGTTTCGTTAAAAATTAAGAAAATATTAGAATTTATTTTTAAAGTTGTTTACTTTCGGTATCTCAAAGAAGTGAAACAGTGTAAAGATTAAAAGATTCAGTTAATTTTGAAGCAACATCTGGTAAGAATCAAGAGATTTGAATGTAACTATAACGAAACACTTAGGCAAGCTTTATGCAATTAAATATGAGGTTGACGTAGATAATCTTCAAAATAACAAGGCAAGACCGACTACGATCCAAAATAAACAGTGGCAGTAACTTAAGACCCCCGAAGAAATCCCCACTCAATCTTACGCCCTATTTCGAGAAGTTTTAAAGGCACACTCTGACAGTCGTAACTTTTGACAAGGGGCCGAGAAACTTGCGTGACAAAACCGTGAAGAGGAAATGGCGTTTAAAAATAGAGGATCTGTTTCGGCTAAGACCGCGGTTGAGCGATTGATATGACACGGATAAATAGGAATAACAAACTAGCTGAACCGTTGATGTTTAAATGGAATGCCTTGTTTAATGATGCAGATGGCATGTTCACTGAAGATATACGCGAAGCTAGGGATATTAAGAACTTCAGTTATAATTAAGAACATTTAAATGGAACTCAAAACAAAATTTAAGAAAAGGTGATAAAACGATAGTAAATACAATGCTTTATGACACACGCGTTGCATAACAAGAATGATGTCCAAACCGACAAGAGTACAAAAGCAGAAGCAATCGCAATACCTCAAACAGCAACAAAGAGCAGAGCACATGAAAGCGAAGCGAATAGCGGTGAAAGTGTTATAGAATCTGCGACGCACTCGATTATTATAGCAATTGGAGTAAGACATGCCCACCCAGGTAGTGTACGACTTATGACAAAAAGCGTAATTATAGTGCTCGCAAGAAATACCCGAGCTCTCGTGTGGGAAAGATTACACTCTAGAAAATTAATGATTAGTCAGGTCACAAATAACATGTTTCCTACTAGCTATACTAAAGAATGTTAACGAAGAATGACTAAAAAAAATCTACAGTGTACATGTATTTCTTCTCGAAGCTAACAGTTAATTAATCAAACCGACTATTTAGATAAGAACTTTAGAAATCGGACATCACATTACGTACGCCGAAACATGGCACTCAATTTGTCGAATGAACATGCACGTTTCGAGATTCAACTACGCAAATCAAAAACTCATTCCTTTACGTAACATTGTGCCTATGGATATCAGAAACCATAAATTCGATATAAAAAACAAAGTGAAAGTGGCAAGAACAATGAAGCCATGAACGAAGTTGAATGATCAATCCGTGTAACAATACGATCTTGTAATGATAGCACCGTGGCGAACTGAAGCGACGACGTGTATAATGGTAATAGCTAAGGCTACGACTACATGACATCTAGATTGAGAGAGAGCTACTGCTTCTGAACTGATTGCCTGCAAATGATTAGAACACTCAAGTCTAGCTATCACTCCCGATTGACTTATAATTACGATATAGCTCGTACAGGTTTCAAGTGCTTTTATTACTTATGAGGTAAGAACAGCGTTAATCGTGAGTTTGATTAAGGTGAAAGTTATATACATAATTACAAAACATAAACCGATCATAAAAAATTGCGTACTAACTATTGACAACATGCCACGTAATCATATCCATTACCCACAGAGAAATCAAACAGACAAGTAAATAAAAGAAACGATAAGTCGTTCATACGAATAAAATAACAATGATAGTTAGCATGAGAGTTACATACAGTGACTCCGTTAAACGAACTCTATGCTGGGAGCGTAAACGCCGATTGATATCATAACAATTAGGCAGAACTCACGAACTACTCCAATACAAGTGTCTGTAGCAGAAATAGCAGAATCTAAAGTCTGTATCACTCTTTAAAATCAATTTGCAGCCATTATTTTACACACACAAGGCTACTGATATTTTCTAAACCGCCACATCCTCGATTAGACATGAATGCTGTAGCTAAAGACCTAATTACTATCGGACACGGCGTACATACAGCTAGGATGCAGTTTTTATTGGATGCATTGTGCAAGTAGGGTCCGCGCGGCGGATTACTGCATTGCGACGCTGCATTCTTGGCCCACGCTGACCGTTATAACATCCTCTATCTTTAGAGCCAATTCAATTAAATTTCTGATCATATAGCTCCATCGATACAATCGACGATTCCCCCAATGCCGAGATTGAAGGAGACACTATTTCTTTTTAAATCAGCCGTTGTTCTGTGGCTTCACGTGCGGTGACTTTAGAGCCAATTTCGAATTTAGTCAATTACGGTATTCGATGCTAATTAAAGATAGCGTGTACATTTGTTGTCAATTAGAGTAAACGCTTAAACGACAGATAAGATCAGGACATAAATACTGACTTGTTTATGGAGACGACAAAACATAACGCCTACACGTTCCTTTAGTTTGGGTTTTAATAAGCCAAATTCAAACATTTCAATTAAATAAGCAATGTACCTACCTACAATAGACGCTATATTTTGTTCATGTACACCAAATAACTTTATAGTTCATTTAATTAACTGCCATATGAGAAAGCAAACAGAAGTTTCTCATTTAATTTGCATCTGCATTCCTTTCGAGTGTGAACGTTATCAGTATTATCTAGCCTCTAGAGAATTTCCAAGGTCGCCGACAGTTGCATACATGTATTTTCATATGCACTTGATATAACCGCCAACGGAATTGTGTGGCTTTTACCGAAGAATTACATACTCTTGCTATAGGCTGATTTAAAGAACTCTAGTCTCTAGCGCACTTATTTATAAACGCTCCATAGGCTTCTACCAACTTAGCAATCGTTTGTCTGTGAAAGGTAAATGTCAACGTGACAGATAAGGACAAACGATTGCTAAGCTAGTAAGAAGCCTATAGAGCGTTTATGAATAAGGAAGTTAGAATATTTCATCAGGCGGTTGGTTAGTCTGACCCTAGTTTCCATACATTGATCGACGTTTAAAATGAACCAGTGGACTAAATTTTGAATCAAAAATTTTAATAAAAATCTTTGTATGGTGTCCAGTCAAACTACCTAACCACCTGCTTAAATCCTACTAATATTATAAATGCGAAAGTTTGTGACGATGTGACGATGTGAGTGAGTGAGTGTGTATGTTTGTTCCTTCTTCACGCTAAAACGACTGGACGGATTTGGATAAAATTTAGAACGAAGATAGCTGGTACCCTAGACTGAAACATAGGCTACTTTTTATCCCGGAAAATTGCACAGTTCCCGAGGGATAGCGATAAACATGTCAATACCTAATTCTACGCGGACGAAGTTGCGGGCAGAAGCTAGTACTTCATAAAAATTCTGAGAGATCTTATATAGGTACAACCGCCACCTTCGTTTCTCAGATTTAATGTAATTCTAAAGAAAAAATCATCTCAAATGACAAACAATCACAGAACCACGATTAAAAATAAGTGAAAGAAGCATTAAGCTAATAAAGTGACGCAATCGCGGAAATGCTAGAAACGAAAGTAATTAAATGCATTAAAAAGACAACAACCGTAATAATTTTGTGAGACGCGCACAAAATTGGATAGAATTAAATTAAAGGCCAGGAAAAATTAAAGTAAACGCGAGCTTTATTTGCATATTAAGGTAATAACATCATTAAATGTTATGTTATGAGCAAGACACGCGACAAGAGGAAACGGGTACGCAACATGGTTAATAATACGTAACAATGAGAAGTTACGAAGTGATAGAAACAATACATAATTACAAAAAGTATCACAATGTAAGGCATGCCTGTAACAGTAGCGCGTGTGTGAACGATATCTTTTTAGCTTATTAAAAAAAACGACGAGGCTATGTCAAAAGGCACAAATTAAATCTCAGAACCTTTTATAGACACGAATAGACAAGCTAGAATATTCGTTGTAACTCTCAAGTCGTCTATTCACATAATCAAATCTTAGATATTCTCACGCCCGTAACAAATTCCTCAGCTAAGATATTACGAAACATTAAAACCACAGCCAATGATTGAAATATAAAACACAACGCAGTCAACATTCATTAATTAAATAAAACCATCATTTGTAACACGAGCAGTAAATTAAATCATAGCGAGTCGGGCATCAGGCCATCGAACGTCATAAAAACGTGTCGTTATAAAAAATTGCACGCAATTATGATCGCTCCAAAAGTAGAGCACTTGTCTCGAATACGAGAGAGAATTAATTGAGATATTAACTTTTAATTTAACGCATAATTATAATTAGCTGGCGAGGATGAAAGAAAAGTGAGAGCATCGGGAGACGATCAGACGACACGGATTCTCTCACGGTAATTTAAGTTACTACATTAACCAATGCCTTCACCTCTTGAAAATATATCAATTGAAACATAAATAGGAAATAGATACTAATAACACAACAAATAAAAGACAATACATGCCAGGACGACAGGATCCTTATTAACATGCAAGGGAAAAGCCTCTAAAATATTACCCACCTCAGACACATCGAGGATATCCCTACCTTTACGACTTCCAGTACTCTACTAACCATGAAAAGCCTTGTTGAACGCCATTTGGGAATTTTCTTTGAACAGGAAGCACTCGGCAATTTCCTACCGGACGGGGTCAAGTATGCCGAAGATACGGTACTTAGGAAGGAAATGATGACCCGAATTTAGGGTTACCTGCTCTAGGGAGGAAATTAGCTAAGATTGATGTTGAGATTAAAAATCAAGGTGAAGTAACGTGTTATTAAGATTTACATAGACACTGTCAAAAATATTTCAAAACTTTAGCAAAGCAACATTGAAACAAACTCTATAACATAATGATTGTCTTCGATCGATCAAACATTCGTATGCAAAATGAAATAAAACGCACGACTAGTATCGATGAATCCGTATAAGGCTCTCGAAGGTTTCAGCGGTGCATATAAACGAGCCGTGTAGGCCGACACACAATGTAGACTCAGGATATAATTTTAAATTATAGGTGATAGAACTGATAGACAATGGAATCCAGTGGGCGACGACGTGAATGGGAAGAGGAGGCGAGCTGTTAAAGAATTAAATGAAAATAGGACAAGAGACAATAAAGCTGACGGAGATGACTTTAAATTGGATAGACTAGTTGCAAAGACTTGGTCGGTTTTAATTATTATTTCAACATTTCAATGCACCGTTATACCTACTGATGGTAGATAGGCATCGAATCTGTCTGGCAGCTGTTGAGAACAATCCGTTCCACAGAAACGATTACAACGATCGAGTGAAAGTAAAAATATTATGTCACTTAGTATCGAAAAGAAATCTGTGAAGGATTTCAAAATTATCATGGAAAAATCTTCTGCCCAAATTTTTATTCAAAACAAAATTGGACGATACATTTTCGACGCATACGTATCAGTCTTTAAACAATGCCTCTAACCAAATAAGGAACGAAAATAAGCCAAACAAACAATTAAGGTCGAAAAACACCCAGACTTGGTAAAAAAAGGCTACAATCTGTCCGCTGCAATTTCAAGCTTGCAATTGCAACTCGACCGGTCCGCCCACGGGCGTGAGTCATCCAGGTATCTCGTGATGTAACTCAAAGGTCGGGAGACGTGTGAAGTGAGGCAACATCAGATTTATTATGGCAATTGTAGATTTAAATGAAAATGCACTTACATATAATTAAAATCAAATGCCTTCAAGGAACAGCGACGAAAAATCCTATTAGGGTATATACATCAGATGAAATTGTCGACGAAGATCATAACGTTACTGATATCTTTGGAACAGTATGTTTCTATTTAAAGGTTTTTTCCCGTGAAATAACGACATAAGTCACCGAAATATTGAAATACACTTAATATTGCAGCAATATGTTAAAAACAAGCGTACGAAAGATAAATGAAGTCAGAAAAGAATACACAGAAGTTAACGAGGTATTTTTGCGCCACCCTATTTTAGTATTGGCAGCGGTTTTAACTGTTGTTTTTGGTTCGCCGTTAACAAGGCGTGTGAGCCGAGTGCGGCCACAATATTGAATATCAAACGGGAAGTTTATTTTTCTTTCGAGAACGATGGAATTTCAAACCGGTTTTCTAAACGTTTTACAAAAATCTATCTTAAAAAAATGAAGGTAATAGATCGTAGCTTAGATTTTTAATTCTGAAACCACTTGCTGGAAGAAGTCAAATCTAGGTCAAATTGAAACTAGGTTTATTTATCGTCAAAACTAAATCGTAGTAGATTTTGGATTTTGATATATCGATCAGTAAATTTATGTGGAAACAACAGTTAAATATACACTTGATATCAAAACATACGTGGGCAGTTTTATACGACCATACCAGTTTAGAACTCGAATAAAATTTCATATACCTAATCTTCAAAGGACGTAAATTATTGAACATAATGAAATAAAGGTAGATATCATAGGGCTTATTCTTCCGGTGTATGCTGACATAATATCTCGTAATAACAAGCTCGTATAACTACTAATGAATTTCCCTAAGGCAATTTGCTTTTAGTAGTTAATAATAATAGCCCTTACGGCCAATGAACAAGAATACCAACAGTAAATAAACAAGTGCAGTTTGTTATGACTAATAAAGAGTTGTTGAACCCAAGTCAAACAAAAAGACGTTTTGGTTTCGAAATGTTAACCCGTGCTTATTCAATTAAAGAATAACATTACTGAAAGTCTCTCCAGCAGAATTGTAAACACTATTGTTTCTTTAAAGAATAACCTTTTGTTAAAAAAAAATCTACAAATACCATTGCACACTCAATGAAAGTCATTAAGTCTGAGTTGCTACAATAGTTTTAACCATAACAGACTATTTTGATTTAATATTTGACATAAAACCTATGAAATAATGAAATATATATAAATGCCGGATATAGCTAAAAGTACCAAACTTGGTACAACTCGCATCTACTCGCACTAAGCACGTTTGTTTTCAGTTCAGCAAATATATAGACCCCCAGAATCTTCACTAACGACTACTACGTTGTACGCGATTGGAGTAGACTTCAACCCTACTGCTCCGAATTTTGTATTGAAACTGCAGATCACCCAACAGTGACCGCTTGAAGCTGCTCTGAGCGACCATCTGTATGGAGGTCCTTAGTCGATTGAGTGAACTATTAGAAAGATAAATACACTGTATTTGATTTAATGCACGAAGAACACCCGTGCACACTTTCATATATCGACCTTGAACTTGAGATATCCTTATAATGCGTAATTCTCGATTCCATGGGAATACTGGGATAAGAAGTAGCCATGTTATTCCAAAACTCCAGTTACACAAAAAATTTCATTATCCAAATCCAGGTCTCGTCCAGCCGTTTTAGCGTTAAAATTTTATAGCATAAGTATTTAATTAGTAAAATATTCAACGAACACTAAACTAAAAGCGAAGTAATATTGGAAAGTGTTATACACGTTGACAGAAAAAGGTTATTAGCAATGCGTAACGGTGTATACACTTCTGTCGCCGTCAATTATTCACAATTACCTGGTGTAAAAACTAATTACAATCTTAATTTTGCTAAACTTTCTAGTGTAACGCGGTTGCCGGTGCAACGTTGCATCGGGTTATCGAACCACTTAGCAAATTACAGTTGGGAGTAATTAAATCGATATTTTATTTATACGAAAATATTTTTGTTACATAATCATGCCATTTACAATGATGCAACTACAGTAGAAGACAATAAACGATATGTCAAATGTAAAGATATATATTTTTTTAAAAGCAATTGGAATTTTTTTTTCATCGATAGGAACTTCCTTCTCTAATAGTTTCAAAGATATCGTCAAAAAACTGTCCTTAACACACAAAAGGGTCACGTTACACTAGTTCGCCTATACTATTTTCATGATTTGACATACACTTGGCCGTTTTAGATTTACTTTAGCATCATCCCGGTTCGAAGGACCAAATTCGACCAATGCCAATTCGCTAAAACCAGCTAACACTAAAATAGCCGATTAAACCTACACAGATCTAGATCTCCAGCCATAAAGTAGCCATTTTAACTCTTGTCCGACATATGGTAGACAATAAGCATGTAAGGCAAGTGGCTGGAGAGCCTTAGAGCATCAAACCAACTGGAGACGTCAACGACTTACCCCTCTGTAACAGAAATGGAACCACCGATCATGTGCGAGTGTGCGCGTGAAGCTTAGCGTTTGAAAAATTTCGTTTCTATTTGTATAGCGACTAGATCGATAAATTGTTAACTTCTAAACCTATGAAACAGCAGTTCAGCAGTTCGCCTTTGTACATTTGTGTTGTCCTGTATTTACCTTTTTTATGTGTTTTATGTACAATAAAGAGTTATACATACATACATACATACAATGTACAGTGCTTCTATATTCCTAATATCTCTCGGAAACCTTCGTGTTGCATAATATGACTGACGTCTGAACAATATCTCTAATAATCAGCACAGGTTTGCAAATTCAAGCTGCAAAAGCCACAATAATAATAATAATAATAAAATCATTTATTACCACAACATAAACAGATAGAAGTTAAGTTGACAACAGATTCAAGACTAGAGGAAAAATAAGAATACAAAGAGATACACTAGAATACAATCGAGCAGTCTTTTAATCAAGGGCATTTACTAGGCAAGCATGTTCTACCCTAGATCACATCTTCGCTAACCATACGTAACTATACGCATGCCATGCATAAAACACTTCGCTCCTGTCAATTTTTTAGTAAATTTTTTCGTCTCCAGTTGGCTTAATCCTCCAAGCATGGTGAGTCACGCACGCGCAGGTGATCGGTCAGTAATGGCGTCTGCGGGTCTGCGCCGGCGCCGGCCGTTGACTCGCTATCTGTGTCATCATGAAGCGCCAATCACAGCAATGCAGGGGTGCCAGACGAGCGAGAGTGAATTTAACGCAGAAATCATCGTACCAAAGTCCCAAAAATCATCCCAAGGTATTGGAAACTACCGTATAGACCGTGAGCTCCTAGAATATTCGGGTTTCGGTTATCATCCGTCAATTCAAGTATCAAAAGCATAAGAGTGAGTGAGATAGCAAGACCGACCCGAAGGTCTTTTTAAATACTATCATATGTAAAAGTTTCCGGTAGGGCCAAGCCTAAAAACGTCATGAAGTTCTGATTTTCGTCAGAATATTCTTGCTGAGTGGTCATTCTATGAATGAAGGGGAGTCGGAGTAAAATCTTCTCTAAGAGGAGGGACGAATATTATCGTACTTTTGCGTACGACAATATATTTTCTACCGTACCTTTGGCATCCCTGATGCGTAGTAATCATACAAGTATGATTGACGCTAAGTGCTCAAGGCATTGTGTTAAGAAAGTAGGTAAACGTCGTCAACGATACATTACTTTAATGTTTTCGTGGCAGAAACAGTAGAACCGTTGGGAATCCGCAAGGAACTGACCAAGATGACACAGCTGTAGCGTTCATAGCTGTTTATAAAGTAGGCGAAACTCTTACGGTTGAAATAAAGTGTTGAGATATTTTATTTAATTTGGTTCAGGACATTCCCAACCCGTTTTTGACAGTTCATGTATGGGCTGACAATTGGCATCGGAATCAGGTAGCTGTCACATTCATACAAGAACTGTCAAAATGAACACGATGGCGATTGCGAGCGAGTTAGACAATAAGCCTACAGGTCTTTGGTTCAAGATTCAAGACCAATATTTATTCTAAGTATTCATCTAATAATAGTTCTTTGTGAAATTTTCTTGCCTACGCAATCGTTCCCTAATTAAACCCAGTTCACGTCATGAACTGGTTTTATGGCTATGGAACCTTACGTGGCATTCCTTAAACCACCAACGGTAACAATAAACCTTAAAATAAATCGACACTTTCTGAAACTCTAGCTCAAGCGAACATTATCCAGGCACAATCAAACATTGAGCACCCACACTTTCAGAATATTTACAAATTTAAACTGGGCCAAACATAACTTTTAGCAAAGAAAATAGACATTACGCGAGTTATATCCGTGGAAGGGTTATTAATACTCTTAGTATTTATTACTGCGACCTCTTTATGCCGCCCGCTAGCAACAATAATAAACACAGGACCAGTATTGTAATTGTGGAGGTTGACTCACGGCCCGATGGTCTATGAGAAGAGAATATTTGCGATATAGTAATTCTACTATTGTCATTACATGAGAGTTTTCAAGATCACAGATGCATGCATAGCTCGTCGCACTTCAAATTTATCTATTAAGTTCCGAAGACCCGAAAGAGACAAAATATGTTAACAAATTATTTATCTCACTAGACCCCTAAATATTAGCCCAATAGTGTTCGGCCACATTGTTTCACAAAATAATATCATCCTATACTTATACTTTTTATTTAAATCTTGTTTTTCACCCAATAATCTGTTTCGTTTGTGGGATACCAAATTCATTTTCCACGCACGTCCCTCATTACCCCCTCGCATATATGTAATTGGAGCTCGGAGCCAGAATCGACCACCTTTTTACCCCACAGCTGGAGGCAAACAACCGGCACCGCTACAAGCAGTGACTCACACAACGGTACTAATTATACACCTACTCTCACTCCGGTAACAAGTTACCTAACCTAAACGTAGGTCATGAACGTGATTTAAGTTTAAATCCGAGAAAATATAACAGTGAAAGCACTTAATTCTAATGGATAAGAGAAAGGTATTTGCGGTAATGAAATTTTATAAGTCGAAAGTCGTGTTGCATTTAAGAGCAGATATTAAAGCTTTTTTATCTAATAGCGTTCCTAAGTAGTAGTGTTAAAGTTAAAGAGTAAGAATTAATTGTATTCAATTAAGGATTATTGCTTTACAACCAACAATAATCAACAATCACGTCTTGTTTGCATTATTTTGATTGTTCGTTACTGTTTTCATAAGCCATAATTTTGACGACAGTTAAAACAACCAAATTTGTTCAAATATCAACAGGCGGGCAGAAAATCACAATTACTAAACATATTATATTTCGCTTTCTTGTATATTCTTTCCTATTAACATCGAAGTTGCTTTAGGCATTCTAAATCTTAAAAAACTGCTGTCTCGACGGAATTAACTTCCAAAAACAAACTTCCTTAAGATACCTCAGTTACCGTTTAAAACAACAAAAACAACATCCAAACTGCATCCAGAACTAGTAAATTTTCTTAACAGTGAAGCAAATCCATTCACTGCACATTTAACAACACAGCTCACTCCTAAAGACGTTAGTCTAAATATAGAAACCCATAATGCACCATTCACGGTACGAAACTTTACACATTATCACAACTCTGCCACTGAAAACATGCCCCAGATAGAAAGGGATAGAGTGTTTTATTGTATAATGCGAGTTGAAACGATCCTGAACACAGCTGAAATCCTTAAGGAGTTTCCTGAAGAACCAGCTACGAATGAAAATGGACTTAATGCGACAGTAACAGATGACAAGTTCGAGGAAGTCGGCGAGGTTCGAACAATGAGGGAGCTTGAGATGGTACATGCAGTGTATAAACATCCGGTGAGACATTAGTAACGGGCTATTCTGTTAAGAGGTTTTTCTTGTACAACGCAACGCTACTTAAATTTATTGAAATTTCCGGACTATTTTTCAATTTCCTTCGGTAGGCAAGGCGCTTTCGTTTTCAACGATGTCGCTCGTGAAAACTTTCAGTTGATTAATATAGTGTTGACACGTTGTTATTGTATTATCATAAATACATAGTTAGACAAAAAAAGTCGACGTGCAAATAAATTCAAGCAATTAATATTGTCTGTCAGCGATAGTTGGCCGATGTGCTACAACAACGCTTTCTAATGATCAAAAGAAACTACCGAGACACGAGAGGATGGTAAAATTGGTAATTTTATTGCAATTACTTACAATTAGATATGTAAATCCTGCCGCAGACAAAACAGAACTAATATTTACACCAAAACATGTCAAGAAACATAACAAACGTAATCATAACGGTACGAAACGCAACCGCCATAGAACAAAAGGCAGCGGTGCCTGAAACTATTAGACGCAGCAGCTACCCAACGGTTACTCCATGGTCTTCTATTCGTGCGTTCATGCGAAACGATTTCTTCGCATTCCGAGAAACCGGTCCATTAATTATCACATTAAAAAAAAACACTTGTTCATAGCATTGTTTCTAATTTTTCATTCTGGCCATAAACACGTAATAAATAAAAAGTTTTTTTTTTCAATATTGTTTTGATTTGAACTGCGGCGAGGCGGCGCGCGCGCATCAGCCGCGTGTGCGAGACCGACTGCCGCGCGTGCTAAACGTGCATGCTCTGCGGATGATAATAGTGGGATATCGTTCGATGCATATTGAATTCATCTCGAGTTCATTTACTTCGCAGATTGAGATGATTCGCGGTTGAGCAGCAAATTTGCACGTAACTTTGCTATTGTTCCGTTAACATCCATTACGTCAAATTGTTGTGTAGATGGAAGGTGGAAGCTTACGGTCTGTGAGATTAACTTTCTTCTGTCTTTTAGCATGTGAAAACTTTGAATCATCTCCGCCAGCTGTATTTTTCTGAATGCATTATATTTTAATCAAAACCAAATTTTATTGCAGGGTTAATTTCTAGTGTAAACATGAAAAATCACTGTGTTGCAAAATTATATAGCCAGTGTTACTAGTATATCGGTTAATTCCATTATGATAGTGATAGCATCTTATCTAGTTAATATAGACATTTCTACACAATGGTTTGCAGTAAACAAGTTTGTTAATAATTCTCAAAGGCATCATTAACCAGAGCATGATTGTAGTCACGTAAGAAAGCGCATAACAAACGAGTTGTATTAGCATGCATTTATTGACTAGGTAGATGAACTGATTATTTGTATGATTGCAGATTGAGATCGATAAGTTTACGGCCCCGGTAGTATATAATATGACCGAGAACCGTTTGCTACCTACGAGCATATCATTTAATTTACAATTTGAGAATGTATGCTCATTTCCTAGGTCATTTGTTTTCATAACATCATCGTAATGATCTCGTGTGAATCAGTGTAGGTAGCTAAGTAACCTTTCTTTGTGCTACTTTCTGATCAGTGATCGCTAATACTCGTAGTATACTTATAGAACAATCTCTAAAGAAATATTGAATAATAGCGCCTAGATTAGTACGATTAATAGAACGTTAGGTACCTATTCCAATTTTATTATATTTAATCGATAGCGACAAAACGAATAAAGCGTAACGTCTGTTCAATTTTAATCTTCATAAATTAAGGCGTTAATGAGAAATTACACAGAAACTGTTTCTTTAAGAGTTTAGCATTTATCCATTTCACACAAAACACAACAAAGTATAAAGAAAGTTAATTCATGCAGCGAAATACAACAAACCATACGTTAATACTGACGAAACCAATAACCTTTTGGGAATATCGATCCAACAAGCTAGAGTAACAGAGAACTTTCTGTTTCTTTCCGCTTCTGCCCGCGACTTCGCGTAGTATTAGACATAAGAACTGATGTTGATAGTATATTCTGCAATAATTATAAACGTTGCGACTTTTGGCAGCTACGACCTTTCAAAAAAATAAATACAAATACAAAAATCTTTATTGTCCGACTATAGATTTGACATGGTTTATCGCTAACCCTTTAGGAACTACGCAATTTTCCGGCATAAAAAGTAGCCTATATTTTAATATACGGTACCATATACCAACTACCAACTACCTCCGTTCCAAATCCATCTCGTGGTTTCAGCGTGAACAAGGAACAAACATACACACTCACTCACAAACTTTCGCATTTATAATATTAGTAGCATTTTAAGTGTTCTAATTCAATACTAAAACTCTTTTACAGTAACATTTGCCCCGGACTTGGCACTTAAGCAAATACAGAATACATGCCACTTAGCCAAATGAGCCTCGGGAGTAAAGAAATTGCTTGGCGAGTCGTTTAACAAAGTGATGTGAGCCAGACTGACTGTAAAATGGTCATAATTTTAAAAGATGACTTCAATTACTAATTCCTCGGTGAATCAACTTGCAGTACAAACAGCAAAATCTACCTCAAGCTACACCTAAATATATGTACCTATATTTAGTTATAAGCAGTGTTCGCATTTTTCGGTGCAAATGGATACCAAATATAAAACGTAATATGGATATATGACCAACGTACACTAATCTTTTATTTATGTATATTTATAGGTACCCAAAAACTATTTGGTAAGTTTCAAACAGTATACTATACCAAAATTTTACATTCACCCTGCGTAGCATCGGAAAATCCGAACACTGGTTAGAAAAGTTTTAAAATTGACGAAATGTTTCATTTGCACGACCAAATGTGATTTCTGATTGAATCAATTAATAATGAGCATTTACAGCATATGTTGCTACAAATATCTATATAGGAAGTATAAGATAGGAACCTGTCGTAGAACATGGTAGAACGGAGGTAACGCTTCAACAACCATCGCGACGAGGAACGTCTCGAATGTCGATAGTAGAAAGATGGCAGACACGCTCTGAATCTTAACGAGATTGTTGGACAAACAAACGACAGTCCAATTCCTATGTATATAGGATGAGTCATTGAAATTACTGGAATGATAGCCTACTCGTTAATAAAGCCAGCGTCATTTGAACATTTAATGAAGACTCGGGAGACGATCCGTAAGGTTATAATATTAGAATATAAAAGTTTATTAGCACATTAGTTCGTTTTCTTGGTATCAAACAGGAAACAGAAAATTTGTTTATAGTGCTATATTCTGCATGCCTAGACCCTTGAAAATTGAACAAGTAAAAGATAACAGGAAAACAAATAAACAAATAAAAACCGCAATGTCAATAAACATAAACAACAGACGACGTGAACATGACTTAAAACTCTAAGATCTCGACTTTTACAGCCAATAAAAGGGAAGGAAGACATAAAAAGGGAGCTAATAAATGATAAAAGTATAAGCTTTGTGAAGCGGCGTTAATTACTCAGACCGCTCCCTGAACCGAGGGCGACGAACTAATGGTTACAACGCCTGTAACAACCGTGGTACATACAGTTCGTAAAGCACAAAGGCATTAGAGTACTGCGAGTTTACAAACAATGGGGAAAGGAATCAAAGGATTTATGGTTAAACACTGCGGTAAATCACTCGGCAGCTTTGGCCAAAACGATAGGAATGCGAAATGAGCAAGTACATACCTCAGAAAAATACAATCATACGGATAATGATTCAATGTTTTGAGTGTTGTGCAATGTACAGTTGTACAATTATCAAAACGTTTCAGGATCAACTTTTTACCGAATCTCGTACGACTTTTTGAGCAAGTACCTGCTTTGCTTGTTCGTAAGTTAGAAAATGTCAGCAATAAGCAATTATTAACCAAATTGACAGTATAAAGACGTCAATTAGTCATGTTTAGATTTGAAGACGCAATTCAAATAACCTTATGGCTTTAGTTAGGAAGAACCCACAAATAATGGCAAAGAATTTCAGAAACAAAACGGCCTCGTAACTAGTCTACCCAATTATTACGGTTTTAAATTTAAAGCCTGATGCAAAGCGGCAGTCTGAAAAGTTTGTGGGCCTCTAGCCAAACCCTGTAATTTAATTGCAGTATGCAATTTATCTGGCTGTATGTTTGCTACTCGCAGCCTAAGGACATGAACAAGATAATGGGGTTACTATTAAGTAATCGCAATCAACTGGAGAACGACAACATATTTCTTAAAGTAGATAACGCAATGTTCTAAACAAGCTGTCAGAAAATTAGGAACATAAAGACATTGCACACAGATCTACTAGTCAATGAGTTGTTGGACAAATAAAGAAAGAAAATGCCTTGAGAAAAGTTATAGGAAACCAAATTGTAAAAAGTTTAAGAAACAATTTCAGTATAACGAACTAATACGACAGAAAAAACTAAAGAGGGAAATTGGCCAGTTATTCTTGTCAGAAACTTATAGAGCAATTGAAGTTGTCTAATAAGAAGACGAACCAGAAGTCCCCTCAATGAAAAGCTATGAACAATGCAAATATACTGTTCATAACGCGATAAAACTAAAACTTGATTACATTATGCCATCACTCACTCACCCAACTGTAAGTTACTCATAGCCAGTTAATAGAGGCAGACGGCGCCATCAGTTCAAACCTCTGATGGCAAAACAATATCTGAATCAGCTGATAACCTGGCACGGAGCCATGTCATAGACTCGAGACTCCAATGTTGGGGCTTGCGCATTGCGCCCGTAAATAGAAGCATTGACGACACTGCCGGAAGGTAACGAAAGGTGAGGAATTATCGGATTTAAAGCCATAACAGTAAATTCATTAGAATCACTCGTTGAATCATTTATTTATGCTGTGATGACGTATAATATTGGTGTTTCGTTAAATGTATTGGTTGTTATCGATGAATTACACAAATTCTTCACATCCAGTTCCTAGCTTCGGCAATAAACGGAAGATTTATGAAATTCTCAGCATTTCACGGTTATCCGTGTGCACCACCCATGTTTTACTACATACTCGTTACTCAGAACAAACACAATGACTGTTTGTTGATTCATTTTGCAAATCCGCATACCACGTAATACACCCTCAGTGATATAGAATTATAGACAATAGACATTCAAATAAGAGTATTTTAATAGTACTTTTAGTTGAAATTAAAATCTATGATGTAGAAACAGTGCATCGTGCAAGTGCCTTTCATTATGACGTCAACCACAACCATTTGTTACTGAAGTTGACAGCATTGCGTCATGGCTTTAGTATTCGTGTTGCCAATTTCTATTGGGGTCTTCCCAGTGATTTAGAATTATCGACTAATTCGCTATATTGTGATAAATTGTTAGTGTCTTAGCCAATACTGTGTCAAGCTTTGGAGTACTGAAAGCAGTTTTACCTGTCTCAAATCAAAGTGCGTTTACTGCTTTTCGATCACAATTTGCGATAGTGAAGCCTGTTCGCCTCACAAAGGACAAAAGCAGCCTCCTAGCTACAAGCGCACATACGACGATACCCAACAACAAGATGCCAACTCCACACCGTACCTCAATAAATTGCCTCTCGATTAAAATAACAGGATTTTTACTAGACTAAGCGTCGAAACTAAGCTTGGCACTGGATTTGCAGGAAAAGCACTTCACACTCGATCCAACTTTGAATTCCCACGGCACACACACACATTTAAACACCAAAACACTCTTGTCGAAATTAACTGCCAGTGTTAAGAACGCAAAATTGCTGCATAAAAATTAATTCCAGCCAGTATCCTTGCTCGCGGAAGGATACGGTGGATATTTGTAGGGTTATTTTATTTTTTAAATTAGATTTTTCCGTTTAGGCACGCGCCCGTTCCACGCCGGCCCGGCGACTGGAAGGATCGAACACGGCAACCCTAGGGGGAGGAGGCTGCGTATTTGCGCGGGCCACCCATACAATATTCAACCTATCTGCACCGACATACGGTGTAATGTGGGATAGAATGATTCGATTGGCGAAACAATTGGCGCTCGGGATCGTAACGACGCAAACGCCGCAGAAACGCTGAATGATACAACATCGTGTTGAAGTAGGAGTAAGGTTGAGTTTTGTTCGGCGGTTTAGTTTGAGGAAAAGCCAGGGATGGAAACGAGTCGCAGTGAACTTGAATGGGGGTATAACGGCGGAGGGCGTTGTTTCGACTGTGGGGTTGTTACCGGGCGCTTTCATTAAGCTCACTCTGTTAGCTCCGTCAGCGTAAGCATTAACTCCAGGGCAAAGATTACAGGGAACCCTCAGATTTGTAGAAATATTCGTCACTAGCTGTTGCCAGCGACTTCGTCTGCAAAGAATTCGTTTATCGCTATCCCGCAGGAACTACGCAATTTTCCGGAATAAAAAGTAGCCTATGTGCTATTCCAGACTTTTCTCTATCTTTGTACCAATTTTGATCTAGATTCGTTGGGCCGTTCTGACGTGATTGAGTAACAAACAAACAAACATCAATTCATCCATCCATCCATCCATACTTTCGCATTTATAATATTGAGTATTGAGTATTTTAGAGATAATGAAGTGAGGATCACAAATCAAAATTCTGACAGAGGAAATTAAGTGAAGAAAGATATGAATAAATTATCTACGAGTAAATAAGTTCAACGTGGCCTTAAGGTCATGTTACCTCAGGCTCTGTCTACCCCGTAAGGGATAAAGATGTGATGTATGTATGTAACAAGCCAAAATATTGCTTCACTCCAGTGTACAAAAAACAGTTATAAAATGAAAATTCTTATTCAAAATTTACGCATTCTTCGTAAACCTCTGAATATTGACTGGATTGAATTCAGACTAGAAATTTGATAGAGATTCTCCTTGATTCATAAAAGTGCATCAAAAAAGTTTTTCCGATCTTTTATTCGTTCCTAGATATAAGCTTGTCTTTTAACTTAACTATATTAAATGATTTAAGTCCTAATACAGCAATAACGTTGCAATCCACCTCTATAAAAGGAAAAGTAACGAGCGTAAATTGCTATGGGGTTTGTGGTTATCAATTAAGTTAACAGAACTACCTTTACAGCTAACATCTAACTGTATAATGTTTGTATGCACGTATTTAATTAATACACGGAGATGAATGAAATTAAATAAAAAAAAACTGTTTTATGTCAAAAATGCCTCACATCATTTTGGAAGAGTTGATACTCTTCAAACTACTGAACCGATTTTTACCGAACATGGCTAAAAACCACCGCAAGGAAACTGGCTTTTGAATAAAAAACTCATTGTAATCGGTCCATTTCTTTGAGAGCTGCGATGCCACACACACACAGAGAGAGACATCGACGTCAAACTTATAACACCCCTCTATTTGGGTCGGGGGTAAAAAGAAAATATAACATCTACTAATACTAGATGACTGTATATATTGTTAACGCGAGACAAAAGTGATGTTTAAGATAATTGTTTAGGATACGTTCGCCTGGCAACATTATCTGCTCTCAGTAAAAAATATTAAAAAAAAATAAAGTTTAGTTGTCTGTCTACCTTCGTTCGTTTATGAAAGTCTTGTCGTGTCGGTTTTCAGCGTATTTCCACGCAAATTATATATCGGTCGAATTTAATACTTATTTTAGTGTAAAATCGTGTGTGAACGCTGAGGAAGGCTGATCCGTTGGAGGGAGTACTGTTCTTGTTGTATTTCGGTATTTTTGCTGGTTAACGGTAACCTGTATTGGAGGTAAGTTCGAACAAGCCGAAGATCTAGGGAGCCTACGCCAGCTAATACAGCCGAAATCTGCATCATCATCTGCAGACCTTCGAGGTGAGTGCTTCAAACAACTGATCTAAGCCTATTTTCCGTTTCGCGTTGCAAAATCTTTCGTATTTGTTTTTATTAAAACTAGTCCAAAAATATTCGTTTACAGTCCGCTTAAATTGTCGTTTTCGTATTCTAAACAATAATACTAAGATAATACTCTTTAGCGATTGCATTTTTTGGATTTGGCACTAAGTATTTTTTTTTTATAATTATAACTAATTTGCTAAAGAAACAAGAAAGAAAGAAGACATTTATTCATTTTAAAGAAAGAAACAAACTAAAAATAATCCTAATTCATTGAAGTAGTGGGAAATTTATTGCCTATTTAACTTTATAACTTGAATTACAATTAAGTTAAACCTTAACACAATTGGTTTGACAAATCAATAATCAAAGATTTTTACGTGAATTTTTAATACACTTAGGACAAGAACTTTTTTATAATGATTTTCGTGTCAATTTTAGTCTAGAAGTTATGTTCTGTTTAAAGCTAATTTGCCTGGATCCGAGTCTGATACGCATTTGATGTAGGCGGGAGATTGTACAATCCATAATCGTATGCCAAGACGACTTAGCTCCAGTGCAGTAAGCATTACCTTACATTATTAAGCAATCATACATGTACAAGGTTGGCCAAAACTTTTGAAATATCGACAGAAATAAAATAAAACAATACAATACACAGATCACGTTTTTATCCCTTACGGGGTAGACAGAGCCAGAGTAATAAGACCTAGCATAATTGTGGGCCTATAGGTGGAACAGGGAATCAAACTAGTGATAGGTCACTAGCCGCATCGCCTACTAAAACTTAGACCTTTAAAACTATACATCTTATTCTATACTTCATCTATTAATCTGAACACAGTTAAAAGCAATTAAATTTTTAAAAATAACATCATCCAGGTGGCCTCAGTCTCGACGTTGGCATTCCAACAATTGACTACGCAAATTTTGAAAAACTCGCTGACACTACGGGGGTAGTTTTTCAAAGTTTGCGTTGTCGATCTGGAAAATCAAACATTCAACGAGTAATACTATTTTAACTCACTAATAAGTTTTTGTTAAATCTTCCTTTCCAACACGAACCTCTTTGTTGCTTAAGTATACTTACATACCAAATCTCACAGTCAAACAAAGTTTGATTTATACTTGCAAAAGCTGCGTTAGTTTGAATTGAAATTATAGCGGATTCGTGGCACGTAGCTTCAGAGGAAACGGCGCCCAATGAATACAAAGCGTTACAAATTATAACACAAAGATCGCAATGATTTTATCAAATATATCTATATTATTATGAGTGTGAGTATTTGAGTGGGTACTGATAGATAGACGATATATATTATATACTAGCTTCTGCCCGCGACTTCGTCCGCGTAGAATCAGACTTACATTAGGCAGCTACGACCTTTGACATGTGTATTGTTTATCGCTATCCCAAAGTAGCCTATGTGTTAATCTAGGATACCAGCTATCTCCGTTGCAAATTTAATCCAAATCCGTCCAGTCGTTTCAGCGTGAAGAAGGAACAAACGTATCTACACACTCACATCATCACATCCATCCATCCTCACAAACTTTCGCATTTATAATATTAGTAGGATAGGATATATGTCATGCCGAGTTTACATGGGAATGTGCGAAAATTTTAGGAATCATGTTATAGGCGATGCGGCTAGCCACCCATCACTATTTTGATTCCCTTTTCCACCTACGCCCACAATAATGATAAACGTGGCCTTTAGGTCTTGTAACTTTAGGCTCTGTGTAGACAATAAGATAGAATGACATGATTTATGGAAATTACTTATATGTATGTTAGCGGAAATCTATGAGGAAACTTAAATAGCATGTCAGTCGACGGTCAGTTTTCTTTTATTTCCAATGCTAATGACTTTCAGCCCTCCGCCGCGGTCGGTGTTGCATAATAAAATACCCAAATGTATGTAGTCTAGGAACAATGTACCTACCTTTAAACATTATCATGATTCTAAACTCCTAATACAATGGTAACTTTTAGTTATCTGTGGCTTTTTACGTGTGCAATATTTTTAAGGAGATAATTTTGCTTATGTTATTATCCGAGCTATCCGACCCTTTTATTTTCATTTAAAATCTTGCAGCTCTATGTATGTTCTTATTCATTAACATTCATTAACAGATTTGTAGTGTTCAATAACGAGTATTTGTATTTTGTATAATTTCAAAGTTGCGGGATCACGCGTCCGGTTTTGCGGGATTGCAATCGCTAGTTACAGATTGGTTACAAGAAAAAATATGCTTTGTCTACGTGTGAGGAAGCGAACGTCTGATGGAGAAAGAAAAACGAATGTTAAGTTTACGGTAACGTGACAAGCGTTAACCAGCTGTTGCCGGCGCAGGATTAGCTTATCGCTATCCCGCGGGAACAGCGATTTGCCGGGATAAAAACTATCCCATGTCCTTCCGCGGAACTGAAAGTCTATATACCAAATTCCAACTAAAAAAGCGGTCTCATCGCGAAGAGGTAATAGACAGAGACTCACTTTCGCATTTGTAATATTAGTATGGAAGTACAGATTGGGTTACATATTGTTTTTATGAAAAAAAAGATAACTCCTTAATAAATTGATAAATGAAAAATCACTAATTTCGGAATCAAACGAGATGCCCACAAGTAACCCTATCACTCAATTCACCCAACAGCTTAATTGAGTCTTTGAATCAATTTTTTTTTTGTCATCAATGGAAAGATCATATATGAGTTTTGTAAGAAAAGTATTTTTAGTTTTTTTTTATTCGCTATAATTAACGAGTTATACCGATTTGAAAATTGATTGTCGAGTACCGCACCGAAAACACACCGACAGTTCCCGAACAAGGCCGAGCCGCGTGTGACGTCACAATGTCAGTTTCCACTCGTAGTTAGTATGCAGGTGATACAGTTTTTTGACTTTAATCTACTCTATTCTGTTATTATCCTACTATTATTATAAAATGCTAGTGTTTGTGAGAGCGTGTTTGTTTGTGACTCTTTCACGCTAAAACGGCTAAACAGATTTCGATAAAATTTGGCATACACGAAGTTTATAATTTATAACCTGGATTTACGTACCGGCTATAGTAGGTGTCATTTACGATGGATGCCATCCACCGTGGTTCTTATTACTTTGTTGTTAAAGGTTAATTTTGATACATCTACGAGTCTTTGTGGATGCTATCTATACTTCTATCATGCTTCTATCCCAACATTTCCACGGTACCGGGATTTAAAACCATAAAATTAGATGAGAATAGTAATGAGTAATTTGGTAACTAATAACTAGTTATTTATATGAATAAGTAAATAAGTCGTGGGATTTCAGTTGAAAATCCCGTTGATTTTATCCCAGGGGAATTTCATAAGAAAACTCGGAATTTCGAGCACAAAGATGGCGGATGACATTTTGACACTATGAATGCTTATGGTGTCGTTTTCGAGTAATTTGGTGGCTCTGAGCCCGATTTTGGCATAATTTTTTCGATCCAAGATGGCGGATGACATTTTGACACTAAAAATGTTTATGGGTGTCATTTTCGAGTAATTTGGTGGCTCTGAGCCCGATTTTGGCATATTTTTTTGGATCTAAGATGGCGGATGACATTTTGACTTTAAAAATGTTTATGGGTGTCGTTTTCGAGTAATTTGGTGTTTCTGAGCCTGATTTTGAGATACTTTTTTGAATCCAAGAAGGCGGATGACATTTTGACATTTTTGACACTATTGACACTAAAATGTTGATGGGTGTCGTTTTTGAGTAATTTGGTGGCTCTGAGCCCGATTTTGGCATAACTTATTGGATCCAAGATGACGGATGACATTTTGACATTACTGACACAAAAACACAAAAAAGTGTAAAATGTTACTCGAAAACGACACAAACATTTTTAGTGTCAAAATGTCATCCGCCATCTTGGATCCAAAAAAGTATCTCAAAATCAGGCTCAGAAGCACCAAATTACTCGAAAACGACACCCATCAATATTTTAGTGTCAAAGTGTCAATAGTGTCAAAATGGTATCCGCCATCTTGGATCTAAAAAAATATGCCAAAATCGGGCTGTTTTACTCTCCTCACCCGGAACACATCAGCGCAAGCATTGCTGCTTGGCGGCAGGATTGCTAAGATGCTGGTAAAGTCAACGTCAAAGATATCTTTACACTTTAGTGCCTTGTCGCTCCAAGCACTTTTACAACTTCATATGAAACTTCAAACATATAGTTACAACGACAAGGTACTAAAGTGTAAAGATATCTTTGACGTTAACCGTACCTATAGCGATCCGGACGGACCTAGAACAAGGCTCTTAGACCCGCAAAAATTCCCCCATTGAATATATAATACAATCCCACTGGATTATAAAAAAACTAGGAATACCTATCAACCACAAAATCTAGCCATTAAAATTTACGTACGGTCGAAGAAACTGAATCACGTACCTAACCTACCTAATACAATTTAGCAATAATTTCTCTAGCAGGGTGTATGTTAAAATTCCACAGTGGTAGGTAAGTCTTATTCCTCCGAGTAGGTAAGCGATTCAGTATCTTTCACTGTACTTAGGTACTTTATTAAGTGAAATCTCAGGTCCAGTAAAATCAATCCAGTTCACATCAGAAACATAATGAGGATTAAGCTTTTATTACCTACCTACAAATTACTAAAACAAACATTTACTCACTATCACGTGATACGCGTGCTCGTTTTCCACCTTATTTCATAAAAAAAACTTCAGCAGATATTTTTTGTATTAAATTTCGGATATTTTTAGTCAAATCAGCCGTTAACCCAGTACTGTCGTGAAATTGCTTTAACATTGTGACGTCACAGCCATGGCGACCAATCATGGCCCGTTCCCAGTCAAGTGGTCATATTTCAAATTTCATCAATTTTTAATTGCTTATAATTAATTAAAAAAATATATTTTAAGATTTCTTTGAATTAGATATTATATAATATGTCATAAAGTTTTAAAAAACATAAAAAAAATCGATATTTTTTTTAAATTCAAAGACTCAATTGACACGGCTAGTCGAAATATTGTTACTTTTAAAGGATAATCAAAGTGGGGAGAGGGGGCACCCAAGACGGCGCAGACTTGCTAAGGGGGGCGTGGGCCAATAGTACGGTCAAGGACTTTATTTATTTTTATAAAGGGGGCGCGTTATAATAAGTTAGGGAACCCCCATTGACTAACGATAAACAACTAGACTCACAATCACGCTCAAAAACTGTCGGAAGCAAAAGTCTGCACGACGCGTCTATTGTGCAGAGTTTTGGTTCAGTCGTGTTTCGACCGCGCTTCGATAACAATGTACATGTCTCTTTCGCACCGTAAGCTCAAACGCATGAGAACAAGAGAGACAGGTTTCCAGCGTGTGGCGTCGTGTTATTACTTCGCACGATCGTATGCAATTGACATTAAACATTACTGCCACGAAATAAGGTGTTAATTTGAATGAAAATATGTTAATGTTATCTGTGTAAGTTGATGTGTTGACACACACAACACATAGACAACGCCGCTCGGACGTTTCTTGAGGCACTTTTGTTTGCGATTGGGAGTCTAGTTGTTTATTTTAAGTCAATGGGAACCCCTATTAAAATTTAATCATATTTCATCTCAACAGTTCCCTATTTCTCTATAACACAGCTTCCTCGTCAGCAGAAGCCGTAGTGCACATGCACATGCAGTTAGCACGTGGCTCTGGAGTCCCGAGACACGTGCCATATCGATCAGGCCGCCCCTACCGAAGTTACCTACGTTAAAGTTTTCTGCCGGAACTAGCGTTTCGAATGATTCGATAATTCGTTAAAGACTATGTGAAAATAACCCTGATCCATGCGTCTGGGAGCAAAGAAAAAACATAGAATGTACCTACCAATAAAATTGCTTCTCTTCCTGCGCAGGGCCCTATTTTATAAAGCGACAAGTTACAATTTACAAGAGGAAGTCTCTATCTAACACATAAGGTCAGAAAGAGACTTCCGCTCGAGTGCCCAGCTCTCGAAGCTTATTAGACTAATAATATTACTGTTTCGTTTCATTCTTTCGTTTAATTAACGAGACAAAACACTAAAATGAACACAAAATATTTACCTTGCTACTCCGCTACTTACGTGCAAATTAGTACGACGTTGGTTCGCATGTACATCGGTTGTGCTCTAACTTTGATAATGATCCCGTAGAGGGATCGAAACGCGCGTCAGTGTTTGTGTGGTGATAGGATTAATTAAGTTTGTGGGATTTGTGTGCGTTTTGTGTGGCAGTAGTGGTGGGAGGGCTTGCATGCAAAACGTACATATTTCGCACAAGCTTGGTTATCTTGCACGTAAGTAGCGGAGTAGCAAGGTAAATATTTTGTGTTCATTGAAATGGACCTCCGCAAAGTAACGCCTGATTCAATAAAATATACAAAACACTAATATTATTAGTCTAATAAGCTTCGACTAACGGGGCCCAGGCGGTAAAAGCCTATTGAGAGAATCGACGAAAATCGTAGGAATCATATGATAGGCGATGCGGATAGCAACCCATTAAAATTTTGATTCCTATTTCCACCTATTCGTCTACAATCACGCTAAACGTGGCTTTTAGGTCTTGTTACCCCAAGCTCTGTCTACCCTGTACCTAAGACGTGATTAATATGTTATTATGTATCTTATCGCCATGGTATTTTAGCGGAAATATACCGAAAGCATTTTAAATCTTCACCGTTCCCTGCGCAAACCGTTGCATGTTGGCACAGTAAATTGAATTTTTACAATTCCATGTCTCGCCTATCTGTTCCACGTGGGTGGTTCAGGGTGGGAACTAGCATTAAGAGGGGGTGGTAAGACGGTATAAGAATTATATTACAGGCAACCTTCGATGTCTCTAGTTTTGTATCGATATAGCCTTTTTATTCCGAGCTAGCTTCTGCCCGCGACTTCGTCCGCGTAGAATTAGCAATTGGTATGTTTATCGCTATCCCGCGGGAACTATACTATTTTTCGGGATAAAAAGTAGCCTATGTTTTAATCTAGGGTACCACCTATCTTCGTTCCAAATTTTATCCAAATCCGTCCAGTCGTTTTAGCGTGAAGAAGGAACAAACATACACACTCACTCACATCGTCACATCGTCACTCACAAACTTAAGCATTTATAATATTAGTAGGATTCGCTACAATTTTCAGTAAGTACATGTTGTTGTTTTTTTTTCTAGTTTTGTATAAATGTCCATAAAGAAATTGGGATTGGGATGCTCGCCCCTAAAGAAGTGTTATTTATGGAAGATTATCAACATCATCATCATCTCCCAGCCCTTATGTCCCACTGCTGGCCTCAGACCTTTTGGTTTTAGTGGGCTTAGGCTGTTTTATGTGTGAGTAATGTGTACGAATAGAATTTTGAACTGTGTGACTCATTCAATTTTGCTTGTAGCTTAATCAAAACCACTATAAAAGACGTCAAAGGAGTTGACGTCATAATCAAATAAGTCAGTTCCCGAAATGCCCCATAGACTATGATATGATATCTGTACGTCCCTGTCCAGTCGGACCATTTAGAAAAGGACGGCGTTATAGTTTCGAGGTGTTTCAGCTAAAGGTTAAGCCTGAGGGGGATCTTATTGAACGTAGATTAGATTCCCGGGACGCCTTAAGGCGTGAATGGGGATTAATGTCGGATGATGACTGCTTTGTGAATTATGAGGGCGCGAAGGAGCTCTTTATTTTACTTAGCACTTAATATTACATTTTTTGTTCAAATGTCCTGGTTATGTAAAATAGTTACGTACGGGGAACAAGCGAAAATAATACTGTCGTCATAGTCATATAGTTTATTGCAATTAGGGCGTATACGCAGTGACGTGTCGTATGCGTCACGTTTTCTCACCGTTTCTTCATACATTTTGTTGCGATTCCGTAACGTCACCGTTTTTTAAACGGCGGTGTGGTCGCACCCTTATGTGGTAAGGTGTATGCGGGTAATTCCGAAAATCGGGTAATTCCGAAAATCGGATAATTCCAAAAATCATTAAAATCAGCCATATTCTGTTGTAATAAGAGTTCCAGTTCGGAAGTAATCGAGCATTATTAGGTATTTATAACGTAATATGACTGATTTTAATGAGTTCGGGAATTATCCGATATTCGGAATTATCCGATTTTCGGAATTATCCGATTTCCGGAATTACCCGAATACACCTTATTAGCTTCTGCCTGCGACTTCGTCTGCGTTGAATTAGCAATTGACATGTTTAAGGCTATCCCCCGGGAACTATGCTATTTTCCGGGATAAAAAGTAGCCTATGTTATAATCTAGGGTACCAGCTATCTTCGTTCCAAATTATATCCAAATCCGTCCAGTCGTTTTAGCGTGAAGAAGGTACAAACATATTCACTCACTCACATCGTCACAAACTGTCGCATTTATAATATTAGTAGGATAGGATAAGAGGTCTGACTGAGGTCTGGTCTGACTGGAGGTGGAATGTTCTTCTCTGAAGGGACCATTGTCATACCATCGGGCGTTTATTCATGTACATATCATGCACCAAACTTCAAGTCAATCGAAACCTACATTCGAGTTTTTCATACGTAACGTCTACTCTGACCCGAGATCGGACCCGGGACCAAGCCTTGTCCAGGTTCTCCAATTACTAGGCTATCCAGTCGTCAAATTATAAATAACTAGCTGTTGCCAGCGACTTCGTCTGCAAAGAATTCGTTTATCGCTATCCCGCGGGAACTACGCAATTTTCCAGGATAAAAAGTAGCATATGTGCTATTCCAGACTTTTCTCTATCTATATGCCGCATTTCATCCAGATCCGTTGGGCCGTTTTGGCGTGATTGAGTAATAAACAAACATCCATCCATCCATCCATCCATACTTTCGCATTTATAATATTAGTTATTGTTCTAGAGTAATAAACGGTGTAAAATAATCCGACTTTGTTGTATAAAAATAGAAATTCCACCCCTCACGTACAAACCAACACGGCTAAAAAGAATTTCCACGAACCCCACGTATAATCAAGACATGATCTCGACACAAAATCGATGTTGACACCATTAGACCCCCTACTATCGAAGACAAATGGAAAACTATTTATTCAACACGTCTGCGAATCCGACACTCGAAGTCAAATTTATTGGGATCAGATTGTTGGTCCTTTTTCATCCGAGGGTTTATTAAATATGTATGACAGGGGCAGCGTTTATCGATTCGACAGAAAGTGGTATTATTGACTGGCACATGACAAAATTGGAGGGGAAGTTGGTATTTATTTTTGTGTAGTAAGTAGTTTAGTTTGTTGAAGGGGAATCTTAATTATGTGTATGGTTAATACAACTGTTTTGAAAAGCTATTTACGTGACATCACCCGCAACTTTGTTTGCGAAAAGTAGTTACTTTCCAGCGGGAACTACGTCATTTTCCGGGATAAAACGTAGGTATCCTATGCGTTTGAAATGAAAATCTTAGGTATCATGTTATAGGCGATGCGGCTAGCAACCCATCACTATTTTGACTCCTCTTTCCACCTATACGCTAATCATGCTAAACGTGGCCTTTAGGTTTTGTTACCTTAGGCTCTGTCTACCTCTTAACGTATAAAGATGTGATTTTGTTTGTATGTACTATTCAAATGATCAAAGGTCACAAATGACACAAAATTAACACGTATGTTTACTCGCTTCCAACGTAAACACATTGCTGCAATCACAGAGCGGCATCGACCCGTCTCGTAGCTTGTTGATTGACAAACTTTCCACCCACACCCCATCAAGAGGATTGGTAAACTTCAACACATAAATCTTACGAATACTTCAAAAAGCATAACCCTCTTGGCGCAGCTGAGGTAACCGTTGTTACCTCAGAACTCTGTCGTTTGGAGACAGACATGTTTTTTGACATGATATCGTCTTATAAATCGATAAACGCCAGCTGCATTCTGCACTCAAGACAAAATGACTTTCTGCCAAGTTTCTTGCGGCGCATTCTTCTTGGCAATGATGGTTTTTCCGAATGCGCTGGTAGTTTAGAAAAAAGTAGTATAAAAGAGCCCTTGGCGGCCTATTTGCAAAATAAACTTGACTCATTGTCACGTTCCGCGTGACGTCAGTGTGCAAGCGAGAGCGCGGAACAAGCGCTAGAGGCACGATCTTCTCGCGTGACGTCAGCTAACAGTTCGGATGTTTCTTTATGACGTTATCAAGTAAAACTATCGTCCGTAAACTGACTTTATAGACAATCGGTTTTTAAGTAGGTAGAAATTTAGTTTAAAAAGTACCTTACCTTTCCATTCCAGTCGCTCTGCGGGCCATCAGTAGACCGCCAAGACAAGTCTTCAAGAACGAAGGACACCTCCGTTATAGAGTATTCTAGAACAAATCGTATTATACTTAGTAACAAGAATATGAGTGAAGGAACAGGCTTCAGGCGTAGTTATTCAAAATAATTCAGACTAGTTCATTGCGGATATAAAAAACCATCTCAAACGACTATTCAAAACGAGTCTACTCTTTTCCTAAAAAGCCGGCAAATGCTTAAGCAAAGAAAAATATTTTTCTTTTTTTTTTTCACAATGTTTGAGAAAAGCACTAAATAGCCTCGGCCAGAACGGCGATTGCTGTACTCGTACAATACACAGCCTCGCTTCCGCTCGGTCTTTTACCACTACTCGATCAGCAATCGGCTACACACCGCCCTCTGAAGTAATGTATTATTATTTTGAGATATTTAGGGCCTGTTTCACCACTCACTGTTAAGTTCCTGTTATCTTAACTGTCAGTTATCTATGATTCCGTCTCTATTTATTACTACGAAACAGACAGAGACGTCATCATAGATAACTGACACTTAATATAACTGGAACTTAACAGAGAGTGGTGAAACAGGCCCTTAATATTGACGACCGCATAGCCTAGTGGTTAGCGACCCGGACTATGAAGCTATGGGTCCCGGGTTCGAATCCCGGTAGGGGCAGGCATTTTTATGATGAATACAATGTTTGTGCCCGAGTCATGGATGTTGTATGTAATTAAGTATGTATTTATTTATCTAGATTATATATGTATGTTTATCCGTTGCCTGGTACCCATAGCACAAGCTCTGCTTAGTTTGGGACTGGGCCAATTGGTGTAATTTGTCCCATGATATTTATTTATTTATAATTTATTTAATATTATAAATCACTCACGTGTGTACTCGCCGCGGGGTGCCTGGGAGGGGGCGGGGAGCGGAGCGCGCTCAGGGAGCCGCACCGACGCCATCTGCCCCCGCCTGCCGGCAACAAAACGCACACGTGAATATACTTAACAAACTTCAATAAAACATTATATCCTAATTTCTACAAGAAGTCGTAAGAATAAGAATATTTATTTGCAAAAAATGTCGTGGTGAATACAGATGAATTCCTATAGAGAATGTCTCACTCATCATCCCAATTCGCTAGTAAAGGAACTGCTGGAGCTTACTAGCCTAGCAATCTAAAACGACTAAAAAGGGCAAATGTGTTCCCTTAAAGATCTGATTATAGCCTTGCGACTCAATGATATACTAGATAATACTTGCGACTGATGGCAAATATAATAATAATTAAAAAAAATATATCCAAAATTTCAACTATATCGGTTCAGCGGTTTAAGCATGAAAAGGTAACAGACAGACAGGCAGGCACCCTTTCACATTTATAATATTACATAGAATGGATTCGCTCCTACAAACACAAACATAATTCAAAATTTGATAGGAATTGAATTAATTTTGGATTTACTAATTTTGTACTTACCTAACTGATTACTAACACTAGCATGTTTTTTTTTTATTGTAACTCCATGATCCATGTAGGTAGGAAATAAAAGCTATTATTATTATTATTATTATAAAATATCCCATGAAATGATATAGCCTCCCACAAACCAAGAGCCACCCATTCAAAACTCTCAAAAGCATCAATTTGTCTATTTTCATCACCATCCGGCCGAAATGAGAAACTGCCGCAGTTGTTGGTTTATTTTTGTTGCGCGTGCGACAGATATTAATCGGCCCTTTGATTTAAGGCGGCACACAACTATTCAGCTTTTTAATTATAGTCATCACGCAAAATTGAGTAACGACTGGCTACTCCAAAATTCAATTTTCCAATTTTGTATCACACCGCTGCCATTTTTATGAAATCTAAAATCTATGCCATGGGTCCTAAGAACAGTTTTGACTTCTCCTTCTCCCACCTGACCCATTTCAATTGATCACCATGAAACAAAGAATGACACGAATATACCTTAAAAATAAATTAAACTTACTACTAATCTAATAAAAACAAATCAACTTACGTTGATCCTATATCAAAATTCAAACTATATTTGTACTCATAAAAAGCATGCACTTCGTCATGCTTTTAGAGTTGTCATGTTTTACAGTCTACACTTGAGCACTGATAGATTTCTAATTATTAATTATTAAAGATATACAGTGCACTTGCAGCCATGCCACCTGGAAGTCTCACAATGCATTATTGCACTGACAGTAATTAGATTAGTCATGGCCTCAATCAATTTATTATAAGACTATGTGTTACACATTTTTCGTTTAGACTAATGCTATTCGGTTTTCCAGCCAGATAGTGTTCGGCAGAGTTCTGATATTGGTGCAACTCAATGAAAACAAATTGAGTTCACTAAAAATGTCTAAATAAATATTAAGAGGGTTTATTCCTACTGAGCTGGCAATGTCTCAATTATGGTGTTTTTTATGATTATTTCACAGAAATTGAATGAAAGTTTAAAACATGGTCTATACAAGTTCTTTGTTTATAGTATACTAGCTTCTGGCCGCGACTTCGTCTGCGTAGGATTAGCAATTGACATGTCTAAGGCTATCCCCCGAGAACTATGCTATATTCCAGGATAAAAAGTAGCCTATGTTTTAATCTGGGCTACCAGCTATCTTCGTTCCAAATTTTATCCAAATCCGTCCAGTTGTTTTAGTGTGAAGAAGGAACAAACATACACACTCACTCACTCACATCGTCACATTGTCACAAACTTTCGCATTTATAATATTATTAGGATTTTGTCTAATGCAATAATTATGTGATGGACTTTTATTTTATTCTCGTATTAATAAAAATAAATAAGATAAATTTAAGAAAAAACAATAGGTGGATTTCTATTTGCCAACACCTTACATGGATTTAATTCAATATCTACTGTATTAAAAGTTTAGAGATTTATATTCCTCTTATGTAGATCTATAGGCATTTACATAGGTACATGGTAGTACTTAAATACACACATAAATCACATTATCCATAATGGGGTGGACTTGCAAATGTTACTCAATTTTTTATCAAGGTTTCTAATTTAGTTTTGTTTTGCACCACTCGGCACATTATATGTACATAAGTGTTCATTTGTGAATCTTATTATAATACAAAGCATGAATAGTCACTTAAGACCTTTGAAGATCACTGGAAGGCCACAGGAAGGATCCAGCAATGATTAGTTTACATTCTTATTAAAAAGGTAAGGAGATTACTAAAAAGTCTAAAAACTGAGATTTAGATTTCTCATACTGAACCTCAGATGCCTAGGCTGACAACGTAGATACAGACTTCAAAAAAACTTATCATTAGATTTTTAATGTTTAGTAATGGATAATGTGAGTTAATAATATAACCCCACTCTATTTATTGCAAAGTATTTAATTTAACGTGAAAGGCGTTTTACAGCATCATGCCAACAAGATAATGATCTGCTAAAATGCGGTAGTAATTTATCAAATTTGGCAGGTAGAGTAGAACAACTTTTGTATACCTACGTACAGCAAGCGATATCACAATGCATTTTTCAGAATTTTAGAATTATTTTTTCCGAAGATAGCACGAAAAAAACACCAAAGATGCACATTATAACAATGACGAATAAGGAAAGAAAAAAGGGATGAAATTATATCAAAATCTTCAACCAAGGTTGTCTGATACGTATCGCCTTAAGATGAGAAAAGGCATTCTCCAAATAAGACGTGTATTAAGTAATACTAAGGAATACGTACCATTTTCACGAAAATCATTACCGGCCTTATTGTTTCTCAATAATTTAAATACAAAGTCACAAAAATATCAACAAATCTCCCACCCACAACCGCTTGCAAATTCAATGGAAAGTAGTGTTGTCACCCAAGCAAGTAAGTTATTGGCTATCCTGTCTGTCACGATAAAATAAATGCAATCGATATCTCATTGAAAATAATAACAAACAAAATGTGGATTACGTAGAAATCAAAACAAACTAAATATAAGTAAGTTATGAAAATTCATTTTATTTAATAAATATTTGATTAAATGCATAAATATGTATGTATTTTGATTTTTAAATCTTGAAACCGTTCGTTTGTAATAATCGATTAAAAGGCATTATTTAGGGATTCGAAAAACGTACAACACTACTGTTGCGTTTAGTTACTACAAACTTTCAATTTTCGTTTTGATACATTCATTTCACACCATACAGTTTATAATATTGAGAATTATTCTTTATATTTCAAGAATATCAATTGATTCTACGAAGTTCAAAAATATGCTTTTCTGTTATAAAAATCTCTTTTAGGATTTCTGAAATTGCAACATTGAAAAATATGCCCTGCCTGATTGACTGACAGTCAGTCCTGAGCCTGACATATCTGTCAAAAACACTCAAAATTTTGAATTTCCAAATGTTATAGAAAATCTATGAAATCCCGTTAATATTTCTTGAGAAACTATTTCGAACTCCAAGGTATATTCCTTATTTATTCTAGACTTCAGTTCTAAAATTATTAACTTTAAAAATATTGATATCCGAGCCGTGATGTAAGACACTATTATTTCGTAGTTTTTGCGTTATTTTCACCCAAATAAGTTACAAAATTGTGAAGAAATTATTCCTGTTGTCATATTTAGTTATTTTTCAAAAGCTGTAAGTTGTATATTTGCCGTAGATGCTGAAATTCAGTGGGAGTGTGATTTGGAGGTTAGGTACAAGAGCGACCCTGAGGCAGTACTCCGGTGCTGGAGCCACCGTGGTGAAACCAGAGAAGCTGTCAGCCGCTGAAAATATAACCGACAATAACGCTGCTAGTGCAGAGCACGAGATTGAGAAAAAATCAGGTTATTAACTCATAATTTCCATTTTGTTTTCCTTATTGGAATTTAGGTGTGATCATTTCATGTATAGTCGAGTCTTACTGTAATTAAAGTAGCTCGTGAACTGTCGGTCATATTTTGTCTTTGTGTGCAAACAACCTTAAAAGTGTGTGTTTATATATCTTGTTGGGTGTCTGATATTTTCAGTTTTTTCTGTTTGAAGCGGATAAAGTAAATACCTAAGTCTTTTTTAAAACCTAAACCGTTTTATAGCTTGCCTAGCTAGGTGTAGTTCAAAACCAAATACACAAGCCTTAAGCATGATTAAGCAACTGTTTAGACCAATTTCATTCAACTGCTGTCATATTGTTAGACATAGTCTGGCAAAAAAGAGTAGAAATAAAAAGTGTGTATACTGTAGTGTGGTCCCGTTTTCTTATACCTATAGATTAGAAAGAGACGACTCTACAGTATACACACTTTTTTATTTCTACTCTTTTTTGCCAGACTGTACCACATTTATAGCTGTTGGCATCAGAGAGAGAGAGAGAGAGAAAAAAACCTGCCCAAGTACAGAGAACCCAACTATTGTTTTTATCTGTTACTAGCTGTTGCCAGCGACTTCGTCTACAAAGAATTCGTTTATCGCTATCCCGCGGGAACTACGTAATTTTTCGAGATAAAAAGTAGCCTATGTGCTATTCCAGACTTTTCCCTATCTATGTGCCAAATTTCATCCAGATCCGTTGGGCCGTTCTGGCGTGATTGAGTAACAAACAAACATCCATCCATCCATCCATACTTTCGCATTTATAATATTAGTTAGATTAGATTGGCCAGAGATATTTTGTTTTGAAATCAAGTTTAAAATACCTATGCAAGCCCTATTATTGAACACTAAATAATACAAAAAAAAACCCAACAAAACTACTAAAAATATTAAAGGTGAACAACCTTTCTATCTGTTTTCAGTCATCTGAAAAGTTACCAGTAGATTAAAACTCATTTCTAAATTCAACCAGGTCTTGTAGCGGCTGCTTTTGCGACCCTAAATGCGCCAGAATCAGAGGACGAGAGGCGGCCCAGCCACAAGTCGGCCAAGCACAGCCGGGCACAACAGATAGACTTGCAGATTGTCAAAGCCGAGGATGTTAATTCATTGCTCGTCGTTGCTGAGAACACGGTTGTGTCGCGGAGGCACGCATTGAAAGTATGTATGATCTTATTTAAAATATTGATAATGTTGAGGTTGAATAGGCACTATTTGTTTTTAATTGGTGTGCTGATAAAGCCGTGGTAGCCTAGTGGTTTGACCTGTGGCCTCTCAAGCAGAGGGTTGTGGGTTCCAATCCCGGGCTCGCACCTCTGAGTTTTTCGGAATTTATGTGCGATATCTCATTTGAAATTTACTATGTGCTTTTCGGTGAAGGAAAACATCGTGAGGAAACCTGCACACAACTGCGAAGCAATTGAATGGTGTGTGTGAAGTTCCCAATCCGCACTGGGCCCGCGTGGGAACTATAGCCCAAGCCCTCTCACTCTGAGAGGAGGCCTGTGCCCAGCAGTGGGACGTGTATAGGCTGGAGATGATGATGATGATGATGATGATGATGATGTTGATGATGATGATGATGATGATGATGATGATGATGATGATGATGATGATGATGATGATGATGATGATGATGATGATGATGATGATGATGATGATGATGATGATGATGATGATGATGATGATGATGGTGATGGTGTGCTGATGAGAATCAAAATTTGACAACCCATATATAAATTGTTGAGCTGTATCTCAGGAACTGTGATATCTAGACAGTCGAAATTTTCACAGAATATTTTTATGTCTGTCTGCCTATGTAAGTAACCAATATACCTGACCTCACACTATCTACATTTTGCTTAGGACCAGAGCTCTGCTAACACTGGATTATATCACTTGCCGAATTCGTAAGGAACCCTTGGTGTGCGAGTCCGACTCGCACTTGGCCGGTTTAATTTATTTTTAAACCAATTTGAATATGATTACAGATGGTGTCAATCCTGTCAGACTGGTCGTCAAGCAATAAAACGAAGATCACTGACTTCGAAAAGGACCCGAGGTTCCTCAAGCTCTGCCGTATTCTGGCTCGCACGTCCACCAACCCAGCAATGACCTCCCTCACCATGGCCGAGGACCTGAGCACTGTTCTGGGTATAACCGGAGACGATGAAGCTGCCCGGTTGATAACTAACCTGACATTACCGCAGATGGTTAAGGTGTGTTTTATTTTATATTTACTTGCAATATGTTGCAAGTAAATATAAAGATGCTGACAAGACCTAATTTTGTTGAAATTGATGTTATTTAAGCACTTTAAAAAAAAAACTATTTGTTCTAGCACATCAAAAAAAAAATTAGTATTCATCATATTTCAAAGACTGTGGACGGACCCGATACATGATTGAACGAAATCGGCTCTATAAAAAATAATTGCAAAGATTGGTCTTAAAATCATCATTAAATGGTGCTGTCTTTATTTTTTCGACGTATGGGTCTGCAATTAAAAACATGAAGTCAACTTATTCATACCTAGATCGCTAACGAGTCATATTTCACAAATAATCCAGTTTTTTCATTTCTTATTATTTCTGTCTTATTTGCAAGACTTTAGACGCGCGCTACGCTGCCGGAACAATTTCTTCTCTTTCAATTACAGGCACGCGCACCGTATGTGTGAAGAGTGGCGCAGCTCAAGGTCATTGGCTGTTGACAGTGCCTTAATATAAAGCTTGTAAAAAGTAAAATAAAATAAATAATTTTAATCCATTGCTATGTTGCTTCCAGGTAATGCGTGCCCTACACCAGAAGGGCCGGCGGAGCACCCCGCTGCTCCGCGCGCTGTCGTTCAACATCACGAGGCAGGCTGACGTCATTGACCTCAAGAAGTCAGCTGACCTGCTCTTCTCTATGGTGACCTTGAATTTCCCTGATCCCATACTGCTGGATCGGATATGCAAGTAAGACTATAAACTGGAATTTTTAACCTCTTGACCACCAGGGTTTGAAATCATCATCATCAGCCTATGTTCGTCCACTGCTGGACATAGGCCTCTCCCATGGCACGCCACTGAGCACGATCCTCGGCCACTCTCATCCATCTCTTGCCAGCCGCCTTGCGAATATCCTCGCTCCACCAAGTCTGAGGACGTCCTACGCTACGTTTGCCGATCCGTGGTCTCCACTCAAGAACTCGTCTACCCCAACGGTTATCGGTTCTTCGGGTTAGATGACCGACCCATTGCCACTTCAGCGTGCTAATGCGATGGGCTATGTCGATAACTTTGGTTTTCTGTCGGATCACTTCGTTACGAATTCGATATTTTAGAGAAACTCCGAGCATAGCCCTCGGGTTTGAAATACCGGTGTTTATTGGAATTGGTTACGTGACCTTGAACCAGGAACCGGTTCCTCGGTACCGGCACCAAGCTTAGGCCCACTTGCACAGTCCAGAGTTAAAAAATTAAATCGCTAACTCGGGGTTAGGTTTGATAGTTCCATACATTTTGACACTACTTAGCCCCGGGTTAGCATCTAACACGGGGTTAAGTCGCTAACCCTGGTCCGTGCAAGTGGCCCTTAGGAAGTTAAAATACTGCTAGCGTCATACTTTGTAATTTCATAAGTATTGAGGAGGACAAAGCCGTGGTAGCCTAGTGGTTTGACTTGTGGCCTCTTAAGCTGAGGGTCTACGTTGAAGCCCGGACTCGCACTTCAGTCTTTCGGAATTTATGTACATTTGAAATTTACCATGAGCTTCGCGGTGAAGGAAAACAAAGGTGTGTGTGAAGTTCCCAATCCGCTTTGGGCCCGCGTGGGAACTGTAGCCCAAGCCCTCTGGCCAGTGCCCAGCGCCCCAGCAGTGGGACGTAAATAAGCACCAGTTTATGATGACTACGGATTTATTATACCCCAATGCAAAGTCAGTTTTTATAAGTTTGACGTCAATGTCTGTGTGTTAGTTTGTCTGTCTGTGGCGTCACAGCTCTCTAGCCGATGGACCGATTTCGATGCGGTTTATTTCATTCGAAAGCCAGTTTCCTTGCGGCGGTTCTTAGCCATGTTTGATAAAAATCAGTCTGGCAGTTTGAAAAACATCAGCTCTTTTCCAAAGTGATGAAAACATTGAATATATTTTTGAAGTGAAAACTTCTTTAGTTAAAGGTTTTTGGGATGGGTAAAAAATGATAATTTCGCGACAGACGTAAGACGGAGGGAGAGTTTAAGTACCAGCTAGCTTATTACGTAACTCGCTCGCAGTCGCCATCATGGTCATTTTGACAGTTCTTGTATAAATGTGACAGCTAGCTGATTCCGATGCCAATTGTCAGCCCATACATGAACTGTCAAAATGAAGACGATGGTGATCGCGAGCGAGTTACGTAACAAGCCTGCAGGATATCAGGATTCTGTAAGAGCTTATTTTGAAATACGAATGAATCGCGTTCGATTTTTTTTATTTACTGTTTGATCATTCGTTTAATGCGTGGGGGGGTTACATTTTTTTAATAATGTTATTTTACAGGGACGTGATTGAATGCCTGCCCTCTAACAAAGACAAGCCTGCGGTCGTGACCTCTATAGTGGTGTCTCTAGGGCTCCTCAAGTACAGACACGAGCCAGCCCTCACCGCAATCACTGAGTGGATGCAGGCACACATAGACACGTGCCGGGCGAGCGACCTCGCTTCCGCGGTCATAACGCTAGCCACTGTGGACTTCGTGCCACCAGACAGTGATACGTTTTTCAAGGTTTGTTCAGTGTATTTTTTAATTATTAGATTTATTAGTGTTTCGTACCACTAAGAAAAAAACGGAACCATTATAGGATCACTATGTTGTCCGTCCAAAAAAAAAGCCGTGGTAGCCTAGTGGTTTGACCTGTGGCCACAAGCACACAACAACAACTTGTGGGGACAAGCAGAGGGTCGCGGGTTCGAATCCCGGGCTCGCCCCTCTCAGTTTTTTGGAATTTATATGCGTACTTAATTATATTTGAAATTTAACATGAGCTTTTCATTGAAGGCAAACATCGCGTGGAAACCGGACCAATCCCAATAAATCTTAATTACCCTTCTGGGTTGGAAGGTCTGATGGCAGTCGCTTCTGTAAAACTAGTGCCTACGCCATATCTCGGGATTAGGTTGTCAAAGCGGACCCCAGGCACACTGAGCCGCGGCAAATGCCGGGAAAAACGCGAGGACGATGATGATGATGTTGTGTGTCCATCTTTTAAGACCCTTTTTACTAGACATTCATTTAAAAACTCAAAGAACACAAGTGCAGTGATATACACGCATCAGCTCAAAGAGCTGCTATTGTATTATTTTAAATAATAATAATAATAATTCATGGAGATAACAAGCTTATATTAATACCAAATTATCAGATTTGCTAGTCCTTGGAGCAGTGATATAATCAAAATTCTAAGTCAATGCAATCAAAAGATACAGTAATTATATAATAAGTTGTGGAAGCAAATACTGTGGGGTACCTACTTCAATACAATACAACTACAGCGTCGCCGCACGCGCGTTTGGCTGTTTGCGCGTTCCGTACCTTCATCTTGGAAACGCCGATCTTGGAACAAATAACGTGCCTCATGATTAATAAATCTCATATTTTTTAGCTATGGTAGATACTAAAATGACATTACCTGTGTTGCCTGTTTTTTGCAAATCAAAAATAGTGATGAATGAAAAATAACGATAAATTAAATTTAGTATAGATTTTTGTATGTATAAGCTAGTGTAATAAACTAATAAATCTTTAAATTTGCTTGATTATGATACAATCGTATTTTTTTCTTAAAATATAACATGACCAAACCTCTTGTATTCAGACTACAAACATTGTCGATGGTTTCGAGTACAGCACTAAACAATAAAAGCTGGTATCATTATTTCACAATACTACACCTATAGTTAGAATAAAATAATGATTTTAAAGCAAATAAAAACTTATGTTTTAGCGATATTATCTTTAGACGTAAGTATAATATTTAACAGTAAGCAACCCTAGCAACACGTCTGGACGACAGAGGGGTGTAACGACGTGAAGGGGGAAGTAGTTATATAAATAGCGGCGTTTTGGACGCGGTCAAAAGAGATTCCGTTTTACTCTGTTATTATTTATTCTTATGCTGCCGTTCACTTTACTTTTGGTCTGAGACATGCCCTGTTCTATCAGGTAGCAGAAACACTAAAAGAAGAGGAGATGGCCAAGTCCTCAGCCTGGCTGGACTTGGTGTTCGCTCTGCTGACCCTCAATAAGGCGCAGCAACACCATCTGACTTCCACCATAAAGCCGGAGTTCATTGACAAATTGCTATCACTAGGAGGTGAGTTTAGACTTTATAAGCAACTTCCAAAAAGGAAGAGATTGTAAATATGTTCCACTGTATAGCTTTTTGTCTGTAGATCTCGCAGTTGAATTTGTGAGATTGTAATAAATTCCCATAGGAGTCTGTAAAAATTTAAGGGAACTCTCAAAAATCATATGAGTGTTCGTTTCGCTGACGTCGGGGCGAGCACGCCAAGAGAAAGGACTACGAACTATTCCGAAACATGTCGAGCATCACTCGACTTTTATACGTGAGGTATCCGTTTCGTGGGAGTAATGAAGTCTTTAGAATTAGTCGTTCAAATTTTGGGACGACTGCATGCGAAAATCCCGATTCCGTAGGAATACATAAAATGTAGTAAATGTGTTATTCCAGAACAACTAACTGTCCACACACCAAATACGTTCAGCCAGCAAAAGAATACTATTAGGTAGGAGTAGGATTCAAGCTTAGTCCTTTGAAATAGTATCAGTTCTCCCTTCATCTCAAAAAGATGCCTTCCTTTTTCAGAAATTCTAATACCGTCCCGTCGCAAGTTGATGACAATCGACGCGTACGTCCAACTGACGTCTCCTGGCGCATCGCGATTACCGACCGACGTGGCAGTGGGCGTGCCCCTCGTGTACACGAAAGAGAAGACACTATACGTTCAAAGCATCATGGACACGTTCAAGAGTTTAGTGTCGGCGGACAAGTTTATGCGGCGAGAGTGCAACAGCGGAATGGGGTTCTTGTATGGTGAGTTAATTTGAAGTGGTTGAAGCCTTTGATAGTGATGAGCAGTGATGTTCTCTCAAAGATTAGAAGAGTGGAAGCTGCGGAGTTAGCTAGTGGCCTACTAGATGTATCAAGGAGTATTTTAGGTTGAACTGATATCGGTAGATGTGGAAAATGTACCAGCGCACTTTGAAATGGTAATCAGTTCCTCAGGGTAGTGTTTTGGGTCTCGTTTTTATTTTGTAGTGTATAAATGACCTGCAAAAGTTGCTTGGAATACAATAATGTTTAATGTTGGCTTCATTTGCAGATGCTGAGTTCGTAGTCGATTCGAAATGTCATCCGGTTCCTCTAGAAAAAGCAGCAAATAACAAAAGGTAAAATAAATCTACAACAACTAAACTGAGTTCAACACAATCTAAGTGTTTTCTTTCTTTTCTTTATCGATGTTGACTTTATTATAACGTTTCTGAACAGTGTGTTCAGGATAGCAGTGCTGGGGTTGGACTACCACGACATATCGCGTAAAACCGCCGCGCCCCTTGGCGTGTACCAGCTCTACACCAGAATGTTGCAGCTCAAGGTAAGAATTAGTAGCTGACAAATTGGGGAAGTTAATCTTTGAAACATCACAATACCTTAGAGCGAATCAACTTTTCGTCACTCTTTGCTATAGTTACGTTCTCCGCAGTCGGACGATGTCTGCTTCAAAATTGAGTCGCAACGTTCCACTCGGACAAACATACTTACATAGATACATTGCATGTTAATATAAGGCTTGTAAAAAAGGAGATAATGAGAAGCCAGAGTTAATGTTTATTGGAAACGAAAAATAGTACTGATGCCATGTCTAGTTTGATTGAAGTTTGGCTGTCTTTTCGTTGAGATAATAAACATGAAAAAAAAATGATGTTGCTGACGATTTTTTATCAATTATTAAACTTTAAAATTTTGCACAGAACTATGTAATTTTTTAATGTTTTTGAAAGGTTTTAGTGTCAAAAATAGTTTTGTCGCACATAAGTAGCTGTTTTTCCACGTGTGATCGCGGAATAGCCAAAGTTAAATGAAGATCATAATAAAACTAATTTATTTTCTAGGGTTTCAAAGTACTACAGATTCCATATACCGAGTTCAACCCACGCGACAAACTGGTGACGCGAGTGCAATACATCGAGAAGCGACTGAAGGAGATTATTAGCGATAAGTCCGCCTCATAGAGACGGCTAGACAATGTGTAAATGTGTACAGATGTGTTAATGTGTGCCCTCTTTCCCTCCTTATCTAAAGTAAAGCGAGAGAAGAGGATAGTCAGAAACGTTAGGGATATTGAAGTTTGCGGGGTCATTCACCTTGTAAAATCAGGCCTTATATTCAGATATTCGATTTTCGAAATAGTGCCGTTCCGCTCACACTATTATCGTCGTATCTAACCAATTTAAATTCCGATAGAAAGCTATTCAAATTGGACTTATATGTAGACAAACTTATAAAAGGTTTTAAAAAACGACAAACTAAAAAACCGGTTGTCTATAAAGTTGGTTTACGGACGATAGTTTTGCGTGATAACGATAAATGGTCGCTTTTGGGGGTAGGCTAAGTTACGCCATCTATGGGCACTTGGTTAAATCGCTTAGTATCTATCAAATCAATCTATCGACCCTCAAAGTGAGGTAAGCAAAGTGGTTGCGGCTACAAGCAACAGATGTCGCTATTTGCGACACACTGACGTCAGTAACGTTAGTATGAGTTATGGTTTTTAGTGAGTGCGGCCGGCGTTCATCGATTTATAAGACGTTATAACGTAAAAATGTTTTTACCACGTGTATGATCCTTATAACGATACTTAAATAAAATAAATCATAATTCCTTACAATTTCGACTTGATTACAGCAAATTAGGAAGAACGTTTTGATGTTAATATTTATTGTGTGTAGGTGGTTCTCGGTATAAAAGTAATAAATGTAAAAAAATAGTATTATTTATTACTTTTATTCTGTTTGGGATGATATTTAACTTATTGTTGATTAGATTTCACGGGCTTAGCATTTAGATTGTTAGCTTTTGCAAGTTTATACTAAAATTACTTATGTTTTAGAAACGCAAATAAAAGTGAGCTTGCAAAAACTAACAATTATTGAGTTTTATTTTGTTAATGTTATTGTTTAACCGAGCATTATAGCCAATAGGGTAACTGTTTCAGGTAAGTACTGAAGTCTAATTCAGAAACAATAAATGAAATAAAATTTCAACTCTATTGGTTGTATGCTCGATTGTCAAGAGACCTATTGAAATGAAAAGAAATCGCAAGTTGACTGTGATTTTTAACGTTTGTAACGATCAAGTTTTAACGCTGTGAATCATGTACAAAAATCATCTTTACCGTTGTAGCATTAGCATCCAAATTGCATTGACACTAGGCTATTAACTCTATGAAATTCATTTTAGTATAGTTATTTTATTGACTAGTGAAAATTGACAACGCGTGAATGAAATCTCCGAATTGTTAGGATTCTTGGTGAATGTGGACATGGTCCTGTGTTTGAGTAGATCATGCAAGCTACTTGTCTTGCGAATGTGTTACTCGATCGACTCCGAAGATTCCCGAACTATTCCGACCGATTGAAAGCAGAGTACAGTCAAAGTAATGCTACGGAACTACCTAAAGATTGATGTAAAAAACTATAAGTACAGATGTAGTGCGAAATGATTTTCCATGATATTTCGTTGAATCCCATGCGGTTTTCAACTTTAACGTCATTTGAATAAGGTTCTTATTTATAAAAAAAATCAATCTGACAGCTGCATTGTATACACGGCTTTCATAACATGTCACTAATGTTCAAAACCGGATAAAATTTAACGAAATGTCATGGAAGATCATTTTGCAATACAGCTGTACCTATGTATTAGAGTTCAACTGCCTGAATAAACGGTTATGATTGGTTGACCGTAGAATGTCGACCAATCAGGTAGGATTCGAGATGCAGTCACGTCTGACAGTAAGACAAATCAACTTAACCTTGTAAGGCCCAAAATATTTTCAGGACGTTTATTATAACGACCCATTTGTACTAATTTAAGGCACATACTATAGTCTATATTTATGTTCTTACTAGTTAGATACTAAATTGACAATTTCAAATGTCAAATTGTGAAATAATGATACCAGCTTTTATTGTTTAGTGGTGTACTGGAAACCATCGACAGTGTTTGTGGTCTGGATACAAGTGGTTTGGTCATGTTAGGTATATTTTAAGAAAAAATATATCGTTCACTTTCGATAGTAGTAGCACATCACTATTTTTGAATTGCAAAGAACAGGCAACACAGGTAATGTCATTTTAGTATCTAATATGAATAAATAGACTTTAGACTAGACCTTTAAATTCCTATAAAATCTGAAAATGGCATTATTTAGAGCTGCTTTCCGGTACCCGTCAAATTCAAGGTTTGGTGCATGCTTAAAGTGTATGTCCTACTTTAGGGACATTGGGCCGCTAATTGACAAGCTTCGATGTTAAATTTGCTTTGGGGATTATGAGGTTAAGGTTTTAACCTTTTCGACGCCATCGACACATTAGCAACCTTCGTTCAATTGGGTTTAGGTTCAATTTAAGGCATCGCAATAAATAAATGGCGTATGGGTGTCGTATCTTGTACTTGACTTGACGGCGAATAGGTTAAATAATTAGTGAATATTTTCATTGAGCATTTGATCAAGTTTTGTCGTATTTTTAGACGTGAATGTGTACTCGATGAATGATAAAGAGGGATATAGACTACTCACCTGAATGTTAAATGTATGTAACGTGTAAAATAATTTAATAAACGCGATTTAATTTAATCTTGTTTCGTATTTAATCCTTATCTGGGCAGCGATTTATCGACCATGTGCTGCGATGGTAGATTCAAAAAAAGACATGTAAAAGAGCCCTTGGCGGCCTATTTGCAAAATAAACTTTTGACTTTTTACTTTGTGGGTTTACTTTACGTAAGCTACCAAGTGTTAAGAATAGTATACAAAATTAACTTCTTTTGTCATTTTCACCGCCTTTGACTTGAAATGAAGTCAGTACAATAAATTTGACAGTGTTGCGAGTGACACTAAGAAAAACCGCTTGGTGGCGAAAAGGTTAAGAAAATTTTAAAATACTATTTTTTTTTTACCTTTTTTTCGTCAAGCAGTTCTAGAGTCACTCGCAACTGTCAACTGCATCGTGTCTGTACTGACTTCATATCAAGCCGATGGCGGCGAGAAGGTTAATGTTTTACTTCTTACCTTCCGTTTTATCTCACGCCTATTCACTGCAGACCTATTTGTTTTTAAGTGTCTGAATTTCAAAATGTGTGCGAATAGACAAGCTGACGTTCCAAATTAGAAAAAAGAAAGTCTCATGTTAGTTCTGTACACTACCACATACAACAGCAGGCTTATTACGTAACTCGCTCGCAATCGCCATCGTGTTCATTTTGACAGATTCCGATGCCAATTGTCAGCCCATACATGAACTGTCAAAATGAAGACTATGGTGATCGCGAGCGAGTTACGTAATAAGCCTGCAGGTTACTTAAGTTTTTCACCTGTACTGCAGAAGCTGGGAAGGAAGTGACTGCCGGCCGAATAGGTATAGGAATAGGATAGAGATATGCGGCTGTCAAGTCTTTTTCATGCCGCAGCATGGACAGTGCTGCACACCTCATTCAGAAAAGTAAGCTTTGCTCCCTGTTGAGAAGGATCAAAGTGCAACTTTTCTCTTCAATGCTTTTCTAAGTGTTTTTTGCAAATGCGATTTTTTGATGTTGATAATTGTAAAACTACGCCATTTTCTATGCTGGTAGCTCTTTAATTATATTTAGAATTCTTTTTCAAGTCTTTAAAAATCCGGTGTGAAGAGTTGTATGAGCCACTCGGGAGCAAAATTATTTTCATCTTAGGCGTTAACACTTAAATCCCTCATTACGTTCTGGATTCTACTTTAGAATCCCTCGCTAAATTCTTGATTCAATGTAGCGCCCTCGCCGTAAATACATCATTTTACTCTCTTGTGACACAAATAACTATTAGGTACCTACTCCATCATAATGAAATGAAATAAAAAATCATAGAAATCAAAATTTTATTTCTATAGGAACTAAAACTAAAGGAACTAGACCAAAAATATCAACTATTACCTATAGACCGACCGCTTAAATGGGTCTTAGCCCTTGCGGTGCAGACGCGCGGGGTGGGACGACCGCGGGGGCCGAGAGGTGCGGGCGGCAGGCGCACTCCCCGCCCGCACCGAGAGAGCTCCCCGCTGTCCTACCCCGCGCCCCTGTACCGCGTGGGCGAGGACATTTAAGCGGTTGGTATACTATTCCTCATCGGTGTTTGAATAACAACAATGATATTACATATAAACTGGGAGTAGATATGTCACTACCGCGCCCGAGTTGAAGATTCATAAATGACCCAATTGTCTCATTTACCTCAAACAAGCCACAGTATGAGTAGTTCGTGACAGTCAATGTGACAGTTGACAGAGGGAACGTTTTTCAAACGCAATTTACTAGGAACGTAACATATCTATACTATGACATATCATTGAATAACAAAATAACAATAATTGCAGAAACTAGTTTGCTGGTTCTAAATAATCACATACTTATATAATAAAAACATAAGTTAACAAATAACTGAAGTCAAAACAGTTTGTAGCGACGCCAGTTGAAACGACGCACCGGATATTACGCTATACTTCATTTAATTTAGGATGAGAAACCACTACAACATTATATTGCGGCTCGTGAACTGTAATCTCTACAATTTGTACTAGAGTAACAATTGACGACACGCAAATAAAGTGACATTAAAACAATTTTATTTTGCGGCTGCCAAACTATTGCCCTGTACTATTTGCTAGGTAAGAAATAGTTGACCAGACGCAATATAATGTTATTGTGGTTTCTCATTCTAAATTAAATGAAGTATTATACTGTCCCAAACTTTTTATCTTGTTTTTGGAATTAGATCGCCTTTTTAGTTTCCTCCACCATCCTGAAAAAAAAAAACTTCACTTTTCATTTGCACTTTTCTTACATATGTGTCCGTACGGTCAACAACTTTAACCTTGTCGCCGCCACGTCAATACAAGAGACGTCACCCATACGCCAGACTTCTTTACTGGGAAGCCTTAAGTTGAACTTAAACCCATTGAGCGAAGGCTGCTTTTGCATTGAAGTACCTAATGGACATATATATAGATCGCTGGCGTTGAACCTGCGGTTGGCGTCGAAAAGGTTAATTTTTGAGCCACTATGGAACGCTGTCATATTGACATTGTCAAACTTTACCAACGTGTTTTAAACACTAACAAGCAATCATATCACTATGACAACGTTCCATGTATGCTCAATAATTAAAGTTGTTGACGGTACATAGTAGACAGTCGAAGATACTGAAACCACATACCTCTGTGGAACCTTTTCTCATACAATTTCGCAATAATTTCTTTAGGAAGTGGACCTATGGTACCTAAGACATTTACCTATATGAAAACGAACAGTGGTACGCGATTCAGTTTTTTCACTGTACATCCCACAGTGGAACCCTTTCTCAGTAAATGTCATATTGACGTTAGGTACATAGAATTGACAAGGGAAATCACGTGACGTTTACTGTGAGAACGTTCTACGGTTGGTCAGGTCAGAAATCAAATCAATTAATTTTTTTAAGATGGCGCGAGCCACATCTTCTTCAAACCTTCCCTGAACGATATGAAGGAAGACTGCCTGCTGGCAGTTGGTAAGCGATTCCACAGCCTAGTCGAGTTACAGTAAAGGATTTGGAATAAGTAGTAATATATTAGTAAGGCATGTAAATAGAGACTATATTATTATTACAAGTTTCGCAACGGTTTATGAGCTGTGACCTTGAATGCGCAGAATTCATGGGTCTCTTAGGCGGGGGACTGAGGCGCAATGCGGGGAGGTAGCGCGCCGTGGCGCGAATGCATTCTATTGGTGCGTTCAGTCGCTTCCCGCTCCCGCGCCCAGTTCACACGTCTCGCGTCCCTGAAGGACAGTATACAACGCCCCCACCACTTGCCGAGCCCTCATAAACCGTTGCGACACTGTTTTTTTCATTTTTAACTGTCCTATTTAGTAAACAAAATTCTAACCTCAAATGTGCAAATTGTTGTAAATAAGGTGTATTATGTTATCAAATAAACCCGAGGCAATATTTTGTAAATAATTTTGCTGATATTTTATCTCCAGTTCCTTTTTTTACGATGAAATAGTTAAAAAATAACAAAAAATTAGACGTTTTGAGGTTAGAATTTTGTTTACCAAATAGGACAGTTAAGAACGAAATACCATAATATTATAGCATGCATTATCCGTACTCGCACCCCGTGATGTTGCGCACGAAGCTGGCTGCGGTGGCCAGCAGCTCGTGCAGCACTTGCACCAGGTATGGCGTGTGGAAGCGCGCGCGCGGCGGCCGCCATAGCGAGCGGTTGGTCGACTGCAGGCTGCGGAAGTTGTGGCGCCCGACGCCTATGTCGCTGAAGAGGCGGTACTGGGAAACAAAAACCGTGAGCTGTATGACATCCGGGCTTGTCCGCAGTCTCCCTCATTCGGCCGATTCAAGTAGGTACTCATACTCATTTATTCATAATAATTATAGTTATTACATGTCATAATTACAACAAAACGGATCACTCACGTATTGAAAGCCGAAAGAATGCTCCGACAATTGTTTCGGACTATTCCGTAGTCCTTCATCATCTTCTCATCATTTCTTCATTTTTTTTCTTTCTTCTTCGCGGGGCGAGCGCTCTGATGAAGGACTACGGAATAGTCTGAAACAGTTGTCGGAGCATTCTTTCGGCTTTTAATACGTGAGTTTTCCGTTTTGTTGTAATTATGTTTGAGTCTCACGGTTGTTTCATGTTGAAAGTATTACATGTTATTTTTATCAAACCCAGAGTGAGAGAGACAGCAAGACAAACACAAATGACATTGTAAGAGATCACGGACCGTAATACGGGCAGGTAAATAAGTGTCGTATGTTTTTAAGTCTTAAGTTTCAAATTTTAATAGCAATCCTTGGAATTGTTTTCTATCGAGCCGAATTCGTCAAATGTACCTATTGTATCGAGTACGGCCACGGTCTTTGAAATATGATAATTTTTTTTTTTTGTTGTACTAAACCAATAGTTTTTCATTAAACTGCTTAACCTTTTCGCCGCCACGTCAAATACAAGAGACGTTACCCATACGCCAGTAACCCAATTGAACGAAGGTTGCTTTTGCATTGAGGGTGATTGAAGTAATGAAAGTACAGTCAACTGGGGCGACTTTGATTTACGGGGTGACTTTAAAAAGTAGTTTTAATGACAAAACCATTATTTTTATTTGCGTTTACTGCTTCCAATCAATGTCTTCGTCGATCGCCTTTGCGTCTACATGCCAAACATTCACCGGATATGGATAGATTTTGTAGCAATTTTAAAACGATCAAAGTAGCCCCAAAATTACCAAAGTCACCCCAGTTGACGGTATATAGGTCGTTGGCGTTGAACCTACGGTGCTGATAAATATGTGTCGTTGACATCGAAAAGATTAAGGAACATCAATTTCAACGATTTAGGTGTTGTCAGTCTTGCTCGTCTTGTATATGAGTTGGTCCCATTTTCTCCTGCTTCCCAATAGTGTAGCGATGGTCTGACCTACCTGTGTATCGGACATGAACACAGGGTTGTCCAATATGATCCACGTGACCGCTTCGTTGCACTCCGGGGACGTCAGGGAGCCAGAGTATGTCACGTAGTTCTGTGGCGTCTTCAACAGCTTCCTACGAGACATTGCAACAATTATTATTGTTGATTAAAACTATACGGTTAAACTAACGACTATGTAGTTTGATAACAATGGCTCGGAATTATTATTAGTGGTTGAATCAGTTATACCGACACTTTGCTGTTCGACACTTGTACGGAATTTTATACGGCGAGAGGCTGAGATTCCCCTTTGTTGCCCGAGGTTCTACTATACAGTTTGTGCTACTGGTTCGCCCTTGGAGCTCCTTTTCTGTGTATTTTTCCCTTCCGGCAACTGAAGATGAGAAGATACCTAACTAACCTAACCTACCTATTTTTGTATTACTGTTCCTTAAGGTCGTCAGTCAGATAGTGTCCTTTTGTAATGCAGTTCTATTGAGCGTGATTGGTTAATGAATATAATTTATGAATGAAATATCACGAGATAAGTGATGATGATGATGATGATGAAGTAGGCATTGCTGCAGAGGAATTGCATTGTATCGAAAATCTTTAATTGTGCGGGGAGCGCTGTCGACGTGACCACAGAGTTTAAAATTGAATAGATCTTCCGTTAACTTCGAAACAATCGAATGTTACCTATGCAATAGAAAAATTGATCTTAATCAGCTTATAATCAGTTGATTCTTCGAATGCTAAATAGACGTACTTGGAGACGATTGGCTTCAATTATTCCATTACTATTACCAATCTGTTATTGGGACTCAGGAAATTTGGATCAAATGGTATAATCGACCAAGAAAGTGCTTTACCATTTTTATGGCAGTTCCTACTTCTGTCCTAGAAGAGTTCTAAGAATAAAAACAATAAGTCTGTCATGAATACATTCCCACAGTGATAGGTAGAGACTACTTTGTTCCACTTTTTACGATCCTGACATACCTACCTCTTTCGCTTCGTCCACATTCATCAATCTCTTACCTACATGCTTGTCGGCTGACTGTCATATTGTAATTTTCACCCGTTTAAATGATATTGCAACTAAAGCCGGGTACTCGTCTGGGAGCTGCAACAGTTACTATGACATGGTAACTGATAACCAAAAAGTGTGGACTTGGCTCGCGACACTTCTACTTTAACACGTGCACACTAGAACTTTTGGGTACTGTAACGTGCAAAAGTTACGGTTACAGCTAGTAGATGAGTACTTTTTTATGTTGTGGAAAATGCGTCTTATGCATCCGCCCAGTACGGGGTAGGTATGACAGCCTTCTTCTGCAAACGATGGATGTGTACTAAACAGGCGATCGGGAGGCCGCGAGCTGTCCCGTGACGCGTCGTTTAAGTCGACATTCGCTTGTTTAATCGCTTTCGTTTGAATTTAGTTACACTGGCTACCATTGCCCGCTGACCCCCATTACCCGCTGACCCCCATTACCCGCTGACCCCCATTACCCCTTTTTCCCCTATGTGGGACTCTCCCGCGACGGCAGACATATCCACTAAAAACCACACGGATTCCCTAGTCGTATGTGTCACCGCGACGCCCCACGATCACCCCGGGATGGGTTCCATCTTCGCGGCACCTGTGCAATGCAGGTTTGGGAATCGTAGATGAGTACCTGGCTTTTGGGGTGATCAAGGACTTTCTTGGTCGACTATACATCCACGAGTTACGTTGGTAAATACTTACGTCATGTCCAGGATCACCCCGCTAACTCGGCTTCCTAAGGTTTTGAGCTTGGGCACTTCTTGCATAACCTCATTCATATCTAGCGTGGGTTCGTCGCTTTCTTTATCTGAATGGACCTGGAAAAAGATTCTTTATGGAAATGTTGTATCACACCCAGAAAGATACGACAAGTGTGTCAACGCGAAAGCAGTTCTGGGGCCTTACCATGACGTCCTAATTCCGACTCAGTTCAAGTTTTAGCTGTCACTTTTAGTATGAATCTGACAGCGAGCGATTCTAAACTGAATCACATTAAGACCGTATAGTATCTCCTTAGTAGTCTGTGATTAAGACGTCATAGTAAAGTCCCTGCACAAGACTAGGGTGCTCTAATAATGTTTTGGGAACAGACGAGTTTTCCCCCAAAAAGCCAGCGTCGTCGGACGAGTTATCGCAAAAGAATCGCAACACGGTAACAGAGCAAAAACTAACAGAAATACAATTAAAAAAGGTCAAATGTTAATTGCGAAAATATGCTTTAGGTAATCAAAATCTTAGTTACACTATTACCACTCTATTCAATCTTGTTCTATGTCCGTATCTGTTTTTGCGAAGACTTGTCTAGTGTTATGTTAATTACTTTACTATGATCATTGCTTTACGAAATAGTGAGGTCAAGTTATGTATTAGGGTTATCCATTTAGCGCTTAATTATGTGCCATTTTTTCATACTGGTCATGCTGGTCTGGGAATAAAGAAAAAACATAGAATTTACCAGTTGTTGCTTCCCGCGCTGAAGGTAAAAGGACATCGAGGGAATGGGCGAAAATATTAGGAAACATGTTATAGGCCATGGGGCTAGCAACCCATCACTATTTTGATTCCCCTTTCCACCTATGCGCCCACAATCATGCTAAACGAGGCCTTTAGGTCTTGGTATCCCACCCTTGGTCGCTCTGTCCACCCCGTAAGGGATAAAGACGTTTATTTTTTATTGTATGTAAATAAATAAATGTCTTGGGACAATTGACACCAATTGACCTAGTCCCAAACTAAGCAAAGCTTGTGATATGGGCACTAGACAACGATAAACATACTTATATAGATAAATACATACTTAAATACACTATTAAACATCCAAGACTCGAGAACAAACATTCGTATTTTTCATACAAATATCTGCCCTGACCGGGGATCGAACCCGAGACCTCGAGCTTCTTAGTCAGGTTCTGTTACCACTAGGCCATCCGGTCGTCTTTTTCCGGTCGTTTTTTTCATGTGTTTGTAATTTCTAATGCCTTTTGTATGTATAGTGAAAATGTCCACGTGAACTTACGTTGCAAAACACGGCTATGATGGCCAGTCCGTCTTTCACATCCAGAGCCCCAGCCACGCTGAGATCGGTCCGAATGTGCACGAAGTGGATCTCCATGGGGTACCTGAAAAGAGGGTACAATACGAATACACCTTATCCGCTATCGGCCGAAGTATGTTCGGGCGTCGTCGGATGAACACGGCCAGTCAAATCAAAGGGAAGAAAGAAAGATAAAGTTTATTCGTAACACGTACTTAACACTACAAATTGGATAAAAGAAACAAAGAAATCATTAGTAAGGAACAATTGTCAATAAGTGGGCTTAACCTCATGGCATAGAGAGTAATTCATTTATCATCATCTATCTATCTATCTATAGCAGCCCTTAGTTCATCCGTCTTCGGACATAGGCCTCCTCTCCATTTCTCCACGCCTGACTATCGACAGCCATACGCATCCATCCTCCACCCGCCTGTCGGCATTTATCATCATATTCTGTTGTTAAATATTACTAACTGTTCATAAATTTTAGTGCCCATATAAGTAAGAGGATAGTGTATCCTGTTCCACCGTGATAGTTTTTACCAGTACGGGGAGCAGAAGGCGCTTACTCACACTGTCTAGTAAAGTACCGCATTGGAGGTAGTTGCTAAATCTTTGGACTGATTTAAGTAACCAGTGTAACATCAATTTAAATCACAATCTAAGCACTGCTCATTTAGTAGTAAGTTGATAATGTCAGTTCCTAGCGAGTAATTATTGAAACAATTTTATTGTTGTTTTTTAATGAAGATTTTCATTTTCATTTTCATTTAACCTATATAGCAGTGCACTGCTGGGCATAGTCCTCCCCTAAAACGCGCCACTATATCCTGTCTTCGGCTTGTCGCAGACAGACTCAGCCAACTATCTTCCACAAACAATCACTCTTTTAGCTGGAGGGCATCTTACACTACGCTTGCCAAGCCGCGGCCACTTAAGAAATCGATTAATCCAGAGGTATAAGAGTAAAGAGAATTCAAACGATGAATGTTCTATGCTTATAGAGAAGTGGTTTCTAACCTCTTCAGTTCCTTTACCCTTATTTTATGACCTAACTAGGGCCACGGATTTCATCCCTCCCTATTATTTCGCAGGGGCTTATGAGCTTCGAGACATCAACCAGCTCGACCCGAAGGGGTTATTTGCCCCATGTTAAGAACCCAGGTGCTAGTGGTTGGTAAACTTAAGCTGGAAGTCATGAGTCAGTTGCCAAACGTACTTGAAACCGTCGACGGCGTGTTCTGATAACCAGTGGAAGTGGAGCTGCTCTAGCCTGTAGAGATGCTTCAGAGGTCCACCGGTTAGCGTTGGATGCATTGCCTCGTCACCCTCCATCGTGAACTGGACTGGAAGATGATGAAAAGATCCTTATCACTTCACTAAGTACATAGTATAAAACAAAGTCGCTTTCTCTGTCCCTATGTCCCTATGTCCCTATGTCCCTATGTATGCTTAAATCTTGAAAACTACGCAACGGATTTTGATGAGGTTTTTTTAATAGATAGAGTGAATCAAGAGGAAGGTTTATATGTATAATACATGCATGATATACCGTGCGAAGCCGGGGCGAGTCGCTAGTATTGCCAATAAAATCCATTCGACACACCAAACAAAAACAGTAATAATAGGGGTTTTAAATTAGCGTCGCAGCTCACAACATTTCTATTGGACGAGGACTGGTAGGTACGCTTTGTTGCATGATTTGCTATAGTTTCAAAATTAGTTGTTCCCATGACGTCTTAATGCGATTCAGTTTAGGTTCGCTCGCTGTCAGATCCATACTAAAAGTGACAGCTTAAACCTGAACTGAGTCGGTATTAAATCAAATTGAGATGTCATGGTAAGGCCCCCGTACATACCTAATGTCTAAATTTCAATCTATCAAGCTACACTGCAAATAACATTGGAGGAAATGGATGAAAATCTCAAGAATCATGTTAGGTACCTATAGTATAGGTGATGCGGCTAGCATCCCGTCACTATTTTGATTCCCCTTTCCACCTATACGCCCACAGTCGAGCTAAACATAGCTTTAAGGTCCTGTTACTTTAGGTTAGGCTTTATCTGCTCCGTAAGGGATAAAAACGTGATTTATATTATGTTACATTATGTAGGTAGGTACGAAGTTACATTGCAGAATGTAATTTCTGACTAAACTCGTGGGGAACTGACTGCTATTAGCTCCTGCTTATGACGAAACCCATGTATGCACATGCGTAAGCGTCTAAGTGCCCCTCCCCCTTCTGACGTCAGTGGAACGGACTGCCACCGGAACAGGAGGATAACAAGTAGGTATTTACGTGTCTTTTTGAAGGACTAAGTACTGCCAATTTATTAAGGTTGTCCGAGTAACTGTTACGCTTTGAGATGTACATAAATCGAATGGCTTTTCATGGTCTTCCTCATTCATAAACTAGGATTATGTGGGTGCCAGGGACACCTCAGTATGACGCTCCGATGGAACATACACACGATAGCCTGCCAAAATCGTTACCCTTCTTTTTGGCATCATCGTAGTAAAATGAAGCACTGAGGTCCAATTTTTGAAAATACATTATGTGAAAATGTCTCTCGAAATTGGTGTAAAATTGAGCTATGAAATAAAGAAGAAAATTACAGCTCTCATTAATCTTGTGAACTAGTTAAAAACTTCATTCATGCTGTAGGTTTGAAGATATAAACAAATTTTTATAATTTTCGAGTGGTACTTTCGTGTGATATTCTTTTAAAATTCAGGATAAAAATAGCTCAACTTACTGGTATGCCCATTGTTCTGCGCCGACACCAGCACCCCGTTGTAGCCACTGAGCTGTAGTTTTCCGTGTCTGATGAACCTCCTGTCGAAGTCCATTTCGACGGCCGACGTGCGAATGTTTATGGGGGACTGCCGCAGCCCCGTGTGGCATAGAGTACCGGGCCAGGAGACCTCGTCTAAATAAAAAAAAAACCACGCATTACTCGAATAATCCTCTAAGTAAATGATACATATAAGTATACGTGCCGGCACGTAAGTCTAGCGATGACGAGTCACGTGGAGGGGATCTGCGCACCCACGGATACCGTATTTTATACTTCTGCGCATACAAGGTCAGATTAAACTTAGGTGCCGGCACTTATAATGCAAATTTACGCCAAAAATGCTTCACATCATTTTGGAAAAGAGCTGAATAGGTACCCTTCAAACTACTGGACTGATTTTTATCAGACATGGCTAAGAAGCACCAAGCACCGCTAGGAAACTGACTTTCGAATGATATTTACACATAGACAGACTTCTACGCTAAACTTGTAACCCCTCTTTTTGCATCAGGGGTTAAAAACAATGATAAACATCTAGAAAACGTCTTTAAGAAAAATGTTTAAAGATCTCAAGCTTTAATTAAGTACTAAGTACCTAATTGAACCAGGCGTTACTTTGCGGAGTTCCTTCTAAGAACTAAAACCAATCAACTAGCTAGATTATTCATTGCAATCTATACTCAAGAGCAAAAATAACGGCTCACTTTTCATAGAGCCTTGTATGAAAAGTGACACGGTTATTTTTGCTCGTCTGTGTATTTCAAAACAGAACAGTTGTTTTAATATACATACCATCATATCGCCAGAGAGGCGCGAACGCTGGTCGCACCGTTGGGCTGGGTAAGGTGCCTGAAAATACTAATATTCGTTACAAAATAACAGAATTCCTGCCATATTTGGATTCCAATGCCGGACACAGGCCTCCTCGAAATAAGAAGAGATCTTAATGTGGATGCCTCTTTAATAATAGTCGCATTATCAACTTTAATCATCGGAAAATTTACTTTAAATTTTTTCGTTATTTTCACGGAGTTCCCGTTCGAAATGAAATCGGGAAAAGATCTATAAGACCTATTTATTTAAAAATAAACTGATTCTAAGCGCTTAGTGTAAGTTTTTTGCTCGCATCAAATTGCTAAAACTATGAATAACCGTTAGTAGCTTTTCTTTTAGGTTACTTAGTGTGATAGCGTTGCCGATTTTCTCGGAGCAATTTCACGTTTCCGCGAACGCGTTCAAGACGTTTTATCACCTCAAAACTTACACTCACTCAACTCAGGAACACAGAAAAATTGCGTCGAGTACCTAGTCATCAAGAATAGTTGGTTAGCACGCGTCACAGAGCAACGAAGACTTGGCTGGCCTTATATTTTTGGTGTTGTCTACGCATTCCCATTGGAAATTTGAAAAAAACTGAATGCACAATCACCTGGCCTGGATTATACGGCATTAATCACTTCTACCTTAAAGATACTTGAAGATCATAATTCATAATGGAAGGAAAGGTTGAAGGGGAGTGGAAGAGAAGAAGGCCAAGAAGAACATTTATGGACCAGCCACGTCTAGCACGAGGGCGCGCAAGAGTCGCGTCGCGCGTGAGATAGATTCCCCGTCTTTATCTTTCTGTTCGTCATAGAAAAAGACGGGTAGTCTATCTCGCGCGCTCTAGTGCTAGCCGGGCTGGTGAAAGAGAAAGTAGAAGTCGTGTCGTATCAAGATGTCAAAGAGAAGGCCTCCTTAAGGCGGCCTTACCGTGACGTCCTAATTCCGACTCGGTTCAAGTTTTAGATGTCACTTTTAGTATGAATCTGACAGCGAACGAACCTAAACTGAATCGCATTAAGACGTCATGGAAGGCCCATGGAAAGGACCACGTGGAAATTGCTCCACCGACACGACCTAGCTCTTAAGTTTAAGAAGAAGAAACTTTAACAAATCACTATCACCTGTGGCTCCCATCACGAATGAGAAAAGCAGAATCATGGTCGTATCAGACACCTTCTTTATCGAGGCCATCTCACTGACTGACACCCAAACCCGTCTGTTGTCATAGCATCATGTTTGTTTTCATTAATTTACTATTGTAAATCGATTGTTGATTGTTCTCAAGATATTGTTTATATTTCAATCGTATCAACGCTTTGTAATTTCAGCTGAGAAAAATCTAGGTGCAGATAGGTTTGCATGAGTTAAAAGATTCGGGGCGCGTTTGCAGAAATCCTCTATCGGAAATTAGCAAAATCAGGCCAAGATGGAATACCTCCTGTGCCAGTAAGTTTACCAGTAGTCTTAGTGTCCACGCCAGAACATAGTAGCGTAAGCACTGCCGCTTATCGGCAGGATAAGCGAGTAGGATTACCATCCTACTGATTGAGATGGGGACGAAATTTTGCATTTTGTCCTACCATCCACAAAGCATGCCCTGCTGCGTTATATTATATTATCTACCACTGTAATTGTATCCTCTAAGATCTAACCTGTTGGTTTCATTTGTGTCATAGATAGGTATGTCACTAGGCGTACATAGCGAATGACTGGTTGATTTCAATGACGCTACGTGAAATTTAGAAGTAGGTATCTAGAAATCTAAACGAGACATCTATAATTCTATTCCGATAAACGGATTAGTAAGTCATTTTGAGCTGGTCGTTATCATTTTTGTAAAATCAGGTAGGAGCTGACTCAAAGATGACACTTTCTTGATAAAATCTAACTAATATTATAAATGCGAAAGTATGGATGGATGGATGTTTGTTTGTTAATCAATTACGCCAGAACGGCCCAACGGATCTGGATGAAATTCGGGGCATAGGTAGAGAAAAGTCTGGAATATATAGCACATAGGCTACTTTTTATCCCGGAAAATTGCGTAGTTCCCGCGGGATAGCGATAAACGAATTCTTTGCAGACGAAGTCGCTGGCAACAGCTAGTATATGTATAATGCCTTCCGGGTCATGGCTGTTCGTATGACTGAATGTCCAAATGGTTTGAACGTGTAGGTGTCAAAATGTACAAAGTTCATTGGTTAAAATGTTGCGGTGTCAAAATTACAAAAGTTGACCACCATGATGATGACCATGGGGTTACCATGACGTCTTAATGCGATTCAAGTCCAACTCAGTTCAGGTTCGCTCGCTGTCAGATCCATAGAATGACAGCTAAAAACTGAACTGAGTCGGAATTGCTGCTAGCTTTACTTTTCGGATTTTTCTATTTGTTCCAATTTTCAGTGCCGTTTAGAAATTTAATTTGTAACGGGTAAAACCGTTAAAATAAATATAAAAAATCAAGAAGCGAAATTCTTGATTCATTTTGTAGTAGGTACCTTGTAGGTACCCATTACACACTTTAGTTTGATTAGATGATAAGGCAATATTGTCCATCCGGCGACCAGCATCCGCCATGGCTTCCTGGTCACCTGACCAGTAACCTGACCGAGATTTATAAGGTCCCGGCAATGTCGCGACAGTCCAACCTCGCAACATGGTCTATGTTCTGTATTGTGATTATATGCCCTTGTTAATAAGGGCCAACGAGCTAATCAGACAATAATCGCCTAACATAGGTACTGTCGGGGGCATAAATATCGATACAGCTAGTGTCAAATATATGTGTCGACGACCTTGGGCCTTACCATGACGTCTTAATTCCGATTCAGTTTAGATTCGCTCGCTTTCAGATCCATACTAAAAATGGTAGCTAAAACCTGAACTGAGTCGGAAGTAAATCCCGTAATGAAGTCACAGTAAGGCCCCTGCACGACGCCAATTTTAAATTAAGGAGAAATTACGGGCACAAGAGGCATTTCATCTAAGTCCTCTAGGTTGGCAACGCATCTGCAATCTCTCCGGGATTGCGGGCGTCTATGGGCAGTGGTGATCGCTTACCATCAGGTGACCCACTTGCTCGTTTTCCTTCCTATTCACATAAAAAAAAAACATTTAAATTTTCAAAATTGTCGTGATAAAAAATATCCCTATACACTTTTGATGAGTGATTTTTATTTTCAGCAGCGCTTCTTCCGTCACAGATGGTAAAAGCCTATCGAGGACCAGCAACCCATCTCTATAAAGCTCTGTCTACCCCATAAAGGATAAAGAAGTGATTTATATATGTATGTAAAGAGTCTATGTCCTCAACGCGTTATATTTAGAACTAACAAGCTCCCCGTGCCGTATCGTGATCCAGTCTATTAGATAATGGTGCGCTATCGCCGCAATCTAGACCCGCTTTGTGTCATTCAGATTATAGGTCACACTTCCTACACAAGGTGATGACAAGGGTCAGGTAGTAATGCACACATAGTCGTTTATTGTGACCGCCTCTATGATGATTGCAACAGGGGAATGCGATTCAGTTTAGGCTAGCTCGCTGTCAGATTCATACTAAAAGTGACAGCTAAAACTTGAACTGAGTCGGAATTAGGACGTCATGGTAAGGCCCCAGAACTCAGTGGCGTCTGCTTCAAATATCAGATTCCCACCGGGATTTACATACATACGTACATAAAACATGTCTTTATCCCTTACGGGGTAGACAGAGCCTAAGGTAACAAGACCTAAAGGCCACGTTTAGCATGGTTGTGGGCGTATAGGTGGAAAGAAATCAAAATAGTGATGGGTTAAGCCGCATCGCCTGTAACACGGTTCATAAGATTTTCGCCCATTCCCTCTGTTATGCCTTGAAATAAAACCTCCCAATTAATTAATGGTATTTTATTATACAAGACCATTTACATATGTCACTGTTTTGTCGCCATATTGGCTGAGAGAGAGAGAGACACACCGGTGGGAGCGGGACCGCTAATATAAAGCAGTCTGTACACTATCACACCCTCGATGGTATTTTACCATCTGCACGGGAAGAGAAGCAACTGAAGAGAAGAAACCGGGTTTTTCCGCCAAATTTCTCTGTGCTGCTTTTTCTTTACTCGTCGATTAAGATGGCCGGTATTTTACGAAACTTTTCACGGAACGCCATTGGACCTGGAATCTCCAACCTCTGCAAATCAAGTCACAGACTAGTGTTCATGTTCCAAAATTTTCGTTCTTTTTTAAAACAGAGCTTTAACGACTAAATTTTTACATTATTTCTTTTTTCAGTGTAACAAATGTTTTCACATGCGAGCTTTTCGTTTTAAAATACTTTGAAGTCAGTTATTCAGGTGGCGAGGTAAAATAATTATGGTTAATGATGAACAGTTGAGGGCTAAAATATCGATACATCCGTCAGTCAAATAATATATGCATCATCGACCTTATTGTGTGTGGCATAAAGATGTATAGATGTTTTTGACGCTTGGTAACGTATATATATATTTATGCCTTTGAAAGTAATTAAGTGGGTTAAATATTTTTGTCCTGCTTTCGTAGTGTAATATTAAAATTGATTTATGCCGTCTTTGTGTCAAAAAAAGATACTGGACTAAGTCGCGCAAAATCTAGCGGAGTAGTAAAATTCACCAGCATATAAGTAAGTCAATAAAAAAACGTATTAGGTACTTATGTAGGTGATAAGGAGTGTGTATGAAAAGTAAAAAGTAACGTTCAATTTTCATTTTAAATTGGTTAGAGGCCATAAAAGGATATAATGGAGGTTTTCAAATCACTCTATTTTTGTCTTGTCCTATGATTGTTTTGTTTTTCTTGTCAATGCTTAGGTTATTATTTAATATTTTATGTTTATTAGTTTTAACAATGTTTTTTGGCTCCAAATATTATTCAGGTACTTGGTACTTGAATAAATAGTGCAGAATTCTAATTTTAACGTGACTGTAATAAATAACAATTTTTTTCCAGGACAACCATAATCATGTGCTAACGTCACAGTTTCAAAAACTACAATTATTCTTAAATTTTTATGTAATAAGATAAGTTTATAATAGTTGAATATCTGCAGAAATTTTCATAGTTCTCTCTCGATTGAATAAGATAAAGTAAATAAAAAAAAAAAATTCGGCGACCAAAACTAAAATTAATATAAACACGAATTAGTTAATTTCATAATAATTTATTGTTTCATTTTCATAACAACTACAGTACAAACAAAACACAACCTTTAAATAAAATATATCTTCCAAGTTCTTATTTTAAAGTCAAATCAATAAATTGTATTTATGTGCACCTACCGGATTAATCTTAATCATTTGGTACTGGGTACGAAACTAATATAAATTAAACATTTTGGTACAATACAATTTCACAGCCATAAAGATAACTTACATATTTACAATCCAACACTAAACAGCAAATTATACAACAAATAAATTTACAACACCCATTTAGCATTTACGGCACAATTAAATTAATAACAATAATTATTGGCAACATAAATTATATTTATTACTATCTACCTACAGACTACTTTAGCCGAATCATAATCTTAATCTAGATTATAGATTGCATCTACATGAGCGATAAAGTAAGCATATGCAGCTTTTTAGATTAATGCTTAATCTATCATATCATATCATATACCTATTAGAACGTGTGATGTCATGGCATGCGTAGACAGCGTTGCGAATTCAACTGCACCGTGACTTTAACCCCTCGAAAATTAAATAAGGCTATAATTTTATATATTTATTTTGATCTGTAAGACTGCTATTATCTGAATCAAATTAGACTAGAATCTTGATTTAATTCTTTCATGCGAGGGGTTAAAGCAAAATTATAAGTTAAGACAACTCAGAAACTACCAGAGCTGGTCGCAACTCACTGCTTTTTAGTATTAACGATTTAATTACTAAACAGGGATAGGTATTATAGTTCTGATCGACAAACGGCTGAATGATACGGCATTATAGTAACATTAATTTCTAACTTGTCACTTGGTGACTGGGTATGCGTCGCATACATGGCAATAAATGTTGCCTATTTTTTCAATTTAATGGTAGGTACTGATTTATGGCTTTCAATAAAAAATACTTGTATTGTATTGCATTATTTATATGTAATGGTTCAATGAACCATGCATAATATATTTTTTATTATTGTTGCGCCACATCTTTCCATTCGACAGTTTAAAGTTACCTATAAAATGATATCTCATATGCTAGACGATATGTTTCAAACATAAATTTTCCGAGAAATACATAGGTAAGTATGTGAAAAAAAATCATAGGACAATTTACACCAATTACTAGGTAGGCTAGGTGGATACCTAGCAGTGGCGTTACGTGAAGGTTTCCTTTAGACAACCCGAGGCAAAAAAACACCTAAGTATTTACCTATCTTCTTCCTACCCTATCCTTCCATGAAGAAAGAATGAGAGAGCGAAGTTTGATAAAGAAATTCGGTGGGAATCGAGTTGTTAGATCGACTCGCCACTGATACTGATACCTATATAGTCTCAAAATTAAGCAAAATTTGTACAAGTCAAAGGATAAACATACTTGAAGAGAAGAAAACCCCTTGCTCTTGCTGGAAGAGATCCCTTCTTAGGGACAAGTTCGCCTTTGTACTATTTTCTGTGTAAGTACTTCTGTATTTTTAAATTTTTATGTGCAATAAATACATACTTGAATAGGTAATTATATACAACGTCCATGACTCGGGTACAAACATTCATATTCATCATACAAGTGCCTGCTCCTACCAGGATTCGAACGCGGGACCTCTAGCTTATTGTTAATCGGGATCACTAATCACTACGCTATCCGGTCGGCATGCATTTTGTCTTTTAAAAATATCAAGTCATTTAATTATTTCGAAAACTCTATCCAGTGATAAGTTATCAGCCTAATAAAGGTATTAGATTAATTACTCATATACGATCAAACATAATTTATAACACCCAATCAGCAATAGAGGATCATATATTTAAATTTGTGATTAGTTTAAGCTCTTACCCACGTCATTACATTTAATAGTCCAATATCTCATGTCTCAATTATACATTAAAGTGTGACATCACTGTCGTTATCATAATTGTCTGAATTCAAAAAATTAAGTATAAAGTAAATATGGGTCATAATGTGATCTGGATTAGGTAAAGCAATTGTAATGACACTTATAACAATATACACTCTAAACCTACCCCTATAATCATATACCCGGTGGCAAGTTTCATAGGAATTAAAGTATTTGGCATAAATAATAATCCTAACTGTAAAATGTTTGCTACAGAAGCAAATGCTTTCAAAGCCAATGATAGAAATGTACAACGAACAATCACGATTTCATCTCATGTTACTGCTATGCGTAAGGTAGGTGCATTGTAAATGAGAAGCAGATACTATCTTGATAAATCTTGTTTCAGACAAGATCATAAGGAACAAAGCGTTTAATGCTGGGGCTGAATAAACGCCAGTTTACTATAGAATTTGGCAAGCTTGGAGCTACACAATTTAGAGAGGCACAATACAGTCCATATTGTGGTTCAGCTTCCACGTCTAAAGTTTATTGCCATCGAAGCGATGGCCACTCCAAACATCTTAATATTTCTCCGATATATTAAACTTTGGTTACCAATCAATTCAACATCTTGGTGCAGGCCTTGACACCGTCCCCGAAGATCTTCTTCTTTACATCCAAGAGAACGCAAAGACCATCGCCTATGGTGGATGCTAAAGAAGAAGTGGCGCATCCTAGCAGTATTACTAAGAATCCGAGGAAGGTGGGAGAGGAGATAGAAGCGCAAGAGGCGATGGACCGGTACACGATGCGGTTCGTGGGATGGAGGCTGCGGTAGTTGTAGGTGGCGTCACCGATGTCTATCTTGCTGAAGTATTTGTACTGAAAAGAGAAGAGGATTTAGACATTTCACCTACATGAATATCTTCCGCGGAGATATCAAGATCAAGATTATGTTCCTACTTTCCGAGAAAGGGTAATAGGCTTTTTCTAGATATTGGTTCGCGTTTAATACGTTTTTGATTTTATTCTAAGGGAAGAACTGCCATTATTGCTCCGCAAATTGTGTTGTGTATTGATTGAAGCTAAGCTGGCGTAGTTTCTTAACCCCATTAACAAATAGACAAAATGGCATAATATAAACAGCAATTTTCGGCTGTGTTTTCCTGTGGTTAATAATTTGTTTCGGCTTAGATTTCATTGCCAGTCATATAGTTTGTCGGAAAATGGTTTCTTTTGACTTAGCGTAAAGGTTAAGTTATTGTTAAGTACCTAATATTCACGTCGTAAAATGTTACGACCTGATGCGTATAATAATTATCAGAGCATGAATTACTTTTATAACGACTAAACTCATCAAACAAACAGTTTACAAGTAACATGTTCTAAAAGTAACCATTTACTTGTTTTTTCGTTGTAGCTACAAATTGTGTCCAATTGGTGCCATTATAACGTGAAAAAGCTAGACTTAACTAAAAGAAAGTTAGCAAAAACTACCAGGAATTGTTTTCCCAGAGATTTGGTAGATTTTAACGACACCTTCACCTTCTAGGCAAACGTGTACCATCTTAGGCCTCATCTTCGCCTTCCATCAAACGAGATTGAGGTCAAACGTAAGCCTATTTTATGTGAAAAAAGAAACGTTGAACCGCTTTCGAGATCACATAATAAACAACATTTGTAAACTTAACTTTAAAGTGTTTTTCGTGTAATAGTACCTAGTACCTACTTAAACAATTCATTATGTGGCAAAATTATCATGCCAATGTTCAAGCTTCTTGTGTCACAATGTATTCACCTGATTGTCAGATATGGCGATCGGCTTGTCCATGACGATCCAAGTGACGACTTCCTGGCAATCAGGCGTGGTCAGCGACCCGTGGTACGTGTAGAAGGACTGTGGCTCCGGACTCAGGAGGCGCCTGGACCAAAGGCATAAGGCATAAAGGCAAAGTTATACAAGTATGAGTCAATGAACCTGCAGACCACCGTGGCTAGCAGTTCCTCACACAACTCACTATTGCGCCTTTGCGCCTAATTTGGGCCTTTGGCACGTGTTGCTGTTTTCTACATTTAAAAAAGTAAATTAGGTTTAGATGTGGTAGTCAAATGATAAATTTATAGTCTGAAATAGTTTCTCAGTAAGTGAATATTTGTAAGAGACGCCTTAGAAAAAGATTGTCCGCTACTAGGCGGTCTAGGTATCGAGACGGAGATGAAAAACAATACCTAACCCTTTTAACAACCCAAGACGAAGCCGTACAAGAAGACCCGATCCTGAACAGAGGCATTAAAAAATCGGAATAGTAAAAAGAAATATCTGGTTTGCGGAAGCCCCTTTACTGTATTAGCAAAAACCAAGATTTTCACGACTGTAACTGCAAAACCTGACACTTCTAATTGAGTTATAGGTACCATAGAGAGCAAAACAATCTCTTCTAATTATTCAATAGCCCGTATCTAAAGCTGCCTGTCTTTGTCAGTCGATTCGTCTTGCAATTGTTTCACTCTTCGCAAAGGGCACTCATTGTCAGTCACCCTTGGTACGCACCTTCATTGTAAAACAGAATCTCTTCAACAGTATACTACATTGGCCGTCAGATACAGCGAGGGTATATGCTGCCAGCATTTTAGGTTCTATGCTGCGGGAAGCTCTTTTTTTAGATTTATTTTAGTTCTAGTTTAATAAATTTATCTTGTATAATTTTTATTTATCTGTAGTAGTTTTTTTACACGCCTGAGTCTTTTAAGCGCTTAAAGATATTCCAGAGTGACCCTATTGCCAATCGCGGAAGTACGTGTTCAGATATTTTTGGCCACCCAATGCGATGGCAAATATTACCTACCATTAATAATCTACCATTACGGGTAATAAGAGAAACTCGCGTCTGAACAAAAACAAAACAATACTAAATTCTCATTACTGCGATGCAAAATGTTATGTACTTGAATCGCTATTTTGTCGGACTTATTTTTTTTTTATTTGGATTATTTGTATACACGATATTATCAAACATCATTTTAATTTATGGCCACTATTGCAAAGAACACTTATGCAGTGTATTTTTGTGCATCTAGTGCATCTGATGGTGTTAAGAATCAGCATCACCAATGAGGTACGTCATGTAGTGTATTATATCACTCCTCTTCCCTCGAAATTCGTGACTTACGTGAGGTCGATGACTTCTGGCTGGGTAGGGTTTTCTTCGCGATGCATTAATTCAGGCACCGCAGGCATAATCTGTTCCAACGCATGCTCGTATTCTGGTCCACTTTTGAGCTAGAAAGAAAATGACTTTTAAAAGACTACATTCAACCTACACCCACGGATCGTTGGAGCGTCAACGAGAACTGAAAATTTTTCGCTGGGAGGCGATGGGATGGTTTATAGTGTAGGTATAGTTGCATTTCAGTACATGAGTTCATTTTGCGCAAAGGGTTTGACCTCAACCTTATTCGCGGAGTCTAAGTATAAACTAAGTCTATCCGTTTAGTTCATCAGTTTTAAATGAAGACACACTCTGAATCTTTCTTTTTTCTTCGGCTTTTGTACGTGAGTTATCCGGTGTGTTGTAATTACAGACTCTGAATCTAATTTTAAGATAACTTTTATTTGTTAAATGGAACCGAGACTTTTTTAAACAGAAAAATACTATGCGTTTTTATCAAGAAATCGTCATTTCGCTGCTATGCTCCCGTCAACGGTGCCACATTTTTCTTAAAAGTTTAATTGCTGCTAATGTATTAAGTATTAACTTCTATGAGGTCCTAAATCATAGCTGTTCTTATGTAAATCTTCATCTAAAATAGTGACTATACCACACTGAAGTCATAAAAAAATCCCCACGCAAATGACGTAAAACATCATCTCAAAAATTGATCCTTTGCCAAGTTTCGTGTTCACAACTTTATACGTATCAACTGGAAAGCGTATGATTTGATTAATCAAGTGGTAGGTACCTTTAGTTAACTCTACTGTTGCTGCTGTATTACTTACTGTAGCCATTACTCCAACGACAGCCAGTCCATCAGGCCGGGCCAAAGCCTCGTTTAGGGTCAGACCAGTCTTCACATGCACCATGTGGATTTCCAGAGGATACCTTAAAAAAATCACTATGGTTAGAGTATCCGCAGGTTCCCAAAGAGCTTCCTACCACCGAGGGGGCACCGATGGTATGAAAAATCACTACATAGTATAAAACAAAGTCGCTTTTTCTGTCCCTATGTCCCTATGTCCTTATGTCCTTATGTCCCTTTGTATGCTTAAATCTTTAAAACTACGCAACGGATTTTGATGCGGTTTTTTTAATAGATAGAGTGAATCAAGAGGAAGGTTTATATTATGTATAATACATGCATAATATACCGTGCGAAGCCGGGGCGGGTCGCTAGTTAGGTATAAATGCGAAAGTTTGTGACGATGTGACGATGTGAGTGAGTGTGTATGTTTGTTCCTTCTTCACGCTAAAACGACTGGACGGATTTGGATAAAATTTGGTACGAAGATAGATGGTACCCTAGATTAAAACATAAGCTACTTTTTATCCCGAAAAATTGTATAGCTCCCGCGGGATAGCGATAAACATATCAATTGCTAATTCTACGCGGACGAAGTCGCGGGCAGAAGCTAGTAAAGAATAAGAGATAAATTTAATAAAAACCGCAAGTACCCCTACCATTACCAGTCATCCTGTAGGGACATTGCCTAAGCACGTGAGGTCTTTCGTGAATGTTGATGATGATGATGCTTACTTGTAACCGTCGATGGCGTGCTCCGAGAGCCAATGGAGGTGGAACTGGAGGAAGCTGTAGTTGCCTCTGAGAGGGCCCCCGGACAACGTTGGAGGCTGAGAGCCGATAACTTTGCTCCATTTTACTGTGGACAAGGCAAACTTTAATAACGGAAAATAAACAACTTGTAAAATCTTGTTGTCAATTGTTTTTTACGATCTTAAACGGTACTGGGTCCTAATTCCCACTCAGTTCAAGTTTTAGCTGTCACTTTTAGTATGAATCTGACAGCGAGCGAACCCTAAAGCCCATGATCTGATCTTCTTCAGATTAAAACTGAATGAAGGCATTTACAACGCAAGCCTGCTAAATCTTAGATCACATCTTCGCTTCACCGTCAGGCGCGGTTATGGTCAAACACACAATATATATAGAATGTACCAATTGCTTCCCTTCCTGGTCAGATAGTAAAAGCCCATCGAGGAATGGGCGAAAATCTTAGGAATCATGTTATATGCGATGCGGCTAGCAACCCATCACTATTTTGATTCCGTTGTCCTCCTATGCGGGAGCTCATGTTAAACGTGGCCTTTGGGTTTTGTTACCTTAGGCTTTATCTACCCCTAAAATAGAAGGGTCATCGTCATCATCATCATCAGCCTGGAGACGTCCACTGTTGAACAAAGGCCTCCCCCTTAGCACACCATAATGAACGACAACTCGTCGCCTGCATCCACCGGTGTCCCGCAAATTTCACTATGTCGTCAGTCCACCTAGTGGGAGGCCTGTCAACACTGCGTCTTCCGGTAGGGGGTAATGTATTTAGATTTCTTCACCCGTCTACTTACAAGTGTGTCCGTTGTTTTCAGCCGTGGTTGTGACATGCCCGTATCCTCTAAACACCAGAGGGCCCCGTATGTGGGCATGGTGCCTGTCCAAGACCGCGTGTCGAGTGTTGATGTTAATAGGGGACTGTTGTGTGCCAGCGCTGCAGACCCCTGGCCACCGGTACTCCGCTGAGGAAGAGGGAGCAAGTTAGAATGATTTGGGATAAGGGTGATACTGAAGGCCACTTAACCTATCTCGAAAATGGGTGTAATCCTTACTAATATTATAAACTAGCGACCCGCCCCGGCTTCGCACGGTATATTATGCATGTATTAAACATAATAAACCTTCCTCTTGATTCACTCTATCTATTAAAAAAAACCGCATCAAAATCCGTTGCGTAGTTTTAAAGATTTAAGCATACATAAGAACATAGGGACATAATAGGGACATAGGGACAACCTTCCTCTTGATTCACTCTATCTATTAAAAAAACCGCATCAAAATCCGTTGCGTTGTTTTAAAGATTTAAGCATGCATAGGGACATAGAGACATAGGGACAGAGAAAGCGATTTTGTTTTATACTATGTAGTGATGCATAAGTGAGTTTGTTTGTTTCACTTTCAAGCCTTGACTACTGAACCGATTGCGATTAAATTTACCATACCTATTAGAAGTCATAGTTTCGTTTCAGAACTTACATATATTTATGCCCTTGACTGTAAAGTTTGACGTAAGTGTATGGATTAACCGTTAGGTCTATTATACACATAGCGATTTCATATAGTACCTAACTAATGTTCATATGTGACAGCCCTAAATTTATAGGTACCTACCTACTGGATACATTGTGTCTTTACCTCTTATTATTATTATTCACTAGCTGTTGCCAGCGACTTCGTCTGCAAAGAATTCGTTTATCGCTATCCCGCGGGAACAACGCAATTTTCCGGGATAAAAAGTAGTCTGTGTGCTATTCCAGACTTTTCTCTATCTATGTGCCGAATTTCATCCAGATCCGTTGGGCCGTTCTGGCGTGATTGAGTAACAAACAAACATCCATCCATCCATACTTTCGCATTTATACCTAATATTAGTTAGATTCCTACTAGCTATTATCTTATTATTTTTCCAATCAATAAATCTTGATAAATTGTTTAATAATCACTAATCAAGTTATATTTAGATTTTGATTGTATCTTAAAAACTGCAAAGTTTATCATGAGACAACTGCATCGATCGTTTTCATTATTGCAATAGTTATGGGCATAATATAAGAAAGGGGACTATAGACCGACCGCTTAACTCAGTCCTCGCCCGCGCGGGTACAGGGGCACAGGGTAGGACGACAAAGGGGACCGAGAGAGGTGCGGGCGGGGAGTGCGCCTGCCGCCCGCACCTCTCTCGGCCACACGGCGGCCACGACGTACAAAATCCGCGTTCTGAAATGAACACAGGCACGACGTCGTCCGTACACGCGTCAATGTGTGCGTAAGATACACAGGGCTGTCTATCGCAAAAACCTAGTACTATAAGTACTACCAATGACATAAATATACTAAAGATATGGCTTAGATGTGTGCAAATAAATGTACTTAATCGTTATCTATTTATTTAAACTTACTTAAAATGTGTCTGTCTGTGTATTTAAGCATTATTATTTTCAATTACAATAGATGCACGACAACAAACTTAAGCGAATGATTCTGTAGTTATTTCATGTATTAATCGCGATAATTTCAGAAAGCATTAATTTTCTAATGTTTTATAAAATGAAGTAGGTAGGGTAGGTTCCCGAACTTGTGACGTGCGGCCGACATACTCGTACATCGCGTTGCGAGCCCTACTAGTTGCCAGCAGCTTTCCAGCAGACTGCGCTTGAGGGGTGGGGTAACTCGAATCGGTGCGGGGCGGAGCGTGGCCATTCTGTACGTTAGTACTATTATATATTCTGTGTCTCGGCCCCCTTTGTCGTCCTATCCCGCACCCCTGTACCCGCGCAGGCGAGGACTCAGTTAAGCGGTCGGCCTATAAGTAGGCACATAACTTGGGAGTTGGCACTAAAGCTCAAACTGTAACCATATTAGGATAACCTTTTCCTTTTTAAACTGGATCTCACTAGGTGTGAATTGCACTTTGACTATCTATTATTATTCTACTAGCGACCCGCCCCGGCTTCACACGGTATATTATGCATGTATTATACATATAAACCTTCCTCTTGATTCACTCTATCTATTAAAAAAACCGCATCAAAATCCGTTGCGTAGTTTTAAAGATTTAGGCATACATAGGGACATAGGGACAGAGAAAGCGACTTTGAATTTATTTTAGAGGTAAATAACTCACCATCATAAGTCCACTCGGCTTGGTAGCTCGAACCTGTAACAACGAGAAATTACAATGTTTATTTACATCCACAATTAAGATATAATTTAGCAATTTTTACAAGATATCTTAGAATTGTTCAGGTATATTTCTGCCGCTATTAGAGTTAGTCTGATTGAACACTCCTGTAAAAAAATTAATTAAGCCTCGACGCAAAAAGAGGGGTGTTGTAAGTTAGACATCGATGTCTCTCTCTAAGCTCTCTCTTTTCTCTTTCTCACTCTCTCTCTCTCTGTGTGTGTGTATCTATCTGTGGCATCGTAGCTCCTTAAAGGTTAACTGGTAGAAATTTGTGCATATATTTAATGCTTTTTTTATGAATTGTGTCTGTTTATAAATTTGTACAATAAAGCGTTTACTTACAAGTCTCGGAGGCGCATTAAATTATATTTTGCGGACTACGCCTCTATTTATGCGAGTATGCGTTACAGACAGACATGTTAATAGTGGCATGCTCTATTATGCCGTCTCCATACATCATCCGCCAAGAGGACTGTATCAAGGTTGTTGGCTCACATTGTCGTATTATGCATTATACTTCATTGATCATAGTGATATACATAGTTATCGTGTTACTCAAGTACTTATTTCCTGAACAAGCATACGCTTTTAATCATTAAAATACATAAACTGTTTGACGACCGGATAGCCTAGTGGTTAGTGACCCTGACTACGAAGCTAGAGGTCCCGGGTTCGAATCCCGGTAGGGGCAGACATTAAAATTTGTATGATGAATACGAATGTTTGTGCCCGAGTCATGGATATTGTATGTATTATATAAGTATGTTTATCCGTTGCCTGGTACTAGTGGTGGTCGTTATTACAACAGCAGATAGCGTAATGCATTATTTGCACGCAACGAACAACACATTATCGAATCGTCAACTATCCTGTTATCATTATTCGTTGTCTGTTGTCAACGTTGTTCATACGCGCACTGTTGCCGCACTTGGCATAGAAGCGCAAGCGAGTGCGCAACAAATCAAGTAGCTGTGTGCGAGAGATAGCGCTATACGCGCGAGCTCGCATCGCAATCGCAATTCAAAAAACTGACTTTTGGTATCATTATTAGCTGTTGATGTTTGTTGTCAGTCAGTACAATAACAAACAAGGTAACAGAGCGTTGTTTTGCTTTTGTTCCCGTACGTTTTTATTACGCTGCGATCGCGACGAAATAAGTATAACAATTATTTAATAATAAGTTCATTATCGTTTTGTAAAATAGCAATATAACAGGATAACAGACAACAGTTTACAATAACAGCCATTGAAGAATAACATAACACTGTTATTCATTATTGCAAAACAGCCGTTATTGCCACCACTACCTGGTACCCATAGTACAAGCCTTGTGCTTAGTTTGGGACTGGGTCAATTGGTGTAATTTGTCCCATGATATTTATTTATTTATTATTTATTTATGTTAAAATATTCGCCAAATCACACGTTTTAATAATTTACTTTGGAAGCTTCTTAAATTCCGTGGGAAATATTACAAATTATATCGTGGTCTTTATTTGCATTGCATGGAGATTCATCATCATCATCATCTCCCAGCCTATATACGTCCCACTGCTGGGCACAAACCTCCTCTCAGAATGAGAGGGCTTGGGCGAATTGGGAACTTCACACACACCATTGAATTGCTTTGCAAATGTGTGCAGGTTTCTTTAACCGTAAAAGCTCATGGTAAATTTCGAATGTGATTTTGCACATAAATTCCGAAAACTCAGAGGTGCGAGCCCGGGAATCGGACCCACGACCCTCTGCTTTAGAAGCCACAGGTGAAACCCCTATGCTACCACGGCGTAGCATAGATACTACTCTTGCAAAATGTAATAAAATTATCTCAAAACATAACCGTTATGATTTCGGGATTTCGCGTGTGAAAATATCGGTTCCCTGGAAACACTGGAGTAAAAATTGCCTGTGTTTATTTCAGAGTTCTAACTGTAGCATACCGAATTTCATTCAATCCAGCCTATTTGGCGTTAAAAATAACTAACATGCAGATAGACATAATAAGTAGGTAACAAATATTCACATTTTATATTTAACTAGCTTCTGCCCGCGACTTCGTCCGCGTAGAATTGGATTGAAGAACTAATGTGATACTTAGTTATGTTATATTTATTCTGCAATAATTATTTACGTTGACTTTTGATACGTTTATCACTGTCCCGCGGGAACTATGCCATTTTCCGGGATAAAAAGTAGCCTATGTATTAATCTAAGGTACCAGCTATCTCCGTTCCAAATTTCATCCAAATCCGTCCAGCCGTTTGCGCGTGGTGAAGTAACAAACATACACACACTCACAAGCTTTCACCTTTATAAAATTTTTGTGATAGTGTGGTAGTAGGATCTAGGATATAATTTGCAAGCCATGTAAGGTGTACAATAAAGAGTTTTACATACATACATACATACATTCTTAAATTGGACAAAAGACACTTCTTTTGACCATAATTTTTGCATCGATTAACGCTTGTATACGAAGTGATAATTATTACCGGTTCTAACTGGGTTATGTATAGAGTTCTACATAATATTCAAGGCGAAATAATGTAAATAAAGAAAGATTCCTAAAGGTGTCTCCTAAATATTTGACTACCGATAAGGCAGCGTGATTACACTGATTTATTATTTGTATGAATACATTTTTATATTGCTGCTGTTAATTATTTTCTTTAAATAAATACAGAGCCATAGATACAAGTAACTATTTGTTTTAAATTTGTGATGCAACGCGTGTTTATTTGTTTAGAGGTACACAAAGTCAATGACATTTGCTATTTAGGGTGTCGTGTGGTAAAATGTTGATCAAACTGCTGATTTTTCGCATGTCTACAAACACAATACAACTACTTATGTTATCAGCAAAAAACTTTTCACAAAATGTAACATTTTAAAAACTAATTAGCCATTTAGCAAACCTTCATTATCTGCTAATAATTACAAGGTGTTTTGAAATTGTTCTGGAACATTTTCAGCAGGTGCATGTAATTTGAATGAACGCTCCTGTAGGTATTTATAATAGGAGTGTTGTAAGTTTGACATTGATGTCTCTCTCTCTTTGTGGGTGTTTGTGTGTATTTGTCTGTGGCATCGTAGCTCTCAAATGGATTGACCGATTTCGATGCGGTTTTTTTAATTGGAAAGCCAGTTTCCTTGCGGTGGTTCTTCGTTATGTTTGGTATAAACCGGTCCAGCACTTCGAAGAGTATCAGCTTTTTTCCATATTTTCAAACTGCTGGACCGATTTTTACCTATCTAATCCGTTTTGGTCTACCATTGAGTCCTATTAGTAGGAATAAACGGACAGAAAATTCCGTTTAGTCCCACTTAATAGGATTTAACGGACATAATTATCCGATTAGTTCCACAATTGCGATTTTACCCGATCCCATCCCAATCGGCACAGAAACAGTGTCAACGGAGCTCCTATTCCTGCGTGGCTTTGGCCCTTCGAGCCGATGCAACTACAAAACTAACACATGTAACCTAAACCTACCTATCAGAATTATTGGGATTAAACGGATTATTTCATTCGTTTAGTCTTATTAAAATCCGTGCCAGAAGTATTGAGACTATTTTTTTTATATGAATAGGAAGGCAAACGAGCAAGTGGGTCACCTGATGGTAAGCGATCACCACTGCCCATAGACACCCGCAACCCCGGAGGGATTGCAGATGCGTTGCCAACCTAGAGGACTTAGATGAAATGCCTCTTGTGCCCGTAATTTCCCCGGCTGTCTTACTCTCCACACCGGAACACAGCATTGCAAGCACTGCTGCTTAGCGGCAGGATTAGCGAGTAAGATGGTGGTAGCGATCCGGACAGACCTTGCACAAGGCCCTACCACCCGCAAATGGACTTGGACTAAATGGATTATTCCGTCCGTTTAGTCCTATTAGTAGGTCCGAATGGTAAACCAAAACGGACTAAAGGTTTTGACCAAACATAGCATAACAGGAGCCGCAAGGAAACTGACTTTCGAATGAAAAAAAAAACTGTATTGAAATCGCTCTATCCGCTTAAGAGCTACGATGCCACAGACAGACACACACACACACACACACACACACACACACACACACACACACACACACACACACACACACACACACACACACACACACACATACACACATAAATCGATGTCAAACTTATATACTTGTCTTACTTAAGAGTTACCACGTACATACATACTTAGAACACCCCTTATTTTGCGTCAGGTGATAAAATAGGCTCAATCAAAGTAACCTAACATGCTCAAGTATTCTAACTTTATTACCTTAAAGAAAGAAAGTAAAGGTTTATTAGGCAAAGGGTTAAGGGTTTAGGGTAACGAATTAGACTCTGTCTACCCCTTAAGGGATAAAGACGTGATTTGCGTATGTATGTATCATTATAATGATATTTACATGCAATTTTCCGCACCTTACTACCATGTAAGTATTTAGTATAAAAATTGCATAATTATATAAGTTAGTGTCATCAAAACTGATTTCTTGCAAGTTTTTATTTGCTGACACTACCTATCTCTTTGTTGTATGTATTTGCTCGGTCATCCAAATGAAACATGTAGATAGTTTGTATTAAGTAGGTATACAATTTAAACTTATTGATAAATACATAAACCATTTTAAATTATTGAACGAAAAAAGTCGAGAAAGATGAAAAGGTTCGTGAAAATATTAAACTTTTTAAATTTTGAAAAATTTGAAAATATTTTTGAAAAGCTTCAAAATCTTATGCATTTAGATTGTTAGTTTGCTATGATAAATTAATTAAAACATAATTAACTACTAAAATATTTTAATGACACTCACCGAACAAACAAACAATTAAAAGAGCAGCCTTCATTTTCAAAACAAAAAAAAAACACGCACGTTTTTAAATTGAATTTGGAATTCGCACTTGTACACAAGCACATGGGTCCACACCAACTGAGGTGTGACAAAACACTGTCAACTTTTTATACATTTTTTAAGTTTTTTTTTTAAATCTATCGCGGGCGGCTGCGCACGTTGTAGTCTGCGCGACGATAGCACAGAATTTGTTGTATGGTGACACACAGACGGGCAGAGCGTCACGCACACAGTGGTTTTGTACACCGTCGAGCATTGGGTAGGGTCGTACAAATACACTGAATACAATCTAACTAATATTATAAATGCGAAAGTATGGATGGATCACGTCAGACCAGCCCAAGGAATCTGGATGATATTCGGCACATATATAGTGAAAAGTCTGGAATAGCACATAGGCTACTTTTTATCCCGGAAAATTCCCGCGGGATAGCGATAAACGAATTCTTTGCAGACGAAGTCGCGGGCAACCGCTAGTAAATTATAAAGAGTAAAGGTAAAATGACAATTAGACTAGGTTTTCATTTCTTTTTATTAATTTTCGATAAGTACTCAGCATCTTTGGTGACTTTACTTGGATTGTCATGTCTTAGGTAGATACATAATCGCTAGACTCGTTCATTTTATTAGGTGTACTCTAATTGCTGAAGACTGTTGGATTTTTTTTTAGATTGCCACGAATCACATCAAATAACATAGGTAGTCAACAAAATTAAATGTAATTTAGTAATTTACTGTGCATTTTTAGTTGCAAGAAATATCTCAAACGTTATCCGCTTTGAAGTTTAGTGTCAAATAAGTACTTACTAAGGTACTTGTCACAGATACGTGCTGTTAAATACCGTAGAGTTATTTAGACATTTACATGAATGCTTTTTTTCCAACAGTTAGTCTATGATGGCTCTCATAGCTCACACAGTCATTTTAGGCTCTGATTCTGATAATGTTTTGTGTGTCGTGTGTTCGTTGAATTTGGCGCGCGTGTTGTCCGCACAGCGGCGCGGCTCACCTCATTTGTTAATAAAAATCACACTAGGGAAGTCAGGGTAAACGACGCGATAGTGGAACATAATATATTTAATATATACATATTTCATCATCATCATCTCCAGTCTATATACGTCTCACTGCTGGGCACAGGCCTCCTCTCAGAATGAGAGGGCTTGGGCTATAGTTCCCACGCGGGCCCAGTGCGGATTGGGAACTTCACACACATCATTGAATTGCTTCGTAGTTGTGTGCAGGTTTCCTCACGATGTTTTCCTTCACCGAAAAGCTCATAGTAAATTTCAAATGAGATTCGCACATAAATTCCGAAAAACTCAGGGGTGCGAGCCCGGGATTCGAACCCACGACCCTCTGCTTGAGAGGCCACAGGTCAAACCACTAGGCTACCACGGCTTATACATATTTAATTGTCTTAATATTAATACATGCATAAATCACGATATCCCTACAGGGTAGACAGAGCCTCGGGTAAAAAGGCCTGAAGGCCACGTTTAGCATGATTGTGGGCGTGTAGGTGGAAAGGGGAATCAGAATAGTGATGGGTTGCTAGCTGCAACGCCTATAGCATGATTTCTGAGATTTTCACCCATTCCCTAGATGGGTTTTTACCATCTGCACGGGAAGAAAGCAGCTGGTACATTCTATGTTGTTTCTTACGTAATACGCAATGTAATTAATTCATTATATAAATAAAAATTACTAACGCCTAAGCTGTAGATAAGCCACACCCCCGCGAATTATCATCACACTCATTAATGCATGATAAATAAACAATAGTTAATACGAAAACATCAATTTCAACAACAGTAGCGTATCAGTAAGACCTATTTTCCATTACAATCCATTTTAAAGCTTTGTGTAAACAAACAAATTTCATCTAAATACAATTAACGTCACATCCATCGGAAAGTCGAAGGATCATTACTTGATATTATACTATTACAGCCTTATTCATAAAAAGTTAAGAGGCTCGCTATAAGCTCGCTATAGGACCGATGCAAAAAAACATGATTCATATACGTCAATTAGCGCTAATCAGTCCATCAAGGGTCTGTTAAGTCTTCCGAAAGTTAGCGGACCGTAGACCCTACTTTATCTCTCTGCTAACTCACGAAATGGCCGCCACAAAATGTGAACAGCTGATTTTGGCAAGAGCAAAACCATACCTACGCGAGACAGGTTTTTTGTTTTAAGTTTTTATTCCCTCCGGGAAAGGTAAAGGAAACTAGATCCACACTGCCTAGTCTAGTAGTACCTAGTTTTTTTTTTATTTACTAAAAGGCCATTTTTGGTCTATGATTTGTCAAGGTGACAACATAACGCGTCTAATCCATCCATCAGCAGCTCATTAGCTAACAGACTGCTAGCAAGCGATTATGAATCATACTTCTTAACAACTGTCAAATAAGCTTAATCAGTCTGTTAACTAATAGACTGATCAAACCTCTATTAAGGATTTTTTATGAATAAGGCTGTTAGACTCAGCGGCATATTTAGCGGAACACAAAAGCAAAACGTATGCGTACTTAATGCTTGAAAAGAAAAAAAAAAAAAAAAGTTATCTACACTTTTTTGTGCTCCGCTATATATGCCGTTGAGTGTACAAAAATCACGTCTGTATCCCTTACGGGGTAGACAGAGCCTAAGGTAACAAAACCTAAAGGCCACCTTTAGCATGATTGTGGGCGTTCAGGTGGAAAGGGGAATGAAAATGACTTACTTATGACTTTTTTTTTTTCATTTATTTTATAAAAGTAGGTGATACAATTTCTAAACGACACTGAAAATTAGAACACATAGAAAAATCCGAAAAGTAAAGCTATGGCCGGGAATCGAGCCCGGGTCCTCGTCATTCCGTGACGCGTGCTATACCCCTACACCACCCATAGCAGGTCAGGTGTAGGTGATACAAGTATAGGTGACATAATAAAATGGGTTTCTCCACTTTTTGCCATTTTAGGCGTACAAATATTTAGGAGGGTTGCACCAAACGACAACCACAGCAGAACTACGCATGCACAATTACCTACCTAGTTCTAAAAAAAAAAAAAACTATAATAAGCTTCACAAAATAAATTAAATTAAAATTAATACAAATGATCAAATCAAATAGAATAAAATACAGTCAATTAAGGTCAAATCAAATACAGTTTTAAAAATATAATCAGCTTTACAAATAAAATTACATCACAATTAACACAAATAAATTAATCAAATCAAATAAAAATTAAATCACATGTAATCAAATCAGGTTAAGTTACATCACTTAAATAGTGATGGGTTGCTAGCCGCATCGCCTATAACGTGATGCCTACGATTTCCCCCGATTCCCTCGAGTCAACAACAGGGCGCTTACCCTACCAGTCAGGACGTGATTCCTGTCGGCAACGAATTAGAGCTTTTTATAGAATGATTGTCACAACGCAGGACAACTCGCACGCGCGAAATGTTTCAGACGACCTTACGTAACCTTTAGCCTTTAAATCTAACTAATATTATAAATGGGAAAGTATGGATGGATGGATGTTTGTTTGTTACTCAATCACGCCAGAACGGCCCAACGGATCAGGATGAAATATAGCACAATACATAGAGAAAAGTCTGGAATAGCACATAGGCTACTTTTTATCCCGGAAAATCGCGTAGTTCCCGCGGGATAGCGATAAACGTTTTTTTTGCAGACGCAGTCGCTGGCAACAGCTAGTAATTTTTTTTTATGGGAATAGGAAGGCAAACGAGCAAGTCGGTCACCTGATGGTAAGCGATCACCACTGCCCATAGACACCCGCAACCCCGGAGGGATTGCAGATGCGTTGCCAACCTAGAGGACTTAGATGAAATGCCTCTTGTGCCCGTAATTTCCCCGGCTGTCTTACTCTCCACACCGGAACACAGCAGTGCAAGCACTGCTGCTTAGCGGCAGGATTAGCGAGTAAGAGCTAGTAAATAAATAATAATCTTAACTTCCATCTGTGCTTCCATGCTGGGTCTGGGAGCAAAGAAAATACATAGAATGTACCAGCTGCTTCTCTCCCCGCGCAGATAGTCAAAGCTCATCGAGGGAATGGACGAAAATTCTTTCCACCTATACGCCAGTAATGCTAAACGCCTTGAGGTATCCTTAGGCTCAGTCTACCCAGTAATTAAGGAATAAAGACGTTTAGCATGATTGTGGGCGTATAGGTGGAAAAGGGAATCAAAATAGTCATGGGTTGCTAGCCGCATCGCCAATTTCCCAATTTTTGTTCATCGCTGTGAATGTTTGCTGTAGGTATCAATTTCTTTTCCTTTCTCAGAGTAAAAGCTTGAAGAACTTGAACAATTTAACTAGGTACTTAGGTACTCTTAAAATGTCTACAATTGGCTAAGTAAAGTTTTTGGAAGAGGTGCAAATTATATTTTTATTCGACAGTCCACGTCTTAATAACCGAGGACCTGCAGGTCTTTTATTTTTATTCCCTCTTGTTAATTAGAAATATTTTTTTAAGTGGTCGATTTGACATTTGTGAAATTTAATGGATGACCAGCTACGCGTGCCTAGAACTAGCTTGTAATAAAAAAAAACTACGTCAACCGTACGTCAACTGTCACTTTTGACTCAAAAGTGACAGTTGACGTACGGTTGACGTAGTTTTTTTTTATTACAACAAGCTAGTTCTAGGCACGCGTAGCTGGTCATCCATTAAATTTCACAAATGTCAAATCGACCACTTAAAAAAATATTTCTAACTAACAAGAGGGAAAAAAAATAAAAGAGCTGCAGTTCCTCGATTATTAAGACTTGGACTGTCGAATAAAAATATAATTTGCACCTCTTTCAAAAACTTTACTTAGCCAATTAGATGTGTTTAACTAATAGGTAGGTACTTTATTTAAATCACAGTTTTCTGGAAAAAACGCATACGTAGGTTAATTATGTGTAACTCCAAAGTCAATGCTTTTAAGCGTCTTACTCGTACATACGTTTCGGTGACATAAATCAAAATGATAATTAGAATATCAAGTCAGTCTTATCAATTATTATCGTTCAAAGTGAAATATGCCGATGAACTATGATAATCATCCGACAATACAAAGTAAGAGTAAGTATTCATGTACCTAACTATGCTTTCACCAACTTTGCATTTCACCTCAACATCCTCCCTGGCGATGCATTGTGGACAGCCATCAACGGATGTGCCGCTGACAATATTTAAATCATCTGTCATAGATGTAGAGGCCTAAATGATGATGATGATGATGCTTTCATTTCGAATGAATGGACGAGAGTCGCTGGACAAGGCGAGTCCTTGAATGAAGACCCAGAGCGGATACTCGAGGGCGCGGCAGACCACCTCAGCGCTGAATGGACGATATTCGACGGCACGGAGGTCGAGATTGGATGAGACGGGCACAAGATCACCAAGTGGAAGAAGAGGGAAGAGGGCTCCAAGATTGGATCACCAAAAGGCCGTGATGATGATGCTTTCATTTCGCCAAAAAAATACTTTTTACTTCACTTTTTTCTCTGCTTAACCATCAGACAATCGGTTGCAAACATACCAGAATACCACATAGGTACCAGAGGATTGCAGATGTTTTACTCTCGTTGCTGGAACTCAGCAGCGTAAGCACTGCTGCTTGGTGGTAGGTTTAGCAAGTGAGATGATAACGGCGATCCGAACGAGTCTTGCATAAATATATTTTTCTTCAGGGCGTCTTACACTACGCTTGCCGAGCCGCGGTCTCCACTCAAGAACTCGTTTACCAGTATAAAAAAAAATGTCTCCTATTATACCTGTAAACATAGAACCAACGCATTATGTAAGTTGGTATTAAGTTAACATATCCACATCGCACTGGCCTGCAGAGTGTGATTAAGGCGAAGGGATAGGCAAATGACCTTGCCCGTTTGTGACGTGGCAAGCAGTCCGATCAACGCGACATCTGTTAAATAATCGACGTGTGAACTCGATGCGAATGGGCGCGGGCTGATGAATTGAAATATTGCACTGTGATGTTAGTAGATGGCGCTTGTTTCAGTTTTCCGATTGCCTTACACACACAGCATAATGTTCAAATCAGATTTCGCAAAAATAATAAAAATTGTAACATTTCGGCATTCGTAACGTGGCCTTAAAGTCTTGTTACCTTGGGCTCTGTCTGCTCCGCAAGGGATAGAGACGTTATTTATGTATGTATGTATGTGATATTATACATGAGAAATTTTGTGACGATGTGAGTGAGTGTGTAAGTATGTTTGTTTCTTCTTTTTTTTTCTTTTTTTTATGTGAATAGGAAGGTAAACGAGCAAGTGGGTCACCTGATGGTAAGCGATCACCACTGCCCATAGACACCCGCAACCCCGGAGGGATTGCAGATGCGTTGCCATGCCAACCCAGAGGACTTAGATGAAATGCTTCTGCATGAAATTTGGAACGAAGACAGTTGGTACCCTAGATTAAAACAGGCTACTTATTATCCCAGAAAATTGCAGTTTCCGCGGAATAGTGATGAACGTGACGTCAAAGGTGTCCAGGGTCTGTCTAGAGTCGCAACGTAAATTATTATTGCAGAATAAAGTAAAACTTGAACGTGTGCGGGAAAGGTACAGAATAAGGTATAGTTTTTCCAATGATTATTTTCAAAACCGATATCTGAGGGTCCGAGAGGTCCCCAAACATAAATCCGTTATCAAAAATGAAAAAGGTGGCCGCCATTTTGAATTCTTTAAGTTTTGAAACGACTATTTTCAAAATCGATATCTGAGGGTCCGAGTGGTCGTCAAACACAAATCTGCTATCGAAAATAAAAAAAACTGGCCGCCATTTTGAATTCTTTACTTTTTGAACCGATTGTTTCCAAATTCGATATCTGAGGATCCAAGTGGTCTCCAAACATGAATCCGTTTTTAAAAATGAAAAAAGTGGCCTCCATTTTCAAATCTCTAGTTTTTGAACCGATTGTTTTCAAAATCGATATCTGAGGGTTCGAGTGGTCCCCAAACATAAATCCGTTATCAAAAATGAAAAAAGTGCCCGCCATTTTGAAATCTTTAGTTTTTAGATTGATAGCTTTCAAAATCGATATCGGAGGATCCGAGTGGTCCCCAAACACAAACCCGTTATCAAAAATGGAAAATGTGGCCGCCAGCTCAGATATCGATTTTGAAAACAATCTGTTCAAAAACTAAACATTTCAAAATGGTGGTCACTTTTCTATTTTGTATAACGGATACGTGTTTGGGAACCACTCGGATCGTAAGATATCGATTTTGAAATCAATCGGTCGGAAAACTAAAGATTTCAAAATGGCGGCCATTTTTTTCATTTTTGATAACGGATACGTGTTTGGAGACAACTCGGATTCTCAGATATCAATTTTGAAATCAATCGGTCGGAAAACTAAAGATTTCAAAATGGCGGCCATTTTTTTCATTTTCGATAGCAAATTTGTGTTTCACGACCACTCGGACCCTCACATATCGATTTTGAAAATATTCAGTCCAAAACTTAAAAATTTCAAAATGGCGGCCACTTTTTTCATTTTTAAAAACGGATTCGTGTTTTGGGACCACTCGGATCCTCAGATATCGATTTTGAAAACAATTGGTCCAGAAAGTAAAGAATTCAAAATGGCGGCCAGTTTTTTCATTTTCGGTAGCAGATTTGTGTTTGACAACCACTCGGACCCTCAGATATCGATTTTGAAAATAATCGGCCCAAAACTTAAAGATTTCAAAATGGTGGCCACTTTTTTCATTTTTGATAACGGATTTATGTTTGGGGACCTCTCGGACTCTCAGATGTCGGTTTTGAAAATAATCGGTCCAAAAACTAAAGATTTCAAAATGGCGGCCACTTTTGTCATTTTTGACAACGGATACGTGTTCGGAGACAACTCGGATTCTCAGATATCGATTTTGAAATCAATTGGTCGGAAAACTAAAGAGTTCAAAATGGCGGCCATTTTTTTCATTTTCGATAGCAAATTTGTGTTTGACGACCACTCGGACCCTCACATATCGATTTTGAAAATATTCGGTCCAAAACTTAAAGATTTCAAAATGGCGGCCACTTTTTTCATTTTTAAAAACGGATTCATGTTTGGGGACCACTCGGATCCTCAGATATCGATTTTGAAAACAATTGGTCCAGGAAGTAAAGAATTCAAAATGGCGGCCAGTTTTTTCATTTTCGGTAGCAGATTTGTGTTTGACGACCACTCGGACCCTCAGATATCGATTTTGAAAATAATCGGCCCATAACTTAAAGATTTCAAAATGGCGGCCACTTTAATTTGTCATTTTTGATAACGGATACGACACGTGTTTGGAGACAACTCAGATCCTCAGATATTGATTTTGAAATTAATCGGTCGAAAAACTAAAGATTTCAATAAGGCGGTCTTTTTTATTTTGATAACGGATCCATGTTTGAGGACCACTTGGACCTTCAGATATCTTTTTTTTTCTTTCTAATGATAGACTATACATTGGAGTACTACTTACCTAAATATCAAAATTTTTCATGCAGTAATTCCAACCAAAATCCTATTTCCCATGCTTGTTCGCTTAACAGCAAGTAAGTATCAAACCAACCTGCCACTAAGTTCCCAAAAAACGGATTCAAAATAATAACTTTTAACTTAATATAGGTATTATACGTGCGAAGCGAACGAGTACGACTTTTTGAAGCACTGTTTTGCGCCTATTCTGTGACTCAAACAACATGCTTAGCCAAACCAATATGAAAATACGCGAAGCGAATATTGGCAACGTCGCGTCGCTTACGCACTGCCGCCACCGAGCGAACATGCAACGTTGCTTTTTCCTTATTATTTTCATACGTCTTATCCAAATTATTTTTTTATTTATTTATCTATTATTTTTTAATTTTTTTTTATGAACATTTTTGGTTTTATCTTAATAATTTGTTTCATTGTATTATCTTTTTAACATTTTTTTGGTTTCCGAATTTTTTTGTACATTGAAAAGCGCCTGATTGAATGTGCGGGCAAATATTGCGTTCGCCCTTTTCACAGGATCAGGGCAGTACTACTTTCTAAAGCCTTATTTGTTGGCTAATTGAATCAAACGCACCGTGGAATTTTAATTATGAGTTACTAGAGTGACCTCGTCGAGATTGGTAGCAAACAGATTGGTTTCACCCGAGCAAACCATGTACAAAATATTTTCGAGACTCTTAGAGCAAACGAATTTTTGTACTAACTACGACATTAAGGAATATGTTTTCACCGGTGAATTCTAATTCAAGACATGTTTTATAGAATGTGCAGTTTTCAAAACTCCAAATTGTGTATTATCGCCATAAAACATGCACAAAAACAACCAATTTATGAGCTTTTGCCTATCCCTTCGCCTTAAACCACCGTTACAAACTTATCTTTTCAGCCAGCAAACATTAACTTGCCTACGATTTCATCACTACAAAGCCAGGAGTAACTACTGGTTTAAGTTGGCAGTTATAAGTGGATTAAAGTGGATAGCAGCTAGTGAAATAAACAACTAATTGATACTTAACCTCGCGACGTATTTGCCGAGCTCGTTGTTAGATTAAGGTGGGTACCAGATGTCTGCAAGCAAATATTCGTGTGAAGAGATGCAGGTTTAATTCTCTTAGGCCCACTTGCTCAGTCCAGAGTTAAAAAATTAAATCGCTAACTCGGGGTTAGGTTTTGACAGTTCCATACATTTTGACACTACTTAGCATCTAACACGGGGTTAAGTCGCGGCTTAAGGTGCGGGTGGTAGGGCCTTGTGCAAGGTTCGTCCGGATCGCTACCACCATCTTACTCGCTAATCCTGCCGCTAAGCAGCAGTGCTTGCACTGCTGTGTTCCGGTGTGGAGAGTAAGACAGCCGGGGAAATTACGGGCACAAGAGGCATTTTCATCTAAGTCCTCTAGGTTGGCAACGCATCTGCAATCCCTCCGGGGTTGCGGGTGTCTATGGGCAGTGGTGATCACATACCATCAGGTGACCCACTTGCTCGTTTGCCTTCCTATTCACATAAAAAAAAAGTCGTTAACCCTGGTCCGTGCATGTGTCCCTTAGCGAGTTAGATTCAATTCCGATACGTTTTAGGTTCGCTCGCTGTCAGATACAAAATAAAAATGTCAGCTAAAACCTGAACTGAGTTGGAATTGAATCGCATTAAGACTTCATAGCCAGGACAAAAGATTTTATGAGCATAGATAATGAGTCTCGTGTCCATGTCACATGTTACGAATAAAACTTATCAAGTATTTAAGCGATTATGATCGTTTTTATCCACCTCATTAATCTGCAAAATACATAATGCGGAACTCTTAAGCACCTATAGATTTCAGTATATTGTGTGTTGTGAAAATTTTAGGAGTCATGTTATAGGCGATGCGGCTAGTAACCCCGTCACTATTTTGTTTTCACTTTCCACCTGTACGCCCACAATCATGCTTAACGTGGCCTTAAGGCTCTGTCTATGCCGTAAGAAGCAGTTAAAAAAAATATATTTATAAAAGCACGTAAATTTATTTTTACTTTTATATAATATATTTTTTATACATAGGTAGGTATGTACTACTATAAGTTGCGTAAGGTGGTTGCTAAGGTGCACTACAGTACATTTGTATTATAAATTATCTTGTCTTCTAGATACCAACCCCCTTATTCATAAACGCACTATAGGCCTCTGTTAACTTAGTAATCGTTTGTCCTTATCTGTCACTTTGACATTTACCTTTCACAGATAAGGACAAACGATAACTAACTTAGCAGAGGCCTATAGTGCGTTTATGAATAAGGGGGCTATTCTATAACAGTACAATAAGTTTTTTACAGTTAATAATTGTTATAATTTATTAATAAAATCTAGATCTATTGTTTCATCTTTTAATCGTTCGAGTAGGTATCTTAACATCTCTAGCTATATTATAGCTACGTCCCAACGGGTCGGGGGGCTACTCCAATGTTCATATGATACCATCCCTCTCACTCTCAAATTGATGACTATTAGTGCGAGCGGAAAGGCATAAAACGGACTTCGAAAATCGAATTTCGCAGTTTAAAGCGTCTACTTTCAGATAATAATGTGTGTGGTTCCTGCACACTCGTCGTTGAACTCCTTCGTATGTGTGAAGAAGAAGAAGAAATAAATTTACTGACAAAATTCGACACAACAAAAATAAAAAAATAGTAAGAATAAAAATAAACAACTTAAACATTAACAACCGACAAATAAATGTCAAAAGGGCCACCACCATTCGGGATGCTGCGGCAAGCCACAGCGCTGATTTTCAATTCCTTTTTCTTACAAACTAAACCTAACTAAATTTCCCGTGGTGTCCTCTAAGAACGCATGGTAAGTTTTCAATATATAAATTGACACATAATACATTCGTAAAACAGATCCAGAAACCTACGATTTGCTGCTTAGGAAGACATAGGTCAAACTACTAGGCTACAACAATTTCGATAGATTCTCTACCTAACAGTGAAGTAAGTCAATATACATATTTACAAGAAAACAAATTAAACTATGATTAAATTAAAAACTAAACTTAAACTAACTATAAAAAGTTATCTAACTTATTAGTTAATCTAACTAATATTATAAATGCGAAAGTATGGATGGATGGATGGATGGATGGATGTTTGTTTGTTTGTTACTCAATCACGCCAGAACGGCCCAACGGATCTGGATGAAATTCGGCACATAGATAGAGAAAAGTCTGGAATAGCACATAGGCTACTTTTTATCCCGGAAAATTGCATAGTTCCCGCGGGATAGCGATAAACGAATTCTTTGCAGACGAAGTCGCTGGCAGCAGCTAGTTATTATTATAAATGCGAAAGTATGGATGGATGGATGGATGGATGTTTGTTTGTTTGTTACTCAATCACGCCAGAACGGCCCAACGGATCTGGATGAAATTCGGCACATAGATAGAGAAAAGTCTGGAATAGCACATAGGCTACTTTTTATCCCGGGAAATTGCGTAGTTCCCGCGGGATAGCGATAAACGAATTCTTTGCAGACGAAGTCGCTGGCAACAGCTAGTAAGTTATAAAAAGAACACCCCGTCCAGCCCTGCTGGCTGTGGCAGGGTTCCCAGGACGCTAGCGGCATTACCTCTTTGGACCGCAAGTGCGATCCGCTGGGATAAATACATGCCAGCTCTTGGAGTAAGTTATTTATTTAACAAAACTCCTAAAATACCTACAACTTAAATATAAATAACGATTTCGATAGATACATTTAGCCTGCGAAATTTTTGAGATTTTTAATTCTTGGTCACACCTTGACGTATTAAGTAGGTAGGTACCAGTGGCGTGGCGTCCATAGAACTCGATTCCCACTAGCTTGCCTATTTTAATGCAGGTGGGCAATCTATTGTGCAGAATTAGAGGAAAAGGCTAGTTAAGTTCCCTTCGGCTTGCCTTCTGATATATTTGACGCCACGCCACTGGTAGGTAATTGTATAATTTACACGTGACAAAATGATTAAGTATTTTAATATCAAACGACAAGGTTCTAAATACGCTCAAATAAAATTTTATCTATGGCTAACCCATGCCAATATCACGGTACAATCACGTGTATATCACTTGAAAATTCACCACAATCCATAGATAAATGACAGACAAAAAATTTCGAGACGCTACCTTTATCAAAGCTAATTTAATTATGCCTATTGCTAATAAATATAAACCGTGACATTATTTGTATCTATGAATGATAGGCGTAATCGATTTCTGAAAACCCATTTTCCTTCTCTCTAAGGATTATTAAAATTTGAACTAAACAGCAATGAAGTCAGTAATGATTTCATTGTTGTTTTCTTTACAGGTGCTTAAACTAGGTAAAGTTATCACAAGCTGCTTTTTAAGGAGATAAGCAAACACTCATTCATTATCACCGATTCACCATTCATTATTAATTCTACAGCAAGGGGTCGCGGTGGCGTTACTACCTCTGGGGCCCGTGACAAGTTCAGAAGAAGTTCTTCCTTCTTAGGATTTGAAGAAGAGGATCAATCCGTAAACTGAAGGCTGAATCACTCCAAGGCCCCGTAGAGCGCGGGTCCAGGGGCCTTACCATGACGGCCTAATTCCGACTCAGTTCAAGTTTTAGCTGTCACGTTTTAGTACGAATCTGACAGCGAGCGAAACTAAACTGAATCGCACTAAGACGTCATGGTAAGGCCCCTGTGCGGATTGGGAGCATTACAAATTCAACCCCTTCACTAAAAAGCTCATGATAATCATCTAATCTAACTAATATTCTAAATGCGAAAGTATGGATGGATGGATAGATGGATGTATGGATGGATGGATGGATGTTTGTTTGTTACTCAATCACGCCAGAACGGCCCAACGGATCTGGATGAAATTCGGCACATAGATAGAGAAAAGTTTGGAATAGCACATAGGCTACTTTTTATCCCGGAAAATTGCGTAGTTCCCGCGGGATAGCAATAAACGAATTCTTTGCAGACGAAGTCGCTGGCAACAGCTAGTAATATAATTATAGCCTTTTTATTCCAAATTCGCTTCAATTCCGTAAGTACATATTGTTGAGGTTGATTTTTTTTTAATTGTCGCGTACCTAGGTAATTCATGATCTTGCGACATTAATTATGAAATCTCTGAGGTGCCATCCAGGGTTTGAATCCGCGTCTGCGTTTGAGAGGCTAAAGGTCAAACCACTAGGCTACCACGGCTGTCTTAATATCGGTACAGTCCAGTTCTCCAATATTTATGCAGCCAACTGCTCAAAAACATCTAAACACGCTTCTTATGTTACTGAAAATAAAGTCTGTGTAAATATTTTTGAAAGATCGGCTGTATAAATATTGGAGAAATCGACTACAGTCAAGGTCATAAATATATGTATGTTACCAAGACGTCAAAAACATCTACACACCTTTATCCCACAAACAATAAGATCGGTGACACATATATTTGACATGATGGCCGTATCGATATTTATGCCCTCGACCGTAGGTACTGAATGATTTTAATCCTGTTTCTTGTTATAACCTCATCATTTTTACGATCAATCAATTTTAATGTCAAGATTATAAATCTAAGCTTTAGATAAGGCTTTTATTATTATATTATGCATCTTGATATAAGAATAAAAATGTATTCACAAGTTTTTTGCGAAGAGCCGACGCCTGATATTCACGATACGAGATTGGAAGATATAAGCTATGTACGATAAAAGCGTGACCGGTAAAACTTCTGAAAAGAAAAGACTTATCATGTGAAATTCTATAATTTAACAGTTATTTTATTACACTTTCATGCTTTATTTTTAATAAAGAGTCGTCTCCCGAATTGTCTATAAACGCCCGGCATCTCTGAGGCATATTTCACCTAAGTTTTTAGCGTAACTGCGAGGTAAAGACCTCCGTATGGACTTCAGTTCTCGAGATAGATCGACAATGCTAATAGTATTTTTTCCTCGTAATTTCAGCTTCATCCACGCCCATACATCTATTGGATTGACATCGGGAGATTGTGAGGGCCAATCCAAAACATCGATGTCATTTTCGGCCTACCACGCAGTACAAACCCGAGTTCGGTGTATAGGGTCATTATTGCAGGTCCATGAAGCGTTATGCCTTGGGAACATCTAATTAGCGGAAACTAACAAAGCCTTTTCATAAGTTTTGGAAATTTTTAGGGCATCCAGCGTACCAGTGAACAAGTGCAAAAGTCCAAAACCCCGCTTTGAGAAGCATCCCCAAACATGCACCTTTACTGGGTGTTTCACGGTCCGCGCGAGCAATCTGTTATCAGCCGTAGACCAAGCCCTAGTCGAGTAATTAGCAGCCCAAAATTAATCTTCATCTAAAAACATTTAATTGTTCCAATCCCGGTTTTAGTTTTCACTCGCCCATGAGAGTCTTTTTCTCATGTGTTTTTCAGTAAGAAGCGGTTTTTTCATCGTACTTCAAAATTTATATCCATTTTCATCAAACGTCTCCGTATTGTATCTCTATAGATACATATCTATATATAGATAAACCATTTTTCTTCAACTTTGCTTGCCCAGAAAGCAAAGATTACAGTGGATTTTTTATAAATATTTGTAAAATCCGCTTATTCTCTGCAGATGAGGTTGATTTTGTTTTCCCGCGTTCTGGTAGGTCATCGACGTTTCTTGTTCTTCTTAGCGGCCTGATCGCGAGGCATTTTGGGTCCTTTCGGATGTGTACTGCTTTGTATTGTGAGCATACGCGGTACTCATTTTGAAAAATGTGCTTTTGGCGGGAACCTGCAAAGTTTATTTTTTCTTTTTTTACAAAGCATTGTGTGTAATAACCTTTTTTTAATGTGTGCCATTTTAAAAATAAAAATCATACCGGTCACGATCTTGTCATACACACTGTAACTTTAAATCGTGGCCTGTGTTGTTTGATTAGACACCATAAAAGTCCCTACATACATAATATGTCATATTATGATACTTACCGACTCATCTCTTTCCCACAGGGGTAGGCGTAAATATACTCTGTTCCACTTGCTATACGATCCTGACACACCTCTTTCGCTTCATCCACATTCATCAATCTCTACATACATGCTCGTTGGTTTTGGCTACCCCTGCTAATACGACTAACACGAGTATTATAAATGCAAAAGTAACCTTGCTGTCTGTTTTCTCGCCTAAACCACTGAACTGATTCTCTTGGAATTTAGTATAGATATAGTTTAAGTCCAGTAGGCTTATTGTCTAACTCGCTCGCAATCGCCATCGTGTTCATTTTGACAGTTCTTGTATGAATGTGACAGCTAGCTGATTCTGATGCCAATTGTCAGCCCATACATGAACTGTCAAAATGAACACGATGGTTGCGAGCGAGTTAGACAATAATCCTTCTGGGGCGTTACCATGACGTCTTAGTGCGATTCGAATCAGATTCAGTTTAGGTTCGCTCACTGTCAGATCCATACTAAAAATTACAGTTAATACCTGAACTGAGTCGGAATTGAATCATATTAAGACGTGGTAAGGCCCCTGTGGAAGGGCATAGGATAGTTTTTATCCCGGAAAACAGCCAAGTTCCCGCGGGATATTTAAAGATATATCTGATAAACCGTAAACTTTTTTAAAAACTTATAAAACTAACCTAACCTAACCTAATGTGAGCCACGCATAAAGGTTTTCGATTTTTAAAAAAGTTCACGGTTTATCAGATATTTAAATTTTGTCAAATGATCATTTTGTAAAATGATGCTTTTTGTCAATAATTTTTAGGTCATAGCTATTTTTGCTCGAGAGTATATTATTATATATATATATATATATATATATATATACGCCAGTACTAATTTGACCCTATTACAGCTAATATAAACAAGTACTTATTTATTATAATAGTTCTAGGACTTCTAGGGCTTTGATCGTCGAGTGCGTGCCTAGTTCAACCTTAACAATATACTAAATCATAAGTACTCGTAATATACATAATAAAGCGTACTTACATAAGTACATAGTACTGGCTTTACTATGTCAATGTCGTACCTACTCTAGTATATCACTGCCGGTCTTAAATCAAGCATAGGAAACACTGCAGGTCAAATTAAATGACTTCCTAGACTTAGAGTCAGTGTCAAACTGCATCAAAATGATGCAAAAGGATATAACTGCAGCATAGTAGATAGCGACTAGATTTAAAGGTCATTTTCTTTAGCGGCGCTGAGCACTTTTTGGGATAGGTAAAAAATGCTCAGGCGTAAGACGGAGGAAGAGTTTAAGTACCAGGCAGGATATCAGATCCTCTAAGAGCCTATTTTGAAATACGAATGAATCGCATTCGATTTTTGAAGTGTTTTTTTGTTGAGTCGTGGAGCAAAAGTACTAGGGCATCAGCACATTGTTAGAGGTCTGTCAATATAGATATACTGACGTTTTTTTTGTAAGCGGCCAGTACGGTACGATAAGCGTCTTGAGCGTCTTGGAGTTTACACGATTAAAATCTAATCTAAGCTGCTGTTTTTACTTCTGCCGGCACTCCCGCTACCCGTAGCTTTTTTTTATCTATTTCGTGCAGAAAAGTAAGGTAGACAAATATAATAATAGTACGTCAAAGTTGTGATTATCTTCTATGACTATCATGCCTCTTTTGTGGTAGTAGGAAGCAGCACTCTCTATTGCTACGAATTCCAAACTCCAACACAAGTGGAAGGCACGTGTCGTACGATCTAGTGAAGATTGCGTGAAGCCATTGTCTGCAGGCAGTTTATAACTGATCGTCATGGTGTTTCTTGGGTAAGGCCCATGTCCAGCAGTGGCCGGACCCCCGCTGAATGATGATGATGATTGTGATGATTGACGACTTTTCGGAGAAAGCTGTCAATGTTCAGCCCCTCTAGAAGTGTAGCTTAGAAGAACATCAAGAATATAGATTTGCAGTCAATAACGGAAATGACTTAAGCGTTATATCTAATCGATGTTGTTTTTAATGAAGTACGTAATCGTGTCATATCATTATATAACGTTTATTTATAAGTGTGTTTATTAATAGAATTGAGTGATTAACTGGTAATTAAAAATAGGCACGCTCTGTAATCTTTATTTGTGAGAATGTTTCTGGAATCGAATGAGTAATTAACGATGATATATAATGGTATTAAAACACATGTAAATAAGGAAAATTAATAGCGCAATAAGTTAGGTTGATTTAAGTACAACTCAAAAGAAAATAGAGGCCTCATGAGTTTCATTAAATTAATGTTTTTACCTGAACCCGGTAAGGGTGCGACCATACCGCCGCTTAAAAAACGGTGACGGTACGGAATTGCAACAAAATGTATGAAGAAACGGTGAGAAAACGTGACGCATACGACACGTCACTGCGTATACGCGGCGGTTTGGTCGCACCCTAAATCTAACTAATATTATAAATGCGAAAGTATGGATGGATGGATGGATGGATGGATGTTTGTTTGTTTGTTACTCAATCACGCCAGAACGGCCCAACGGATCTGGATGAAATTCGGCAGGTAGATAGAGAAAAGTCTGGAATAGCGCATAGGCTACTTTTATCCCGGAAAATTGCGTAGGTCCCGCGGGATAGCGATAAACGAATTCTTTGCAGACGAAGTCGCTGGAAACAGCTAGTATTTTATAATCCCATCAAAAAAACGAATGTAAAATGAGATGAAAGTTCATTATCGACTTATTGGCAAATATATTGATATAATCTATGTGGATTCGAAGTTGTGAGTAGAAAATCCTGCAATGATTTCACTCGGAATGTAATTCAATTTCCAAATTTAACTTGGCTAGTTTTTACCAACAAACTTTTTAACTAATTTTAAAAGGTAACAGAAGTCAGATTCGTACGCTAAGGTTACCTGCAGAATTAAACAGTACAGTTAATATTATCAATCATAATTTCAAACTATAATAATTTAACGCCTGTAGAAAACCTTATGGCACTAAGATTCGTAAGCGGGGCACAACGATGCTTAAATCGACAAGATTGGTAGCTTTTGCAACAATCGTGGTAGGTATTATAATCGCAGGCGGACACTGGGGCCTTACCATAACGTCTTAATGTGATTCAATTTGGACTCAGGTCAGGTTTTAGCTGTCATTTTTAGTATGGATCTGTCAGCGAGCGAACCTAAACTGAATCGGAATTGCATGCATTAAAATATTTCTCATTAAATATTTCTTAAAATATTTCTCTCTCTCTCTCTCTCTCATTAAGACGTGCACCGTTCCTTCCGAATCTCGCAGCGCACACTGGAAATCTATCAGAAAGTTATGAATAATGCGAAAAGAAGCGCTCCAAGGAGCCCTTTGACAAAGGATGTCGGACCTTCAGTCCGCATCTGCCAACTTAACATAGAAGGCATAAGCCAATCTAAATCCGACTGCTTAGCTAAAATTATTAATGATTTGGACATTGACGTAGTGTTACTACAGGAGACACACGCTGCGGATGAAATACAGCTCTCCCGCAGAGGAAACCTCGCTGGCTACGACCTGGTGGCAGCCACATACCATGCCCAATATGGCACAGCAACGTACATCCACCACTCAATCTCACAATCCGCTGTTATCATATACAACAGTATCGACTCAGAAAACATTGCCGTAACGTCAGTCGAGGTAGGCGAAACTAAGATTTGCAACATCTACAAACCACCGAAAAGCAGGTGGCCAAACCCCGCACTACCAGAGCTTCAGCATCCTGCTGTGTATACGGGAGACTTTAACAGCCATCACACCTCCTGGGGCTACAAGGACATCGATGATAACGGCAAAGACATAGTGCAGTGGGCAGACAAGACAAATGCATTCCTGGTGCATGATAATAAAGCCAGAGGCTCTTTTAAGTCTGCTCGATGGGGCCGAAGCTATAATCCAGACCTGGTGTTCACCTCTAGGGATCCGAATGGCCTCCCAGTTCCTGTGAAGAAGTCTATACTTTGCGATTTTCCCAACAGCCAGCACCGACCAATTCTTCTTGAAATCGGATTAAAAATCCCATTGGTACAGTCATACCCGGGCCCACGATGGAACTTCCAAAAAGCTGACTGGATGCAATACACAAAGAAATTGGATGATAGAGTTAGATGGATTGAACCTTTACCAAAAAACTACGATCGTTTTAAGAAGCTTATCATCTCGACAGCCAAACAGTGTATACCGCGAGGGTATAGGAAACAGTACGTCCCATACTGGAACAGCGAGACTGAGGAGCTATGGGGTGAGTTTCAGAGAACTGCTGACAGAGATACGGCCCATCAACTAATAGGGACTCTGGATGAAGCTCGCAGGGTAAAATGGGAACAGACAGTGGAAGGGATGAACTTCAAGCACTCAAGTCGTAAGGCGTGGCATCTCCTGAGAAGACTGACCTCGGGCCAGACGCCCCGGGGCGGTTTACCAAAAGTTAGCCCGAACGCTATTGGAAATCGGATAGTGGAGCTCTCGAAAGCACCTAGTCACAAACCCCACACCCGTGAGATCCGCAGGAAGCTGAAAATGGAGAAGTCCCAAGCAATTCCGGATGGCAAATACAGCGGCCCTATCACTCTGTCCGAAATTAAAACTGCAATTACACACATCAATGTGAACAAAGCCTGTGGTGAAGACGGCCTTTTCCCTGAATTCCTGAAATACTGTGGCCCAAGGACCCAATCTTGGCTGGCGATATTTTACACGAATATATTACAACAGGGAAAAACACCCAAATTGAAGACGTCTAAAGTGATCGCTCTCCTAAAGCCAGAGAAACCCGAAGACAGGGCAGATAGCTACCGCCCAATAGCCTTACTCAGCGTAATATATAAGCTACTGGAGCGCTTGATCTACAATCGCATATCGGACACAATCCTCTCCAAGATTCCACAAGACCAAGCTGGTTTCAGACCGAAACGAAACTGCTGCGACCAAGTTCTCGCTCTTACAACACACATTGAGGTGGGCTTTCAGTCTGGAACAAAATCTTCTGTGGCTTTTATAGATCTAACGGCCGCATACGATACTGTGTGGCGACAGGGACTGCTCTATAAGCTCCTAAAAGCTGTCCCATGTCTGAGAATATTCAGAGTTATAGAGGATGCTCTCACCAATAGACCGTTCCAAGTTCACCTGGGCCATCAGTCCAGCAAGGTAAGGGTTCTGAACAATGGTTTGCCCCAGGGTTCTGTTCTTGCTCCCCTGCTGTTTAACCTGTACATCCACGACCTGCCTGCCACAACCTCTCGGAGGTTCGGTTATGCTGACGACCTCGCTCTTGTAACCCAGAACAGGTCCATGGAGGCAGCGGAAGCTACTTTGGAGGAGGACCTGGAGGCAATGGATGAGTATTTCCAGCGCTGGCGTCTGTGCCCGAATGCAAACAAAACGGAGGTCTGCTGTTTTCATCTTTCAAACAGACTAGCGAACAAGCAGCTGAAGGTGAAGTTTAGAGGTGCGACCCTGCGTCATAATTTCTACCCGAAATACCTAGGTGTGACCCTCGACAGGAGCCTGACTTATAGATACCACCTTGACAAGCTATCGGGAAAATTAAAGACCAGGAACAACATAGTGCAGAAGTTAACAGAAACTTCGTGGGGTGCCAGCGCTGCCTGTCTGAAGACTACTGCTATGGCCCTCGTCTACTCAACGGCAGAATACTGTGCACCCGTATTGATGAACAGTTCACACGTGGGCAAAGTGGACGTGGAGCTTAACAATACCATGAGGATCATCTCGGGCTGTATCATGCCGACACCCACTCACTGGCTCCCGGCCCTCAGCAACATTATACCACCGGACATTCGCAGACAGAAATTTCTTGCGCAAGAGCTTACAAAAGTGTCTGAAAATGCTCTGCTACCTATCCACGAAGACCTGGATAAACTCCACAACACCCGACTTAAATCCCGCAATCCACCAGCTAAAACCTCTCACACACGCGACCCCGCATGGAAGGATACCGAGGCTTGGATGAAGGAATGGAATGCCCAGGGGCATGGCACGAGGAGCACTATCTTTGACCTTAACATTCGGGAGAAACCTGAGGGGTTTAATGGGTGTCGACAGACGTGGTGTAGACTGAATCGCCTTAGAACTGGGGTTGGAAACTGTGCATACCTCTGGCACAAGTGGGGATGGTGTGAGTCGGCGGCGTGCGAGTGTGGAGACCAAAAACAAACCATACACCACATGGTGTTCGAGTGCCCCATCACCAGATATGACGGACCAGCTGAGGACTTTAAACACCTGACAGAGGAGGCGAGCTTGTATCTGCGGAATTGTAAATTTTGATTTGATTTCATTTTAGTTTTTAGTTTATATTTTGTAACCAGTGTGTAACCGCCATACGATAAATAAATTAAGACGTGAAATACAGAATACTTATATGTAAGCCCGTGATCTATCTATACATAGGTATAAAAAAGCTGAAGAGGGTCGAAATGTACATGAAAGACATTTAAAAAAAAAATAGGCTGGGGATCTATACATAATAATAAAGCTGAAGAGGGTCGAAAGTCTGTACATGGAAGATATTAAAAAAAAATAGGCTGGGGATACCTAAGTGGAACAAAGTAGTCTCTGCCTACCCCTGTGGGGAAGAGGCGTGACGGTATGGATGTAGGTATGTATAATAAAATATTCCGCTACTATACGTGCAGAACACCCAAATAATTTAATTGGCGGACTAATGTTGGGAAAATACGACAGAAACGTAAAAAAACCTTATTATTTAATTTTAAGTCTGTTAAAATTAAACATGGCCACTCTGGCTTTCATATCGCAAAGACAAATTTAAACGAGACAAAAACTGTTAAAGATTTGTCATAACATGTCAACTACTACGGACAGATTTTTAACTTCTTATAGTTCATTCAGATTACATGCTCAACATTATGTAGGTACTTAGGTACCCATCATTTATTTCCCCAAAGCTTTGAAAAATGGGGTTCGCAATCTCCGGCAAGTATTACACCAAGACTTGAATTTCTACTAAGGGTAAGTATAAGGCCAGAGTGGACGCTCGAGTGAGGCTCGAGTTGGGCGTGCGGTGAGGCGGGGCGTGCGGCGTGCAAGAGAGGGTGCATCCGTGCTGAGCTCGCAACGTCGCATTTTTGGTGATTTTTGAGATTATTTCACAGAAATTGAATGATAGTATCAAATATCCGTCTGTAGTGCACTTCGTTTTTAGTGTATTAATGTGTCTAATGCAATAATTCATCGTGATGGACTTTTGTTTTCTTATTAAACGAGATATAGTATTTTATCCCTTTAATACGAAAATAAAAGTTCATCACCATTAATCAATGCATTGGACACATTAATACACTAAAAACGAAGTGCACTACAGACGGATATTTGATAATTCAATTTCTGTGAAATAATCGAAAAAAATTACCAAAAATGCGACGTTGCGAGCTCAGCACGGATGCACCCTCTTAAGGCGACTAGTGCCTTCAAAATGTTGTCCTTTTCTTTATTACCTGTGAGGTGTAAAGAATATCACACACTTTTGCAAATTTTCGGTGTTTTTGTTGTTATTCGTGATGAGAAAGTCTATTGATTTACAAAATGCTACGTTGTGTTTAAAGTACATCGAATTCTTTATTTATTTACATTTACATATTTTCATAAGTCGTTACCGCCGTTTAGGAGCATTAGGGAATGCTAGCCAAAACATACCATTTAGTTGAAGTTTATTTAAATACCGAACCTTTGCTGATACCTAAACGACATAGGTAGGTACGTTGCAAATATTGTATAGATAAGAGTTGATAATTTTTTTTTAAATTTTTTTGGCTCAGCCATTTAAGAGAAGTAGGCTTTAGAAAGTATGTAACCTAATTTACAGCATTTGAAGGCACTAGTCGCCTTAAACAAACGAAACTCATAGTGGTGTCCTGAGTCGACGCTGCACAGAAGCACATTTGCCGCTGCCCGCCACGCTACACGCCCCGCCGAACGCTCCGCTTCGAGCTTCCACTCAGGACTTACAGTAAGAGCAAGAGTGCAGTAAGGTGCAGTAGGGAATTGCTACGGTAGGCAGGAAGATGATGGTAGGCAGTGGAGAAGTGACTCAACACAATTTGTGTTCCACTTGAGGATACCTTTTAAAGTAAAAACAAATTAATAAATCGGCCAAGTACAAGCCGGATTAACACACAAAGGATTCCATTATCATGGCAGGTACTGTCGCACCCAAAAAAAAATGTTTAGTGCTTTTTCTGACTTACTTATAACTCTATCGATCGAACAAAAAGACGCTGTAAATTACCTACATACATACCTACATAAGTTCATAAATCACTCCTTTATCCCTTAGGTACGGGGTAGACAGAGCCTAAGGTAACAATACCTAAATGCGACGTTTAGCATGATTTTTGTATAGGTGGAAAGGGGAATCAAAATAATGATGGGTTACTAGCCGCATCGCCTAAACCTAAAGCAACGTTGGTACAGTCACCAGCATAAATAAGTGATCGTTTTTATGTAATGACGATTAAAATCTAAAAAAGCATGCCATCCATTGTATTGGCTATTTGTATGCCTCATGGCGCAACATAGTGGTCCTAAATATACGCATAAGATCTCTGTATATGTATGTATTTGCCTATGTTTTGACAAATAAATTTATTTTGAACTTTGAATTTTTTTTTTGAATTTCAGTCGTTACATGATTTCGTATGGTTTTTCAAACATGACTTTAAAGTGTCAAGGTACAAAAGTGATCAATTATTTATGCTGGTGACTGTACATTCTATATTTTTTCTTTGCTCCCAGACCAGCTTAATTAGCCCCCTTATTCTTCTTCTTCTTCTTCATAAACCCCCTTATTCATAAACGCTCTGTAGGTTTCTGCTAACTTAACAATCGTTTGTCCTTATCTGTCACTTTGACATTTACCTTTCACAGATAAGGACAAACGATTACTAAGTTAGCATAGCAGAGGCCTATAGAGTGTTTATGAATAAAGGGGTAGGGGTTACCTCCACGTGTGGCCAAGAGCTGCGGTTCGTTTCTGGATCCGTCCGGGGGGAAGAGCAGTGCTTGGTCCGGTGCACCCTGGGCAACGGCTAATGATTTCCTGGCAGTATCTGAGGGATATCATTGACCGTTGGCTAAGAGCCCGACAGGGGGGAGGGGGGTCTTATACCGTGTTACCGTACAACGTTGCCGACATTTTGTCACAAGATTTTATGTCAAGAAGTTGTCGTCGCTATAACGACTTTTTAATTTAGGATGAGAAACCACAACAACATTACATTGCGGTTCGTGAACTGTAATCTCTTAACAATTTGTACTAGAGTAACAATTGATGACACGCAAATATAGTGACATTAAAACTATTTTATTTTACTGCTGCCAAACTATTGCACTGCACTATTTGCTAGGTAAGAAATAGTTCACCAGACGCAATATAATGCTATTGTGGTTTCTCATTCTAAATTAAATGAAGTATAGTGATGGTAACGTGACAATTCACAAATAGACTTACTTATGGACAGTAAAGGCTTAGCAATTTCGTTGACACTCTGTAGGTGCGGAACCCTAATAAAAAGCCAAGGTGTGGCAAAAACAAGGATAATTCCAATAATAAGAAACATCACGGATAATACTGTCTATATTCCTATTCGCTACATCAAAATTATACCTGTTTGACATTTAACTTACATTTCTTTCTCATTCTCACGCGCAATACGTAATGTGCATGAGCGAGACGTAAATCTCTCTAAAGTTACCATATCACTTTGACTGCGTCGAATACAGACGCGATTACCAGTTTGTGATGCTAATAATGTACGTTGCGTAGTCGGGTAACCACAAAAAGGATCCATGCGTCAAAACAAAATGAGACGTATGTCGTATCTAATAAGGACCTTGACAAGTGCTTTCTTTCAGTTCCATAGCCCGAGTAAAACGCATGACAGAGGTATTGTACCAGTCTTAAAAATAACACAGTCGTACTAGCATGTAGCGGAGGATATACGTATTTCTTTTTAATTATAGAAAAGACGTGAAAACAAATTAATGATGTTCGTGTAGGTATGTTACATTTTCTTTGTTAGATACATAAACAATAATAAGTTTAAAATTCCTATTGCCTTCGCAAAATGGATTGACAAATATTGAATAAACGCTCAGTGAGATTTTAATAGCAGCAACTGGTTTGCACAGCTCCAATGGACACCAATCGGCTTAATTGTTTCGGGGCCATACATAAATTAAGTCGCGTCTTAGTCATTTTGTTATGGTCGTTATTGGAAGATGCACGGCTTCTTTATTTAAAAATATAGGATAAGTAGTACGTTGATGAAAGTGTTATTTTTTTATAGATGGCCAGTATGTAATTAAAGAGAATCGTAGTCGACCATGGCTCGTTCAGAAAGTGTAAACAATGAAGAAAAAGTCAAGCATAGTTACGATGAAGCAGTGGAACTGGCTGGTATGCATTTTAATATTTTTATTTTGAGATTAAATATACATACATAAATCACGTCGTTATCCCTTGCTGGGTAGACAGAGCCTAGGGTAACAAGACCAAAGGCCACGCTTAGCATGATTGTGGACATACAGGTGGAACGGGGAATCAAAATAGTGACGAGTTGCTAGCTGCATCTTTACCCGTTCCCTCGATGGACTTTTACTATCTGCGCGGGAAGAGAAGCAACTGATATATATGTATTCTGTTTTTTCTTTGCTCTCAGACCAGGGGCCTTACCATGACGTCTTAATGCATTTCAGTTTAGGTTCGCTCGCTGTCAGATTCATACTAAAAGTGACTAAAACTTGAACTGAGTCGGAATTAGGACGTCATGGTAAGGCCCCAGGAAGTTAGCAGAGTCTAGAGAGATAGCATAGAGATTAAACGTAATATGCCAGCAGGTCGTTGGGTTGGATAGACTAACTGAGCCCTGCAAATGTTTCTCAGGATTTATGAATCAGAGTTGACAAATGTTTCTTTACATTGTCCGATATTCAAAGTGAACCGCGTCAAGGGCGGGAAAAAACAAAAAAAACAATAATTTAACACTTTAATAAGGCCCCAGCCCCATTTATTGGAGCATACTACCACAGATTCAAAAGCAGCTATCGAATGCATACCTGACAAAGGATATTTTCAAAGCTAGTCGTGTTTTCAATAATTACAATGGAAATTGTGACGTATATTGAAATCAATAAGGTTGAAATTCCAACACAATGCATGTGGTCGCTAAATCACCTCTGCCTTATAAAGGGTTAAATCTTTGTAGCGGTGTTCAGTCAAACTCCAAGTCACCTGCTGAAATATTTCAGATAAAAGTCTGATAGACCCTGTAGATTAGAAAAGATCATAATGACTGTTATTCCTTGTCAGGGCACGGGCGCTACAACCACCTGGTGCTGGTGGCGTGCAGCGTCATCAGCAACGCGGTCGCGCTCGACATGTTCAGTTTCGGCGTGGTGTTGGCTGCCGCCTCCTGCGACCTCCAGCTCGGCATCAGAGAAATCGGAGTGCTGGGTTCCATGCCGTTTGCAGGTCTAGTCAAATCGACAAATAAACATCCTATTGCTGAGTCCATTCCGAGTACATGAGGCGGTCCCCCAGAATTGAGGATGCTATTTTTCTAGATTTTTTGAAAGTTGTCTGTGCTTTTTGTACATACTTGCTCATTTTTAGACACTTAATAAAATACTTAGTAGGTAAGTATCCGAAAACCAAGTAAAAACCTAACAAAAATACCGCTAACCGTTGTGACTTACGAGTATATAAATCGAGAAAAGGATGGTAACTTCGGCCGTGCCGCTTTTTTGCTCGACTTGGCGGGGGTACTCTCGTGGCCCCAAATTTGGGGCTCCTTTGATCGTTTTAAAATTGCTATAAAATCGATAGGTCTATATGCGGTGAATGTTGGGCATGGCATGTAGACGCAAAGGCGATCGATGAAGACACCAAAAAAATATTCTTTAGGCAATTATAACTATTTTTTAAAGTCATCCCGGTGAATCAAAGTCACCCCGGTTTACGTAATTAACTTCATAATATGCCGACGCTGTAGCTCACTGGTTCAGTACCAGCCATTCCCTCTGGCCTTGGAGAAGCCTAGGTTGTATCTGTCCGGAAACACAGACGATGAGAGCAAATTCCACTCCCTGGCAGTTCTTATTAGAAAGAACATAATGACATTTATTTATTTTTCTTTTTAATTGCAGGTGTGCTCTTCGCATACCCGTGGGGCTACTTCGCCGATACCCGCGGCCGCCGGCTCGCGTTGCTTGTGTCCTGTTTCGGGGGTTTCATCTTCGCCGCTCTGGGCAGCTTGTCATCCACCTGGCAAGTCCTCCTGGTCTTCAAGCTAATTGGTTGCTTGTTGTAAGTATAAATAAATACTTAGCTAGCAAAAGGCCTCATCTAAATTGAGTATCCCGGACACAGAACATTGGATAAGTCAATCTGTAGAAACTAGATTCTGTAGAAACTGGTTTGGATGATCAACAAACTTAATACCTCAAGATGAAAGTCAGATTGATGCTTGTCGGATGTTAAATAGAAATACTATTTCATTTCTATTACATCGGTTCTGTATAACTAAAACAAGGTCTTCGATATTTTACTTTTTTCACTATACACTGTATACTTTCTAGATTACTACGCTCTTGCTTTCAGCTCAACAGCATCGTACAGTCTGACCATGGCCTACCTCGGGGAGTGTACGAGCAACAAGCACAGGAGCGAGTATATGTTCGTGATGAACAGCATCAATCTCTTCTCCGAGGCTGTTACCTTCAGTAAGATCAAATCGTAAATGTCAATAATTTTAGGTTATATAGAAAGAGTCATGTTATGATTACGATTTTTGCGTCATCATTGCTTATGATTATTTCTGCCTGCTGTAGTCCTGCTTGTCAGATTTTTGGAGAGCACTTTACATGCACAGTTTACTCACCTCGTCTCTCTTTAGTGATAGCGCTAAATAGATTATTGAAACAATGACGATTTCATCGGAGTTTTATCGGATGGCCTAGTGGTTAGAGAACCTGACTATGAAGCTTGAGGTCCCGGGTTCGATCCTCGGTCTGGGCAGATACTTGTATGAAAAATACGAATGTTTGCTCTCGAGTCTTGGATGTTTAATACGTATTTAAGTATAAATTATTTATCTATGTAAGTAAGTATGTTTATTCGTTGTCTAGTAGGTACCCATATTACAAGCTTTGCTTAGTTTGGGACTAGGTCAGTTGGTGTCAATTGTCCCAAGATATTCATTAGGTACTGACTTTATTATTTATTTATTTTTATATTTTTTATTTTCAGTACTCGCATACTTCATCCTTCCACTTACCTTCAACGTACCTATTCCCTGGTTATCCATAACTTATCGGCCATGGCGTCTCTTGACACTTATGATGGCTGTGCCACTTGGCATCGGGGCTGTCATGATGTGGTTCCTTTACGAAAGCCCCAAGTTTCTGGCCAACAGTGGGAAGAACGACCAGGCGCTGGAAGTGCTGAGGAGGATTTTTGAAATAAATGGGGGCGAGAGACAGAATTATCAGGTAACGATGAAGAAAATTGGTTTTTAACAGCGGGGTAATTGAACTCTATCAACGAATCAGCTTGTCTTGAAAATAGTGAATATAAAACAAAAGCTATTTTTGCAACTGTAACATTACAAAGATCATTAACACCAATTTTAATGACTTGTTACTATGGTATTTTTGCAAATATTTTTTTTCTATAATTTGTTTCAGAACAGTTACTCAATCGATTCTCCATTGCATGATGGTGTTATTTGAATGTTATTATTATAACCCGATTCCACGACATAATTTTATTCAACTGCTGCAATTTCAACTGCTATGAAAATATGTTACTGAATTTTGATCATAGAATAATAGAACTTGGAACATACTTATTATATTGTTGTATTTGTATTATTATATTATTGTACCTTTTTTGACCATATACTTGACAGAATATTGAATAATTCCAGGTGAAAGTTTTAGAAAGCACCCAATCAGAAACAGTAAGCAAGTCCAATCTTTGTGAGTCAATTCGGAAGCAGACAACGCCGATCTTCAAACCCCCGCTGCTGTGGAGAACATTACAGCTATTCTTCTTACTTGTCATATGTTGCAGCACGTAAGACTTATATCATCATCATCATCATTGTTGCGAACTCTTTACCTTTTTGATACTTTTTATATATATATATATTTTATTGTTTTTGCTTTTTGAACTTTACTCTTGTTATATCCTGTCGTTTTGTTTGTCAGTCTTGTTGAAGAAGTAGTTAAGGATTAGTCGTGTTTGCTGGTGTTCTCATTTATCCATTACTTATTTCATTTTCCTTAATTATCATACAGTCCACATTTCGTTCGTTTCAATCATTATCAGCCCGTGTCAGTCCACTGTTGGACAGGCCTCTCCCATAGCACGCCATTGGGCTCGACTTATATTATAAACGACATAAAATTTTATTTTTCCTTACGCATCTAAAAAACAGAGTCCAGATCTTATATTGGTCATTGTTGATGATGGCCATACTTTTGGAAATAAATAAATTTAATAACATACATGTAGGTACATAACATACATAAATCACGTCTTGATCCCTTAAGAGGTAGACAGAGCCTAAGGTAAGAAGACCTAAATGCCACGTTTAGCATGATTGTGGGCCCAAGGGTGGAAAAGGGAATCCAAATAGTGATGGGTGCTAGCCGCATCGCCTATAACATGATTCCTATTTTCGCCAACTCCCCCGATGGGCTTTTACCGTCTGCGCGGGAAGAGAAAGTTGAGCTTAAAATAAATAACTATAGTTATGTCGTAATAATATTTGTTAATAGCAATTAAATAAAAACCACACAGTCTGTAGAAAGCCAGAGAGGGAGGGAGGAGGTGGCAAGGTAAATGTTTCTTGTCCATTAATGTAGACATCCGCCAAGTAACGCCTGACCCAATCAATTATTAATATGGTCTAGTATATAAAACAACATGTTGTCTTCAGAAACACCGTCTTCGAGATATGGTTTTCGACCATAGTCAATTCTTTCTTCACGTCCTCTACAACAGGCGCAAATGAAGACTTCTGCGATCGAGTCGTCGCCAACATTACTGTGGTTCCCAAGGACACTGGAAATGTAAGTGAGCGAAAATTCCACATTATGCTTAGTGTGCTTATCGAAATCATTAGTTAGATGTTTAATTATCTACTTCAATATTTATAGTAAAGGTGTCAATAAAATCTATAGTCAAGGCAAAGTCGTTAGCCGTAACCTTTTTGCATTTTGGCGCTTCGATACCAATCGTTAAATTAGTAATTGACACCTCAAATTTAAAAAAATCTTTCATGATGCTCCTATTATTCTATCTTATTATATCTCCATTCTCCATCTCTGGTTTACTCAATAAAATCATTGTTTTATTAAGATTAACTTATATCTAAGTTTGTTTGCTTACTAAAGTAGTTAAAATTGCTTCCAGGTTACCTGCGACGACACATTATCCAACTACACCATTTACGCCGGCATCATCTACGGCTTTTTCATCACCATCGTCAACCTGATCGTGGCTAAGCTTGCAGCTTGGCGTCGCCTTGTCCTCATCACCTTAATACTCTTGGCTGCCATCTGTTCAGCGCTGGTGGTCATTATCAGTGAGCCGATAACTAGCATGGTCATGTATACACTGCTCCAAGGCACGGCTATTGGTGTTGGAGTCGTGGCGTCGTATTTTGTGGATCTGTATCCCACTTCTTATAGGTGAGTTTTTGATATCTAACCCCCTTATTCATAAACGGTCTATAGCTTGTCTATAGGCTTCTGCTAACTTAGCAATCGTTTGTCCATATCTTTCACTTTTACATTTACGTTTCACAGATAAGGACAAAAGATTGTTAAGATAAGGGGGTAACTGTTTGGCAGTGGTGTGCAGGGGCGGGCCACCACAGGGAAGGCAGCGGTAGGCGGTCATAAAGTGATGCAACAAAATTTGTACGCGCTTTCCCTGGTGACTCTCCACTGCGAGACGTAGACTGTGTAATGTACCTACCATCAGCCAAATATGGGGTCTACCACCCTAAGGTTAAAATTACTTTGCACGTCACAATATATAACGTCGCTAAGACAGGCTGTCAACTTGAAAATTCGACTTTAGCGACATTTTCATTTGATACCCAAGTAACACATCAAAGCAGTATAACGGCCGACTTACAGCATTTCTGTATCGTTTAAGCATTTTGAGTTAGTTATATAGTAGCATTATAAACGTCTATACGGCTACTGTAGTGCTTATTTGGGCACAAATTATACAGCTTTAGATCCTACATAGGTTGTATAATCGCATTACATCGCATTATATTAGCATTATATTAGCATTATTGTGGTCAAAGTAGGTGCCAATCGCATTAAAGAAGCATTATTACGGTCAATGAAGTTGCCAAGTGCATTACAGAAGCATTATACTAGCAATATTATTGATAATGAAGATGTTAATTGCATTACACAAGCATTAGACTAGCATTCGAGTGTAGTAAAAGAATGATTAGAGCTATTGAAGTGTTCACAGTTAGAACTTAAATAAACCCTACATCATTGCAAAAACATCTCTAATACCAAACAGTACGTTATAATTTATTAACGTTGAATTTATAAACTACTTGTTTCGCAATATACTTTGACAATATAGAATGAAGTGACATAAAGGTTAGCGTCAAAGAAAATTGTATTAATACTGCAAGGGTAATAAGTTTTTGACTCTTTTGTGATTTCATGCCTTCAATTATTACTGCGCAATGTAGTTTACTGTAAATGTCTATACAAGTTTCATTGAAAATTTTCACGCGCCTTCGATATTTTGTAGTTTTGATATAATATGGTAAATAAATCTATGTGTGAAATAACCAAAACAATTGTGTATTCCTAGTATAGGACGAATTTTGCATAATTAACATAATAGTAGTGGTTGGACAGTATTCAGTAAAATTATATAGTTATTATATAGGTCTATTTTTTGTTTTGTTGATCACATAATTATAATACTAACGTAAGTTGCTTTTCTTAAATATGGCCGACAAATGGTTTTAATAATGCATTAAAGTGAATGTATATACGGCTTTACACATTATAATAACTCACGTGTATTTGATTAAAGAGCTGTTAGCCGCACAACAGAACTCAGTTGATCTTTCGAATGCTAGCATTACATTGATTCACGTTTATGCTATTAAGCAGCATTAGGCAATATCTTACTACTTAAAAATGCTATTATAAACCCTAAGGCACTAAAAACTGCTGAAAGCTGTATAGCGAATTAACGTGGCATGATAATGGTTCATGTTTATGCTATTAAACAGCATTAGGCATTTATTTACTACTTAAAAATGCTATTGTAGATCCAAATGCACTAAAAACAGCGGAAAGCTGTACAGCTGCGTTGTGGTTTGCTGTACTAAAACTATAGGCTTTACAAAAGCATTTTGATATGCCATTATCTAACCGTTATACCGTCTAAAGCATCATAATGGTTTTGAAATGCCAATATAAAGCGTCAAGATGCTCGGTGAACTTATATAAGAGTTTATACGGACCTTAAGTTCTACATAAGTGTACTATTCGTTTGTTAAAATGCTTTCTGTGTTACTTGGGTAGGAAGTTGGATGAAAAGTGGTAGACCACTTATTTGGGCGATCGTACATTATCATAAACAATTATTGCATCTAAATTAGCCCTATACTTGGCAGAGACATGTGTTCGATTTTAATCACTTTTTTTGATTTATTTAGTTACTCGAGGATAAAAATACATATAAAAAATTTCTTCTAAATTTCTAAGTTGTTCTTAACTTCATTAAAAAATTAACATGTATCTTTAAGGATACATTGCCTGGTGGTCAGAGAAAAAAACACAGTGGTTTATTTAATAAATTGTTTGATAAAGTATCTAATTTCACAGCCATTACTTAATATTATTTAGTATTCTACATCGACTTAAGTTTATATTACAAAATGAGATCTTTAGTTAAACAATTTGAGAATTAAATGGAAAAATACCTACGAAAACCAAAAATTCAAAATTCCTAGATCCTCCTGTACTCCTGTCCACCCTGGTGCGGGGAAGCTGATGGGGTTAGCTCTGCAGCTTCCCACTAATTAGCCCCTTCCGCCGTGCCCCCATATGGCCTGGAGGTGGCGAAAAGTGTGGCAGTATTGCACCTATCCCGGATACGCCCCACGCCCTGAGGGAGGGGAAGTGGTACGAGATCCCGAAGGGGGTGGCACCCTGGAGGAATGTCGTACCTCTTATGAGGATTCGGGATAAGTTAAAGCTGATGGGAGGCATATCCGGATGCGCCCTAAGCCCCAAGGAGGAAGCAACAACAGCGGCGGCGAGGCCCTCGCTAGGCACTATTCCCCGGGAGGACATCGTAAGAGGTTCGGGGGGCGGACTCACGTTGACCTCGTTTTAACGTGCAACCGCTCCTTGCGCAGACGAGGGGGGAAAAGGCAAAGTCGGTGCTTACACCGCTCACCCGATCCCTTGAGGCCAGACTGCCAGAGGGACTGGTAACGGGGCATTACCTACCTGCATTGCACGGTTTCATCGTCTAAGGGAAGACGGGCCCAGCGTACGGGCCCTCGTCTTCTTGGCGCGGTCCTGGCGGAAGCCGGGGCCACCAGGGGGGGGGGGGCGTTTGTGGTGAAACTCTAGTGGCATCCTACTACGTCCCCATCACACCTGATTGAGGCAACGCCGGAGAGTTCTTCCTTGGGGTATACCCCTTCGGGGGGCATCCCCGTGCCTAGTCATCCATAAAGATTTCCTCTCCGTTAAAAAAAAGCGTGGTGCCGACGGCAAATCAAAATAAGTTAGAGCCAGTGGACTAGCATCAAAAAGACAAGGTCTGGTCGATGTAGAGGGCATCATGTCACTAGTTTTAGGTACATCAGATTGGTTTTTATTTATAGCTGAATTAGCTGATACTTGAATTTCATCAAATTCGTTATCATTGTCTGAAAGCAAATTCAAGTTTTTATATGTCAACGATGTTTTTGTATTATGTCATGTCAAAAAAAGTTATTTTATTTATTTATTGCGTTATTTATCTGTCTTTTCATGCACATGACAAGTTTAAAGTGATTATTTACATAACTTGGCAATGTATCTACAAATGCACACTATCAACTTAATGTAACAATATATATAACTTGGCAATGTGCATTTAAAGATACACCGGCAAACACGCTATCATTATAATTAGAAAATAAATGTTCTTCTTTCAAATAAAAATTATAATCGATAGATCATTTATTTGAGTATGAAATGACACCATTTGTTATTTGAGAAAAAAGAGAAAATAAGTGATTATTATGGATTAATCCTTGAGCCTCGAAGTCGCCCGCGCAGGGTTCCGCCATCCTGCGACCTACTGTCAAACAGTGTTGCTGGAGCACTATATACATTTATTGGTAAAAAGTTCATAACTTATGCTACCACTTTATGCTAAAGAGAATATTGGAAACGACCGCTGTTAGCCGTTAGATTTTTTTGAATAAAATGTGCATTATTAGATACGCTGCCAAGTTTAGGGTTAGAGAGACCCGTTAGAGTTAATGAGTTTCACGGACCCTTTTGTTTCATAAAAAATAACGTTATCTGGATTCGCATGTTCTTCAATGACATCAAATTTAACCTTAACATATCACGGGGTAAACAGAGCCTGAGGTAACAAAACGTAAAGGCCACTTTAGCATGATTGTGGGCATATAGATGCAAAGGGGAATCAAAATAGTGATGGTTTGCTAGCCGCATCGCCTATAACGTGATGTTCAATTTCGCCGATTGCCTCGATTGCTTTTACCAGCATCTGTGCGGGAAGAGAAAGCAACTGGTACATTCTATGTTATTTCTCCGCACCCTGACCATTTAGGAAGTTCCTTAAGTTTAACCTTAACTTTCTGTTTCATCAGTTCTGTTCTTTCATCAGAGGTCTGGTGACGTCTCTCGGCATGATGACCGCTAACCTGGTCTCCGTGGGTGGCATCAACCTCATGGGTCCCGCCATCACCACAAACTGTACTGCCACGTTCTACTGTTGGTCAGCTTTCTTGTTTAGTAAGTGTATCTTCACCTTGTTACGCTTCAAGCTTCATATGTGTTCAAGCATATCCTACTAATGTTATAAATGCGAAAATTTGTGAGGATGGGTGGATGTGATGATGTGAGTGTATATGTTTGTTCCTTCTTCACACTGAAACGATTGGACGGATTTAGATAAAATTTGGAACGGAGTTAGTTGGTACCCTTGATTAAGATATAGGCTACTTATTATCCTGGAAAAATTTTAAGTTCCTGCGGGATAGCGATAAACATGTCAATTGCTGATTCTACGAGGACAAAGTCGCGGGTAAAAGCTAGTTTTAATATAAAATCACAAATGAAACTCATCAGGCTTAAAGCGCTATCTATAGATCTATCTAGTTGTAAAAAATCTATCCGTTGATTTATATAAAAACTAGTTGTTTCCTGCGATTTCGCGTGCGGATTGACATTTATCGCGCACCCGCGGGCACTCAATATTCCAAGATGAAGCTATTCTATTATTTATTCTGGACTTTTAATATAATGTATGCGAAATTTCATCGCAATCGTTTCTGTAGTTAAGGCGTGAAAGCGGAACAAACAACCAAAAACATTTACGCATTTTTAATCATTAGTAAGGTTGTATCCTTAATTATTTCCCTTGGTCACTGGTTGGTTATTAGGCTGGACCGATTTCGCTAATTCTTTTTTTGTTGTGTTCGCTATTGAGTCTTTGAATTTAAAAAAAATATCGTTTTTTTTTATGTTTTTTAAAACTTGATAGCATATTATATAATATCTAATTCAAAGAAATCTTAAAATATTTTTTTTAAATTAATTATAAGCAATTCAAAATTGATGAAATTTGAAATATGACCACTTGACCGGGAACGGGCCATGATTGGTCGCCATGGCTGTGACGTCACAATGTTAAAGCAATTTCACGACAGTACTGGGTTCACGGCTGATTTCATTAAAAATATCAAAATTTAATACAAAAAATATCTGCTGAAGTTTTTTTTATGAAATAAGGTGGCAAACGAGCACGGGTATCACCTTATAGTAAGTAAATTTTTGTTTTAGTCATGTGTAGGTAGGTAATAAAAGCTTAATCCTGATAATGTTTCTGATTTATGTGAACTAGATTGATTTTACTGGACCTGAGATATCACAATAAAGTACCTAAGTACAGTGAAAGATAATACTGAATCGCTTACCTACCACTGTGGAATTTTAACATACACCCTGCCAGAGATATTATTGCTAAATTGTACCTATTAGGTAGGTTACGTGATTCAGTTTCTTCGACCGTAGGTACGTAAATTTTAATGGCTAGATTTTGTGGTTGATAGGTATTTCTAGTTTTTTTTATAATCCCGTGGGATTGTATTATATATTCAATGGGAATTTTTGCGGGTGTAAGAGCCTAACCTTGTTCTAGGTAGGTACGTTCGGATCGCTAGGTACGGTTAACGTCAAAGATATCTTTACACTTTAGTACCTTGTCGTTGTAACTATATGTTTGAAGTTTCATATGAAGTTGTCAAAGTGCTTGGAGCGACAAGGCACTAAAGTGTAAAGATATCTTTGACGTCGACTGTACCAGCATCTTAGTAATCCTGCCGCCAAGCAGCAATGCTTGCGCTGGTGTGTTCCGGGTGAGGAGAGTAAAACAGCCCGATTTTGGCATAATTTTTTAAATCCAAGATGGCGGATGACATTTTGACACTATTGACACTTTGACACTAAAATATTGATGGGTGTCGTTTTTGAGTAATTTGGTGCTTCTGAGCCTGATTTTGACATACTTTTTCGGATTCAAGATGGCGGATGACATTTTGACACTTTGACACTAAAAATGTTTATGGGTGTCGTTTTCGAGTAATTTGGTGGCTCTGAGCCCGGTGTTGGCATAATTTTTTGGATACAAGATGGCGGATGACATTTTGACACATTATGCCACTAAACATGTTTATGGGTGTCGTTTTCGAGTAATTTTGTGGCTCTGAGCCAGATTTTGACATACTTTTTTGGATCCAAGATGGCGGATGACATTTTGACACTAAAAATGTTTATGGGTGTCGTTTTCGAGTAATTTGGTGCTTCTGAGCCTGATTTTGACATACTTTTTCGGATTCAAGATGGCGGATGACATTTTGACACTTTGACACTAAAAATGTTTATGGGTGTCGTTTTCGAGTAATTTGGTGGCTCTGAGCCCGGTGTTGGCATAATTTTTTGGATACAAGATGGCGGATGACATTTTGACACATTATGCCACTAAACATGTTTATGGGTGTCGTTTTCGAGTAATTTTGTGGCTCTGAGCCAGATTTTGACATACTTTTTTGGATCCAAGATGGCGGATGACATTTTGACACTAAAAATGTTTATGGGTGTCGTTTTCGAGTAATTTGGTGCTTCTGAGCCTGATTTTGACATATTTTTTTTGGATTCAAGATGGCGGATGACATTTTGACACTAAAAATGTTTATGGGTGTCGTTTCGAGTAATTTGGTGCTTCTGAGCCTGCTTTTGACATACTTTTTTGGATTCAAGATGGCGGATGACATTTTGACACTATGACACTAAAAATGTTTATGGGGGTCGTTTTCGAGTAACATTTTACACTTTTTTGTGTTTTTTGTGTCAGTAATGTGTCATCCGCCATCTTGGATCCAAAAAGGTATGCCAAAACCGGGCTGAGAAGAACCAAATTACTCGAAAACGACACCCATAAACATTTTTAGTGTCAAAATGTCATCCGCCATTTTGGATCCAAAAAGGTATGCCCAAAACCGGGCTGAGAACCACCAAATTACTCGAAAACGACACCCATAAACATTTTTAGTGGCATAAGTGTCAAAATGTCATCCGCCATCTTGGATCCAAAAAATTATGCCAAAATCGGGCTCAGAGCCACAAAATTACTCGAAAACGACACCCATAAACATTTTTAGTGTCAAAATGTCATCCGCCATCTTGGATCCAAAAAATTATGTCAAAATCTGGCTCAGAACCACAAAATTACTCGAAAACGACATCCATAAACATTTTTAGTGTCATAGTGTCAAAATGTCATCCGCCATCTTGAATCCAAAAAATTATGTCAAAATCAGGCTCAGAAGCACCAAATTACTCAAAAACGACACCCATTAATATTTTAGTGTCAAAGTGTCAATAGTGTCAAAATGTCATTCGCCATCTTGAATCTAAAAAAATATGCCAAAATCGGGCTCAGAGCCATCAAATTACTCAAAAACGACACCCATAAACATTTTTAGTGTCATAGTGTCAAAATATCATCCGCCATCTTTGTGCTCGAAATTCCGGGTTTTCTTATGAAATTCCCCTGGGATAAAATCAACGGGATTTTGAACTGAAATCCCACGACTTATTTACTTATTCATATAAATAGTTACTACCAAAGTGTACTCATCACTATTCTCATCTAATTTTATTGTTTTAAATCCCGGTACCGTGGAAAGTGAATGATAGAAATATAGATAGTGCCATCCACAAAGACTCGTAGATGTATGTGTGAATGACACCTACTATAGCCGGTACGTAAATCCAGATTATAAATTATAAAGTTCGTGTATGGCAAATTTTATCGAAATCTGTTTAGCCGTTTTAGCGTGAAAGAGTCACAAACCAATACGCTCTCACAAACAATAGCATTTTACAATAATTGTAGGATAATAACAGAATAGAGTAGATTAAAGTCAAAAAACGGTATCACCTGTATACTAACTACGAGTGGAAACTAACATTGTGACGTCACACGCGGCTCGGCCTTGTTCGGGAACTGTCGGTGTGTTTTCGGTGCGGTACTCGACGATCAATTTTCAAATCGGTATAACTCGTTAATTATAGCGAATAAAAAAAAACTAAAAATACTTTTCTAACAAAACTTATACATGATCTTTCCATTTATGACAAAAAAAAATTTGATTCAAAAACTCAATTGTCAGGGGAAGATTCTTATGAAATAATGTTTAAAAAATATAAACTAGAACCGGGGCGTAGCCACAGGCAACAGCTGGTTTATGAATTAATCTTATTTGTTTATTTTGGTTACGTTGTTATAGGCGGAGTCGCAGCAGCATTGTTTCTTCCATCAGATAGGACAAAAAGATGAAAGAATGATGATGAGAATTTGGCGTGATACGGTTTACGGTATAAGTAGGTAAGTATGAATATTTAGTTGTGTTTTTTTAATTGGATTGTTGTAATTTGTTTGATTCATTGCGTGTTTTTATTTTTTTCAGTTACATGCTTTTGCAGTCGGGGTTTTCGTCAGAAAACCAGGTTTTACGCAAAACAACTCACGAAAAAGTCATCGCAGTCAGATGAATGGATTGTTTTTAAATTTTGTGCCGCTTAAGTACTATGAAATGTTTTTTTTGGTACCTAGTAGTGAAAAACTGATAAAATCTATCGTAAATTATCTAATTTAAGTTACATAGGTATTCGATATGAGTACTTAATTTAATTACCGCTTGTGAACACCTTCTGAACGTAGAAATTAATATCAAAGAAACTATAACGGCAAATTGCATGTCAAATAAATTTTTTATTAAGTTCATAAATTGCAAAATAATTTGGAACTATGTTATGTAGATTATATAATACGTTGGCAATTAGAAATCATTATTTTTATCAACATTATACAACTGCACAACGTGAAAAATATCATAATGACTGTTACATTAAATTTACCATTTTAATTGTGTGATGTGATGATTATATTTTAACGTAGGTAAGTACCTAAATAACATAGAATAAGTTATCATTATCACTAACAAATATGCAACAGTCTGAAATAAAATGACTTGTACTTGAATCAATATCATGTGCACGGACAATTTGGAAAGACCGAACATTTTGTAACGAGCGCGCCGGCGCGACTTCGACTCGCACTTTGGTATTTCAATGAATAATCCAATTTGCAACGGATAACGCAAGATGAACTCGTTTCGGCTGAAATTTTAGGCCCACTTGCTCAGTCCAGAGTTAAAAAATTAAATCGCTAACTCGGGGTTATGTTTGACAGTTCCATACATTTTGACACTACTTAGCCCCGGGTTAGCATCCAATACGGGGTTAAGTCGTTAACCCTGGTCCGTGCAAGAGTGGCCCTTAGTTAAACCTTACCTTAAAGGTAAGCCATTTGTGTTTGTGAGACTCATATTATATGTTACCTACATAATTCATTTGTAGTAGGTACCTAATACATTTTCATGTTACAAAATTCATATGTAATAAGTTTTTTGTGTCCATAACAACATTATTATTTTTCATTCATGCATGCTGTCAAATACCTACATTAAAATACTAGAAACAACACTACTCCTACATGTTTTGTCACCAAAGTGTCGATGACATTATTAAAAAAAAGAGCGTGAAAATTATTCAAGTGTCCACTTTGTTTTTCTACATTGTTTTGTGCTCTCGGTTCGGTACCTGCTGTGTATTTCAAGTTTATCTTCGCTTGTTATTCACGCATGTAATTAATTAATTATTCAAAGAATTATTAAGTTTACACAGCTTTTAGTGATTCTGTTGTCTGTTTATAAAATGGCAAAAAAATGGTAATGGTCTTTAGTTATATTTTTTATGGTGGTGGTACCTTGGGAACGAAAATAAAATATTTTTCTTTCTTTCTTTCAATGACAGTCATCAGTGCTAATAACCTTCTCCATCATCGTCATCATATCAGCCGGTAGACGGGTCTGGACATTGGTCTTCCGCAGGGATCTCCGCGATCTGTTTTGTCTTACCCTCAGCCAATGGCTTCCTGCGATCTTTACCGTCCGTCCGTCCTTGCGAAAGGTCTACTAACATTTCGCCTTTCGTTACACGGCCGGCATTCTAGAACCTTACGGCCCCAACGGCCATCAGTTCTACGAGCAATGTTCCCCATTCACTACCACCGAATCTACTTAGTTATTGCACAAAGTAAAAAAAATCAAGAAGTAAAATTCTTGATTCATTTCATAGTAAGTACTTATCATTTGAAAAACAGCGCCTTCTTTCGTCCCTGGTGAGCAGTAGATGTTCCACGGGAGTTTGTAATTGTGTCGTCTAGGGCTTGCACTCCGAGATTCCGGAATCTCGTAATTAAGGAATCTCGGATGATTTTGAGCGATATTTCAATTCCGGAATTGATCAACTCAATATCGATAATTCCGATATTGATAAATTTGGGACAATTTGACAAATAAAACGAGGTATTGGCATTGTTCATTTTTTTAAGCTGTGCTTTTAATCTTTTTATTTCATAAAATCGTCTATTTCAAGCAACTAATTTTAATATTAAGCTTTTACGTACTTAGATTTATTTTAATAAAAATTTTTCGCTGTTTGATAATTTGTTGATTTTGGCACGATCCGATCCGACCGATCCCAATCGTCTTCGTTCAGCAATAAAAAACAGTTTTGTCTATGATTTTGTCTATACATCATACATCAGATTTTTCCCGACTCCTACTTAAATTATAGTGGTCTTCGCAACAATACATCGTGTAAACTTTGAAAATATTCCACATTAGCTTGCGTACATCATTCCTGCCGCAAATCTTCTCTGATTTTCACAATGATTTTGTTTGGGCTATTGTTCGAGTCATTGTTGCATCCCGGCACATTTTTTTAATAGATAATTATATTACAGTTTTATACTTTGAATTTGTTTTTTTTTCTAACGTTTGTAGATTAAGTAGGTAGGAATGTAATGTTACTTATGATGTAGATGTGACAATGACAGCTGACAGTTACCGTAACTAAACTTTTTTATTTCATTTTTGTGGCAAACATTTAATGCCCGATTCTGCCAAAAAACCGGGTCGTTCGGTCAAACAAAGGGCAAAAGTACTTTTACAAAAATATCTGCAATCATAAAGTATTTTTGAAATAGGACAAGATAAATCGGATAGTTGATTGTTTTCCTCCAAATGGTTTACGAATTGGAGCATACTAAAAAAAAAATAACAATGCCAATTCGCAAGATTCGCAACGCAACGCAATATTTATTTGTTTCCACGCGATGCTACGCCTCGTTCGAGTCTTATGGGAAAGTGGTCACCATTCGTACACTTTTTAGATTTCAATTTTTATTTTTCATTTAATTGTCAAATTTAGATAGTTTATGTACCTAAGCGTAAAGTGTAACAAATATATTGTAGTTTGTTACAAAAAAGTCCGAAACTATTATGTCAAAATATTAAAGGGTTATAGCCATTTTTCAACGATAAGGTGTGTGTACGAATGGTGACCACTATCCCCTACCTGCTCACCGCGATTCATGTATATTTTTTTTACAGAAATCCAAAGGCTAATTGAGCAAACATTATTAAATGACTGTTTTTTGTAACAAAAACGGCGTGTTACTTAAAAAAACTGCACCTTAACTGAAAGAAAACAAAAAATAGTAATTCCGGAACCAGTTCCGGAATTCCGATATTGGGTTAAATTTCCGATATTCAGTTCCGGAATTGAAAACCTTCCGATATTGCAAGCCCTCGTACAGACACATCATTCAAACAGATGACACTTGGCGACAAATATTCGCTTAGTAACAAGGACACGTGACAGTTTTTATTTTTTATTTTTTATGTGAATAGGAAGGCAAACGAGCCAGTGGGTCACCTGATGGTAAGCGATCACCACTGCCCATAGACACCCGCAACCCCGGAGGGATTGCAGATGCGTTGCCAACCTAGAGGACTTAGATGAAATGTCTCTTGTGCCCGTAATTTCCCCGGCTGTCTTACTCTCCACACCGGAACACAGCAGTGCAAGCACTGCTGCTTAGCGGCAGGATTAGCGAGTAAGATGGTGGTAGCGATCCGGACGGAGTTGGTAACAGATAGAAAAATTCGAAGGCTTACTCACCTGCTATGCTACGGGTGGTGTAGTACGCGTCACGGGATGACGAGGATCCGGGTTCGGTTCCCGGCCATAGCTTGACTTTTCGGATTTTTCTGTGTTCTAATTTTCAGTGTCGGTTAGAAATTTAGTTATTTCAGTTTCCGTTTGTTGAGTCTAGTGCTTTCTCAAAAGTAGCAGTTACTAAAGATCCTTGTACCTACTTATTGTACGAGGATCTCAACGTATTTGTCCGCCTATAAACTGTTTCCGTAGGGTCGGGATATGTTTAACCTCCGGAAATAGGAGAAGGCACTGCAAGAAGAGAATAAACTTTCAAGAGTATTAGAAAAACTGGGTATCCATCCTCTTAAGGATAATCTAACTAATTTTATAAATGCGAAAGTATGGATGGATGGATGGATGGATGGATGTTTGTTTGTTACTCAACCACGCCAAAACGGCCCAACGGATCTGGATGAAATTTGGCACATAGATAGAGAAAAGTCTGGAATAGCACTTAGGCTACTTTTTTCCCGGAAAATTGCGTAGTTCCCGCGGGATAGCGATAAACGAATTCTTTGCAGACGAAGTCGCTGGCAACAGCTAGTATTTAAAATAAAAATAACTAAAAAGTAAACACAGAACAAGGCGGGGCAAAAAACAAAGAAAGATTTCAATGAGCATCACTGTATATAGCATGTCAGGGCCTCCATGCGAGAGAACAAGATTGTATGATGGCAATAATACGCTACGTGTATCTCATTCTTGCGCACAATACGGCGGTGCGTTTGAGCAAGACGTAGATATCTTTACCAGCATGTCGCATGCCCCCGGTGTAGTTTGTAATGTTGTCAGGCATATATTACCGTGTAGTTACAATAACTAAATCCCTGGGCCAAAGCGAAATGACACATATAGTGTGGCTAATAGCGGCATTGACAGTTGCTTTCGTTCCGCAGCCAGACTAACAGACATTGCAGAGGCAACCCAGTTCTTTATATAAGACGGACCTTGCAGCGTTATGCTAAACTCTAGCTCAAAATTAATTAAAGGAACAAAATTCGATAATGTTTAATATGTGCGATTGGACAAATTTGTTTATTTTCGTGACGTAAATAAAGAGGCGGTTCGCTTAGTAGTTTCACCCATTTAACAGACGAGATCTGTTGTTAAATTGGTTGTTAATGAAAAAAAAGTCATGGCTCAATCAGAAAGTGTTGAAGATGTTAATAAAGTTAAGCATAGTTACGATGAAGCTGTAGAGCTGGCCGGTGAGTAAAATATTTTTAGATGTTTATATCCCTACATTGATAAATAAGTGTATTAGTGTCATCATCATCATCATCAGCCTATATTCGTCCACTGCTGGACATAGGGCCTCTCCCATGGCACGCCACTGAGCACGATCCTCGGCCACTCTCATCCAGCTCTTGCCAGCCGCCTTGCGAAGATCCTCGCTCCACCGAGTATTATAGTGTACACACGAAAAAAAGGTCGTGATCAGCGAAGTTTTCTTGTTTGAAACCAAACTGCTTGGAAAAGTCCAAAAAGAACAGAAAGGCCAAAGTGAAGAGAGACCTTCTAGGCAAACGTGTATCATCTTAGGCCTCATCTTCGCCTTCCATCGAGCGAGATTGAAGTCAAACGTAAATACGTAAGCCTATTTTATGTAAAAAAAAGTAACATGAACATGGGTAATCATAAACGTGGTTCAGTTGGAATTCAAGATTTTATACTTCGTTAGTCAAGTGAGTATCTCTATTTACAACCGGCTGATGACTCGAAAAGAATCTTCAGTGAGTCACTTCAGGGATATACTCGTAGTTTTCAAATGGATACTTACTTGCTTGAAATTATCAGAGTTTTTAATGATTCACGGTTAAGTTCATTCGAAATATTATAAATATTATAAACGGGATATGAACCGGGATTACCTTTATTGAGCACCCGATATTTCGACGCAGCCCGTCTACTCGTGATCATGATGCATGCAACTGCGTCGAAATATCGGGTGATCAATAAAGCTTTGTAATATTTACTTGAAATTCTCAATTAGGTATCGGGTCAAATAATTTAACCTTTCTTTATTGTCAAGGATCACTTACGAGTATTATGGTGTCTGTTGTATTCTGAGCATCTTTCTCAGGGCATGGGCGCTACAACCACCTGGTGCTGGTGGCTTGCTGCATCATCAGCAACGCGGTCGCGCTCGACATGTTCGGCTTCGGCGTTGTGCTGGTCGCCGCCTCCTGCGACCTTCAGCTCGGCATCAGAGAAATCGGGATGCTGGGTTCCATGCCGTTTGCAGGTTTCAATTTGCTTAAGTGAAATTGATATCCGCCTATCGTTGAGTCCATCTGAGTAATGTGGGGTACTAAAATTAATAATATTGGTTTTTTAGAATATTTGGAAAGTTGCCTGTGCTTTTCGCACATACTTGATGATTTTCAGATTTTACTTAAAAATAGAAAGTAGTAAAAATTACAAAAGTAATTATTTATTAATAAAAGGTACTTTATGCTTCAAGCTCTGACTGACAGTTTCAGGAATAGACAAAAGCATGTTTTGCTTTTGCTTTGTTTTACCTTCTCGTAAGACCATTAACTTTATTTGTCCTTTCTTCAAAGTGTATCTTATTTGCGGAAAAACTAAAGAAACCTGCCGAAATTATTTGTCTTTCTTTTAATTTCAGGTGTGCTCTTCGCATTCCCGTGGGGTTACTTCGCTGACACCCGCGGCCGCCGGCTCGCGCTACTCGTGTCCTGTGCAGGGGGTTTCATCCTGGCGGCTTTGGGCAGCTTCTCGCCCAGCTGGCAAGTCCTCCTGGTCCTCAAACTATTTGGCTGCTGGTTGTAAGTAACAGGCCTGAATAATTCTATCCTTCTATAAGTAGACCTGTTGAAAAGACACCTTCTCCGCTTGTAGCCTGTTGTTCACTAGGACCGACCATTGGTATTGTCTGCTTATAATTTTGGTGCCGAGTGGATCTGGTACTAGTGGAGCCTAGTGGACACCAGAATCTGGAGTATCTTTTTCTTTTCTAAACTTACGTAATACTCGAGGATAAAGGTCTGTTTGATGCAGTCTTTACGTTATATTATACGTATTAAATACTGGGTAAAATGATTAAGACAAATTATGTTGGGTCATTTTGATATTTAATTTTTCCTTTAGATACATAATTCTATTGAAGTATGTCATAACTTTTTGGTTTCAGTTCAACAGCATCGTACAGTCTGACCATGGCTTATCTCGGGGAGTGTACGGGCAACAAGCACAGGAGCGAGTATTTGTTTGTGATGAACAGCATCAACCTCTTCTCCGAGTCTGTTACTTTCAGTAAGACCGATTTTTATACATTATTCAATCGTATTCATGGCGAAAATTTTATGAATCATGTTATAGGAGATGCGGCTGGCAACCATCACTATTTTGATGATCCCATTTCCACCTATACGCCTACCATCATGCTAAACGTGACCTTTAATTAGGTCTTGTTACGTTTGGCTCTGTCTATCCCTTGAGGGACATAGTCGTGATTTGTGTATTGTTTCTATCTATTTAATCGAATTCCCAAGATATAAAATTGATTTGATATTATAATGAGTGCATCATAGTTTGAAAGTTTATTTTCTTTTCAGTACTTGCCTTTCTCGTCCTTCCACTTACTTTTAACATTCCTATACCCTGGTTATCCATAACCTATCGGTCATGGCGTCTCTTGACACTTTTGATGGCTGTACCACTTGGCATCGGGGCTGTTATGATGTGGTTCCTCTATGAAAGCCCTAAGTTTCTGGCCAACAGTGGGAAGAATGACCAAGCACTAGAAGTGTTGAGGAAGATTTTTGAAATTAATGGTGGCCAGAGAAATAATTATCAGGTAGGATAATGATGTACAATTGCTTTTTAACCACTGGACTGGTATCCAGGAACCGAAAAAATTAAATCAGAAAACTTATGATGGAAAATGCCTCAGTTAAAATCGTAACGAAAAACTCTCACTTGTCACTTATCAAGTCCTCGTAGTGAATTTAATATTATTATAAAAACAAATACAATAATTCCAGGTGAAAGCTCTAGAAAGCAGCAAATCAGAAACAGTGAGCAAGTTAAAACTTTGGGAGTCAATCCAGAAGCAGACAGCGCCGATCTTCAAACCACCCCTGCTGTGGAGGACATTACAGTTGTTCTATTTACTCATAGTATGTTGCTGCACGTAAGACTGATTTGTGATATCTTTTTTTCATTTTTCACAAGCTTCTGCCTGCGACTTGGTCCGTGTAGAATTTAATTGAAGAACAAGGTCAAGGCTTAAGTCGAGGTCTTTCGTACAGGCAACGACACTGAGAGAAATAATTTATTTTGGTTCACAAGGTACCACCACCATTGAAGAACTGATGTTGATAGTTATAAGTATTCTGCAATAATTATTTACGTTGTGACTCTAGGCAGCTACGACCTTTGACATGTTTATCACTATCCCGCGGGAACTATGCAATTTTCCGGGATAAAAAGTAGCTTACGTGTTAATTTAGGGTACAGTCACCGGCATAAATAAGCGATCATTTTTGTACCTTGTCGCTTTCAGTCGTTACATGATTTGTATGGTTTTTCAAACATGACTTTAAAGTGACAAGGTACAAAAGTGATCACTTATTTATGCCGGTGACTGTACTGTATTTGAGAAAATGAACATTACAATACATTTAACAGTAAATTTAGTGTAGTCAATAGCATAATGTATTTTTTTCAGAAACAACGTCTTCGAGGTGTGGTTTTCGGCCATAGTCAATAATTTCTTTACATCTTCCGGAAGAGGCGCCGACGAGGGCTTCTGTGATCGAGTCGTTGCCAACATCAGCGTGGTTCCCACCGACACTGGAGACGTAAGTCTTTAGCTCTTCAAGCATCACTAATAATATTTTTCGATGCTTAGTAATTACTTCTTCTTCCTGGAGTTACATAAATCACGTCTTTATGATGCAATGAGACCTAAATAACACGTTTAGCACGATTGTTTGCGTATAGGTGGTTCAAAATAGTGACGGGTTGTTAGCTGCATCGCTTAACATGACTCCGACTTTCACCCATGCCCTCGACGGGCTTTTACTCTGCGCGGAAAGAGAAACGACTGGTACATTCAATATTTTTTCTTCGCTCCCAGACAGTACGGTAGAAACAAAGTTGCTTTAATACGAACGAAATACTGTACCTATATCTGAAAATTTACTAAAGTCGTCAATTTTTACTTACAGTTCATCTGCAACGACGCAATATCTTACTACACCATTTACTCTGGGATTGCCTACGGTTTTTTCATCACCATCGTCAACCTGATCGTGGCTAAGCTGGCATCTTGGCGTCGCCTGGTCCTCATCACCATAATACTCTTGTCTGCCATTTGTTCAGCGCTGGTGGTCATCATCAGTGAACCGATAACTAGCATGGTCTTGTTTACGATGCTTCAAAGTACGGCTATTGGTGTGGGAGCCGTGGCTTCCTATTTTGTGGATTTGTATCCGACTTCTTACAGGTGAGTTTGCGAATTTTTAATTTTCGACTATGAATGTGATGTATTTGGTTGAAAAATTAAGAAAATTTGTAAAGTTAGTGGATGATGTATGTACGGTCGAAGAAACTGCATCACGTAGGTAATTACCTGGAACCTTTTCTCATACAATTTCGCAATAAATTATTTGGCTGGTATTATGGCACGTCGTTATGACATTTGCAGTGAAAAGGTTCCACTGTGGTATGTAGTATTCAGTTTCTTTCACTGTTAAGTCAGAAAGGCATTGCAACGCCTTCTATACCCGTAGTTCGTTTGTAGGTTAGGTACTGTAGGTTGTGTACTACAGTTCTACAGTGATACATCACAATATAAAAAAATCTAGAAGGTGGATTATCAATTTCCCGCTAAGTTTAACGTTTCGCTTCATTGCTAGCCTTTAGTGCAAGTTTTTGACACGAAAAACGTATCGTACGCGTTCGCGTATGTACACGTCTCAATTACCTACCTATGAGATGATTGAGAGTGCCGCTAGCGGAACGAAACGGCAACAAACAGGAGCCTTACCATGACGACCTAATTCCGACTCAGTTCAAGTTTTAGCTGTCACTTTTAGTAGGTATGAATCTGACAGCGAGCGAACCTAAACTGAATCGCATTAAGACGTCATGGTATTTGACCCATTCTCATAGTATTTAACAGTTTAACGCAAACGTGATTGAGACGTATTTTGCTATCGAAAACTTACACTAAGCATACTGTAAGAGACTGGATCAATTTATTGTTCAATGACATAGAATTAATTTTAAACTTCTGTTTAATTTTCACCAGGGGTCTGGTCACATGTCTCGGCGTGATGACTGCTCGCGTGGTCTCCGTCGGCGGCGTTAACGTTATGGGAATCGCCATCACCACCAACTGTATTCTTACGTTCTACTGCTGTTCGGCTTTCTTGCTCAGTAAGTATATATTTACCTCTTTATTCTTTAAAAATCATTTGAATCTCTTGATGTGACATTTGCCTTCACAAAATTAAAGGGGTCTGCTGTAATTGACATTATGTACCTTTTGAAGCTTCGCTTGTATATGATTTTACTCCCGACATTTTACACTGGCATTAAAATGTGCATGCTTGATACATTTACACTATTAGGCCCCTATTTTATAGTTGTGACAAGTGACAAGTGATTGTGACAATTTGAAATACAGTACAGCGCGTCTATTAATGTCTCTCGGCATCATCGGACGTCCAAATATTTTCAATTGTATTCAAATCTGAATAGATAAGTGACAATCAGATAATTGTATGGCCATGATCACTAGCAACCTGTGCGACCGATCGCATCCCAACAATAGTCGAAGCACGAAGTTTGACGAGGACATTAAGAAAATAGACGGACTGTATAATTGCGGAGTCGAAAACTTTCCGATTTCACATTGGCTACGAAATGTCACTGTTCGCCTGTCACGCTAAATCTTCCATTGTTTATCACTTTGTGTTCGCTTAGTAAGGTATTATTTTTCATTTGTTTATTTTGTGTAGGTGGGGTGGCGGTAGCGTTCCTTCTTCCATCCGATAGGATAAAGAGATGAAGAGCACCAACTATATTACCATGCTGTCTTTAACATTGCATATTATACTAATATATGATATAATATATGATATGAACAAAAGATCTTGACACTGCCATCAATCTATATCATGGAAGTATGTACTTTTGTCAAAAAAAATATGCAATTATTTCCGCAATATTCCAGACCACAAAACCTACGACCTCGAAAAAAGTTGCAACGACCCCTCTCGAAGTTGCAAATGGTACAATCTGGCCCCTTTGCAATGTGTATAAAATTATTTAATAAATTACCAGAAATTTTAAAAAACGAACATGATCCTAAAAGGTTTAAAGTTCAATTAAAAACATTCCTACTAAAGAATTGTTATTACCTACTCTGTTCAGGAATTCTTATCTGATGTAGAATATAAGGAATAGTTTAGATACCTTAAAACCAGATTTATATTTAGGACATTTAAATAATATAGATATTATCTTTAATATGCGAAATGTAATTTATGTTAACTTTTATGTTAGAATCAATGACATCCAGGTAATTAACTATTCTTTGTAAATTATTTAGAAATGTGATATAGTTATAGATGTAGGTATTTATTTTAGAGTGTTGCTGTGCCCTATCAGGGTTTATGTTTTTGGACTTTTATACATTAAGATCTTGTAAAACAACATAATTTGCAATAAACCATATGAATATGAATATGAATATGAATATTGTAAAATTTTAAGTAAATATACGTACTAACTGTCGAATTCTTTCCTTTTTCTTTATCCTGCAATTGACGGTCGTACCAGAAAATTTAAAATAGCTGAGTAACTTGTCCTTAATTAGTAAAAGCCGACCATGCCTTGTGTGAACCTTAAAACTACTCGTGTTTAGTGAGGTTTTTTTACTAAAAAGGGTAGCATCAGCATCATCATCATAATCATTCATCATCATGATCAGCATCATCATTAATCATCATCTTAATCATCATCATCAGAATCATTATTCATCATCATCATCATCAGCATCATCATTCAGTATCGTCATTCAGCATCATCATCATCATCAGCATCGTCTTAAATGACTGTTCCGTGTAGAAAATAGAAACACAATTGCGAAAAATATGTGTTAGTATGGTATAATATATGTCAAAAGTCATGTGTTGCCAGCATTTTATAGCCCTTTTACCACTCTAAACAGTTATTTCCTCTATCGTATTACCCATAATACATACAAGCTTTGCTTAGTTTGGGATTGTCATTTATTTATTTGAATTTGCACGTCTCTGCGCTTCACCCCACTTTGAAGCCCTCTTCATAAATTTTACCGTCTTCTGTTACTAAACTTGTTTGATTTTCATCATCTATTCAGTTTTTTGTCTGATGGCAATAGTAACGAGACCGCAACTCCACCTAAAAAAAATATTATTATTAAACTAACTGATCATTGCACGTTCGAAGAAACTGAATCGCGTACTTCTGAAAACTTTTCACAAAAAAAATACACTAATTCATTTAGCAGACGTTTCTATGTCGATAAGACTTACAGCGATAAGATTACACAGGGGTAACTATGCAATTCAGTTTTTCTGTACACTAGCTCGCTAAACTAGTACCTACCTACTACCTGTATTGGTACCAAGTGGTTTGAGAAAATGAACTATCATTGATACTACAATTCAATAGTTCGATTGGTTAATAGAACCAACCGGAAAAAAAGTTCATGTGATCTGATCGGTATAGGACAAAGGCAGTAACACCACGTGGTCAGAGGGCAAATACTTACTGAATACAAAAGCCGACCAGCAGTAGAAGGTGAGCCCGCAGTTATTGGTGATAGCAAAGCCAATGATATTGACACCAGTGAAGGACCCAATTCTAGCCGTCATCGTCCCCAAACTAGTCACAAGACCCCTGCAACATGACATGACATGTGAATTGCATTAAATCTAACTAATATTATAAATACGAAAGTATGGATGGATGGATGGATGGATGTTTGTTTGTTACTCAATCACGCCAGAACGGCCCAACGGATCTGGATGAAATTCGGCACATAGATAGAGAAAAGTCTGGAATAGCACATAGGCTACTTAAGAAGAAATCGAAATAGTTTGTACCTATTAGATTTCGTTCTAAAGTATTATAATTAGATAGGTTAGTATAATCGCAATCAAACCTTTCTAAAAGAATAAGTGTATCGAATGCTAACTCACCTATAAGATGTAGGATAAAGATCCTGAAAGTATGAAGCCGCGGCTCCTATAGCAACAGATGTGCCCTGAAGCAGGGTAAACAAAATCATACTGGAGATGGGTTCACTTATAACATTGATTAACGCTGAACAGACGGCAGATAAGGTCAGTATAAAGAGGAGGACCAGGCGTCTCCAGGTGGCCAACTTGGCTGCGAACAGGTTGACGATGGTGAAGAAAACGCCGTAAATGATGCCGGAGTAGATGGTGTTGTAAGATATGATGTCGTTGCAGGTGAACTGGAAGATAAATTATTATTCCAGATGTTGAAATATTCCAGAAACATTTTAACAGACCCTGTTTAGATTATGGCTAACTCACTTCACCAGTCTCGCTGGGAGCAGCTGCAATGTTGCCAACGACGCGGTCACAGAAGTTCTGTTCCTCAATCGTACCATTTGCAAACGATGTGAAGAAAGAGTTGACAATCGTAGGATACCACATCACGAAAACGTTGTTTCTGAAAATTTAATTAGATATTACTTTCTATGATAAACGCCACAACTTGATGCATGAAACTATATCTACTTTCCAGTCTATTATTTACTGCCTTGATTTTTTAGGCTACGTTTTTCGTAAAACGGCCAGTGGCCCGATTCTCGACGCTACAAGTTATAATTTTACAAGTATGGGTCATATTAATATCACATCCCAACCACTGATTGGTTATGCCAATGTTACTAGTTCAGACTTCAAGATACCAACCACAGCAAGAGGAACTATTGGAGAGAGCTATTATGATGACGTCTTCGCCAAGTAAGAAAATTTGTAACAAAGTTAGAATTACGTAAAAATTGAGATTGTTACTTACGTGCTGCAGCAGATAACAAGTAAGTAGAAGAGCTGTAGTGTCCTCCACAGTAGAGGTGGTTTGAAGATCGGCACCGTTTGCTGTCTGATTGACTCCCAGAACTTTTGCTTGCTATTGGAATCTGGTTGGTTGCTTTCTAGTACTTTTACCTGAAAAAGATGAAATCGCTCGTATTTTAATAGTCCAAAGTTCCCACGATAACGGAGTAGCAAGATACAGTATATTGCTCCTTAATATGGGCTTTCGCAAAGTAACGCCTGATTAAATGAACATGCATCAATAGATCCTTAAAATGGTTTTTAAATCTAATAATGTTTCAGGCGTTGACAATAGTTATTTTTGAACAGTTTTTACAACATTCAATTTATTTTGTGGAACTGAGAAGAATACCTACGCGAATAATCTTGATTGTAAAATTTTGTAGATATGTAATTTATGACATAATCATGCAAATTGATTGTTAACAAGAAGACCGTGTTTTTCTTTCAGTAAAAATCAATTGGCAGACCCAGAAGAAGATGGCGGGATGACTTGGACGCATATCAAGTAGAGTGGCAGGAGCAAGCCCTCGACCGGGACGAGCGGCGGAAAAAAGGGGAGGCCTTTGCCCAGCAGTGGGACACTCAATTAGGCTAATATAATAAAAAAAACCGGCCAAGTGCAAGTCGAACTAGCGCACGAAGGGTTCCGTACCAGAAAAAACCTTTAACTCCTTGCTATTACGGTTCATGAGATACAGCAAAAAATGCCCACAACTACTCTGTTGTATGGGAGCCCCCCTTAATTATTATTATTATTTTGATATTAGTATTTTTTGTTGTAGCCACAATAAAAATACATAATCTGTGCAAGTTTCAATTGTCTAGCTATTACGGTTCTTGAGATCTAGCTCGGCGAGTGGTAGCCATGAAAAAGGGCTAAAATATCACGTTTTTGTATGGGAGCCCCCTTAATTATTATTATTATTATTTTGTTTTTAGTATTTGTTGTTATAGCGGCAACAGAAATACACAATCTGTAAAAATTTCAACTGTCTAGCTATTACGGTTCTTGAGATATAGCCTGGTGACAGACGGACGGATGGACGGACGGTCGGATGGTGAAGTCTTAGTAATGGGGTCCCGTTTTTACACTTTGGGTACGGATTCCTAAAAAGAATCAATTATTTAAGTACCGGATAATCCTCCTCCTTCCCGCCATTGAGTTCATAGATTTTCCTCAACACCTCCAGCGCCTTGTCGTTCTTTCCACTATTGGCCAGAAACTTGGGACTCTCATAGAGGAACCACATCATGAGCGCGCCGATTCCGAGCGGGATGGCCATCAGCAGCGTCAGGAGACGCCAGGGTCGGTACGTGATGGATAACCATGAGATTGGGATGTTAAAGGTAAGTGGTAAGATGATTAGAGCTAGTACTGAAAAAAGACGAAATTAGCTAAGGAAATTACAACAAAATTGCAAAACATTACAAAATTAAAGCAAGAAAAAAATGTTTCACTACACTTAGCTATTGACCTCATCTTTGTTTGCGTTTCATGAGAATTTTATACCAGGATAAAAATCGCCTAACTATGTTAAATATTGATGTAGTGTTAATATTAAGAAAACCAACAAAAAAAAAAACAATAGCGTGCATGATGGCTGTTTATAATTTGAAAATGGGGAAATAAGTACATAGCACTTTATCAAAAATCTATTTAGGTAGGAACCATGAAAACTGGAAGTACTACATATTAAACAAAATAACTTACTGAACGTGACAGCTTCGGAGAAGAGGTTGATGCTGTTCATCACAAATAAGTATTCACTCCTGCGCTTGTCGCCCGTACACTCTCCCAAGTAGGTCATGGTTAAGCTGTAGGCTGCTGTCGAACTGAAAGAGATGGATAAAGCAGTCACGACAATATAGAAAACGAAGAGCTTTAAAGCACTTAATGAGAATCTGATTGATGATAAGCCCAGAAGGAACTTACAAGGAGCAACCAACCAGCTTGACGGCCAGTAGAACTTGCCAACTCGCTGAGAAGCTGCCCAGGGCGGCCATGATGAATCCCACTGCGCAGGACAGGAGTAAAGCGCGCCGACGGCCGCGAGTGTCGGCGTAGTAGCCCCAAGGGAAGGCGAAGAGAAGACCTGGAAGACAAGGTAAGTGATGAGGACTAGTGTAGAACTTAAGCAATCTCTGATGTTCTTAAAAATTGTCAGATTTATCAGAGGCATCACGATGCTCTAAAAAAACTATTCTATATTTTACAACCAAAACACTCGTCAGATTTATCAGTGACACCAAGATGCTCTAAAAAAAACTTTTCGATTATTTTACAACCAAAGTCTGCTTCAGCTTAGAATTGGCAATGAAAATAGAAAATGCAATGAACAGAAACAAAAAATATTTACCTTGCTACTCCGCTACTCACGTGGAAGATAACCAAGTAAGTGCGAAATCTATTATGTTATTCATCATTTTCCATTTGACCTCCGCAAAGTAACGCCTGATTCAATATAATATTCCAAAACATACAGTTTATTTGTCTTGGAATCTCAGTTGATATTATTTACTGTTGCGCATAAAATAGTAAGTAAAAGCACTCAGGATTCAGCAGTTGTTGTTCTGCGACTCAAAGACAGGAACTCGATTAAACACAGACCTGCAAAGGGCATAGACGCCAGCATCCCTATCTGGCTGATCCCAAGCTGGAGGTCGCAGGAGGCGGCGGCCAGCACCACGCCGAAGCCGAACATGTCGAGCGCGACCGCGTTGCTGATGACGCTGCACGCCACCAGCACCAGGTGGTTGTAGCGCCCGTGCCCTGAGAGAAGGGAGACGGAAATGGCACTTGGAATCGTATAGAGAAGAGCGTAGTAGGAACCCATAAAAGCAAGGAATTAGAACATTAATGTAAAAAACTTAGTTATGGTGACGGTGGGATTTTCGAAACATGATTGTCATCTAATTTATTTATGTATATCAATTTTTAAATCACTATAACTGGAGGTGAATAAAACACGACTTTCAAGATTTGATCTAAATCAATTAGGAAACACAAACATTAAAAGTTTTTTTAAAGCAATAGAGACACTTACAAAAGTTAAATAAGTTACGTTAAACAGTTTCGTCATGATTAATGAAAATATCTAAGCAGCACAGAAGTACTGATACACTGTATAGTAAGTTATACCAGTGTTTTCTGTTATTTGGGAATTCAATATCTTTCTTGGATCATGATTTCATGATGATACCTCGAAAGAGTTGAAAACGTTGTAATTTGTTATGTAAATTTATTAGCTTTGTATTCAACAGATCTAGTCATCAATCAGTTCAGTAGCTTATAGATAGAATTGTAGGCAATATATCTTCAAAAACTTACCTGCCTTCTCCACCGCTTCATCGTAACTATATTTCGCTTCTTTCTCTTCTGCGACGTCCTCTATCGCAATTGTTTTCATGGCAATTTTGTCAATTCTTTTACAACTAAATTAAACCACTACATTTAAAACAGTACTCAAGTTTAACCTGTAATTTTCCTTGTATATCTTGTACCTAGTTTAATAATGCGATTCAGTTATTTTTAACCAATTGTAACCTGTTATCTTTCTCCGCTCAAATTGTTGCAGACTTGGATTTTTGGGTACTTCCCATTTGTAAACTGTGACGTAGGTACCTACGTCATAGAAATGAAATCAACTTGCATTCTGATGCGATGATAAGCTGAGTATAAATCGCCAAGTTGAGCAAAAAAGCGGCACGGCCGTACCATCCTTTGAAACATTTCGGGCCAATTTCGACCCCCTTATAACTTCGTAATATTTACCTTGCTACTCTGCTACTCACGCAAACCCGTCAGTATTTTGTGGTATGTAGGTGATACATATATATATTTCGCACAAGCTTGGCTGTCTAGCACGTGAGTAGCGCGTAACAAGGCAAATGTTCTATGTTCATAATAACTCACCATTATTGTTATATTTTGTATTATTTTGTGAATTGTATCTGTTTCTTTATAATTGTACAATAAAGCATTACTATACCTACTTCATTTAATTTAGAATGAGAAACCACAACAACATTATATTGCGGCTCGTGAACAGTAATCTCTTTACGATTTGTACTAGAGTAACAATTGACGCCACACAAATAAAGTGGCATTAAAACAATTTTGTTTTGCGGCTGCCAAACTATTGCACTGTACTGTTTGCTAGGTAAGAAATAGTTGACCAGCCGCAATATAATGTTATTGTGGTTTCTCATTCTAAATATAGTAATTACTTACTTACTTACACCAAAAGTTCCATAGCGTCACAGTTCTATCGAAGAAATGGGAAGTACCTGATTGTTGAGAGCATGTACAGAGCACTGATACCATACGACAAGATTTTATTTGATTGTTTGTACTATTACGTCTACTGCGATACGTTATCTTGGTCGTGCTTAAGGAATATTACAAGGTAGTAAACATTCACACTTGTTGGTCCCACTGTCTAGAGATTATTTGCCACTAGCGACCCGCCCCGGCTTCGCACGGTATATTATGCATGTATTATACATAATATAAACCTTCCTCTTGATTCACTCTATCTATTAAAATAAACCGCATCAAAATCCGTTAATAATAATAATAATAATAAAGCCTTTTTTTATTTCCATACACCTTACATTCTAAATACAAAATTGACATGCATATTAATAAAAAATATAAACTTTAAGGCATGGCTCCTCTCCGGATATAGGCCTCCTCCAACTTTTCCCATAGTTTTCGATTTGTCGCTTTCGACATCCAGTCACTGCCGGCTATGTTTTTGATTTCATCGACCCATCGATCTTTAGGTCTTCCTCTTTTTCTTTTTCCACATGGTCCCTTCCATTCCGTGACTCTTTTTGTCCATCTTTTGTCTGTCCTACGGGCGATGTGTCCCGCCCATCTCCATTTTAGCTGTTGTGCGTGCTTTCCTGCGTCTATTAGTCTTGTTTTGTTGCGAATGTCTTCGCTCCTGATTTTATCTCTAAGCTTAAGTCCTAATATACTTCTTTCTATAGCACGCTGGCAGGAACGTATTTTCTTTTTAGTTCTTTCATGAAAAATCCATGTTTGTGCTCCGTATGATAGACATGGTAGCAGGCAAGAGTCTATAACCTTCTTTTTGAGCTTTAATGGAAGTTTCCCTTTCAAAATTTCTTTAAAGCTCCAGTATTTCTTCCAGGTTATGTTTATACGGCGCTCTATTTCGTCTTCATGTCGCGACTTCTGGAACGAAATTTGTTTTCCAAGGTACACATAGCTGTCCACATACTCTATTGGTGTTCCATCTACTATTATGTCAGTTTGTATACTATTTGTAGAGATTTTTGTTTTTGATGCATTTAGATGTAAGCCCACTTTTTTGCTGGCGTTGTTTAATTCACAAATCATTGTTTCCAATTGTTTTGATGTTTTTGCAAATAAGATGATATCATCTGCAAATCTTAGGTTGCTTATAAATTCTGTGTCTATTTTTATTCCTTTTTTTTTCCAATCCAAGTTTTGCATTACATCTTGTAGCACGGCTATGAATATTTTAGGTGATAAAGGATCACCCTGTTTCACTCCTCTCCTTATGTAGATTTTTTCCCCGATTTTGTCTAGTTTTACCCTGCTTGTGCTGTGCTTATATATATTCTTGATGACGTTAATGTAAGTATTTGAAACGCCTTGGTTTGAGAGTGCTTGCCATATGCTCTCGTGTGCAATTGAGTCAAAAGCTTTCGCGTAGTCTATATAGGCGATATATATAGGTTGGTTGAACTCTTGGTGCTTTTCCACTATTTGTTCTAATGTGTGTATGTGGTCGGTGGTAGAGTAACCCGGGCGGAATCCGGCCTGTTCTACTGGTTGATACATCTCAATGCTTACCGCTATTCTTTTTTCTAAACACATGGCAAATAGTTTATACAGTGTCGGCAGTAAGCTGATAGGACGATAGTTGTTAATATCTGTGGGGTCTCCTTTTTTATAGAGCAGAATTATTCTGGACTCTCCCCATTCCTTGGGGATTTCTTGTAATTCGAGTATTTTATTAAACAACGTTGTGATAGGTCCTGTCAATATTTTTTTTCCGATTTTTAGCGCTTCATTAGCAATGTTATCGGGGCCTGGGCTCTTTTCTTTTTTTAATTTTTCTATATTTTTCAGGACTTCTCTACAATCAAAAGGTGTGACAGGTGATTCTGTTTGTATTTTTGTTTTTTCGTATGCATTTTCTTTGCTGTGTTCGTCGTGATAGAGATTTTGGTAAAAATCTGTAGCGATGTTTATTAGCTCTTTTCGCGTTTGTGATGTCCCTGTTGCATGTTGCGCTTTTAAAAAGGGTATCCATCTTTTTTCTGTGTTAAGCTGTTTGTATGCTTTCTTCTGGCTTCCGGTAGTGAGCAGGTTTTTTTCGATTATTCCCATTCTGTATCTTTCATAGTCTTTTTTTAACATTTTATTCGTGCTTTTATAGAGACCTGTAAGTTCCTTTCTTTCCTCTTTGTTTTTGCATGGCTTCGATTGCAGCTCCGAGCGTCTTTTGAGTTGTTGTTTGGTTTCTTCTGTTAGAATATTTTTCTTAGCGTTTTTTGAGGTGACAGCGCTTAGGCTCTGTTTTATGGCAGACTCTATCTTGAGATAAAATGTCTGTATGTTGTCGTTATTTTCCCAGTGGATTTGATGAAATTTTTCCTGTAGAGTATTTATATAATCTTGTTGATTTTTCTCGCAAGTTAGGTCCATTCGAGCTTCACTAAAAGTTTTTCTGCTATTTTTTGGTTTCTCCAGTTTAATTGTGCCTCTTAGTAGTCTGTGGTCAGTAGGGAAAATATCGTTTTTTAAAATTTCCATGTTTGTAAAATATTTAGGGCAGTTGCTCAAGATATAATCGATTTGATTTTTATATTTCTTGTCTGGTGTAGTCCAAGTCCATAAATTTTTAATTTTTTTCTTAAATATTGTGTTTATAATAGTGAATTTATTTGCTAGTGCGTATTTTAGTAGTTTATCTCCTCTTGAGTTTCTTATTCCATAACAGTATGACCCCATAATTTCATTTTCAAGCGGTTTTCTTTGCCCTATTTTTGAATTAAAATCTCCCATTAGTATAATTTTTCCTTTTGCAAGTTTTTGGGCCTCTTCGATTTGATTGTAAAAAATATCGATTTCCTCTTTTGGTGCTTCAGAGGTGGGCGCGTAAGCTTGTATTATTGATATTCTTACTGGGTTAAATATCATATTTATGAGGCACACTCTATCTGATATTCCCACGTAGTTCTCTATATTGTTTTTATATTTCTTTTTGATTAAAAATCCTACTCCATATTTTCCTTGAGTCTCTCCTGTATAGCAGAAAATATGACCGTCGTCCTCTATAATTTCGCTTCCTTTTCTTCTAATTTCTGACAATCCTAAAATATCGTACTTTATATTTGATAATGAATGTTGCAGTAGTATCATTCTTTGTGGCGATAATAATGATTTTACATTATATGTGCAGATGTATAGTTGCTGATAGGTTGGAGGGTTGTAGTCGTGATCTCCCGCGGTGACTGGCCGTATTGGGAGATGAGGGGCCTGTGTTGATTGCTATTGTGTGTTCTTTAGATCTTCATGGTTCGCAGTGGTTTTTTCAGAGTTATGTTGCATAATTGGTTTTTTAAATAGGTAGTTTTCCATATTGTTAGTTTTATTTACTTTTGCTGGATGCTTTTCGTTTCTATTTTCGAAATTCGGTGCCGAAAATTCAGGTGATTCGGATTCGGATAGAGCTCTTTTCTTGTTATCTGGAGTTTGGTTTCCAGTTTGTTGGTTTCTTTTCTTTAGGATAACGATTTTGTCATATTTAATTATCGCCAGTCTGCCTTGTTCTCTTTCTTTGTTTACTTCTTTTTGAAGTTCCTTCCGCTTATTGAGTACTTCAAGGGGAAAATCTTCTTTAATATAATAGGATGTTGAATCTAGTTCTTTCTTGTTCTTTAATATTTTTATTTTTAGCCCCATTGTGGTAAATGTTATAACAATAGGTCTCACTTTTTCGCCCTTTTTTCCAAGTCTTCTCACGTACTCAAGACTGTTGCTATCACATTTAATGTTGCCTATGTTATTTATAATGTCTAGCACTTTTTTCACAAGATCCCAATAGCTCTTTTCACTTTCAGCGACTCCGAATAAAAGCAGATTTTTTTGTCGTATAGTTCTTTCTAAACTATTTATTTTTAGTGTCTGTTTTTCTAGCGTTTGTTCTAATAACTCATTTTTGTTTTCTAAATATTTAAATTTCTCATTGATATTGTTGTTAATGGTATTCTTAATATCTTCCTTCATATCCTGCATTTCGGTTTTTTGTTGTCTTATTTCTTCCTGCATTGCTTTAAGCATATTCTTTATTTCTTCCATTTAACTTAAGCTTCCTCTTGTGGTGAGTAGAGGAACTTCTCTTTATGATCGATATAATTGTAATGTATTTGCGCGGTTGCGCGGCTTATCCGCTCGCCAATAGATGTCGCTAATAATGTAGTAAGTGTAGGTAAGACAACAATCTTTCCGAAAGTTAACCTAAAAATATTGTTTGTTGTGCACTTATTTTTATCAGTCCCGCACACGTAAAACAAAATGCCTTTGCTATTGTTGTAGTTCACTTTTTTATTTTTTATTATTTTCTGTGTTTTATAATCGTCCCGATGGTTAACGTAGGTAGTTTTTTTTTTCGTTACGATGTTTCCCAGTACTGTTCGTGTTTAACACTTTGTCTTTCACTTGTAACTGGAAACTTCACTTTATCCTGGTGAATTGTAACACTGGTAAACGTTTTAAATATACTACGGCTATTCCTTGCTGCTGATTATAATTACTTTTCGACGAAATGTACGGAGCTGATGTAAACAGTGGCACTGTGGCGCCCTCAAAATCCGTTACGTAGTTTTAAAGATTTAAGCATACATGGGGACATAGGGACAGAGAAAGCGACTTTGTTTTATACTATGTAGTGATAAGCATAAAATGTTTCAAGTATGTGACCACATGCAGTGCCGGCGTTAGGGGGGAAGCAATGGGGTGACAGCCTGGTATGATATGAAATAACCTAACAACCTGTTAAAATATTTCAGAACAATTTTAAGAGACCCTGTAATTTGGCTTAGATTTGGAATTTTGCGTGTGTACTAAGACTAAAGGGGTCAAAAGTAGCTCGAAATGGTTTGTGTAAATATACACACGGCATCGTCGCCAGTTCCTTCTATTTTGAACTTGGCTAACATGCTCAGGAGACAAATAAGTCTGAAAATACTATTATTGGTCAAACCACTCGGCTGCCACGGCGTAACAAACAACATAAAAACAGTTTAAAATTAAAAACAAATAAGAATAATAACGTCGATCAATATTTATGTTTTTTTTTAGAAAAATCCTAAAAAAATAATTACAGGGCAAAATTTTCAAGCATAAGTACCAATATTTTAATTTAATTCTTTGGACCTTGTCGCTTTATTACCGTACGCGACGTCATACAAGATCATTAAATGGGCATTCTTCATAGACGAGACAGTGCACTGCGACGAATTCCCAAAGCAGACTGAGCTATTTCAAACATCTTATCTCATTTTACGCTTTATATAGTGACTTGTAGATCAATGTATACATTATGATTAAACTGAGAAGACATTAATGTTTATATTAAAGTAAATGAAATTACGCACAGCACCAGCACACACCTATCTGCTGGTTGGATAATGAATTGTATTTGTGTGAAAAAAAGATGTTTTATCGTAAGTAGTGTCTGATTTTAGTAAGTCATGCCGAATTAATGCGTTTAAAAACTGAGCATTGTTTACAATATTCGTATCTTAGAAATGATTTATGGATGCTGGCTCCATGTTTGGGCATGAGAATAAAGAATAACTCGCAGAAGCGATACTCGGGAAGACTTTCTTTTACACGGAATACAAGATATGTATGCCTGTAAGTTTTCGGCCACAAAATACCTACGCATCGAACGCGTTAGCGTTAAAATATCAAGTGCTATGAGAACTGGGGTCTTACCATAGCGTCTTAATGCGATCAGGGCCGTCTTTAAACTATTTGAGGCCCTGGGCACATGAGGATCATGGGGCCCCTATGACCTAAATATCGGTTATCATTTGGTAATCTGGCAGGAACTAGGGGGCCCCATTCGATCGCGGGGCCCTGGGCACGTGCCCATAGTGCCCAGTGGAGAAGAGGGGCCTGAATGCGATTCAATTCCAACTCAGGTCAGGTTTTAGCTGTCAATTTTAGTATGGATCTGACAGCGAGCATTGAATCAGGCCCCAGTTTGTTGCCTTTCAATCGGCAAGTGGCGCTGCCATTTTTCTCTTAGTAGGTAATTCTATGACACTTTTAGAGTAGGTAACTTCTGTTTAATACGGTTGTTTAGTTTAACAGCTTTACTTTAAGTGTAGGTACGTTTTTTAATAACATGATCAAAATGCTAATGCAAATTATGAAAATTTAAATGTTCAGTTTATGCGCTACCGTTGGAATGTCTAAGCAAATAAATACGATGGCACGTGACAGCCTCACTCCTTCAAAAAGGGGCTTCAATCCAATTCTGAGCAAGCCGAACTACTCAAAGTAAAAAAGTTAACGTACGCAGGAGTTTCACTTCTGCGTTACTAATAGTCTTTATGCTTGTTATGTTCTGTTGAATTCCGATTGCTATCAATGTTGCAATAAAAAAACAAAAAAAATGCAAATTAAAAAAGAAAAAAAGAAAGAAAAAAATAAGAAAGAAGAAATAAATTACTTAATTGAAAAATAAATAGAAAAATTTGGATTAAATAATAAATACGCACACAAATTTAATTGTTTATTTTATAGAACAGCCCTATTTAGGTTGTCCGTCAGTTAGTTTTCAAAAATTATTGGAAAATTTGCCAATCATACAAAAAATGAAAAAGTTCAGAAGTCGGACGTGACGTCACTTCTAAGCAAAATTGTAAGACGTTATGTCATGCGATATTTCTACTCTAATACATCTCCGTATTTTTTTTATCAGGTATGAGAAAAATAATAAATGAAAATATCCTTAATTTGATCTTTACTGCTATGATATATAATGATAATGATCTACGAGGGCTACCTTTAACGCTGTAAGTTTAGTATTTTAATTTTAAATTTAATTCATAATATGCATAACAGACGACCGAATGGCCTAGTGGTTAGAGAACCTGACTATGAAGCTTGAGGTCCCGGGTTCGATCCCCGGTCGGGGCAGATATTTGTATGAAAATACGAATGTTTGGCTCGAGTCTTGGATGTTTAATATGTATTTAAGTATGTATTTATCTATGTAAGTATGTTAATCCGTTGTCTAGTGCCCATATTACAAGCTTTGCTTAGTTTGGGGCTAGGTCAATTGGTGTCAATTGTCCCAAGATATTTATTTATTTTATTTTATTTATAACATCCGCAATTACGATGGATGTGGCTTAAAAAAAACATAATACCTACATACATGTTACTAATAATATAAATGCGAAAGTATGGATGGATGGATATTATGGATTTTCGTTTGTTACTCAATCACGCCAGAACGGCCCAACGAATCTGGATGAAATTCGGCAAATAAATAGAGAAAAGTCTGGAATAGCACATATAATAATTTTTATCCCGGAAAATTTCCGTGGGATAGCAATAAACGAATTCTTTGCAGACCAAGTCGCAGGCAACAGCTAGTTTATACATAAATCACGTCTAGGTATATCCCTTGTGCCTTCGGTAACAAGACCTAAGGACCACGTTTACGTTTAGCATGATTGTGGGTGTATACTTACTGACAGCAAGACATTTGTTTTATTCTGGTGCTGCAATTTTTTAAATTTTCAATTATTATAATGATAAAAGCAAAATTAAAATTTTTGTAAAAACCCGCGACGGATGCATACCTACATTTAAAAAGTATTAAATAATTTCTAAAAGAACCCACCGACCTTTGCAAAATAAGTAGGTAGGTCTCCTAGCGAAAGATAAAACTAAAACGTATTTACAAAGTGTTTACATGCACCTATTCACCTACTTATTATTATAGTGACAAATCTATGAAAATCCACCGGGGGCTGCCATTACTTGCCCTGAATTCGAGTGAATTGTGTAGGTTCACAAGTCGGTCACTAATGAAAATTGCGTTGGATTTCCTATACTAATTACTAAATTCTAATTTTTAATTTAGTAACAAAAATGAAAATTTTCCGGGATAAAAAGTAGCCTATGTGCTATTCCAGACTTTTCTCTATCTATGTCCCGAATTCCATCCAGATCCGTTGGGCCGTTCTGGCGTGATTGAGTAACAAACAAACATCTATCCATCCATCCATCATCTATCCATCCATACTTTCGCATTTATAATATTAGTTAGATTTGATTTTTTGCAGAGTAATTTGTTGACAGTTGGCAAAATTGTTGTCCAATCAAATGGAGACTAGTTATTTTATTTATCTTATCATTTACCGAGACAATTTGAAGTCATGATTATATTTGCTTTATAAAACCATTATGTTGACTATTATTCACATGTATAACGGTTTCGTAAATAAGTAGAGATACGTTGCTTAAACACATCTCGAGACATCTCGAAAACGGGCCGCATTCGAGTTGTATTGCTATATTCGTGCGATCGGTTTTAGTGGTAGTGTATTTTTAAATTAATTTATTAATTATTAAAAATGAGTGAGAAAACCGACAAGGTGCCTTTCGAGGAAGCTTTGAACCAGACAGGTTAGGCCAAGGAATTATTATACGTCGTTTTTTTAGCGTTAGAAAGAAGGTAAATAATTTTGATTATGTCTTTCATCGAAAAACATTTTTTTAAATCGGTAACTAGAAAGTATATAACTATAACAAAACAAATCACAATATTTTTAAATGGTAATTTTCCATTATTTATTTTTAAAAACTATTTTTCAATAAAAAGACGTCAAAATTGTTTACCTTTTTCTAAAGCTAAAAAAAAACGAAGTTTAATTATAATTCATAGTGTTTTCATCACTTTTTTAATTTATTATTTTGTCATTTCAAAAATGCAAAACTTGAAAATAATTGGAAATTTCTAAATTTAAAAAATGATGTCATAATGTTGAAGTCTGTACTAATAAAAAAATGCCTAAGTCACGACTGTAAGTCGGTAAAAAAACCAACCATCACCACAAGACCACCACCTACCAACTTTTGAAATTCTTGAGTACCTACTTACCTTACCTAGGTACTTTTTTTGTAAAAATTTCTTCTTTTTTTTTGCTTGTAAGTATCATAATGATTTTTAGGCTTTCGGCGGTAAAATTCAGCTGCTTGCCTGTCCGTTTGTGCACCTGTATGCCACAGGGCTGTATCTTTCACAAGCTTTTAGTAACTTGCAACGTATTTTTATGTATGTTAGTCCGGGTGGAATCTTGTAATTCAATTTTGAAGCAGATACCGATTGAGCTGAAATTTTGCATATTTATGTAAATCAGATGACAAAACAATAATCTGTTAGTGAAGTTCTGAGGTGACCGAGCCAGAACCGTCTCCGCAGAAGGGAACTTCAATGGTTGGTCCGATTGACTTGAAATTTACATACTAAAATGCTTAATCTCTTTGGGTAGATGTAGGACGGATGACAATGCAAGTACAGTCAGCACAATAAGCTTGTATTAAAAAATGATTTTTTTGACAGAAACTTATTGAACCTTGAACTTTAAAATTCCTGGAGCCGTTATAAATAACAACAAATTATAAAAAATAAAGTGCAGCTACAACGAGGAGGTTCTCGAAATAAAAAACGTGTTTGTTTTTTTATCTTTAGGGTTTCGCACTTCAAAATAAAAGAAGAAGGAACATGATCACTTCGTTATCAGTCTGTCCATCAAAACCTTTTTTGTCAGGAATGCGTAGAAGTTCCTTTATTTATTTATTTTTTTATTTATTTATTTTGTAATGCAGTCTTTAAAAAAATAGGTAGGTAGGTAGTTTTTGACAATATTTTTGTGTCCTTTTTCATTTTTTGTAAAGAATTTCAAATTGAAAGATTTTCGAATTAAGTGTTTTTTATTTGAAAAATCAAGAGCCGGTAGTTGAAATTAAAATGAAATTATTAGAGCCAACATAAATATTTTAATCGTAAAAAAATATTTACAAATATTTTTTTGGTTGAAATAAAAGATATTATCGTAAAAATAGTAAGCTTCTAAATTCACGCGGTGCTTGCCTGTGACACAAAAATACTTAATTAAATTTGGAAAGAAGCAACAAGTACCTACCTAAAGGAAACAGTATTTTTTTTCTTACTTTTTTGTATTATAGTAAAATAACTAACGACCCTTTGCACAGCTTAAAAAATTTAAAATATACTTTCATCTAACTAATATTATAAATGCGAAAGTATGGATGGATGGACGGATGGATGGATGTTTGTTTGTTTGTTACTCAATCACGCCAGAACGGCCAAACGGATCTGGATGAAATTCGGCACATAGATAGAGAAAAGTCTGGAATAGCACATGGGCTACTTTTTATCCCGGAAAATTGCGTAGTTCCCGCGGGATAGCGATAAACGAATTCTTTGCAGACGAAGTCGCTGGCAACAGCTAGTATATTATAAATCTGAACTTGAATCAACCGTAACAGTTGTACATTACAGTAGGTAACCAAAAAGCCTAGTGTGGACATGGCTTGCGAGCCTAAATAAGGCAGTTTTCGATTAACATACCAAACGGTCACGCTTTGCAACAAAAAAAATGGCCGTACACGTTTTCATAGTTCGAAAGTTGAAATTTCGCGAACGTGGTAGCGGAGTAGCAAGGTAGCTTTATTTAATACTAGCTGTTGTCAGCGACTTCGTCTGCAAAGAATTCGTTTATCGCTATCCCGCGGGAACTACTCAATTTTCCGGGATTTAAAGTAGCCTATGTGCTATTCCAGACTTTTCTCTATCTATGTCCCGAATTTCATCCAGATCCATTCGGCCGTTCTGGCGTGTGAGTACTGGCTGACACCGCCCTGTCGTCTATGGTTAGCTAGTCGTAGCAACCTGGTTTGTTTACACTGTCATAACAGAGAACTGAGTAAATTAAATAAATATTCTGTCGATATTTTATTGTACTATTTAATGAAATAAGTCTGATGCTCCACGTAGAAAAAACCTCACAAGTATGGTAGCAGAGCGTGGTTAACTTAAAAGTTAGTAAAATGGCATCAACGTCGAGTTATCGCAACATAGAACCGTTGACCAAGTCAAACTATGATACTTGGTGCCTGCAAGCGCAAGCGGTCCTGATTAAAAATGATTACTGGGATATCGTGAGCGGCGAGAAAATATTGTTGCCTAATGTGGATGCGGCAGCGAAGACAGCGTTTAACAAGGAGGACCTAAAGGCAAGAGCTGAAATTTTACTTCTGTTATCGCCGTCTGAATTAAAACAAATTAAAGCCTGCACGACATCTAAAGCAGTATGGGACAAATTAAAAGCTACTTACCAAAGCTCCGGGCCTGCAAGGAAAGCCACCTTGCTGAAACAGCTAGTTCTTAAGCGAATGACCACAGAAGAAGACATTCGTGATCATATAAATAATTTCATGGATGTGGTGGACAAACTCGCGGATATGGATATAAAAATACCTTCAGAATTGCTCAGCATAATGCTTCTATATAGTCTGCCAACGACTTTTGAAAACTTTAGAATAGCTATAGAGTCCCGAGACACACTGCCCTCTCCCGAAGACCTGAAAGTAAAAATTCTTGAAGAATATCAGGCTAGGAGTGGCAATGAAGAACCTGAAAACTCAGAAGCATATCATTTTAAGAAAAATACACAAAAGTTGTACTGCAAGAGTTGCAAACGAAAAGGTCACACCACTGAGACCTGTTGGGGAAAGAAGAAAAACGCAAATGAGAAAGACAACTTAAATAAAAACCGAAATTTTAATGTTTGTCTTAGCACTGCAAGTTCAGATATCAATGAAGAAACCTGGTGTCTAGACAGCGGCTGCTCATCACACATGTGTGGCGAAAAATTGAAGTTTTCTACTATGACCCCAGAGAATGGCACTCTGAAGTTGGCATCAAATAAGCATACAAGCTTAATTCAAGGAAAAGGCAGAGTAACTGTCAGTATAGAAAAAGAAAACTTCAACCTCATCGATACCTTGTACGTTCCCGATGTGTCAGTGAACCTATTGTCCGTCGGCAAAATAACAGACAGAGGAAACAAGGTTGTTTTTGAAAAAGATAAAGCCTACGTCATAGAAAAAGGTGGCGAGGTGGCACTGACAGCACAAAGAAAAGATGGGCTCTACTATATTGAATTTAAAAGAAAAGAGACTGCACACTACACACCAAAAATGGGTAATAACATCATGGAATGGCATCGCAAACTTGGCCACATAAATGAAAAGGACTTAAAGATGATGGCTAAAGATGAGCTTATGTATGGCTTGAACTTTACTGACGAAAAGTTGGAAACATGCGAGACCTGCATTAAAGGCAAGCTATCACGATTACCGTTCACAAGATATAATGACCTGTACACAACGGACAAGCTGGAAATAATTCATAGCGACGTATGTGGACCATTTGAGTGTGAGACACTAGCAGGCTCAAGATACTACGTCACATTTATAGACGATTTCACTCGTTACTGTTACGTCTATTTTATGAAAAGGAAGAGTGACGTATTCAACATTTTCAAAGATTATAAAAATGAAGTGGAGACGTTCCATAACAAAAAGATAAAATACCTACAATCAGACAATGGTACCGAATACCGAAATAAGGATTTCGACGATTATCTCAAATCGCATGGCATTCAAAGAAGATTGACCACTGTTTATACTCCTCAACAAAACGGGATTAGCGAGAGAAAAAACCGTTCCTTACTAGATAAAACCAGATGTCTATTGATAGAAGCCAATGCACCCAAAAAGCTCTGGGCGGAAGCTATAGCAACTGCAAACTACTTAATAAATCGTAGCCCTACCAAAGCCTTAGATGGCAATACACCGTTCCAGAAGTGGGTTGGCCGAACACCTTGTGCACATCATCTTTACGTATATGGCAGAAAGACTTTCGTACTGAAAAAGAACAAACGAGGAAAGCTTACCCAGAACACTAAAGAAGGTGTATTCATGGGATACTCGATGACCTCAAAGGCTTACAGAGTCTACATACCAGAAGATGATGATGTTATAACAAGCAGGGACATAAAAGTCATAGATAAAATGTATTTCGAAGAAGGAGATCAGAACTATGACCAACTTGTAACTGAAAAAGAACTGAACTCGAAATTACCTGAAAAAGAAAACAAAAAGAAAGGTAAAGATAAAGAAAATAAAAATATACCACAAATAGAAATTGAAATCATAGAAAATAAAAATGTAAATACTTTGCAAAATCCAAACTTTCAAGAAGATGACGCCTCATCTGCAGACGAAATAGAGTCTTACGATGATGCATCGGAAATTGTTGAAGCGCCTGGAAATGGGAGGCCACAAAGAGAAAGGCATCAACCAGCGTGGACCAAAGATTTCGTACTGGATGAAATTGAGGAAAGTCATTTATTGTCGGAAATATCTAACCTATCTGAAGAAAATGAGGATGATGATTACTGGCATGATGCAATTAAAGCTGAAATAAGAGCACATGTCAAGAATGGAACCTGGAAAATTGAAAAGAAAAATAAAGATATGAAAGTAGTGGATTACAAGATGGTTCTAAGAAACAAAGTAGGACCGGATAATAACATTACAAGGAAGGCCAGACTTGTAGCACGGGGTTTCACTCAACGACCAGGAGTCGACTACAATGAAACGTACGCCCCTGTGGCTAAACTAAGCTCGATCAGATCTGTCGTTGGAATAGCAATAGAAGAAGGGTTAAAACTGAACCAGATGGATGTGACGACAGCATATCTGAATGGTGAACTGGAAGAAGAAATTGTAATGAAATACCCAGACTATTTAGAAGAATACCTGACAGAAATCATGGTCGACGAAAGTAAAAATGAAGATCTGACATTGTATAACAAAACAGTTAACATGTTAAAAGACATAAAAAATAATCCTAAAGAGAAAGTCTGCCATCTTATAAAAGCTCTTTATGGACTTAAGCAGGCAGGGAGGCAGTGGTACAAGAAACTCGACACAGAATTAAAGAACATTGGTTTTAAAGCTTCAGAAGCTGACCCATGTGCATACCTACTAGAGAAAAGAGGAGTTAAAATAATAATAGTAATTTATGTCGATGACCTTTTGATTGCCTACTCATGTCCAAGAAAGCTTCAAGAAATTAAAGATCTGTTAAACACTAAATTTGAGCTGAAAGACTTAGCAACACCTAAACGTTTGATTGGAATCGATGTAACCCATAAAAAGGGAGAAATTAAACTAAACCAAGAGAAGTTCATAGAAGAAACTCTCAAAAAATTTAAAATGGAAGACTGTAAATCTGTATCTACGCCTATAGAGCCAGGTCTTACACTAGAGAAAGGCCATAAAGACGATAGACTAAATCTTCCATACAAAAACTTAATCGGCACTCTCATGTATATAGCAGTGGCAACTCGTCCTGACATAATGTTTGCTATAAGTTATCTCTCTCAATTTAATGATTGCTATGGAGAAGAGCATTTTAAGTGCGCAAAGAGAGTACTGCGTTACCTAAAAGGAACGAAGAGTGTCGGCCTAATTTTTAAAAGAACAGGTCAAGAACTGTATGGGTTGGCAGATGCAGATTGGGGCGCATGTAAGCTTGATCGAAAATCGTTCTCGGGCTATTGTTTCAAATACGCTGGGACAGCTATAAGTTGGATGTCTAAAAAACAAAAAAGCGTTGCTCTATCGACAGCAGAGGCCGAATATGTTGCCTTAACTGAGGCTGCTAAAGAAGCGATCCACCTAAAAAATTTATATACAGATTTAGGAGCCAGCTACGAACGAATTGTTGTATTGAATGATAATCAAGCTGCCCTCAAACTTAGTCAAAACGCAATGGTGACTTCAAAGTCAAAGCATATTGACCTAAAGATGCACTTCATTCGGAATTGTATTCAAGAAGGAGTATTAGAGGTCAACTATCTTCGGACTGAAGATATGGAAGCTGATCTACTGACAAAAGCTTTGGCTGGTCCACGACTGTTGAAATTGCGGAACAGTTTGGGATTGTCCTAATGATCGCGACAGTGCCGTGAAGAGGAGTGTGAGTACTGGCTGACACCGCCCTGTCGTCTATGGTTAGCTAGTCGTAGCAACCTGGTTTGTTTACACTGTCATAACAGAGAACTGAGTAAATTAAATAAATATTCTGTCGATATTTTATTGTACTATTTAATGAAATAAGTCTGATGCTCCACGTAGAAAAAACCTCACATGGCGTGATTGAGTTACAAACATACATCCATCCATCCATCCATCCATACTTTCGCATTTATAATATTAGTTAGATTAGATAGTTAGATGGATCTCCGCCAATTAACGTCTGATTCAATCAATCGTCTGAAATAGCAAGGTAAACGATTTTTGTTGTTACAATAGGATTGTAACTGCTCATGAAGAAGGCCGTATATCTTTACTGTGAAACTATTTCTTCATCCCAATTTTCCCCAGGCTTCGGCAAGTTCAACGTCCTCATGACATTCATCTGCGGCCTGATGATCATCGCCATGGTGTTCGAGAGCCTCTCCGTCAGCTACCTCGTGCCGGCCAGCGCCTGTGAGCTGGACACCACCACCGTCCACCAGGGCCTGATGGCGGCTGTACCTTTAGTGGGTAAGTTCAAAATCCTCATGATCTTCACCTGCAGACTGATGATCATCGCCATGGTGTTCGAGAGCCTCTCCGTTGGCTTACTCGAGCTGGCCAGCGTCTGTTAGTTGGACACCCACCACCGTCCATCCTCATGAATCTTAAGATTTGGAATTGTAAAATTAATTTTAACCTTTTAACTGTCATCTATTTCTTCCATGCCTTCTTTTTTCTTAATTTTTCGCCTTCTTTTTCTTTACCGCCAAAAGTTCCAAGAAGAATTCGCAATTCTCTAGCGTATACAGCTTCTATTTCTTTGTCATAGGCATTATAGCTTCTTCCCACGTTTGGGGCTACCTCGCTGACACCAGAGGGCGGAGAAAGATACTCAAGTTTTCCCTGATCCTCGGGTTTGTTACTGGTGCGTTGTCAGCACTGTCACCGCATTGGCTCGTGTTGTGCGCTTTCAAGGTCATCTCATCAGGCGCGTGAGTAGAATTTTCGTTCATTACTGTTAAGAAAGTAAGTTTCAAAATGAAACCACCGTGAGACTCAAACATAATTACAACAAACCGGTTAACTCACGTATAAATGCCGAAGGAATGCTCCGTGTTCCTTTCGCTGCCGCCGGGGCAAGCGCTCTCTGATGAAGGACTACGGAATAGCCCGAAACAATTGTCGGAGCATTCCTTCGGCTTTTATACGTGAGTTATCCAGTTTGTTGTAATTAAGAAAGTAATTGTTAATGTCGCAACTAAAGAATTAGCCGTACAGTTCTCTTAGTTTGAACTAAATTCACGAATGTAGTAGCGGAGTAGCAATGTAAATGTTCTTTTTCATAAAATATGGAACTTCGCAAAGTAACGCCTGATTGAATCAATTAGATAAAAATAATCATGACAAGGCATATTATTAGGCGTTCGACTTCAAATGACTATCAAATTGAATTTAAATTAAATTCTATTTAAAATAGTCTCACAATGTCCATCCATCGTTTATAAACTCGTTAACCGCAAAATGATATTTCTGAATTGAAAATAACTAATCCATTTTCATTATGTATTATTGCGGATCATTTTGCAACATGTCTAAGTTTGACTTCGTTAATTAACAATTCAGTTGTAATATTTGAGTTAATAGTTAGCGTATGTCTTGCAAACAAAAAAAATACATGTCATATTAATGAACACAAAAAATTTTCCTTGCTACTTTAAAGTAGCGGAGTAACAAGGTAAATTTTTTGTGTTCATTGAAATGGACCTCCGCAAAGTAACGCCTGATTCAATAAAATACAACATGTCATATCATAAAATTGCTATTTTTACATCTACAGGGTGTCTGGCACCTTCGCGCTCGCATTTACTCTCCTGGGAGAAACCACGCCGAGTGACAAACGCAACATGTTGATTCTCTTGACCACTAGCGTCTATCTCCTTGCCACCGGCATCATGGCAGGTAATGCCTTTATAAGTCATGACACCTCCGGGGGTGATGAAATAAGGAATGTCTCAGACCGCAGGAACTTGTAGTACGTGCCAAAGACTAGGGCGATAAAAATGCGATTTGAGACTTTATCACCGCCAGAGGTGTGAACACAATTTTACGTCTTCCCCTCGCCAGAAAGTGAAATTTTCCGCTTGCGTAGCAGGCGGTAAATTTCTATTTACGGCCCGGGGAGACGTAAAATGTTTTATGTTCATATTGGATCCATATTGACTTCACAATTCTTGCTATGATTAGTCATAAATTATTATTATCGTGTTTTTCCCAAAGTAGATAGCTTTTCTCCAATGGGACAACTTTGCCAGTGTCAAGGTTGAGAGCTACAAGTGATCGCTGTCAAAATTGCGTTTACTCATCACAGCAGAGCTGTCATTATTATTATCGTTCTTCATCTGTTTTATTTCTGAAACAGTGCGTTTCTATTATAATCTTTCTTAAGGTTGCTGGTAACCGCATTATAGAAGACAATTTTCAGATTCCCACTGTACAGTCCCAGGGCACAAATATCAATACAGTCATCATGTCAAATATATGTGCCATCGGTCATATCTTTTATCGCATAAAGGTGTTTAGATAATTTTGAGGTCTTGGTAACGTACATTATATTTATGCCCGTGACTGTATCATTCGGATTCAAGAACATATGAAAACATTTGGAAGTCCCATAACGCGAAGACCTACAAAGCTGCCTACTTTTTTTTTTTTATTTCATCTCTTCACATCATTATGTCGTGTATTAACTTTACTTTATCTTTTCAGTGCTGGCTATCCCCGTCCTCCCTCTCCAGTTCTCCTACTACATCCCTTACCTCGGCATCTACTTCAACTCTTGGCGCGTCCTGTGCTTCATCTACAGCATGCCTTGCGCCTTGGCCTCCCTTGGTGCCACTTACGTCTATGAGAGCCCTAAATACCTACTTAGCATGGGGCTTGAAGATGAAGCTCTGGGAGTCCTTAAAGCGATGTATGCGTCTAACACTGGGAAGGACTCTGATGATTTTCCGGTTAGTACTTTCTCCTTTTTCCTAAGTTAAGTACAGTCTTTGCTTGTTCAGTAAAATGTGATTAAGCGTGTGCCTTTATATCTTCAGTTATAAAAATACTAACATTTAAACTTTTTAACTCTTAATTACAAAATGTCACGGAAGCATTAGTTTCTACCTATGAATCAATGCTGAGGGGGGCTTTTTGTTCGTTTTTGTAATATTATTGTTATTTGCGTTACCTTCTTCAATTTATTCGTCTCTTGCCTGGTAGGGATCGCTATGAACCGATAAGGCCGCCTTAGTTTTGTCATTTTACTGTATCACATATAATGTTTCACGAGAGCTTACATAAAAAACACTGTTGAGTTACTCATGAATTTTTATCATAAAAGTGTTGCCATTAATTTTAGGAAATATTCAACTTAATCTTATCATGCCTCTTCAGGTTAAATCTCTGATATTGCACGAGGATGGATCCAGCACCGCATACAAAGGAGTGTGGGCGTCGATCAAGGCGCAGACGCTGCCTCTCACACGTCCCCCTCTCTTGAAGAATACCTGCATTCTTGCCTTGGAGTTCGCTTTGATCTACTTCTGGTAAGCTTCACATCTTAAAGCAGGGGCCTTACTGCGATTAATGAGATTCAAATCCGATTCTTCAGCTTTCATTTTTGACACATATGGATCTGATAGCGATCGATCCATCTTTGGTTCAGAATTGAATCGCATTAAGACGTCATGGTATAGCGCCTGGGTTGACTGATTAATGAAGAAATTGTTCAGTGTATCGTAGTATGCTCTTTTTTGGTTCAACACTAACTAATGGATACATTAAACATAATGCTAGGACTAGTTCATGATCACACGCTAAATCATTGCCCAAGAGTCCCAAAACATGACATGTGTATTTGTTACATGTATTTGTTATGTGTATTTAGTTATTAAGAACTATAGCTTGCTGTTATAGTCTGTTTTTTGAAGTGAAAACATCTTTAATTTTTGGATGGGTAAAAAATGTTAAACTCGCGTCAGGCGTAAGACTGAGGGAGTGTTTAAGTACCAGGATATCAGATCCTCTAAGAGCTTATCTAACTAATCTAACTAAATTATAAATGCGAAAGTATGAATGGATGGATGGATGTTTATTTGTTACTCAATCACGCCAGAACGGCCCAACGGATCTGGATGAAATTTGGCACATAGATAGGTAGAGAAAAGTCTGGAATAGCACATAGGCTACATTTTATCTCGGAAAATCACGCAGTTCCCGCAGGATAGCGATGAACAAATTCTTTGTAGACGAAGTCGCGGGCATCAGCTAGTTTTGAAATACGTTATCGCGTTAGATTTTTGAAGTGTTTTTTTGTTGAGTCGTGGAGCAAAAGTACTAGGGCATCAGCACATTGTTAGAGGTCTGTCAATATAAATAATAGTACGTTTTTTGTGTAAGCGGCCAGTTCGGTACGCGTCTTGAGCGTCATGGAGATTACAACATTAAAATCTAATCTAAGCTGCTGTTTTCACTTCTGCCGGCACTCCCGGAGTGCTACCTGTCGCTTTTTTTTTTCTAGTATCAATCCTTACATCGTCTGGCTGCCATTTATCGCCGACGGCTTTATGAAGTCCTTGGAGAGAGGCGAGACCGGCCTTACCTTCTGCCAGATGATTCGGTCTGCGCACGATGCTCAGAACCAAACTATGTCTACCGTTGGTGAGGTATGTCAGTTCGTGAGCTCTTAGAAGCGTTTGGGTTTGTCTTGCTCTCTCACTCACTCGTATGGGATTGATAATTGAGCCAGCTGAGTGAGGAAAACAGCAAGACAAACCTAATGGCATTAGCCTAGGACTGTATGTGTTTGTTGGGTTCTTTGAAAATTGTTTTGCTTCCAAAGATTTTGTATCGGCCTCTTATACAAATCTTTAACTCAAGTAACTTGACATTCTAGCTAATCGTTTTTTGGTCAAATTATAAGTCAAATTATCAACAGTACTTTAGTAACTAGAACTCATCATCAAAAATAATCATGAAACATCACAAGTGTTTTTGTAAAGGACCAAGAACTCTTAACAAGAAAAAAGTTTCCTCAATTTTAGATACTTAGTAATTTTTGCTATCACACATAAAAGTGCGACCACACCGCCGCTTAAAAAACGGTAACGTTACGGAATCGCAACAAAATGTATGAAGAAACGGTGAGAAAACGTGACGCATACGACACGTCACTGCGCATACGCGGCGGTTTGATCGCACCCTTATTTCTCGTACTTATAAAAATCAGTAGTGTAGTGCTTTTTTGAGTAGAAAATAACACAAAATTTCCAATTTGAGAAAAACAATAGTATTTTAAGAAAATCCCCTATTACATAATTGTCTTCTTTTCCACGCAGCCTGCCGACTGTTCCCTCAACAACTTCGCCATGATCATCGTGCTGATCAACGGGTTCGTGCTCTCTGCCCTCAACCTGGTCATCAGTGGAGTTGTCAATTGGTTGGGACGAAAGCGCCTCCTCATTTCTGTTCAGGTATTCTTGTATAGAACCTAACCAAACTATATCATTAGGTATTCCTGTTTCATTACGTTTTCTTTCTGCACATTTTACTTAAGTATGATTGGTGATAAAATGTATTATACCTACTAAAAAAGCTTTAATACTCATTCATAGTGTTACTCTTAACACTTTTTCACAGATTATAACAGGAATCGCGGGATTGTGTATCAACGCCAGCACCTCGACTGCCATTACTGCCATCCTCCTCATGACGTACATTGCTAACTGCCTCAACTTCGGAGTGCTTACCACCTTCAGCGTCAATCTGTTTCCTACCTACCTCAAGTAAGTACACTTTAGCATTTTTAAATAACTACACTTAGAGAGCAGTAGTGGTACGGCCTTGTGCAAGGTCCGTCCGGATAGCAACCACCATCTTACTCGCTAATCCTGCCGCTAAGCAGCAGTGCTTGCACTGCTGTGTTCCGGTGTGGAGAGTAAGACAACCGGGGCAATTACGGGCACAAGAGGCATTTCATCTTAGCCCTCTAGGTTGGCAACGCATCTGCAATCCCTCCGGGGTTGTGGGTGTCTATGGGCAGTGGTGATCGCTTACCATCAGGTGACCCACTTGCTCGTTTGCCTTAATATTCACATAAAAAAAAACTCAAACACTTTAATGTCTTCTGCACGGTATAATAAAGCTTCGGATACAAGTCCAGCAACTAATATACACTAGAGATTTATAAACTTATTTACCGCAGCAAACTATCACAGATCTAATAGCTTGGCTGGTTGATTCATACTAGCTTTGCCGAAGCCTATATATACCTAAGCTATAGGATTAAGCATATATTTGGTTCCAAAACGAAGAGTTTTAGTTCAAGTTTTCAAGACGACCCAGTAGCTAGAGCTGTAGTAGCTGTAGCTAGAGGTCCAGTAGACTTATTGTCTAAATCGCTCGCAATCGCCATCGTGTTCATTTTGACAGTTCTTAGAATAAGAGAATTCGTACCCGAGATAATTATGGATGTTATATGTACCTATTTAAGTATGTCTGTCCGTTGCCTAAGCATTTTTTTGGTTTCTTGGACAAGACAATCCCTGATGACTTTTGTTATTGTGTGGTTAAGAAGAGTTTAATCTTCTTGATTGTCTTGATTTTTAGGGCTATGGCGGTTTGTCTAACGTTGATGGTGGGGCGAGCCAGTGCCATCGTTGGCATCAACGTTCTAAAACAGTTGCTCATCAGTAACTGCGAGCTCTCCTTCTACATCTTTGCTGGATTGACAGTCGGTTAGTAGCACATTTTAACTTTAGTACGTCACCCAAAAAACTTTTCCAATAAAAAAAACAACTTTGTTTGTAATTGTGTCGTACAGACACATCATTCAAACAGAGGACGCTTAGCGACAAATATTCGCATAGTAACAAAGGTCACGTGACAGTTGGAAACGGATAGAAAAATTCGAACGCTTACTCACCTGCTATGGGTGGTGTAGGGGTATAGCACGCGTCACGGAATGACGAGGACCCGGGTTCGATTCCCGGCCATATCTTTACTTTTCGGATTTTTCTATGTGTTCTAATTTTCAGTGTCGTTTAGAAATTAAAAACAACTTCCTTTCCAGTGGGTAAGGCAGAACTAGTATCTTGCCGCTTCTTACAAATCTTTCCCGCCTTTGTTTTTCGACATTTGAGCTAGTTGACTTTATACTAATTTGATGTTTTATTTTCAGCTGGTGGCCTATTGGGCGTGTTCCTGCCTGGAGATGATGTATCAGACACACCTAAATACGACCCCGAAGACAAGCCAGCAGAAAGAAGATGTCCCGAAACTTGAACGCTCGCAGATTGCCGATAGCGTCAGTTCCGACTTTGTATTTCATTCAGTCAGTGGGTAACCTTACCCGAATGTAGAATAAGTCTTGGCGACTGGCTGGGTTACAGCCTCCTTTTAGCATATATTTGTTATTCTTGTTGTTCTATTTTAAAAAACACCTTTATTCGTAATGACATGGACTTTTCTATCAGTTGCACTGTCAGTTCGTAGCTGAACATAGCTGTTTAGGCTCCTAGTAATTTCCTGTGTATGTTAGTGTGTATAGTTTACGTGATTTAACCCTGTTATCCACCGAGCGCGAGTTTAAATTCAGTCGTCAACAATAAGCGAAGGAATTTTATTTTAACTAGTGCTTTATCGTTGCCTATACTTATCATTATTATCAAATTATCATCATCCAAAAGACGGCCAATGCTGAGCGTAGGCTTCCCCCAAAGATCGCCGTAAATATCAGTCTTGCGCGACAGAAAGAATTTTTATCAGGTATAACGACGTCATACTGGGGTCATTCTTACAGAGCTAAGACCACCATTTATTTTTATTGGGGGTTAGAAAGAGGTAGCGAATTTGATGGCGAGTGCCCGCGCGTTATGTAATGCGCTTCAGTTTCGTCCATTAAGATATGACCTGGGGGGCAACTCCGAAATCCGATTTTCGAAGTTCGTATCACACCGTCCCTCTCACTCTCAAATTAATAACTATTAGTGAGAGCGGAACGGCACGAAACGAACTTCGAAAATCGGATTTCGGAGTATAAGGTCAGTAACGGGTAATTAATCGATTACCGACTTATTATTTAACTGATATTTCTGACATATGTATACCTAAATAATTATGCTCGTTATAGAGGATCGACAAACATTTAAATACTAAGCAGTATTATCTTTTATATTTATGATTTTGGGAGCTATGTTAGGTTCTATCTCAGATCATGGTTCTATGGAAATGTTTGTGCGCGCAATTAAACTGTTGGAATAAAATTCTGTCTCTTTTATGTTTAGTATGTCGCTATTAAATCAAAGACAAAGTTTATTAGACTAACCGGAAAGTTCAACCGAATTCTGCCACTGGCAAAGTGAGGCCGTAGGCGGTTGAAACTACGCCTTCAAACGTGTATACAATTACACGCACACAAGTGCAACTAAACATCAAGCAAACTAGCTGATCTACGCACACGTGTAATGTTGAGGCGTAGTTTGAACCGGCCTTACTTCGCCGCTCACTAATGCAGATTTTATTTAGTCTGTCTGAGGTACGTTTTCGCATAATAGGAAGAGTACAAGTTGTCAAGTAGGTAGTCACAAAAATTGTAATTTGAATTTTCGCAAATAAAAAAATGCTTTCTGATTCTTTTGTATTTTTTACAAACACCTTAACATTGGTTTATGGAATTACTAATACACTCTGTTGTAAATTATTATTATATAAATAACTACGCACCTTAATATTCACATCCTGAAAACAATAAATGTTTGTGTACCTACCTAATGCTTCCTAAGTATCATTGCTATTTATTTTCGTAAACATTTCGATGAAAAGAATTGCACTTATGAGGAATTTTGCAAATTTCCGACTATAATAAAGATTTCATAATGTTTTAGCAGATCCTAGACCAAAAGTGTATGCTCGGTACACTTCTGGTTTAGTATCTGACAAATAAAATTGGCACGAATTTAATAAAACCTTTGGAAGTGCCCAAAGGAAGTGCCCACCTATTTACCTACAAGGCGAAATGGAACGTATTGTAAGCACAATAAATACGTCGAAGCTAATGCTATCTCGCTTACCAACTGTACTGATTATTTTTGTACCGCCTACCCTCATTTGTTTTAATTTTTACTCGCACCGTTTCAAATGTAGAATCGTTCATTTACCCCGCCTTTCGAAAGAAGAACGCGTCGCCATGTTCTGTAAAAAATAATAATCATTAGTTTTAATATTGTTAGTGGCCAGTTATTAAAAATGGAATTGTTTAAGCTTGTTCTTTATGTATTTTTGTACGTTGTTGTGGTTTGTCCAAATGAAATAGTGACACAGAGCCGTGGGAAATCTTCACTGATTTCACGCGGTGAAAAAGGTAAGTAGATAATTTAATTTAATTGTCACATCAGCTTTTAACATATTGTGGCTCGAAAGTTAACTTAAGCTTCAGTTGTTGACAAAACGCACTTAGTTTAAACAAGATGGTTATAATGAAAACAAGATTCCAAATGCAGAGATTAAAATTAACCGTAACGAAGGATTTGCATTTTAAACAAGGCTACCTTACCTTATCCCTACTAATATTACAAATGCGAAAGCAACACTTGTCTGTCTGTCAGTCTGACTGTTACCCTTTCACGCCGACACTACCGAACCGATTTTAATGAAGTTTGGTTGACATATGATAGTTTTTATACCGGACAATTGCATAGTTTCCGCTGGATAGCGATATCGATAAGCGACTCCTGCGCAAACGCAAACGAAGTCGCGGGCAATAGCTATTTGAATAAAAACAAAAATATCAGTAGGCATAGGCAATGGCCTATTATTGAATATCTCTATGTTTCTTTAGAATTTGACGTTATAAGGTCTGATAAAATAACATTATCCACTGCCGTCCTGCAATTCAACTGTTATAAATTTAAAAACTTAGGCACTGTCCCATCGCCGGCGAGTAGCGAGAAGCGAGTGTTTTTTAGTATGGAACTTTTGTCGCCCGGCGACAAAAGCGACAAAATTTCCATACTAAAAAACGCTCGCTTTTCGCTACTCGCCGGCTATGAGACAAGTGCCTAAAATGAATTGGGTACAGGTCACGAGCACACTCACGAACGTCCCTGCGACGTGTGTCCCCGCCACGGGCGCTGCGTGCCGCGCGTGCAGTGTCCCGCGCATTTACGTCCGGGCACTTCCAATCCGCTGTGCCACCTGGCTGGCCAGCGGGACCTAGTGGGGGTGTGCTGCTTTACCGGAAACCGACATGCTGGTAGGTACAATAGAGAAAATAGATGATAATAATAATAATAGGTAATAAAAAAAAGTATTTATTTTCTCCACCACAAAGTATTTAGTAAAAAATACAAACAATTAAGTAGAAACCAGACTTGTGTGGCAGGAACTGGTGCCCAAACTAGGAAAAACCTGTAGGTATGTCGGGTCACCAGTTCTCCGACCTTCAGATGTCTATAACTAACAACAAAGAATTACTAACCAAACAAACAATTTGACTTGAGATGAAACAAAACTAAATTAACATAAGTAAGTAAGATGATATAGATGATGGCCAGTGCTGTGTTGCTGTCTACTAAGATGGTACAAGCATTCCCACGAGCGTTTCTGCCACGTCCTCTGCTTCAACAGCCGTGTCCCTGTGACATGACATTGTGTCCCCACCACAGGTACTGCTTCAACAACATAGGTGGAACAGACGTAGTTTTCGAAAGATATTTCGACGTAACTGGTAAAGTACGACCTTTTAGTTGCTACGAATACGAGATACGACGATATGTTAAACGACATGCTGAGGGCAGACCAGTCTACTCTTACCAAATACCAAAGCTGATCTGGTGAGCACTGGATTCCGAAACATAGCAACTAAATTTAATACTGGCCAAGAACAGTAGGCTTATTGTCTAACTCGCTCGCAATCGCTATCGTGTTCATTTTGACAGTTCTTGTATGAATGTGACAGCTAGCTGATTCCGATGCCAATTGTCAGCCCATACATGAACTGTCAAAATGAACACGATGGCGATTGTGAGCGAGTTAGACAATAAGCCTACAGGAAATATAAAAATAATCGGACGTGCTTAATTTGCTGACTAATTGTTTTGTCTTTATTTTAGCCGAAGCTGATCTAAAGGCTCGTGCTGCAACTCCTCTACCTGCTGAAGACGTGAAGACTGCGCACAAGGCGTCCCGGCAGAAGCTGGCTGACTGGCTCGGCAAAGCAATGAAGCTGATGAAAGAACGACGCGCCCTCGTCAACACCAGCTCACCGAGCTTCGCTCATCATTTGGTAAGCATTAAATATCTTCGATATTATCTATAGGAAACCTGGACTGAAGGGAAGTATTTTTTAATGTGGCCTAAGTCTTTTGGTGTAACTCAGAAATCTACACCTGAGCTCTATTTTTAAATCTACAAGTTACAATTTACTTACAAGCGCAAGTGTCTTTCAGACCCTATGTGTTAGAGACTTCCGCTTCTAAATCATAACTTTATAAAATAGGGCCCTGCTTACTCGTACAACAGAACTCATTAGATACTGTGCGTCTTGCAACCGTATTTTTGTATTTTTAGATGAAATTTGGTTTTACCAGTATACTCCGGAATCTTTATCAACTCCGGAATAATCTGGGTTTACCGTTCACAGATATATGTCAAGGAGGACATTATCATCATCATCATCATCGTAAATTCAGGCATAGAATTGTGACAGGGCGTCCGCGAATCCCGTTGGCATTTAAACCTCCGACTGGGAATCGTACCCGGCCGGGAGGGTTAGAAGTAGCTCAAGTGGATAGGGGAGCAAGAGATGTTTTACAAAAACAAAAAACTTTATTCTGGTAATACAGAAAACAGATCTGCCTGAAGATACTGATGAACTTGACTGTTTTAAACTTGTGGACGATAAAGCACCATTTTATTTTGCAATTTCAGTCAGTAATGACCTACGACCAGCGAGCTGAGCAGTTGGGTTTGGGGGGCTTGCTGAACATGTTCGCGGCACAGGAGCTGAAGGCACGGCAAGCTATCTCTGATGATGAACTGGCTTTGGGGCTTACAGAGCATGCTGATGGTGAGTCATTGTAAGATTTAAAAAGCTATAAAGGAGTAGCCATCGTCTAATATTTATCATCTCCAGCTTATATAAGTCTTGCTGCTCGACACAGAGGCTTATTGTCTAACGCACTTGGAATCACAATCACATTCACTATTTCTTTCTGTCAAACGATAAAGAATTAGGGTAGAAAGAGATGGTAAATGCGATCGCGAGTCTCCGTGCGTTAAACAACAAGGCTACAGGTCGTTCATGAAGGCTTGGGCTATTTCCAGGCGGGCCTGGTGCGTAAGCTATATTTTGCTTCACCATAGTCCTGTTAAATTTCAAATGCTCGCACATAAACTCCGAATAACTCGGAGGGACTAGCAAGGGTTTGCAGTCACGATCACGACCATCTGCTCGAGAGACCATTGGTTTAATTACTATTTATTAGCTACCGGCGCTTTTAAATTTTCTCTTACATTCTTTAAGTATCTAATACGTGTAATTTTGAATAGCATCCGTTTCCATTACTTACGGTATTATTATAAAATTATGACTGTTAATACTTTGCAAACATCACGTTATTTGATTTGGAATTAAAAACACGCAAATACAATGATAGCGAAACACTCTGTTTGCTTAGAGATCATAGTCTAAGTGGTGTTATTTCTGCACACGATTTATATAAATTTATTTTCCTTATGATGAAAAGTGTCGTGCGGTAAAAAAAGTAAACAAGTCTCGATGGCTGGAGCCACCACCATTTTCTTTTGTGTTCTCTTATTTTTACGTAAAATATGACTTAAGACATATGAATGAATGTACCTATTATCACACAAAATTCTATCACCAACACGACACAAACACTTTGACACAATAGAAATTTAATGGTAGCTTTTAAACAGAAGTGGCATTATTTACAGGTCCTTTCTGCCCCCCTCCACCGTCTTGCCCATCACCCCCCAGCCGCTACAGGAGCATAGAGGGGGAGTGCAACAACCCCGACGATCCGACCTGGGGGGCTGTTCACACCGGGTATGAGAGACTCCTGCCTCCGGACTATAGCGATGGTGAGATTACCCAAGAAAAGCAATCTGTCTGTGGTACTTCTACACTCATACTTTCATTTAATTTTTCATTCATATCCGTAGCCATTCGAAAAGTGACACGAACTTCTATTTCTGTTCTGCGTGCCAAATCAAAGACAACCCTCTTTGCTGTCCATCTTAAAGCAACATTCATTCGTCTTAAAAAAAATTACCCCAATTTAGTCCCGGTACGTCTTTGCCGTGCACGAGGCCTTCCCGTCTTCTCATCAAGAACTGCTTGCAGGAATATGGGGTTTGAGGGTCGCCAGCAACGGCCTTCCGCTCCCCAGCGCCAGGCTGGTCAGCCACAGCCTACTCCTGGATGCTAATCATCTCAGCACCACCCACAACCTAATGTTCATGCAGTTTGGCCAGTTCATAGCCCATGATATCAGCGCCGGTGTCGTCTTTACCATAGGTAAGGTATACATATATACATACATACCGTCACGCCTCTTTCCCACAGGGGTAGACAGAGACTACTTTGTTCAACTTGCTACGTTCCTGATATACCTATGGTATGGTGTCAAGGTATGGGTAGAAACACAAATGAATCACGTATATATATCCTTTACATTAGACAGAACCAAAGGTACAAGAACTAAAGGCCACATTTAGCATGATTGTGAGCGTAAAGGTGGAAAGGGGAATCAAAATAGTTGGGTTGCTATTTACCATCAGTGCGGGAAGAGAAGCAGCTGGTACATCCTATCTTTTTTCTTTGCTCCTAGCATGGAAGTTGTACACACAATTACATACAAACAGACATACATATTAGAGTTCCCTTAAAGGTCGGCAATAGACCGGCAACTGGGGTTGCTGGTTCTTATGAGCGTTGATGATCGGTTGTCAGGTGGCCCGCTTATTCGTTTGCCTCCCGCCTTCCATAAAAAACACATCAACATTTCTTAGTGACCCACATCTGGGGTTCAGACTTGTGGAGCTTGTTCGTCGTGACCTATAATGTGAAGGTGCTTAAATTATGATGATGCTTTTCAGGCAACGGCAGCGCGATCTCCTGCTGCGCAGGCGAAGGGGAAGCACCCCTCCCTGAGGAGTTCCAGCACTGGAGCTGTGCCCCCATCGCCACAGGTCCTGAAGACCCCTTCTTCTCTACCTTCCGCCACACCTGCCTCAACTTCGTCAGAGCACAGCTGGCTCCAACTAGCGACTGTTCTGTAGGATATGCTAAACAGGTTATGACTTTATGAACACAAAAAAACAGCTTAAATATGAACCAAATTTTTATTCTTAGCAGATTTGGATGCGTGAGATAATCGGCGAATGAAAAATACTAAGGGACCTGGATGCTGGCCCATTTCAGGCGATTGCCATTGCCATTACGTATACTTAGTTTTGTCCACCACTATATACCACTAAAAAGCCGTGGTAGTCCAGTGGTTTGACCTGTGGCCTCTCAAGCAGAGCGTCGTGGGTTCAAATCCCGGGCTCGCACCTCTGAGTTTTTCGGAATTTATGTGCGAAAATTACATTTGTAATTTGCCATGAGCTTTTCGGCGAAGGAAAACATCGTGAGGAAACCTGCACACATCTGCGAAGAAATTCAATGGTGTGTGCTAAGTTCCCAATCCACACTGGGCGCGCGTGGGAACTATAGCCCAAACCCTCCAATACACGGAGGACGCCTATGCCATGAGGCACGCCGAATTACGCGACAATTTAATAAATAAACGAAAAATAACAACAACAACAACATGTACTTACTGAAATTGTAGCGAATTCGGAATAAAAAGGCCATAAATATAAATAATATACCATTACCCCCTGTACAAAATGGCGATCGCCTGAAATGGGCCAGCATACGCCATTGTGTACTTGGGCCTTCACAGACAGAGGCTTCTATAGATATAGATATTTAATAATGAATTTGCTATTACAGTCCGTTAGCTTTAAGAATGCTATTCGAGTTTTCGTTTCGGGTACTATCAGCCGCCGATTCGAGTATCAAACCCACAAGAGTGAGTGAGACAGCAAGACGACCCCGATTGGCATTTCAAGAGCTCACGAACAGTAGTTACATGAAAGAATTGCAACAATAAAATTGTTGTATTGACCTTCGGCAGATGAATGGTGCCACACACTACGCCGACTTATCCCAACTTTACGGCAACTCGCTGAAGAAACCCGAAGTGCTGAGAGGACCAGGAGGGATGCTGAATACCTTCAATGACTACGGAAGAGATCTACCGCCTCTCACAGAGAGGAAGGAGTGCCTTACCACCAATGAGGGAGCCGCTTGTTTTGAATCAGGTACCTAACTATGAAAAAAGCTATTGTGCTCACATTATACTTTCCTTTTCTGTGTGTGTAAGGTCTACGAGACATTGCTACTTGGGCTTCGCTGTTTGTCTATCTGTCTTTCACAGGGTAGTATCTTATCAACGGTCACAAACGTCTGCTTGAATGATTACACTCTGTTTTAGGACTTTATTTATAGAAATTTAGTGGTCATGGAAGACAATTATCGCCGAAAATTTATTCACAAAGCCATGCTTAGTTTGTAAATCAAATACTTGTGATATACTGATAGACTGACGGACAGATATACATAGGTACAAGATGGAAAGAGGAATCAAATTAGTGATAGCCGCATCGCCTATAACATGATTCCTAAGATTCCCTCGATGGGCTTTTATAGAAAGAAGAATGAAAGAAGACATTTATTCCTTTTTGCATGACACACAATCTTATCTGCGCGGGAAGTTAAATCAGTATAAAGCATGGTAACCTCGTGTTTCCAGGTGACAACCACGGCAACCAGGTACTCTCCCTTACCGTTCTCCATACGATCTTCACTCGAGAACACAACCGGGTAGCCCAGGCACTGACCAGGCTCAATCCTGACTGGAACGAGGACACAGTATTCATGGAGACCAGGAGGATCCTGCAGGCAGAGTTCCAGCACATCATCTATAATGAGTGGCTGCCCTTACTTTTAGGTAAATAAAAAGGGAATGAGATAGACGAAGGTGTAGTTCCATTTCATTAAAAGATTTTGCGATGAACCTCCTTATTCATAAACGCTCTATAGGCTTCTGCTAACTTAGCAATCGTTTGTCCTTATCTGTCACTTTGATATTTACCTTTCACAGATGAGGACAAACGATTGCTAAGTTAGCAGACGCTTATAGGGCGTTTATAAATAAGGGGGTAAATGTACAAATAGAGATGCAATACCTTGATATACTTTTTGTTAAAATTATAAATTTTTACAATATGTTACGTAAAAGGTTGCATCACAAGTCACACTTGTTATCTCCAGGTCCTCGGCTGGTGCAGGCTTTTGGGCTGTCACCGTCTCCAGGGTACTCCTCGTCATACGATCTCCACGTGAATCCAGCGCTCAGCACAGAGTTCTCCACGGCTGCAATGAGATTTGGGCATTCTGTTGTTGACGGAAAGTTACTGTAAGTCATCATCACTGTATCAAAGTCACAGCTCAACAATACTGTTTTGGACTAACTTACAGTTCTTCTCCCCGAAGCTGTCGTTGTCGCTGCCGTCGAAGTGAAAACTCTGAGAATAAGACTGATGACTTACCCCCTTATTCATAAACTCTCTCTAGGCTTCTGCTAACTTAGAAATCGTTCGTCCTTATCTATGAAAGGTAAATGTCAAAGTGACAGATAAGGACAAACGATTGCTAAGTTAGCAGAAGCCTAGAGAGCGCTATGAATAAGGGGGTAAAAGTTTGCGCTGTGACACTGAGGGTTGAGTGATCGAATCATCATCGAATTGCCAATTATAGAAGAGGCATAATTTAATTCTACCGCAGAAACATAAATGTTTGGCTAACTTTAAATCTATAAAACAAATGCACTGCTTATAAAGTGACCGATGAAAACGATAGAAGTAACGTAGAGACTACTTACTTACTGCGTACTTACTCCTAACTCGACATACCTACATCTTTAAATTTTGAATTAAATTAATATTCTTGTGAATAGGTATTGTGAACTCCGTTACACCAAGCATTTTGTGTATGACTTTTTTCTCAGGGTACCAAGCCCATCGACAAGCACCGTGTTCGAGACCATCTCGCTGCCCGAGATCATGTTCCAGCCGTCGCGTCTGCGCCTGCGCCACTTCCTGGACCGCGCGCTGGCCGGCCTGGTCTGGCAACCCATGCAGGCCGTGGATCCATTCGTCACTGAATCTGTTAGTAACTTAATTGCGTTCTTGTTAAGTTACGTTACTTTATAGTTAGTTACGATCCATGTTAACAAATCATTCCTGAAACGCACGATCGTGCACGCGATTTTCGTAAAAATGAAGTTAATCCGATGTCTGGGACCATTATTATAAATGTACATAATCATAGTTATCTATCTAAATTCGTAACTTTATCCTATCGGTTGTAATAAGTTAAGCGTGAGGTATCATCCCTACGATAATGGCCATTCAACTCTGAACGGATAAGAAGAAAAATCCTTCTAATCGGATTACATTGCGGCGCTGGCTCGAATATTTCCGACCCGTCTCCATCATGGCCCGGCAATGTACGGAAACTTGCAGAATTTTTCTTGCGACAATAAACAGCAGGCTTATTACATAACTCGCTCGCGATCACCATCGTCTTCAATTTGACAGTTCATGTATGAGCTGACAATTGGCATCGGAATCAGCTAGCTGTCACATTCATACAACAACTGTCAAAATGAACACGATGGCGTTTGCGAACGAGTTACTTAATAAGCTTGCTGGGCTTCATGATCTCTTCCAGTTGACCCGCTACCTCTTCCACGGCGGCAACCCATTCGGTCTGGACCTGGCAGCCATCAACGTGCAACGAGGTCGGGACTACGGCGTGCGCGCATACAACCACTACAGGAAACTCATCGGACTGCAGCCCTATACTGACTTCGGACAGTTCTCGCCCAGTGTAAGTTGTTACAAGGGGCCTTACCATGACGTCCTCTTCTTCAGCGTGTAGACGCCCACCGTTGGGCCTCTCCAATCCGTCTCCATCCCGACCGGTTGCTCGTTTCCCTCTTCCAGACTGGTCCTGCTGGCTCCCTTATGTCATCGGACCATCGGGCAGGTGGTCTGCCTACACTTCTTCAGATTCAGATTCAGATTCAGATTCAGATTCATTTTATTGCTTTTTTTTTGTCTTCTGCCATGACGTCTGAATGCGATTCAATTCCGACTCTGTTCAGGTTTTAGCTGTCATTTTTAGCATGGATCTGAAAGCGAGCAAACTTTAACTGAATCGCATTAAGACGTCATGGTAAGGCCCAAGGTATCTTAAAATTGATCAGGAATATTCAGGTGGTTCGGTTACTTTGACTGAACACCCCTACAAACATTTTTCATTAAAATTTTTGATTCAAAACTGAATCCTTTGACGCGTTCACTTTGAACATTTATGTATGGAATTTGTTGACTGATTCAAAAAGTCTGAAAAACATTTGCAAGACTATTAAGTCAAATTAATCCAGAAACCTGCTGAAATGTTTTAGAACAACCTTTAAGAGGCATTATACTAAGTACTATTAATTTGTTCTTATTCTTGTTCTTGTATTCTTTCTCTGTTGATCATTAAATCACCTGATCATCAATTATTAAGTCAATAAACCAAGCTGATCATTAAATCACCAAGTTTGTCTTGAACTCTAGGCAGCTCAGCGTCTCGCTTCAGTCTACAACAGTCCAGAGGACATTGACCTCTGGATCGGTGGTCTCCTGGAGGAGCCAGTGGACGGAGGTATCGTAGGAGCCACCTTCGCTAACATCATAGCAGACCAGTTCTCTAAGATGAAGAAGGGGGATCGATACTTTTACGAGCACGGGCCAGACGCCAATCCAGGAGTATTTACCCCAAGTAAGTATTGATGTAAGGGAAAGGAAGGGCACGATACCATTAACACAATTTACACACAAAGATAATGAATAAAGCGAATGCAATTCTATGGAGAGGCTTTTTAGGGTTCCGTACCTCAAAAGGAAAAAACGGAACCCTTATAGGATCACTTTGTTGTCCGTCCGTCCGTCCGTCCGTTTGTCAAGACCCTTTTTCTCAGGAACGCGTGGAGGTATCAAGCTGAAATTTATATCAAATAGGTACTCAAGTCTACTGCCCCTTGGAGCTGTGAAAAAGAATCAAACTTCTAAGCCAACGCAATCAAAAGATACGGCCGTTTATACCGCAAATTTTCGAAACTCGGAAGGGAATCAAAACCTACAGGGTACCTACTTCCCGCGAACGCAGAATCTGGAAATTTGGTATGAAGGTAGGTCTTATAGCATAGATTAAGGAATAATTGCGAAAACCGTAAATATGTATGTATATCTGTACATAGCAGTGGCTAATATAAAGTGACCACACACTGCGTACATTTTGCTTTGGAGCAGGGCTCTGCTTACACTGGTTTATAGATATTTATAGATAATGGTACGCAACCCTCGGTGCGCGACTCCGACTCGCGCTTGGCCGGTTTTTTATTTATAAGAATACTATTCATTATATCATCTCCAGCTTATATACGTCCCACGGGGCACAGGCTCACAATGAGAATGAATAAATGGGCTTGGGCTATAGTTCCCACACGGGCCCAGTGCGGATTGGGAACTTCACAGACACCATTGAATTGCTTTGCAGAATACTATTATTATACAAGTAATTATCATCGTGGATACCACCGTATTGTTATTGGTGAATATTACAGGTCAGCTGGCTGAAATTAAGAAGGTTACCCTATCAAGAATTATCTGTGACAACAAAGATGGGATTGAGCTTTTTTGGCAACCGCCCAGCGCATTTTTGAGAGCTGATTTGCCTGGGTAAGTCAAGTCAAGCTGAATTGAATACTTGTGTAAAAATAGTACTGTCTGACTGATCAATGCCCAGCGTGAACTCTTAGACGCAGGCACAATTTTTGTATGGTAGGTATTAGAAAGTCTGTTTGTTCGTCTGTATGTTTATCACTTTTTTACGCTAAACCAGCTGGACGGATTTGTGTGAACTTTGGTTCTGAATCTCTGCATGAACACATAGGTTATATTTTTATTCTGATATTCCCATGGGATCGGGATTCATAATATGAAATGAAATACAATACCTATTAAAGAAAAAAATAAATACATACATAATATTACGTATAACAAAATGACGCTAGAAATTCCCCAATAATTTTTGAGGACTCCCAAGGGAGTTCAGTGAAATCCCGGAATTTCATTTGTCACATTGATCTGTGAGCTAGGTATGTATAAGTAATTGGCAAAGTGTAGGTGAGGGAACAAGATTATTTTTGTAACAAGTTCCGATTTGATTTTTCAGAAACGAACCCGTACCTTGCGACAGCTCGATTATACCAACAATGGACTTAAGTAGATTTAAGGATATCTAGTTTTTAAGTTATTATTAGTTTTAGGCCAGGAACATCCAATGTTTCTTGGTGTCGGCTTTGAACAGTTTTAAATATGGCTTTAATATATCATCTTTAGAGAGAGAGAGAGGGAATTATTTTAAGGATTTTTTATGGCGTTGAGCGTCTCCAGAACTGTACTTATTACCTTGTTAAGTGCATCATGTACTAGATTTAATTGTTTTTTTTTTTTTTTGTAATGGCACTGAATGATTTTCTTCCACTATTTTTATAGGATATGCGGTATTTCGGTCCCAAGTTTGTATTTCGATTTAAACTTCATGTCTTTTCTCACTATCATTCTTTATTTTATTTTTCTCACTTGCAATGGTTACTACAATATCTTGATCAACTAGTTTACTTAACTTATAATTATTTGTCAATGTTTCAAAAGCGATCTCAATCAAACTAATTATGCATGCAACCTTTTGGAGCATCTTCAACATATTGTAAGTTGTATTATGATTGCAATTGTTTGTTTTCCGTGGATTTGTTCTGACACAAAGCTTTTAGCGTTTTGTTTTCTGTTCATATTTTTTTGGCTATTGAAGATCCCGATGCCCGACAGAGGATTTGATGATTTTAAAAAACGCTATCAGAGTTGTGTCATTTACTGATTATGCCTCTTTAATCTTTGTAAGTGTTCTGTTGTCTTCTTGACTTTTCTATTTTCTTGGTAATGTCGAAGTACCTGATTCACTGATTTTTTCGGATAAAAAATACATGAATCGGGAGTCTAGTTGGTGATATTAATAGTGGAAGAGAATCACTATTAGTTATACTATATCGATTTATATTAAGTCTTAATTTGTGTTCAAATGAATTGTACCTATATATTTATAATTAATAGTTATAAATATGCATGCAAGCAAGCAGCCGAATACGTTTTATTAATGGTTTTAGTATATATATAAAGCCAAAGAGCAGTGGCGAAAATAATTTTATAAAGTATTTTAAATATAACTTTATCAAGTAGTGTAAAAGCGGTTTTATTGATTCAAACTGGCTGTAACTATGTATTGTTTAAAGAATAAAGTTTAATTAGCCTTAGACTGTTAGTTAATGTCGGCATGGTAATGATAATTCTATCAATAGCAAGATAATCTACAGATTAATTTTATAATGATTTGTAAATTAATTTTGATTAAAGCGATTAATCAGTACCAGGTGTATTTTTTAAACCTTCATCTAATGAACCTATTTATCGATTTAAATAATAAGTTAGCAAATTGAACATGTTTAAGTAAAATACTCGCATACATTTAACATGTTTTCTGACACATGCGTCAAAATCGTCGGCTACGGTTAAAGTTATTCTATAAGTTAATCCTCTACAAACTTGTAAAAACGTCCTGTGCTGTCTGTGCCGTCCATAACATTAAGTGTTACTTGTTTTAGGTCTCTGTCAGCTCCTCCCCCATAATCAAAATTATATAAACCGAACCATCTCCTCACGTGTGTTATGTCACTACGTTGACATTGGCGAAATACGCCTTGCTAAATCAAAGCAAGGGTGAAAGCCATAATTAAAAAAAAGTTAATCTTCTAAAACCAGTTTTCATTGTACAGCGAAAACCGGAAAACCGGTTTTCCCCATACAATGAAAACCGTTATATTATACGGTTAGTACCTTAGATTAGACTAGCTGTTGCCAGCGACTTCGTGTGCAAAGAATTCGTTTATCGCTATCCCGCGGGAACTACGCAATTTTCCGGGATAAAAAGTAGCCTATGTGCTATTCCAGACTTTTCTCTATCTATGTGCCGAATTTCATTCAGATCCATTGGGCCGTTCTGGCGTGATTGAGTAACAAACAAATATCCATCCATCCATCCATCCATCCATACTTTCGCATTTATAATATTAGTAAGATTAAATTATCACTTCTGTCTGGCGTCCCGAGACGCACAAGTTTTTTTTATTATCAATACACGGCTCAAGAACAGTAGGTATCGGATGTGACCTACGACTCGTCAAAATTAACTCTGATTTCGTTAATATGCCAAATCATTGTTTTAAACTTTACAATAATGAGACTCATTGTGTCAAGCGTCAAGCGTGTGTTTTTGAAAGACTAACATAAGGTCAGATGCAAAAAATGTCTAATCATGCATTTGAGAAAATTATTTAATTGACGTAGCGTAGCTACTTAAATACAATGTATATGGATGACTTCGCTGTCTGTATTCGTGTTTTTGTTGTTGCACGGTCTTCACTGATGTGACTTAAGGCCGGTACACACGACGATTTATCGTTGCGATGTGACTGCGCAGTCCGTTTATGCAGTTTTATCTAAAATTGGCGCAGACTTTTTGGTTGGTGCAAGCGACGAAGCGATCGATCGGAGGTACCTAACTAGGTACAAAATATTTTCGGTAAATCGTTGTTGATAGAAAGAAAGAAAGAAGACATTTATTCATTTTGCAAGACATAGGTAGGTACAAAATATATTTATCTGAAAACGTTTGCACGGTTTTAACGTAACGTGTAGGTAGAACTCGGAGCAATCATTCAGTCGTTACAATTCATACATACATAAATCACGTCTTTATCCTTTATGGGGTAGACAGAGCCTAAGGTAACAGGATCTAAAGGCCGCGTTTAGCACATTTGGCACATTAGTTCCGAAAACTCAGTTGTGCGAGCCCGCGGGATTCGAACGTACGACCCTCTGCTTGAGAGGCCGTAGGTTAATTCACTAGGCTTCCACAGTTTTTTTAACATTTAGCTGCTGTTAATTATTTTAAATACGAGTAAAAACAGTTAAAAAACGAAATACTTTTTGTACTAGATAAAAAGAACTAGATTAGTATGTAAATTATTCTTTTATTTGCAAAAAAATATACCTACAAAAATAAATATAAAACTAAGTATGTCATTTATAATAATCTCTCGATTACAACTGCAACAGGTTCAATGCGCTTATAATGTCTGTGTGAAAAATCGTGGCCATCTTTGATTCCTGTCATGCTTTCTTTTGTTTCACGCGTCATTCCTAGGGAAAATATTGACGTATAAAGTTTCGTTGGCACCTAAAATCAAGCGGCGGGGTTGGAACTTGAAGGAGCGGACGGTGTTCTTGCTGGGCTCCAGCCTGAATTTGGACAGCAGCCTGATGATGCAGATCCTGGACTGCACATGGGCAAACCGCATGCCTGGAAACAATACAATACAACACAGATACCCTTTATCGAACACCACAAATCAGTACAAAACAATACAGAAACAAAGAACAAAGTACCTATACAAATAGGCGGTCTTATCGCTTAGTAGCGATCTCTTCCAGACAACCATAAGTCAGAGAAATAAGTTGGAGAGAGTTGTAAGTTGTTGTATGTGTAAGGTGTAAGGTGTTGTTGTTCTAAGTTGGAAATAATAGTGTATTTGTATTGTTATGACACTCTTCAGACCCACTTGACTGTACCCGGAACATATACCCCTGGTGGTACGACAGGTCTTTTAAAGCTAAGCGAAAACACTGGCACTTCTGGTCTGGAAGCAAAGGAAAAACATGAGAATTTACCAGTTGCTTCTCGTCCCACGCATGGTAAAAACACATCCAGGGATTCGAGAGAATGGGTAAAATTCTTATGACTCATGTTACAGGCGATGCGGCTTGCAACCCATCACTATTTCATCTCATAACTTACCGATGCAATGACGAGGTCCTACCCCAAAAGGCAGGTAAGCGCAGGGGTGTCTGGCAGCCACCGCGTCCGGGCTGAATCGCTCAGGGTCAAACTTGCTTGGGTTCGGGTAATGTTTCTCGTCGTGGTGTATCCCGAGAGCAGATATTAACACCACACGGTTTTTATCCACTTTTACATGCGTTCCAGGTAATTTATATTCGTCAAGTGCTTTTCTTTGTAATGTGTCTACTATAGGATACATTCGAAGAGTTTCGTCAAATATTTGCTCTAAATATGGCAGATCTTTAAATAAAGTTTCCAAAAAGATTTGGTTATTGCTCTTACGTAAATACTCATCAATTTCCACTCTTAGTTTGTCCTGTATTTCAGTGTTTAAAGCAAGCTGATATAGCATGAAGCCCATAGTGGAAGCACTGGTTTCGTACCCACCTGCGTAAAACGCGAACGCCTGACCTTCTATAACACTGTCAGTTATTTCCATAGCTCTGTCTTTCTCATTTTCGAATCGTTTGACTGCTTGAAGTTTTTCTTTGTTTCTCATTTCTAATATCAAGTCCATGAAGTCCCTTCTATTGCTCGGCTGGCCGTTCCTTTCTGTGATTACTTGCTTTACAATATCTCTGAAGAACTTTGTAACAGATTGCGGAAATATGGACATGTTTAAAGTTTTAAGTATTCCGGGGTACATCATGTCTAATTCGACACCATAATTGAGTCTGAACATATCCCTGTCTACTCTTTTTAACGTTTCATTTTCTTTGCGAAAAGTGTCAATGTCGAGACCAAAGGCGCAGGCTGCGATCGTGGCTATGGTGTATTTCTGCACCAGGTCGTGTATGGGTTGCTCTGGTTTCTTCGCAATGATCTCATGGACGTAGTCGGTGAATATATCAGCTCGATCTGTGATCAAGTGCATCATGTGCTTCAGTTTCTGGTTGGTAAACATTGGTGAGAAACGATTTCTCAGCACGCGCCACGTGTCTCCATCGGCATGGAACAAGTTTTTGCCTAGACCATCCTTGCTGAAATCGATGCCCCTGTCCACGAAGTTATCGAAGTCCTTGACCATGACATGTTGGATTAAGTCAAGATCCCGAATCAATAAGTTTGGGGTTGTCATCCTGTACACTCCCACTACTTTCTCTTTGGGGTAATCGTTGTAGGCATTCTTTATGATTTCGCCGATGTAGGTGGTATGTGCAGAAAACTTAAAAACATTACCGAAAAATGGTATCGGCTTCGGACCGCGCACATTTCGGTCTTTCCAATAACTAAAAGTCCTGGTGAAGTAGTAGTACATAGCACCCATTAAGGCCACAATGGCAGACAACATAGTAAAATCCATTTTGCAAATTGCTCGCTATTAGACAGAGTCGACTGTTTACAACTGAATGATAGCTTTGAAATCTTCCCACTTATATACAACGTGTACAAACGTGGTCATTATTTTTTTTCTAAACGTGGAAACACATTATTAACACGCGACGCGACCCGATGCAACGAATGTATGCGCATGGCGTCGCGTCGGATGTTCATAGTGTGGTGTGGTTGGTGGTAGAAAATAATACAATTTGATTCGACTCAACACGCGTCGCGTTGCATCGGGTCGCGTCGCGTGTTAATAATGTGTTTCCACCTTCACTCATGATTACCCGTACCTAAGTGTTTAGAGTTAATTACGTTAGCCGCTTCCGGAGGCTCGGAAAAAAAACTTTTATAAACTAATTTAATTTAATAATTTTACAAATTACAATCTAAGAGACGTAGGTTATTGATCGAAGTAGGATTCAAAAATAAGTTTCTGCAATTAATGTATGTATCTAGTAAACGAAGTGTCACGTTGTGCTGCGCCGGCGCCTCGTGCCGCGCGTTGCTGCGGCTTTGGTTTCCAGACCATGCTGACTTGGTGATCTTTCCTATGGCGCAATGTGTAACTAGTTTAATATTGTGCAGTGTAACATGTATAATTCAAAATATTAACTCAGATATTATAAACATTGCAAGCAAATCGTGATATTTGTGAAAAATCTTAATTAGTACAGTTATATTTACTTGTTACAACGAAATTTATAAATATTTTATTGAATGAAAATGAACACAAAATATTTACCTTGCTACTCCGCTACTTACGTGCAAGTTAACCAAGCCTGTGCGAAATATGTACGTTTTGCATGCAAGCCCTCCCACCACTACTACCACACAAAACGCACACAAATCCCACAAACTTAATTAATCCTAACCCCACACAAACACGACGCGCGTTTCGATCCCTCTACGGGATCATTACGGGATTAAGTTTGTGGGATTTGTGTGCGTTTTGTGTGGTAGTAGTGGTGGGAGGGCTTGCATGCAAAACGTACATATTTCGCACAGGCTTGGTTAACTTGCACGTAAGTAGCGGAGTAGCAAGGTAAATATTTTGTGTTCAACGAAATTTATCTTCAACATGGTCATTGTTAGTATTGTTTTACATTGTAACCCCATGTACCTATTTTAAGTAATTTTTCTAATTTTTTACATTCGTGGCTTCTTGTTAAGAAATTACTTAGTTATACTTACCTTGGGTTTTTTTTAGTGGTGGTCGTTATTACAACAGCAGATAACGTAATGCATTATTTGCACGCAACGAACAACACATTATCGAATCGTCAACTATCCTGTTATCATTATTCGTTGTCTGTTATCAACGTTGTTCATACGCGCACTGTTGCCGCACTTGGCATAGAAGCGCAAGCGAGTGCGCAACAAATCAAGTAGGTGTGTGCGAGAGATAGCGCTATACGCGCGAGCTCGCATAGCAATCGCAATTCAAATAACTGACTTTTGGTATCATTATTAGCTGTTGCTGTTTGCTGTCAGTCAGTACAATAACAAACAAGGTAACAAAGCGTTGTTTTGCTTTTGTTCCCGTACGTTTTTATTACGCTGCGATCGCGGCGAAATAAGTATAACAATTATTTAATAATAAGTTCATTATCGTTTTGTAAAACAGCAATATAACAGGATAACAGACAACAGTTTACAATAACAGCTATTTAAGAATAACACAACACTGTTATTCATTATTGCAAAACAGCCGTTATTGCCACCACTAGTTTTTTTTTTAAAAAAGGGGAACAATAAATGATGTAAGTAAAAAAATAAACTGTTTAATGGGACATTTAAAATCTAACTAATATTATAAATGCGAAAGTATGGATGGATGGATGGATGGATGTTTGTTTGTTACTCAATCACGCCAGAACGGCCCAACGAATCTGGATGAAATTCGGCACATACATAGAGAAAAGTCTGGAATAGCACATAGGCTACTTTTTATCCCGGAAAATTCCCGCGGGATAGCGATAAACGAATTCTTTGCAGACGAAGTCGCTGGCAACAGCTAGTGTAAATATAAAATAAAACGCATGAAATGAAAAAAAACAATAAACTCTAAGTTATTAACATGTCATTTTCCTCCTATAAACAATCTTAATGAAAAAAATCTAATGAGCTCAACCATTGTTGAAAATAAACAACAAAAACAATAAACTCTAAGTTATTAACATGTCATTATTCTCCTATAAACAATCTTAATGAAAAAAATCTAATGAGCTCAACCATTGTTCAAAATAAACAACTGTTAGTAATAAATCAGAATAGTATATTATGCAACCGTTACATAACGAGGGTCCTTAAATCACGAGATTTGACGAGTTTCAAAATAAGATCACACGAGTGTTTTAAGACCTAATTGTGTACAGTTGCATACATTACTTTATCTACACACATATCATAAGTACTCTGAGATGGGTTCAGAAGCAGTAGGGGAATGACCAGCAATATTACAACCAATTATACTGGATTCTGGCTATCCCGTAAGGGATAAAGACGTGATTTATGTAAGTATATACCTATTGTCTTGTCTGTGGTAGTAGGTAAAATCTGTACTTTAATGTTATTACACTATAGATTTTTGTGGAGAGCCCTATGTCCAGCAGTGGACGTCTTTCGGCTGACATGATGATGATGACGATGAGTATGGATTTTTGTAAGGTTATGGTAAAACTAGCTTTTTCCCGCGACTTCGTCCGCGTAGACTTCATTTATTGACAAATAGCTTTTGGCCACGGCTTCGCTTGTGTGTACCAGGAGTATTTCGAAATTTGCTCTCTTAATGCTCTCTACACTCCCCAAAGAACCCACTTGCCAAATTTCAGCTTTCTACGGCCAGTAAAACGAAAAATCCCGTTTCTTCCCGTTCCCGTAGGAATTTTGGAAATTTCTCTCTTAATGCTTCTTATACTCTCCAAACAACCTAAATGCCGAATTTGAGCGCTCTACAACCAGTAAAACGAAAAGTTCCGTTTTCCCGTTCCCGTGGAATTTTGAAAAATGATCTTTTATAGCTTCTCTACACTCTTCAAGCAACCTACATGCCAAGTTTCAGCTTTCTACGACGAATAAGACGAAAAATCCCGTTTTTTCCCGTTCCCGTGGGAATTTTGGAAAGTCCTCTCTTAATACTTCTCTACACTCCCCAAGCAACCTACATTTCGAATTTCAGCTTTCTACAACCAGTAAAACGAAAAGTCCCGTTTTTCCCGTTCCCGTGGGAATTTCAGGAAATTGTCTCTTAGTGCTTCCCTACACTCATCAAGCAACCTACATGCCAAGTTTCAGCTTTCTACGACCAGTAAAACGAAAAGTCCAGTTTTTCCCGTTCCCGTAGGAATTTTGGAAATTTCTCTCTTAATGCTTCTTATACTCTCCAAACAACCTAAATGCCGAATTTCAGCGTTCTACAACCAGTAAAACGAAAAGTTCCGTTTTCCCGTTCCCGTGGGAATTTTGAAAAATGATCTTTTATAGCTTCTCTACACTCTTCAAGCAACCTACATGCCAAGTTTCAGCTTTCTACGACGAATAAGACGAAAAATCCCGTTTTTTCCCGTTCCCGTGGGAATTTTGGAAAGTCCTCTCTTAATACTTCTCTACACTCCCCAAGCAACCTACATTTCGAATTTCAGCTTTCTACAACCAGTAAAACGAAAAGTCCCGTTTTTCCCGTTCCCGTGGGAATTTCAGGAAATTGTCTCTTAGTGCTTCCCTACACTCATCAAGCAACCTACATGCCAAGTTTCAGCTTTCTACGACCAGTAAAACGAAAAGTCCAGTTTTTCCCGTTCCCGTGGGAATTTTGGAAAGCCCTCTCTAAATGCTTCTCTACACTCCCCAAGCAACCTACATGTCGAATTTCAGCTTTCTACAACCTGCACTGCAGTATAACAAAAAATCCCGTTCTTTCCCGTTCATTTCCGTCAGAATTTTGGGAAATCCTTTCGGTAGTGCTCCCCTATACTCCCCAAGGAACCTGAAGGCCAAATTTCAGTTTTCTACAATCATTAAAACGAAAAATCGATCCCGTAGATCTGAATTTAAATCTCGTTTTTTCCTTATCCTGTTGGAATTTTCGAAAATCCTTAAAACTGTTTTTTACTATTATAATCACCTACTTCTATGCCAAATTTGAAGTCTAGTAATTATAGTTCATAGGATTTCGTTGAACTGAATATATAAATCCCGTTTTTTCCTTATCCCGTGAGAATTTCCAAAAATCCTGAAATTATTTTCTTAGTTTTGTAATCATCTACTTGTGTACGAAATTTTAGATAGGGTCACTCGGAATCGAATATAATAAATCCCGTGTTTTCCCGTTCCCGTGGAAATTTGTGTGTGTGTGTGTGTGTGTCAGGTAGGTATGTGTGTTGTTGTTTTCGTAATCAGCGACCCGATAAACCGTACAAACAATACTACCCACTATAATATAATAATAATAATACCCACGTTGATTTTCAGACTTTGTCACCCCCTATCCCCTTTTAGGGGTTGAATTTTCAAAAAACCTGAAACAGGTGTTTATTCATTTATTGTTAGGATTACTCCTGTGAAGTTTCGAATTAAATAGTCTAACTAATCTTGTTTCCCCATACAAACTTTGGACCCCCATTTAACCCCTTTAGAGGTCGAATTTTGAAAAATCCTTTCTTAGTGCACCCCTAGACCTTATAAGGAACCTACGTGCCAAATTTGGAATCTCTAGAACCAGCGGTTTGGGCTGTGCGTTGATATGTCAGTCAGTCAGTCAGTCAGTCAGTCAGTTTCTTCTTTTATATATATAGATCTGTAGTACAATAACATTAAAGTACAGATTTTTGTACTGTAATGTTATTACAATATAGATTTTTAGAGCACTAGTGAAATGTGCGTATAAACTATCTTATTAAAACAGCTAACGACATAAATTAATATGTGTCATCTTGCATTAATAAAACAAATACCTACAGGGCGTCACATTGAACTTATACAAAGTATTTAGGTAGGTAAGCATTTCCGGCTAAACTGACGTACCTATAGTGAAAGAAAACAAATCGCGTACCACTGGAACCATTTTACTGCTAATGTCATAATGACTTACCATAATACATATACTTGCCAAAGAAATTATTGCTAAATTTTATGAGAAAGGTCTTACACTATTAGCCTACCCCACAAAGCGACCATTTATCGGTATCACGTAAAACTATCGTCAGACGACCGGTTTTCTGGGTTACAGGTCATTGCGAGGGAAAATGTTGACGTGGAAGCCTCCCTTGGGGCTCAGGACAGCACGATATGGATCGAACTGGAAGGAGCTTACGGTGTTCTTGCTGGGCTCCAACCTGAATTTGGACAGCAGCCTGATGATGCAGATCCTGGACTGTACCTGGGCAAACCGCATGCCTGGAAACAATATATTGTGCTGTGATGAGACTGTAATTTTTTTAAGTCGAAACAGTTTGACCTTGAAGAAACTTCCTAAGAATCCCAACCCAAGTTCGTTGTCCAAAATGTACAGTTACTGGCAAGGTATTTGAAACGGACTTTTGCTATTGGTGAATAAGTAGGCGAAAGTTTAATACGGAAATATTACGTGTTCCTATTTTTTTTCAGCTCGCGAAAGATAAACTGAAGTATTCATGACTGCCAACCTTCGCTAGTCGAAGAAGCTAACTAAGATGAAGATTTTTTTAAGTTTTAGCCTTACTCATTATCTACCTAGCGTTTTCCCGGCATTTGCCACGGCTCAGTGAGCCTGGGGTCCGCTTTGACAACCTTACTGACAACCATAACTTATTAAGCTTCATTTCATCACGAAACTTTTTCACCTAAAGCCACTTCAATAAAAAAAAACTTAAGGAATTCTTGAAGCGTGTTTAAAAAGTAAAGTAGAATTAGTATCTAATTAATAACTTACCAATGCAATGACGAGGTCCTACGCCAAAAGGCAGGTAAGCGCAAGGGTGTCTGGCAGCCACCACATCCGAATTAAAACGCTCAGGATCAAACTTGCTCGGGTTCGGGTAATGATTCTCGTCGTGGTGTATGGCATATGCTGGTATTAGTACCAGTTGTCTTTTAGCCACTTTCACGTTCGTTCCAGGCAGCTCATATTCCTCTACTGCAGCCCTTTGTAGTACCTCTACGATAGGATACATTCGAAGAGTCTCATCAAAAACTTTTTCTAAATATGGCAAATCGTTCATTACTGTTTCCAGTGTTATTTGATTATTGTTATCCCGAAGGTATCCGTCAATTTCAGCCCTGAGTTTATCCTGTATTTCAGTTTCCAATGCGAGATGATACAGCATAAAACCCATAGTGGAAGCACTAGTCTCGTAGCCAGCTGCGTAAAACAGGAACGCTTGAGCTTCTATCAAGCTGTTTGTTATTTCTAAAACCGTTTCTTTTTCGTCATCAAAACGTTTTTTAGCTTGAAGTTCTTGCTTGTTTCTCATTTCCAGTATTAAGTCCATAAAATCTCTTCTAGTGCTTGGCTGACCATTTCTTTCATTTATTACTCTTTCCACTAGATCATGGAAAAAATCTTGGACAAAAGCCGGCAATAACGACATGTTCAATTTTTTGAGCAGACCAGGGAACATCATATCAAATTCAGCAACAAAACTGGCTGTAAATATGTCCCTGTCTATTCTTTTTAATGTTTCAATATCTCCATGGTAAGTGTCAATATCGAGCCCAAAAGCACATGCAGTGATTGTGGACATGGTATACTTCTGCACTAGTGGCTGTATGATCTGATCGGGATTCTTGGCTATGATCTCCTGGACATAGTCAGTGAATTGGTCAGCACGTTCGGTGAGCAAGTGCATCATATTCTTTAGTTTCTGGTTTGTAAACATTGGTGAGAAACGACTCCTCAACACACGCCATGTGTCTCCATCGGAGTGGAACATGTTTTTGCCAAAACCTTCCTTACTGAACTCAACTCCTCTATCCGAGAAGTTATCGAAGTCCTTGATCATAATGTGTTTCACAATATCAAGATCTCGGATCAACACATTTGGAGTGGTCATTCTGAACATTCCCACCACCTTCTCGTTAGGGTAATCATTGTAGATTTTTCTTATGACTTGCCCCATTGTTGTAGACCGGATAGCAGATTTGAAGATATTTCCAAAGAACGGCACTGGCTTGGGATGAGGGACATTTCTGTCCTTCCAGTAATTGAAGGTCCTTGTGAAGTAGTAGTACAGAGCACCGATTACGGCCACAATGGCCAGTAGTATAGCAGATCCCATTGTAGCGATATGTGCTTGTTATTTTACTTCAAAGTGTCGATTTGCAATGATAATAATATGGAAAATAATCCGTTTATAAAGACTTTTCATGTCATTTTCATATTTATCTTTGTTGTATTAATTACATTCATGATAAATTAAGTGATATTCATGATTATAGTCCACGTTGTCGTATACTTCGAGATAAGGTGTTTCTTTGTTTATAGATAAAGTATTCGAATGGCCGTTTGTTTACGCTTGTTGTATGTTGTTTGTGTATATTTGTATGTTTGTAGAAAATAGGATATTTAACAAGTATTTTCACAGTTTCCAGAAATATTACATCTCACGTTACACAAATTTTGGGAACACCACCGTGGTAATGAGCTTTAAGTTTCTTGAAACATAGTACCTATATTTGCGTATGTTTGCCAGGCCCCTATTTCATATTGTAGTGATACTATGTAGTGATAATTTTATTTTATATTAATTATTTATTTAATCGTATGGCATCACTTTAACATAATACTTGTGCGAATGAGAGGATTGAATGACTGAGATGGAAGAATGACTCGGAGCGAATGAATGGATAAGATTGAATGTAGTTAAGTTAGAGAAAGAATTGCATGAGGGCGAACAACGAGTGATTTTAAAAGTCACAAATACTGAAGAACAATACGGTAGAGTACAGCGCTGTTTAGTTTTATAATAATTAAGTGATTAATCTAGGTTTATCTGAATCCAGCCCCTCTAAATTATTCATCACATTTGATATCAAACGGTACGGAAGGACTGATAATAATATTTTGTTTATTATGAAGCATAGTTAAACGACCTTACTTTACATCACTACATAGTATAAAACAAAGTCGCTTTCCGCTGTCTGTCTGTCTCTCCCTATGTATGATTAGGTCTTTAAAACTACGCAACTGATTTTGATGCGGTTAATAGACAGGGTGATTCAAGTGGAAGGTTTAAGTATATGTGTATAATTTTACGCAGACGAAGTCGCGGGCATGAGCTAGTAATAATAAGTCGCAGCTTAAAAGTCGAGCTAAAAACATACAGATCTCACTTGATTTTGTTAGCTTAATGCCATTGCTTAATCTCATTGTTTTTACTTATATTCTCGTAAATCTATCTACGGGATTTCATTGTAAACGTCTTTCTGTCACAATTAAACTTTTAATACCGCCTTGTTTTGTTACCAATGCCAATTAATCTGATTCAATTGCATGATAATACAGGGTGTATCAGATAGCCCCTAACAATAGGTAATCAACTGGGGTATATAACCATAGCCATAGAAGCTAAAAAAAATATTTAAAAAAAAATTGGAGTATTTTTTTTTATATTTTCTATAGGAATGGTAGTATTAACTGTAATCATTCCTATAGAAAACATAAAAAAAAAATTTACTCCAATTCGTTATATACCCCAGTTGATTATTGTTAGGGGGTATCTGATACACCCTGTATAACAATGTATAATTTGATATACGTTACATATTAATAAAATAATCTCAATAAATAATCTTGAAGTTATACCAAGCATAAAATGTACCCAACCACTGTTGAAGATCTAATATTTTATGATCGCTTTAATTCAGAAGGGCAGAAAGAAGAATTTCTTTTTGGGTTATAGGTCATTGCGAGGGAAAATGTTAATGTGGAAGCCTCCTTTAGGGCTCAGGACAGTACGATATGGATCGAACTTGAAGGAGCGGACGGTGCTCTTGCTGGGCTCCAGCCTGAATTTGGACAGCAGCCTGATGATGCAGATCCTGGACTGCACTTGGGCAAACCGCATGCCTGGAAACAATATTGTGCTGTAAAAAGACTCAAAATTATAAAGAAACAGTTTGACTCTGAAGAAGCTGGCTAAGAATCCCAACCCTGCTGTCCAAAACATATTTAATAATGAAAACTGACTGATTGACTGAGTTAAATAATAACCAGTAGGCGATAGTTTAACAAGGAAATATTACGTGTTCCTATTTTTTTCAGCTCGCGAAATATAAACTGAAGTATAAATAGCTGACTCAATCTTTGCTAGTCGGAGAGGAAAGTTAAGGAGAATATTTTTAAATTTACTAAATTTTAGCCAACAATCATTATATTAACCACATTAATGGGAAAAAACTTAAAAGGGTGTTTAGAAAGTATAGTAGAAATAACATACAATTGATAACTTACCGATGCAATGACGAGGTCCTACCCCAAAAGGCAGGTAAGCGCAAGGGTGTCTGGCAGCCACCACATCCGAATTAAAACGCTCAGGATCAAACTTGCTCGGGTTCGGGTAATGCTTCTCGTCGTGGTCAAAAGTCAAAAGTCAAAAGTCAAAAGTTTATTTTGCAAATAGGCCGCCGAGGGCTCTTTTACAATAAGGTGTATGGCATATGCTGGTATTAGTAGCATTTGTCTTTTTGCCACTTTCACGTTCGTTCCAGGCAGCTCATATTCCTCTTTTGCAGCTCTTCGTATAACCTCTGCGACAGGATACATTCGCAGGGTCTCATGAAAAACTTTTTTTAAATATGGCAAATTGTTCATTACTGTTTCCAGTGTTATTTGGTTATTGTTATCCCGGAGGTATCCGTCAATTTCAGCCCTGAGTTTATCCTGCATTTCGGTTTCCAATGCGAGGTGATACAGCATGAAGCCCATAGTGGAAGCGCTAGTCTCGTAGCCAGCTGCGTAAAACAGGAACGCTTGAGCTTCTATTAAGCTGTTTGTTATTTCTAAATCCGTTTCTTTTTCTCCATCAAACCGTTTTTTAGCTTGAAGTTCTTGATCGTTTCTCATTTCCAGTATCAAGTCCATAAAATCTCTTCTCGTGCTTGGCTGACCATTTCTTTCATTTATTACTCTTTCCACTAGATCGTGGAAATAATCTTGGACAAATGCTGTTAATAACGACATGTTCAATTTTTTGAGCAGACCAGGGTACATCATATCCAATTCCTTAGCAAAAGTGGGTGTAAATAAATCCCTGTCTACCCTTTTCAATATCTCCATGGTAAGTGTCAACATCGAGGCCAAAAGCGCATGCAGTGATTGTAGATATGGTGTACTTCTGCACTAGTGGCTGTATGATCTGCTCGGGATTCTTGGCTGTGATCTCCTAGATGTAGTCTGTGAACTGGTCAGCTCGATCGGTGAGCAAGTGCATCATATTCTTTAGTTTCTGGTTTGTAAACATTGGAGAGAAACGCTTCCTCAATACACGCCATGTGTCTCCATCAGACTGGAACAGGTTTTTGCCCAAACCTTTCTTGCTGATCTCAACTCCTCTATCCACAAAGTTATCGAAGTCTTTGATCATAATGTATTTCACAATATCAAGATCTCGGATCAACACATTTGGAGTGGTCATTCTGAACATTCCCACCACCTTCTCGTTAGGGTAATCATTGTAGATTTTTCCTATGACTTGCCCAATTGTTGTAGACCGGATAGCAGATTTGAAGATATTTCCAAAGAACGGCACTGGCTTGGGATGAGGGACATTTCTGGCCTTCCAGTAATTGAAGGTCCTTGTGAAGTAGTAGTACAGAGCACCGATTACGGCCACAATGGCCAGTAGTATAGCAGATTCCATTATAGCGAAGTATATGCTTGTTGGCACTACAAAGTGTCGACTCACAATACAATGTACCGGTTAATAAAGGTTTGTCGTCATTTTCAAATTAAACAACGTGAAAATGCTGCCAGCCTTTTGGGCCCACTCCCTATTGGCGGCGATGTGGATGAAATATTTTATCTTTAATAGTAGGCTTATTGTCTAACTCGCTCGCAATCGCCATCGTGTTCATTTTGTCAGTTCTTGTATGAATGTGACAGCTAGCTGATTCCGATGCCAATTGTCAGCCCATACATGAACTGTCAAAATGTACACGATGGCGATTGGGAGCGACTTAGACAATAAGCTTACAGGTGTAAGTTATTTTTAAGTTTTGACTGTTTTATGCAATGAATTTCATTTGCTTTTCTAATAAACTTAATATACATATATTCTAGATGAAAAAAAAAATAGTGGATTGTACACCGAGGGGATAAAGCACTTATTCTTATTATTTCACAGGCGCGATATTGAATCCTGAGCGCAACGAAGTACTATAGATTTTACTCCCGAGCACAGCGAGTGCGTTTTGAATTTATTCATTTAGCTAGTAGTTAGTAAAAATATATCATACGAACTTTGTCCTGGCACAAAAAAAAACAATAATTTAGAACATCTCACATCTCCAGCCTGTATACGTCCCACTGCTGGGCACAGGCCTCCTCTCACAGTGAGAGAGCTTGGGTTATAGTCCCCACACGGGCCCAGTGCGGATTGGGAACTTCACACACACCATTGAATTGCTTCGCAGATGTGTGCGGGTTTACTCAGGAAACGAGTTTCCTTCGGTGAAGGAATTTAGAACGATTATTCAAAATAGTTCAACAGCCCAGTAGTGTTGCCAATTAAATAAAGTTTTCGTTCCAAAATTTTAGGGGAATTAAATTTTATTCGGCTAGCAATTTGAGCACAACGATTGCCGAATAGAAGCTGAGTGTTTAGTCACGTGTTTGGCTACATTCCACGAAAAATGACAGTTGAACAAACAGAAGTGCGCCGGTACAGCGCTTAAAGTTGCGAGTGCCCTTGAACAACTTTAATTTGGTCCTGCTACAAAATCCTTTCTTATCGGGTGCCTACTTAATAAAATAATTAACTGTTGGCTTGCCAAATTTTAGCGCAATCCATCCAGTGATTTTAGTTGAGCGTTGATCACAGTAAATCAGTCAGTCAGTCTTTTCTTTTATATAAGTACGTATAAAAAAAGAAGATAGATAAAAGATAAAGTAATTGAAAACTCGTTATAAAGGTAGGCATTGTGTTGTTTACAACCGTGACAGTGACGACGTTATCTGGCGGACGAAGTCGCGGGCAAAAACTAGCAATTTGATAAAAGAAAAAAAACAATGACAACTAACATTGCCGTCATAGACGAATCATGGTAGATCCGTGCAAAGAGAATACCTATACCTAAACACTACGTTTGATGCGTGTATGACTTTGAAATACAAAATCATCAATATAATAGGTCGGATAGGTAGGACGAACGTTATGTCATGCGAGAATGATTCGTGATTTTAGAACGCTGACGATGAAAAAACATTATCATTACAATTTACCTACTGTTAATCGTGATACAACAAATAAATATTTTGAAGTCATGCGGCAGGTGTCTCAACGCATTGATTAGCTATCTTCGTAGGTGTGCGGCCTGAGTGGACGCTCTAGCGGAGCTTGCAGCATGGCGAAGCGTGCAGCGTTCATGTTAAACACAAGCAAATCTATGTGAGAGTCCTGAGTCGCTGCACAGAGTCCTTTGCCGCCATCTGCTCCGGCGAATGTTCCGCTTCGCAGGCCTTACGTTAATTCATTGTTTTTAAACGCCAAGTACTTAATGTTTTTAGATAGATGACTAGGTACATACTGGATGCGATTCTACGTGTACATCGCCTAAATAGCCTAAAACTAAATTTTCTAATTTTAAGTTTAAAATTAGACGGCGGATTTAACAAGTGCTATTCCAGAATGTCAAGCTAACTAAAATTTAGCTGGATTTATCCGTATTCTAAAATTTCTAAGTTAAATTGAGTGTGTTGCTGGTTGACAATTGGCTGATCTGTTTTCAGTCATTGTCGAATTCAAGATATTTTTAAGCCACAGTATAGAAGATTTAGTAGACATAGACAAAGGAAGGTGTCGGAAGGTGTAATGCCGCCCTCATGTTTCTCTATGGACATTATCAGAATTCACTGATAACCACGCTCTGCTACCACTGACAGGGAGGACCATGGAACGACTGCGGTATATATAATTAAAATATTATGTAAAGCAAAATACTTACTAGTTTTATTCATATCTAGCAAGACATTTTAGTTGAAAGACAATTAGCAGAAAGTGTCATCAGTGAATTCAAATAATGTCCATATAGAGAAACATGAGGGCGGCATTACACCTTCCAATATTACAGTAATATCGTGTGCAATATCTAAATAACTTTTCTTAGCCCTGGCCTGGCCTTGTGGGGAACAACTCAAATTAATTACTGGATCTACAAACATGTCACCTAGACTTGACGTACACGTGTCTAATGCTTCAGATCACTGTAAAAGATACTTTTTATTTTTCGCTCTTGACCGCCGACCTTTTATATAATAATAATAAATTGATTGATTGAACAAAAATCAATATAATTGTCATTATACATTCTTGAAAATACGGTTAGTTCACCAAATATATTCAAGCCTGCTACTTTTTGAAGCTGTGAAAAAAATCTTCTAAGTCCAACGCAATCAAAAAATGCAGTCAAAAAGGTGTTTTCGTAATTACCTTGAAATTAAAACCTTTGACGAACTTCTGGCTATCCTAGAAACTTAAGGTTTGGTACATAAGTACTGTAGCACCACCAATTTTAAAAAATATGAAAATCTTGAATTTTGTGGGTGTCAATCAATAGCCACTTACTGCCTATATTTTGATTAGAAGCAGGGCTCTGCTAACAATGGATTTAAATTTTGTATAAATTAATTATTATTTTATTATTATTAATTTATATTTGACAATGATTAACTCGATAGCGCAGTATTGCAAGTATACTACAATGAGCTGCAGGCTTATTGTCTAACTCGCTCGCAATCGCCATCGTGTTCATTTTGACAGTTCATGTATGGGCTGACAATCGGCATCGGAATCAGCTAGCTGTCACATTCATACAAGAACTGTCAAAATGAACACGATGGCGATTGCGAGCGAGTTAGACAATAACCCTACTGCTGCCCGCGACTTCGTCCGCGCAGAAATAAAATTTTCAGTGCATCTCCTTAAACCACCGTAATCCGGCCTTAACAGGCATGTATTACTCATACATAAACAACTTCTTTTCTAAATTTCAATTATATAGTTCAAAAAAACCAAGTAGGTACCTGTATACCAACTACTGGTGGAAGACCTTAAAGCACTTTGATTCGGCCCTGTAGAAAAATTATTTCTTTACTGACCTGCGTGTGTGTTTCTTTACGTAATTCGCTCACGATCGCCATCATATTAATTTTGACAGTTCTTGTATGAATGTGACAGCTAGCTGATTCCGATGCCAATTGTCAGCCCATACATGAACTGTCAAAATGAAGACGATGGTGATCGCGAGCGAGTTACGTAATAAGCTTGCTGTTCTACCTTTTAACTACCTCTTGTTCAAATTTCAGGTCAAAAAACCAAGGACTTCCAATACATACTTGCGGGAGCTTTTAACCACCTAAATCCGGCCCTGCGGCAAAATTATTTCTTAGCGAGAGTGGTTTGAGCTTTGCGTTGATCGATCAGTCAGTGAATCAGTTAATTTCTGCTTATAAAATATAATGTAGGATTTTAACGGTGAAAGAATATTTCAAATCGGTCCAGTACTTTCGGAGCCTATTCGATGCAAACAAACAATCAAAATCTTTCCTCTTTAATATAATATTAGTAAGTATAGATATATGACATTTTATATAAAGGACATACTCGTATACGATTTGATTATATTTTCAGCAGTCATGCGTATGCGCTTATAATAATGTAAATACGTTAAACATTTGGTGACGATTAATCGGCAAATAAAAATATAAATAAAACTTCGCAACGTCAGGTGTTTTACTTTTTTTCGACTGTTAACAATTACATCTTTTTTCTTCTTCTTTTTCAGCCCTTTTACGTCCACTGCAGGACATAGGCCTCCTCTAATGCACGCCATTCTCTTCTGTTTCGAGCTGTTCTCCTCCACAATTTCCCTGCTATACTGGCGATGTCGTCACTCCAACGAGCCTGTGGTCTGCCTCTATTCCTAAAGCCAGTTCTCGGTCTCCAGTCTAGCACGGTTCGAGTCCATCGTCCGTCATCCCTTCGGCACACGTGGCCCGCCCATCTCCATTTTAGTGAAGACACTCTGAGGGCAATGTCGGCAACACCAGTTCTTCTTCTGATCTCTGTGTTTGGTATGTGGTCTAACAAAGAGACACCTAGCATTTTTCTCTCCATAGCCCTTTGCGCCACTTGAAGACGGTGGATCACAGATCTTGTCAGTGTCCAAGTCTCGCAACCGTACGTGAGAACGGGTAAAACGCACTGATCAAACACTCGCCGTTTCAAGCATGTCGGTATGTTGCTCAAGAATACATCATTCAGTTTCCCGAATGCGGCCCAACCTAGTTGAATTCGACGATCTATTTCAACGACTTGCGAATGCTTGTCCAGACATAGCTTTTGACCAAGGTATACATACTCTGGGACACGTTGAACATAATGGCCATGGACAGAAATACCCTGAACATCCTGAGTGCACATAATTTGAGTCTTAGCCATGTTCATCCTCAATCCAACGGCCCTTGACGCGTCATCGAGACTTTCGAGCATCACTTGCAGGTCCTCCAGACCCTCAGCAAAAATAATCACATCATCTGCAAATCTAAGGTGTGTCAGCTGCCTCCCGTCGATTGAAATACCTTTGTCTGACCAGTTCAGCAATTTAAACACATCCTCCAAAGCAGATGTGAATAGTTTCGGTGAAATGGTGTCTCCCTGTCTTACTCCTCGCTCGATACGTACCGCGTCCGTCAGCTCATGCATCCTAACCCGCAAAGTTGCACCTCGATATATTTCCTGAATGATCCGTATGTAACGGTCATCGACGAGAGCTCTTCGAAGGGAGTTAATTACCGCCCAATGTTCCACTGAGTCGAAGGCCTTCTCATAATCAACAAAAGCCACAACTATGTTCTTGTTGTATTCAGCGCACTTTTCGAAAAGCTGTCTTACGGTAAAAATATGATCTACAGTAGAGTAACCGGAACGAAAACCTGCCTGTTCTACGGGCTGAGCGGAGTCTAGCCTATGCGACAATCTCAAAGTGATCACCTTAGTAAACAACTTGTACGTATGGGTTAAAATTGAAATTGGTCTGTAATTCGTCAATAGGCTCTTATCTCCTTTTTTGTGCAACAAAGCAACAATAGCCGTCTTCCATTCTTCGGGTGTTACACCTTCGTGGATTACTCTATTGAACAAGATCTGTAGCTGTTTAAGAATCGCAGTCCCACCATGGAGAATCAATTCAGTTGTGACATCATCGCTACCCGGTACTTTATCAGTTTTCATTCGCTTCAGAGCGTTTTTAATCTCATACAAACTAATATCAGGTAAGTCTTCCGTTAAATGACGGACAAGTCTCGCTCTTGGTTCATCTTGTTGGTCCACAGATTCAGGTGTAACGCTACTGTACAGTTTGGAATAATATTCCTCAACGACTTTTAGGATTTCATCTCTGTCTGTAGTCTTAGTACCATCATCCTTGGTGAGCACGAAAATCTCAGGTCTTCCTTTCCTTAGTTTCTTCCTGAAGATTTTAGGCCCCCGGTACTTTTCAATGGTATCTTGTATAACCTTCTTCGTATTTTCCCTCATATCCTTTCGTATAGCTTTCCTTATTAGCCGGTTGATCGGCTTCACGCCAAGGCCTTTACCCAAGCTTCGACGCCTTTCCTCAATCAGCTCGTTGGTGTGCGCAGAGAGAATACTACTAGTGGTTTTCTTACCACTACAGACTTCCTTAGCAACCTCTAAGATATTCTTGTTTATATGGTCGCTCAGCTGGTCTATATTTAGATCTCCACGATTCGAATCAAATTTCTCCTGCAACTTTGTCTGATAGTGAAGTTCTTGTACCCGAAGAGCAGTATAATCCCACTGTTTGGCCTTCCTAGCACAAAGTTTTTTCCTCTCAACTTTGAGGTCTAACTTGATCTTGGCTCGAACCAACCTGTGATCACTCCCCACCGCGACGCTATTAAGCACACTAACATCCAGAAACACATCCTTTCTATTGCTTAAAATATAGTCAATCTGATTTCTAGTGTGTCCATCTGGGCTTTGCCAGGTCCATTTTCTTTGTGTTTTCTTTTCAAAGAATGTGTTCATTGCGTACAGTTTCTGAACTTTAAGAAAGTTTACAAGTTTCCTACCTCTTGAGTTACGTGCGCCCAAACCATTGACCCCGACAAATTCGTCCATATCCTCCTTTTGACCAATCTTCGCGTTAAAGTCTCCCATCACTATAATGTAGTGACACGGGTTATCACGTAATGCTTTGTCCACGTCTTCATAAAACAAGTCCACTACCGTGTCTTCACTAGAGCTGGTTGGCGCGTATACCTGAACAATTTTAATTTTGTACCGCTGATTGATTTTAAAAGTTGCGTAGATTACCCTAACGGAAACAGCGTTGGTAATCAATAGTCTGGACGCCCACGTCTTATGGATCATCATTCCCACTCCTCCAACCGATTCGTCAAGGCTACCATTGTGATATAAAAGATGACCCGACCGAAGTCTCACGAGGTCCTGGCCCCTACGCCGCGTTTCACAAAGACCGATGACATGCCATTTGATTTTATCGACGGCTTGTTCTAGCTCCAGTAGACGGTCATCGCCTAGCAGGGTTCTTACATTATATGTTGCCAAATATATTCGTTGGTTTTGGCAGCCGGATCTTACCCAGGGATTCTTCGCACCCTCTGTCCTGTCGGTTCCCTGACCGCTGCCGTAGCCAGGCCTAACAGGACCGCTGGGGACTGAGGGCCTTACTATTTTTGTACTGTGCATGAGGGATACATAGCCATAAGACACCACACTGGCCAATGTGTGTTGGCGAATCCTCTTTGTTAAGCGGACATTTACTTCCACACGGCTTGAGGTAGCCGGCTCTTGGGATAACTCCTAGAGTTGTCGGGTTATTTAACCGCCGCCCGATGCTCGGCGTTGTCGCTTTAGCACCACCCAGGGGACACGTGCAGGGTAATACAAGGTTTGGACCTGCGGACGTAGCGACTAAGCCCCCCAGCAATTACATGAATCGTGAAAAAAGTTTTTATCACTATCAATTTATCTTGGCATTCCGATAGTATTAAAATAAAATAAAGAACGTAGACTAGGTAGCAGATAATAGATAAATATACAGAAAGATAAAAGTTAACTATCTGATCTGCATTGTTCAAACGTTGTCGCCACGCGCACAACTCGCGATACCTATGTACTATCGCTATTGTTTTGTTACTATAGACCGCCCGCACCGCTCTCGGCCCCCTATGTCGTTCGACTCAGCGCCTGGATGTGGGTGAGGACCAGTGTTGTTATGGATATCCATATCCGTAACCGAAACTATCGGATATCCGAAATAAAAAAATATCCGTAACCGTAACCGAATTCGTAATAAAAGTTTTGGATAGTTTCGGATAGGGCGGAGTCTAACTAAATACTACAACTCGTACGAATTAACTGTGCACTCCGCTGGAATGCGACACCTCTCCCGCTACCTAATGACGTCACAGCGCGAGGTGCACAGCGCAATATCCGTAACCGTAACCGAAACTATCGGATAATCCGAAATAATTTTATATCCATAACCGTAACCGAAACCGTTATTATATTTTACCAATATCCATATTCATATCCGGATCCGAAATTATATATCCATGACATCCCTGGTGAGGACTTATTTAAGCGATCGGTCTATACCTAACCTATATTAACAGATCGGCAATACAAGAAAAAGAGCAATGAAACCCTTGTATGTCAATCCCCTATTTCCCCAATCCGACAATTGTCAGTGACAATTGTGACAGTTCGAATTGCAATGCGTGGTCAATCCAAAGCCAAGCTATGGAACCTAGTGACACTTACGAAAAGTAAAGCTTCAATTGTTTTGACAGGCGCCCGACGAAGTCAAATATTTTTGTTTCATCTCTGTCATTCCAGTGCCGATCTCATAATATGTAAATGGCACTGAACATTGTTTAAAACCTTCGATAGATGGATAGTGGATGTTACCAAGGACGTGGTTTAGTTGTTCTCTATGCAGTATGTCTAACAATCAATTCAACAATCACAAACTTTTAGGACGCGCGCTTCGACCAACGCTGCTTAAGGTGGAAACACATTAATAACACGCGACGCGACCCGATGCAACGCGATGCGTGTTGAGTCGAATCAAATTGTATTATTTTCTATGACCAGAACCACACTATGAACATCCGACGCGACGCCATGCGCATACATTCGTTGCGTCGGGTCGCGTCGCGTGTTAATAATATGTTTCCACCTTTAGAGTCAGTAGAGTCTTTTCGCCACCGCCGGCCGCCGCTAAGTAAACGTCTAGGAAGAATGCGCAATATTATAATAAACTAATTTACTTACGCTAATTACACCAAACAATACACACATTAATTAATAGTTACAATAGTTTAAACATAAAACCTTGATGAAACCGCATAATAGATACCGTGCACCGGCAATTTTAACAACAATTGACAGCCGCCATGCCTATTCTTCTTTTTTCTTGCTGTCGCGGCGCGTGGCAATGGACTAGCGCCAGTCAGCCACCAACAGCCAAAAAGGTTGGAAAATTAAAAATTGATATTATTCAAGGTACCTACTTTCACAATTGGGATTGTCTAAAAAAAATACTTGTCCTTTTTATATATTTTTTGGATAGAGAAGTCAATTATAAGAAAGTAATTTCAATATTTTATCATATTTATAACTCACTTTTTTATATTAATTATTGATAGTATTTTGGTTGATGCCGTAATAGTTAATTACTTTTGCAGGTGGTAGGGCCTTGTGCAAGGTCCGACCGGATCGCTACCACCATCTTACTCGCTAATCCTGCCGCTAAGCAGCAGTGCTTGCACTGCTGTGTTCCGGTGTGGAGAGTAAGATAGCCGGGGAAATTACGGGCACAAGAGGCATTTCATCTAAGTCCTCTAGGTTGGCAACGCATCTGCAATCCTTCCGGGGTTGCGGGTGTCTATGGGCAGCGGTGATCGCTTACCATCAGGTGACCCGCTTGCTCGTTTGCCTTCCTATTCACATAAAAAAAAAAACTTACTTAAAAATACTAACGACGTCCAAAATGGCTGAATATGGTTAATTGATTGTTCGTACCTACCTACCTGCTAAGTTAAGCTAGAGTATTATATAGTTAACCAAAAACAAGTACATACTAGGTACACTTTAAGGTATTTCGTGTAAGACTCAATTTATACGTAAGTGCACACATCTTCCACAATTACAGATAAACAATATTCATTTAAGTCCCGTTAGCAAAAATGACAGGATAAAAAACGAACGCAAAGTATGACGTGTAGGGTTGTCTAAACTAAAAAATAATTTGAAATAAAAATTAAAAATAAAAATAGCCCCAACGCTAAAAATCGCAGCTAAGAAAAAAACAGAGGATGAGAGGACCTTGAAGATGGTTGAAGCGAAAATTGTGTTAGATCACCATTTGAAAACTTGCATTCAATAAAAAACGCATTGAAATTGGCTTACTTGCACTGCACAGCATCGGGTATGGCGCAAGACTTTTTCTCCATTTGCTTCTTGGATGCACTGCAGTGCAAATAATAATAATAATAATAATAATATATTATGTAGGTACATATGCAATAGAATAGGTTATTGTAAATCAACACCCCAAGGACTGGGTTTTTTAAACGGTTTTCCAATGGCAACATAAATATTTTCGTAAGGCTAGGTACCTAAGCATTATATTCAATTAAACAATACTTCCTTCAATCTATGTATGCTTAGATCTTTAAAACTGCGGAACGAATTTTGATGCGGTTTTTTTAAATAGAGTAATTCAAGAGGAAGGTTTATATGTATAGATTGCACCCGTGCGAAGCCGGGGCGGGTCGCAAGTATAATTATAAATTTTAACTTATAAAATAACAAAAAGTCTCATATGAAATTGATAACATTTTGTTCATTACTTGATTTATTCGGTTATCAAAATCCATTTTTCAATTTTAGTTCCTCTCTTGTGCGTGTTTTGTGATAGGTACGTAACATAATAAACTAATAAGGGGTGCGAGTGGGTTACCTCCGCGTGTGTTCAAGAGCTGCGGTTCGTTTTTGGATCCGTCCGGGGAAAGAACAATGCTTGGTCACCCTGGGCATCGGTTAATAATTTCCTGGCAGATTCTGAGGGATATCATTGTCCGTTGGCTAAGAGCACGACAGGGAGGGGATCTTTTAATCGTGTTACCGTACAACGCTGCCGACATTTTGTCACACGATTTTTGAATATATTATTACACTAGCTTCTGCCCGCGACTTCGTCCGCGTAGAATTAGCAATTGGCATGATTAATCGCTATCCCGCGGGAAATTTGCAATTTTTAGGGATAAAAAGTAGCCTATGTTATAATCTAGGGTATCAGCTATCTCTGTTCCAAATTTGATCCAAATCCATCCAGTCGTTTAAGCGTGAAGAAGGAACAAACATACACACTCACTCACTCCCATCGTCACAAACTTTCGCATCCTACTAAATATTATAAATGCGAAAGTTTGTGACGATGTGAGGATGTGACGATATGACGATGTGACGACGTGAGTGAGTGTGTATGTTTGTTCCTTCTTCACGCTAAAACGACTGGACGGATTTGGATAAAATTTGGGACGAAGATAGCTGGTATACCCTAGATTAAAACATAGGCTACTTTTTATCCCGGAAAATTGCATAGTTCCCGCGGGATAACGATAAACATGTTAAATCATTGCTAATTCTACGCGTACGAAGTCGCGGGCAGAAGCTAGTTTATAATATTAGTAGGATTGGCATTGGCGAAGTTGTCGTCGTAATGACCTGATAAGCCACAAAATGGGGCGCGGGCGGGACTCATTTCAGCAGTTGGTCTATAATTAAAAATTAATAAATAATGCCAGCGTTACGTAACCCTTGGCAGCCCTCAGGCATGCGGGCGTCTCCCAGAAACGCGTTTATCATGCATCAGTGACAATGTACAATCTTTTTTTACACGCAGATATAACGTTTTTAATTCTTCGAATCGATTATGCGAGATAAAAAGCAATAAATCCCGCTTTGTTAAAACGCTCTACACGCTTTTGAGTTGCCCTGGGAAGCCGTGTGAAAGCGCCCTTAATGACATAATAATGATACATACCTACTACATATCACGTCTATGCTAACGGGGTAAATAGAGCCTGGGTAAAAAAGACGTCAAGGCCACGAACGGGTTATCAAAATATTGGTTGCTAAGATTTCAAGAAAAGTTCCAGTTATGTTTTATGTTAAGTGTCAGTTATCCATGATGACGACTCTGTCTGTTTCATCTAATCTAACTAATATTATAAATGCGAAAGTATGGATGGATGGATGGATGGATGGATGTTTGTTTGTTACTCAATCACGCCAGAACGGCCCAACGGATCTGGACGAAATTTGGCACATAGATAGAGAAAAGTCTGGAATAGCACATAGGCTACTTTTTATCACGGAAAATTGCGTAGTTCCCGCGGGATAGCGATAAAGGAATTCTTTGCAGACGAAGTCGCTGGCAACAGCTAGTAGTAGAATAAATAGATGGAATCATAGATAACTGACAATTAAGATAACTGGGACTTAACAAAGAGTGGTGGAACAGGCGCTAAGTATAAAATCGCCTACAATATTTATCGTTTGTTGTTTTGTAGTAACGCATTGCTATTAGTAAATTATCAGGCGAAACAAAAACAGATTGTAAATATATTGCTCAAGGGCCCGATTTTTAAATCAGGTAAAAATCTGTTAAAATATATCTTCAAAACTACAGAAATAAGAAATAAGAATCGTTTATTGTTTAAAACCGTGTACAATAAAATTGTGACAACGTAATGTGATTTTTATGGGTTTCAACAGTTTGTCCATTTGGACGTAGGTACTAGTACCTACCTAGAATATTTTATTTGTATTAACAGTTACCTATTAAAATAAATTTTATCTCTATTGTAAATTTAATAATTCTTTCAATAATATTCATTTAAACTACAAAAGCACCAAGCGAAGTAGAAATTCTTTAAATTTATTTAAATAGGTACCATCTAGAGATTTTATAAATTCAGGCAAATGATTAAAAATCTAAATGAACACAAAATATTTACCTTGCTACTCCACTACTTCATTAAAATCTCTCTTTTTCAGTGTATGTGTAATAGGTGGAGGGCCGGACTACACATATTATTAGCATGTTACACATATTATTATATTGCGGTCGTAGGTTTATCTTTTAAGACACTTTTCTTTGTAATAGGTACTCATTATGTTCTTTAACAAACAAACAGATTTCAAGTATAATTCCGCATGTCGTCAGCGTTAGTAGGTATTTTCTCTTTCTTCTTTGTATAGCTAGATTCGAGCTACCTACGTTCAAGTTACGTTCAAGGGTTATCATCTGCTAAAAAACTTTTCACAAACTCATCATTTAACCCTTTAATATCTGATAGACCGTAAACTTTTTTAAAAATCGAAAACCTTTAGACGTGGCTCACATTACGCTTGGTTACGTTTGTTTTATAAGTTACCCAAAAAGTCAATATTTAAGTGGAAAATAAAAGTTTGTCAAATGACGATTTTTTGAAATGACGCATTTGTGAAGAGTTGTTTACCAAAATGATGGTAAACCACGTTCAAGTTGTACATTAGGGTTTGTATGGACAGGTTGTTACATACTTTATACACACGTAGAGGTAACGTACGATCATTTTGGGGCGCGCTGCTCAAATAATGGCCGCCAATTGGTTTGCTCTTTCATTCTGTTCCGCGAATACATCCAACTGTGTACAGGCGGCGCCTGAGTCGTTTACTATCTATTTTGATTTGAGCTATACTTTTAAACCCAAAAAATTACTGCCACCGCAAACCAAGATGCATTAAATGCGCGGGTAATCATGCTTCCGCAGAATGTTCACGCAAAGAACGATCGCAAGATGTTAAATGTGCTCTATGTAACGGAAATCACCCTGCCAATTACAAGGGGTGTACAGTGTACAAGGAACTGCAAAAACAAAAGTTTCCTAAACTTCGGAACAAACCTCCACCCCAAAATGACGAGAACAGAACTCAAAACAATCAATATGTACCTAAAAAAGATGAAAATACAAATAATATAAATAACAAACCACCACATTATAGAGCTAGATCCTATGCTCAAGTCATCAACAATAACCAGGGAAATACTGATACTAGTCGCACCACCCAAACTGATCAAGAAACACTTGCTTTAACACAGCACAACACTACAGGCGAACAATTTAACCTCAGAGACATGATGAACATGTTCAAACAAATGATGGAACAGATGACCACTATTACAAACCTACTAATAAATCTCATGTCCGAATTGCGTTCACATTCGCACCCTTAAAAATTGCTATGTGGAACGCCAACGGGCTGTCAAAACATGCACTTGAAGTGCAAACCTTCCTTAACTTGCATAATGTTGACGTCATGCTCATATCCGAGACACACTTCACGAAAAAGAGCTTTTTTAAAGTGGAAAAATACAAAATCTATCAAACAAACCATCCAGATGGCATTGCCCACGCAGGCTCAGCTATATTGATCAGAGAAAACATAAAACACTATGCTTCGGATTCCTATAACACAAACCAAATCCAAGCAACTAATATTACAATGGAAAGCTCAACAGGACCTCTAGTCATATCTGCTCTATACATACCGCCTAAACACAACTTAAAAAGTGAAAGCTACGCATCGTTTTTCAAAACACTTGGACACAAATTCATTGCTGGAGGTGATTACATTGCTAAACACATAGACTGGGGTTCAAGAGTAACAACACCCAAGGGAAGAGAATTGTACAAAGCCATTGGCCAGCTAAATCTCAAAGTCGAATCCACCAGAGAACCTACATATTGGCCAAGCGACCCCAAAAAGAAACCAGACTTAGTAGATTTCATTGTAACTAAAGGCATCATTACGGACTCCTTGAGTTGTCGTTCTAGCTACGACTTATCATCTGACCACACTGCTATCATAGCAGAACTACATAACGAGCCAGTTAGAATCACAGCCCCGTGCAAACTTCATAATAAAAGGACAGACTGGATTCAGTTCAGAAAGCTCGTAGAACAAAATTTGAACACAAACATTCCCCTCAAATCGGACGATGACATCACAGAGGCAGTAGAGATCTTCAATAATTGCATTCAAGCAGCTGCCTGGGAAGCCTCTCCGTTGCCTAACTCAAACCAGTACAAACCGCCAAATTACCTTAATGCAGTAACTAAATTGGTGCAAGAAAAAAGACGTGCTAGAAATCGCTGGCAAAAAACAAAACATCCAAGAGATAAAAGAGTCTTGAATAATTTGACTAAGAACCTAAAAAATATTCTGCTAAGTATTAGAAATCAAAATGTTGAAAACCACCTTATAAGCCTGGATGCTACGATGGCAACGGACTACTCCCTTTGGAAAACGACCAAAATGCTAAAGAGACTAGCTCAATTCCAATCTCCGCTTCGCCGAAGTGACGGAACGTGGGCCAGAAGCGACATCGATAAAGCTAATATGTTTGCTGAACATTTGGAAAAGGTTTTCACCCCGAACCCAGACTTTGGATCATCAAAATTGGATGAAGTAATGGAGAAATTGTCGACAACCTATCAGTTGGCTCCCCCCATAAGGAAATTTTCTAAACATGACGTGTCATCTGCGATAAAAAGTTTGGCACTAAACAAAGCCCCTGGGTATGACCTTATAACAGCAAGGATATTTAAGGAATTGCCTGAAGTCGGAGTGATTTACTTGACACAACTGTACAACGCCATTTTGAGACGGGAATTTGTTCCGCCGCAATGGAAGATAGCAGAAATTAAAATGATTCTAAAACCGGGAAAAGAACCAGATAAAGTGGAGTCCTATCGACCTATAAGCCTGCTCCCTATAGCGTTAAAAATATTAGAGATCTTATTTAAGAAGAAACTCTGTACTGAAATAGGAAAATCAGAGCTGATTCCTCCTCATCAATTTGGCTTCCGCAAGTCGCATGGAACTGTCGAGCAAGTGCATCGCCTGGTAGCTAAAATCAATGAAGCCTTCGAACTCAAAAAGTACTGCTCCGCGGCCTTCCTTGATATCTCCCAAGCCTTTGACCGCGTCTGGCATGAAGGCTTACTGTTTAAGATAATGATGGCATTGCCGATAAACTACTATCTGTTCATAAAATCATACTTAAACCAAAGACACTTCTATGTGAAACATGATGAAGCAAGAACCGGTCTCTACAAAGCAAGAGCTGGGGTCCCTCAGGGAAGTGTGCTGGGACCCGTATTGTATCTCAAATACACCTTTGATCTCCCTGTAACAAGTAACGTCCTGCTGGGAACATTTGCAGATGATACTGCCCTAATAGCTTCAGACCAAAATCCTGAGATCGCATCCAACCTATTGCAGAAAAGCCTAAATCACATTACTAAGTGGCTAAGAGACTGGCGTATCAAAGCTAACGAGACAAAATCCGTCCACGTAACCTTTTCACTCAGACAGGGCTCGTGTCCACCGGTCAAGATGAATGACATCCAAATACCGCACTGTGATGAAGTTCGTTACTTGGGAATACATCTGGACAGACGGCTCACCTGGAAAAAACATATTTTCACCAAACGAAAAGCACTTGGAATGCAACTGAGGAAAATGTACTGGATGTTGAGCCGTAAATCAAAACTTTCACTGGAGAATAAGCTTCTCCTGTACAAATGCATAATGAAGCCAGTATGGACATATGGAATCGAGCTGTGGGGTACAGCGGCAAAATCAAATATTGAAATACTTCAACGTTTTCAATCAAAGATTCTTCGTATGGTATCGGCTGCACCTTGGTACATGACAAATTGCCAACTTCATCGTGACTTAAGAATGCCTACAATTAAACAAGAAGTAACTGTCAGACTGAAAGCTTATGAAAAGAGAATGCAAGGTCATCCAAATCACCTGGCAAATAAGTTAATGGAGAAATCGACCAAAATCTTCAAGAGGCTAAAAAGAACAGCACCTCAAGATTTGATCTAGTACAGATTTAATAAATGGTTGTGCCACTGGGCTCATACCATTCATGTCTATGAATTCAGCTCTTAAACTCTAGCTCAATGCTATAAAAGGCAGATTGCAAGAATAAGTGGAGATAAAAAAAAAAAAAAAAAAAAAAAACTTAAACCCGACGCAAAAGAGGTGTGTTATATAAGTTTGACAGCAATGACTCTCTCTCTCTCTCTCTCTCTCTCTCTCTCTCTCTCTCTGTGTGTGTGTGTGTGTGTGTGTGTGTGTGACATCATCATCTTCCTAGCGTTTTTCCCGGCATTTGCCTCGGCTCAGTGAGCCTGGGGTCCGCTTTGACAACCTAATCCCAAGATTTGGCGTAGGCAATAGTTTTTACAGAAGTGACTGCCATCTGACCTTCCAACCCAGAAGGGTAACTAAGCCTTATTGGGATTGGTCCGGTTTCCTCACGATGTTTTCCTTCACCGAAAAGCTCACGGTAAATTTCAAATTTCATTTCATTTCGCACATAAATTCCGAAAAACTCAGAAGTGCGGGCCCGGGATTCGAACCCGCGACCCTCTGCTTGAGAGGCCACAGGTCAACTAGGCTACCACGGCTTTTTAGGGTTCCGTACCTCAAAAGGAAAAAACGGAACCCATATAGGATCACTTTGTTGTCCGTCCGTCCGTCCGTCCGTCTGTCAAGACCCTTTTTCTCAGGAACGCGTAGGTATCAAGCTGAAATTTATATCAAATACTCAAGTCTACTACTGCCCCTTGGAGCTGTGAAAAAATCAAACTTCTAAGCCAACGCAATCAAAAGATACAGCCGTTTATGCCGCAAATTTTCGACAGATTAAGGAATAATTGCGAAAACCGTAAATATGTCTGTAATTTAAGGCGCTGTCAACAGCAAATGACCTTGAGCAGCGCCACTCTTCACACATACGGTTCGCGTGCCTGTGAGTGAAAGAGAAGAAACTATTCCGGCAGCTTGGCGCGCGTTAAAATCTTGCAAATAACACACAAATAAGAAGAAATAAAAAAAAGTATGGATTATTTGTGAAATATGACTCGTTAGCCGTGTAGGTATGAATATGTTGACTTCATGTTTTTAATTGCAGACCCATACGTCGAAAAAATAAAGACATAGAACCGTTTAATGATGATTTTAAGACCAAACTTTGCAATTATTTTCTATCGAGCCGATTTTGTTCAATTATGTATCGAGTCCGTCTAGCGTGTTTGAAATATGATGAAAATTAACATTATATTTTTTTTTGTATTTTTCTTGTGTAGTTTTTCTTAAAAAAAAAAATACAACCGAATTGAGAACCTCCTCCTTTTTTTTTTGAAGTCGGTTAAAAAGTGCTTAAATAACATCAATTTCAACAAAATTAGGTGTTGTCAGCCTCTTAATGGCAAAGCCTGGCAAAGCCGAGAAAACAGCTAGGTAGGTACCTAGTTAAATACAAACCGTTATCGCGTTGTGTGCTCGCTAGTGCAGGGTCAAAGTCAGGCTGCACGGCGGGTTGATTTATTGCAGCTTGGCTTAGGTCGCTGCCCGTATTGGTTACTGTTTACTGGCCTGGACAGTAACTTACGGGCGAGCTGCTGTTCGATACTTCTATGTATTTGTTCCACCTATCGCGTAGAGGAAATAACAAGTGTTAGGCTGTCCAATTGTGGTAGCACATCTGTCTATTTCGACATAAACCATAGAACGCAATTTTTTGCGATTGTTTTTCGTTTATCTATTATCTACTACACGTTATAATAGTGTTTTGTGCAACCGTTACATAATGAGTGTCTTAAGGCCTAATTATGTACAGTTGCATACATTACTAAACTTTATCTACACACAATATTATCATTAAGTAGGTACTCTAAGATGGGTTCAGAAGCAGTAGGGAAATGACCAGCATTATCACAACCAATTATAACAGATTCTGTCTACCCCGTAAGGGATAAAGACGTAATTTATGTAAATACTTTCTTGTCTCTGGTAGTAGGTAAAATCTGTACGTTACAAAACAATAACTCTTTATTGAACACTACATATAACAATCAAAACAGAAAAAAGTTCAATGAAGAAGTTTAAGGTGGAAACACATTATTAACACGCGACGCGACCCGATGCAACGCATGGCGTCGCGTCGGATGTTCATAGTGTGGTTCTGGTCATAGAAAATAATACAATTTGATTCGACTCAACACGCGTCGCGTTGCATCGGGTCGTGTCGTGCGTTAATAATGTGTTTCCACCTTTAATGTTATTAAGACCGCCTATTGTATACTTTGTTCTTTGTTTCTGTACACTGAGAAAAATGGATTTCTGGCTTAAGGTGAATTATGCGGTCGACGGCTAAATTATAATGACGTGAAGTAATTTTGTAACGCTTACGGTTATATTTGCTTAGCTAGGCGTTATCGTTAAGACGGTACCGTCTATTATGCTGGACACGAAACGTCGAAACACACTTACGGTAAGGTAATCTTGGAGTCCAACTTCCTACTGTTATTATAATAATAATGGACTATTAAAAACGCCTTCCGCTTACGTCGCTGAATATGCGGCGAATATCACCGCAAATAGGGCAATATTCATTTTATGATAAAGCGAAATTAGCTCAAATAAAAACATAACAAACGTAAACGTAAGTCTTATGACGACTTCCAAAAGAGGCATATATCACCGTAGACATGGCAATATTCACCTTACAATGAGGCGAAATATACTTTAATTAAAACTAAACAACCGTAAACGTAAGTCTTATAACGACTTACATAATCGGCGAATGTCACCGTAAACATGGTAATATTCGCCTTACAATAAGGCGAAAAATACTCAAGTTACAACTAATCAAACCTTAACATAAAGTCGTGTAACGACGTACACATGCGACGAATGTAACCGTAAATATGGCAATATTCACCTTACAGTAAGGCAAAATAGACTCAATTTACAACTAATCAAACTTTAACTTAAGTTTGTTATCGACTTAAATATTCGGCGAATGTCACCTTAAATATGGCTATTTTCACCTCACAATAAGGCGAAATAAACTCAAGGGCCAACTAATAAAACGTTAATATAAGTCCTATAACGACGTACGTATTGGGCAAATATAACCGTAAATATGGCAATATTCACCTTACAGTAAGGCGAAATTTACTCTAGATGCAACTAACCAAACCTTAACATAAGTCTTTTATCGACTTACACATGGGATAAATACAACCGTAAATATGACAATATTCACCTTATAGTAAGGCGAAATACACTCAATTTACAACTAATCTAACCTTAACATAAGATTTTTATCGACTTACTTATTCGGCGAATATGACTGTAAATATGGCAATTTTTCACCTTACTATAAGGCGAAATAAACTCAAGTTACAACTAATTAAACGTTAACATGAGTCTTTTATCGACTTACACATGCGACAAATACAACCGTAAATATGGCAATATTCACCTTACAGTAAGGCGAAATACACTCAATTTACAACTAATCTAACCTTAACATAAGATTTTTATCGACTTACTTACTCGGCGAATATGACTGTAAATATATGGCAATTTTTCACTTTACAATAAGGCGAAATAAACTCAAGTTACAACTAATTAAACGTTAACATGAGTCGTGTCACGACGTACACATGCGACGAATATAACCGTAAATATGGCAATATTCACCTTACAGTAAGGCAAAATACACTCAATTTACAACTAATCAAACCTTAATATAAGTTATAAAACGACTTACATATTCGGCGAATATCGCTGTAAATATGGCAATTTTCATCTTACGATAAGGCGAAATAAACTCAAGTTACAACTAATATAACGTTAGTATAAGTCGTATAACGACGTACATATTCGGCAAATATAGCCGTAAATATGGCAAAATTCACCTCATAGTAAGGCGAAATAAACCCCAGTCACAATGAATCAAACGTTAACATAAGTCGTGTAACAACGTACACATGCGACGAATACTACCGTAAATATGGCAATATTCACCTTACAGTAAGGCAAAATACGCTCAATTTACAACTAATCAAACCTTAACTTAAGTCTATTATCGACTTAGTTACAATATTTGGCGAATATCTCTGTAAATTAAGGCAATTTTCACCTTACAATAAGGCGAAATAAACCCAAGTATTTTGCGGCAATTTTATTTTTTTTGTGTGAATAGGAAGGCAACTAAACCATGGAAGACGATTTTCATTAAAAATCAACGTAAAATGGAAAAGTACCGCGACTAAGGTTACATGGGTCATTTAAATAAATAAATAAATGTCTCGGACAATTCAAATCAATTGTGGGTACTAGGCCCAAATTACAAGCCTATTCAAAGGCTTGTGATATGGGTACCAGAGTGCAGATAAATATATACTTACTACATACCTACTTATAACTAATATGTAATATAATAGTAATAATTATAATAATTATACTTTTAGTGATCCGTTAATCACACACTTAGGTTCTGTATCAGACGTATTGTATTGCTATGCATGTTCTATCTACCTAATGTTATTACAAAACTGGCTTTTGCCCGAGATTTCGTCCGCGTAGAAATCAGGATAACAATAGTTATCAGACTAACAAAGAAACAATAGGTACTTGTCTTAAACAAGTTTTAAACCAATAAACTGATTCGTGTACCTTACCTACCTACCGAAGACTGTTTCTCATTTCTTCCGCAGGCCCGCGATTTCGCCCACGTAGAAATCAGAATAACAATAACTATCAGACTAACAAATAAACAATACTTAAACCAAAAAACTGATTCTCATTTTTCCCGCAGAAACCACAAATATTTACTGAGTAAAGCACAGACCTAAACCATACTTAACAAAGAGCTCAGCCTTCCAATAAAAGGCCCATCGAAATCAGTTCAGCTGTTCTCGCGAGATTAGTCTGGATACACATACAATACTCCAGGCACCGGTTTCCTTCCGTAGGTACTGCAAGTTTCAGGTTGATAAAATGCAGGAAATCGTTTTTAGGGTTCCGTAGTCAACAACAAGGAACTCTTATAGTTTCGCCATGTCCGTCCGTCCGTCTGTCCGCAGCTTAGCTCAGAGACTTGAAGCTGGAAAGCTGTAATCCCATAAAAAAACATTCCACGTAATAAATAGGCCAAGTCTCGTAACTCTCACTGTAAAAAGTTGTGAGATAATTACGTAGAGCCAAGTCAGGCTTTCTTATTAATATTTATATTGCTTGCTAAATAAAAGTTTGTAACTTAGGAATCTCACTTTACTGCATTTATTATTTTTTGCATACCTAAAACTGAACTATTGTGTGATTGCTAAGCCACAAAATTTTATTTAGCAAGCAATAAAGAGAAGATTAAAGGAATGCCTGATTTGGCTCTACGTAATATCTCAAACACTACGGTCGGTGAAAGAGTTTCGAGATGAGGCCTGTTACCAAGCCATATTCTACAAAAAAAAAGATATTGTGCCTATTTTTTACATGGAACGTTTATTATGGGATCTCACATCTTATTGTAGAGTAATGTGTCCATCAATACCTACATATAAATTTATGAATGCAGCTGGAATAGTATATTGATAAACAAGGGTCGAAATTAACCCATTTCAGCTGAGATATTTTTGGCACTCGAACGAAGTGAGAGCGCCAATAGTTCGAGGGTGAAATGAGTAATTTTACCCGATTTGAACACTCTACTTTTCATTTCGAATATGAGGAAAGTAAAAGAAGGTATTATGACAAATAATATTTATTACGTTTGTCATTATTTTCCTGCTTTTTTTTCTATTGCGCGATTTGCGCGCATTGCGCATTTTCTTCTGCGCACCAATGGCTGACGGCTTGTTTTTTTTTAAACTTGCAGACACGGAGGTCGCTATCAATTAATTGCCGACTTATATCTATTTCAAGCTAAAAAGAATCACCTTTCTAACGTAATAATTCCTTATAATATAGCGTGAATGTTATTTTCAAAAAAGATTATTTAGCCTTTTACAATTAATAAGGAACTATTTGTACCTATAGATGATTATATAAAACATAGATTACATGGCTGTATACGTATTTCCATTGCTATGTACTTACCTCATTTGGATTAGCTATGAAGGGTTGAGATATATTTTTTTAAATTCAATACTTTCGATTTCAACCCAAGGGTCGCGATGAGTCGCTTTCAACCTGCTATCCAGATAATCAATGACCTACTTTCAGATTATGAGAAATTAAAATATATTTTAGCATTGACTTTGTATGGAATAGTTATTTGTGTCACAAGGGAGCAAAATGATGTATACCCAAGAGCAAAAATAACGCGTCATTTTTCATAGAACCTTGTATGAAAAGTGACCCGTTATTTTTGCTCTTGAGTGTATTTACGAGGATTCAAGTGTTAATTTGTATTTGCACTTAGAAAGCCTTGAAGAGAAAAGGCTTTTCGAAATGTTTTTTTTTTTGCAAATGTAGCTTTTAGAAAGTTGATAATTGTAAAATCACGCCATTTTCTATGCTGGTAGGTAGCTCATGTAATTATATTTAGAATTATTTTTTCAAGTTTTTTATTGTTCGGTGTGAAAAGTTGTATGAGCCACTCAGGAGCAAAATTATTTTCATCTTGGGCGTTAACACTTGAATCCCTCGTTACGCTCTGGATTCAATGTAGCGCCTTCGCCGTAAATACATAATTTTGCTCCCTTGTGACACGAATAACTATTGTTATACTTTTCAAGTGCATTGTACACCTACCTAACACTATCCACAATGCAAAATTTCATGTTTGTACGTCTGCTAGAACTAGAAGTACCTACCTTAGAACTTTGATCGGTGAGTCAGTGAATGAGTGAGTGAGAGACAAAATTAAGTAGGTAAATTTGACTTGCAATAATTTTTTAACTACTGGTTCAAATTTAATGTAAAAAAATGACCTGTGTGGCTTCGAGAAAAGAATGGTACGGCCGTGCCTTTTTAGCTCTTTGCCTTGGGGCCCTTGGCGGGCCACTTCCGTGCCCCCAGGTTTGCCATGGTTAAACATTAATTAGTCAGGCCACAATCAATTTTTCGATTAAGGGATACGTTTGTAAGATATTAACATGGACAAACATTATGACATAGGTCCATACTTAGAGGTAAAGCGCTGGCTGTAGGCCAGCATTAGGTACCTATGCTGAGGTGGGACCATTTCCTGACAAGGAACTATGTCCTTATGTTTTTACTTCTTTTTTTGTTATTGTTGTTATGTAATGTACCTATCTAAATTGTTTCCTATCTACCTATTCAGCCTGCGCAACGGTATTGTGGTCGAAAAGGTCTCTTTACTAATGAAACGACTTTTAGTAAGGCCCTTATAGTCGTACGTGCGATAAAAAAAGCTTTCTATTAACTAATATAAACGCCTTTACCACAGTAGAAGTAATAGTACTAAGGTGCTAGACATCATACTACGTCGGCTGCACTGTGGTGGAACGCAGTGACGATAAGAAATTCAGCAGTGTTTTGTTTCTATCCATCAGTCATCGCGTAAGGTGGCGCGTGCGCCCTATGTAATTAGAGCTGCCGGTGTTCTTGTGTTTGTGATTTTATCAAGTACCTGTCAACGCCACAAGTTTGGGTAAGTTTTTGTTTCAATTCAACATTATAGTGACTAATTTCCGTGGTATTGTGAGATTTTAATTTGAAACTGGCCATTGGCGACTCCGCCATCTTTTTCTAACCAATATTTTATCAAGTTTTATTTTGTATTTTCGTTTTCTTGATAAACAAATCCCTGACAACACAAAAAAACGCTCTCACTACAAATGCTGAAACGCTGCAGCTGTGACTAACCATCTCGCTTGACCGACAGATTCCCTCCAATTCCGAGACCTCGCCCGAAGCCAATTCTACTCATCGAACATGGCAGACCAATATACAGTCGATTTACTTTCAAAATGGGGCTGCACTGAATTGATTGATACATTTCGAGGTAAGTAAGTATCCGTGTTGAATGTGAGATGGCACTACCTAAGTAAGTACCATAATTTTATACCTAGACAGCAAAAAAAATGCATCAGATTGGAAATTTGTTTCCATAACTTTTAACACTTAGCAGTAAAAGTATTGTGTTCTTTATTGTGTATAAGAAAATGTTTCATTTTGTATGGGAATAACAAACATTTTTTTTTCTTGGAATGTGACCCTATTTTTTACATATATGTATATGTCCTTACTGCATTATTTTAAGTAGCATGATTCGTACGGTATTTACTAACTAAAATAACTGGTGTGTTTTGCATTTTATGTACTCTGGTTTTGTTGCTATTTTTAAGATGCTAGGATTGACGCTGTTGCTTTGGGGCTACTGAAAGAAAATGACATATCAACCTTAATCCCATTAATTGGAGATAGAGTAAAGCTTCAAGCTAACTTGTCTATGTGGAAGGCTGACAATCAACCAGTGAATGTTGGGGTTGGTGGTGTTTCCTTATTTTAGAATAATAAATAAATAACAGGTGTCCACATAAAATATATGTATTACTCTATATCAAAAACTATTATTATCTTATAGATCTACATGCCTGATTGTGGTCTCTATTATTTATTTATTTTCAAGAATAGAATAGAATAACAATGGTGGAAAGATGAAACCTTCAAAACATAATATTTTGCTTATTTAGAGACATTGTTTCTAAGGATGCATTATTTCAAGTTGCATTAGCTGTCAAACAATAAAATAACGTTATTACCAAAAACACAGTATCTAACTTCTGAAAAAATGTTGTATAAGTGAAATGGCCCCTAAAAAATTCCAAGGAGAAAATATGTTGAAGCGACTCATTTTATAGAATTTATACAGATCTAGAATTTTTAGTTGAAGGCCAAAAAGTAATTAATAAAAAAACCTTTTGTTAGTACTATTAGTTTGTATTTGTGTTTCTCCTTTCCACCGTAATTTTAATTTATTGCCTGTTTCTTGCCTTTAGTTTAATTTGTTTATTATGACTGGTATCGAACCCTGATTGCATGGGCGCAACTTACACAGGACTGGTTTATTATCTAAGGCTGCGTTCGACAATATTACTCGGGAACTGGAACTCTGGAGTGTAAAAGCTCTCAATCTGTATAATCCAGCTGAGTCGACTTGCGGCCGTCTCCTAGGAGCTGGGCGCAAGTTCATTTGCCTCTGATTATACAATTTGTTACTCTTGAGTAGCATTGTCAAACCCACTTTAAAAATTAAGTATATAATAATAATATGAAGTGTTCTAGTAATATGCTTTTTTTTAATGTCTAGGACTCTTCACAGTCGCCAGTGTTGATTGGTGAAAGCTTGAACGGAATAATTAATGAATTACAAGGAACTCGGCAGTTTGAAGTTGTGTCTTTCGACGTGCAAGTAGAAGATCCGCCTCAGCCTGACCGAGATAAAGTTAGTAAAAATTTCTTTATGAAACATTTATAATACCCATTTGCACCAACTGTTATGGGGAAAGATAACTTCACTAAACAGGTGTTTATGGGTTGAAAATAGTCCGGCTATTTTAATAAGTATTTATCATTCTTGTTGCATTAATCTGTCTATTTTGGATCGGGGTATACCAGAAGGTCAGGATACGGAACTTAAAATTTACCGATACTGAGATAATTCGAGGTTATTAAATTATAGTATATTTTCCTTTTTTTAGATAAGGTCCATATTACAAAAAACTCACAGAGGACGGGCTTTACTTATAAGCGAAGGAGCTACTAAGGGCCTCTTGGATTCAAACCAGAGGAAGGAATTGGCGCATTTAATATTAGATTCGGTGTTAGATATAGATCCCAACACCCAGCTCAAGAGGAGTGATTATCAATCATGGGCACGAGGGATTGGAGAACTTTTTGAAAAGGAATCGCCAGTTGTGTACTACGCCGCATATGTTGCTGTAAGTGAGCTATATTTTTTTCCTTTTATACCAATTTATACTAGTTACAGTTAGTTAAAATTCTTGTAACTATTGTGACCTACCATATACATATTATAGTCATCGATTTTTGACGCTTTTTGACCTCCCCTATAATTGTATGGCAGGGAGGTTCTTTATATAATGTCGGTACGGTGATCATTATACAGGTTGGTACAAACACTGACGTAAAAAAAAAAATTTGATGCATCACATCCGGGGCTATCCGAATATACCTACCCCATGTATGTTGGCCGATTTTTTGTAGTTTTCGAGTAATTTATTTTAAAAAATTTAATGCTATGTATGTAAGTTGACGGTAGAACATTTGAAAATCTTTTATGAAATATTCTACCTAAGTAAAATTCAAAAAATTAATTACTCGAAAACTACAAAAAAATTGGCCAACATACATGGGGATATATATTCGGATAGTCCCGGATGTGATGCATCAATTTTTTTTTAAGACGTCAGTGTTTGGGCCACCCTGTATAAAGAACCACCTTCCCTTGTAAAAAACTGACGTCAAACAATAGAAATCAATGAGCTCTAATATTTTATGCAACCGTTACATAATGAGGGTCCTTAAAACACGAGTGTGGTTTTCTGAAACAAGCCTTGGCGAGTTTCAAAATTAAATCACACGAGTGTTTTAAGTTTAAGGCCTTATTTATTTATTTATTTTATTTATTTATTATTTATTATGTACAGTTGCATACATTACTTTATCTACACACATATCATAATGCAAATGTGCTCAAAAGGGTGTAATAATGCTGGACATTTCCAACGGTTTCTCAACGCATCAACTAATGACATGTGCGTAGATAAAGAGTATTTGTATTGTTATATGTATTGTATGTACCTCGCCTTCTAATATCTAGTAAAGAATGACAACTTTTCCGGACATTACAAAAAAAACTAAAAATGACATTATTAATTATTAAGTATAAAAATTTCTAATGACCCTTAACATGTTTTATTCTAGGGAGGGCCCTTTCAAGCAAAAAGAAATGCATCCGGTATATTGTATAATACATACCTGAGGAAGAGGAAGCACCTTATCAGAAGAAAAGTAACAGAGCCTTTCCGGAAGCGACGCGCTGCTAGCGAATCCAGTGATCTATCCTCTGATGTAGAATCCGCTCGGCCACAGTGTCCTATTGACTTATCTGTTATTGACGAAAGTAAGATTTTGTTAGACCAATAATTATACTCGTACATATTCAATGTTAATGCTTTTTTCGGTACCTAGTATTCTTCTCTTCCAAAAATGATTTAATATTCAATGTTAATGCTTTTTTCGGTACCTATTCTTCTCTTCCAATTTTGATTTATCATTTCAGGCGAGAGTGATATTGTTGCGGAGGCTAAACTGGTACTTGCGATTGCGATTGCCGTCGAAGGAGCTACATCATGGAAGTAAATTGATAAGTTTTGGGCAATTACGGCGAAGGCGCATCTTGAAAAGCTGTACAACGAAAAGGGCACTCTCCTGGATTATTTAAATGGGTATCAGATACTCAAAGGCTCCAACGGTTACAAACTTCTCATAGCAGACTTCGATCGACTTTATCCCGCTGCGGGCGCAGATATATTGCGTTCCTCCCTACACAACGTCAGTGGCAATATCATTGCTAAAGGAAAGGCATTGCTGTCCTCAACCAAAAACCAGTTCCTGAAATTGGCACTTACGGAATTACTCACCTCCAATGACGGTTAGTTCTACCTTTAAGCTTTTTCCACGTTTTTAATAAGTCACTATCTTGTTTATTTTCTTTCTGTCTGTCGTTCCGGGTGGAATTTTGCAATTCAAATTTCGAGCAATTCCCGGCATCCGAAATTTCACACACCTTTGATTCTGATGACAATGCAATATAGTATATTTATTATCATAATCATCATCATCATCAGCCTATTTTATGTCCCACTGCTGGGCCCAGGCCTCCTCTTAGTGTGAGAGGGCTTGGGCTATAGTTCCCACACGGGCCCAATGTGGATTGGGAACTTCACACACACCATTGAATTGCTTCGCAGGAGTGTGCAGATTTCTTCACGATGTTTTCCTTCACCGGAAAGCTACTACAAATGTAATTTAGCACATGAATTCAGAAAAACTCAAGGGTGCGAACCAGGGCTCTAATCCACGACCCTCTGCTTGAGAGGCCATAATTCAAACCACTGGACTACCACATTTATTATTATGGTAGATCCAATATGGCCGCCATCGCAAAATGGCGGACTACTTTTTTCTTTAGAACCCCCTCAACATGGGTATCAAATGACAAGTAGACTATAATTAGCCTTGTCATTGTCACATAATTCTAAATGGCGGCCAAAACAAGATGGCGAAAGACGTCTAAATTAAGCGTGTTTTACTCGAACAGATTTTTATTATAAATATGTACTAAACACTTTTCTTTAACATCTCACCCACCACCATTTATCTTTTCATAACAACCAATTATGTAGTTTATGCCATAATTTTTTTTTCTGCATTGTTTCAGACGATTCAGAAAATAAACTGGCTGTATGCCTGCTGTTGCTGCCCCTACGTTTCTCTATGTTCTGCTAAACGTGCCTCGAAGTTTGCACAGGCTCGCAGGCTTGCAGAAGACTCGCAGAATAAAATTATCTCGTATGACCGCCTTGGATGTCTTTTTCAAGTCTTTTCCCTTCAAAGGCGTAATGTTCAGTTCTTTTGGTCCTGTATTTTCAGGTGTTGATTGTGTATCTAGTTTTTTATATGTGAAGGTACGTGGTTTTATAAAGTTCGTTTTTATTCTAAAACTTATAACTGATGATAGTGATGATACAATATTTGATGTGCGCATTTGAAAACGTGTCTCGTTGAAATTGTGTATCGCTGGATCCAAATAGATAGATAGTGCTGCGATACTATACTAACACATCAATTCATCATCATCAATTTAAGAGCCCAGCTCTTGTCGGTGAAGTAATCGCCATTCACTTCTTTTTTCTGCCATTGCTTTGAGATCCTGATACGACACTACATTAACCTTCTCCTTTGCTTGGTCCATAAATGCACGTCTCGGCCTTCTTCTGCCTCCTCTTCCTTCTATTTTCCCTTCTATCCAAGGTTTTTATGTAATCGTCATTTCGTATCAGGTGCCCCAGCACACTTCCTCTTCTATTCTCAATCGTCCTCAGCAGGGATCTCTTTCCCCCCACCAAATTCAAAACTTCATTTATTCTTCTCTCTGTCCAGCTTATCCTCTCCATCCTCCGCCAACACCACATCTCAAATGCGCTCAAACTCTCCCTTTCCCGCTGGGTCAATGTCAGGTGTAAGTCTTAATAAGACGTTTCCTGATGTTTCCGGATATATTAGCTTTAAGAAGTTTTTTTTTGCCATTGAACGCTTTTTTTGGCCATAACACATTTCCAAATGCATGCATAAAATATTGCATCATCTCATCAGTTACAAAAGTATTTAACACAGATGTACTTATTCACGTCTGGAATTCACACACTGTATTTATAGACATACAGCGTGTGAATTCCAGACGACCATTATCAATCACTTGATAGATTTAAGTGGTGTTAACAGTTTTAGCAAATAATTACAAAAAATGAATACCCTTGTTAACAGATAGAAATTAATGTTTAAAACTAATGTTAATGTTAATGTGAATAGCGCACTTTTTCCGAGTTCTTATAATAAAGTAGGTAATAGCTCTTGCAATTCACGAAGACAAATGTTAGAACACTTATTGCTATGACCATAAAGCCTAATTTAAATAAATCCACTCGCCTTCCAAGTAAATTCCAAGAGCTATCTCTGGTTAATGGCGGTAACTGACGTATATATTTTTTAAATTAGGAGCGCATTATTCACATTATCGTGTCAAATTAACATAGCTCTTACTGCCCAGTTATGAGATTGTAGATGCTAGTAAAAAAAATGTGCATAAAAAGAGTATTTTAAAACTGAAGTGTTTTTGGTCCTGTATTTTCAGGCGTTGATTGTGTATCTAGTTTCTTATATTATGTGATCAAAGTTCGTTCACCTTTGTAAAATTGTCATTTGTTACGTAGTATATATATCAAAATTTACATGATTTTTCAGGGTCATGTACAACTTGTGTACTTATCTAAGTATAGTTTCATGCAAGTAAATAAGTAAATATAATAAAGATTTTCATTTCTTTAACTATAATAATAGTTTCATTGCGATACGACGATATCTTTTCTACGATACGATATAACGAAGTATATAGTTGGTGTAACAGAACACCCCAATAATATTTAAAGGGGTCAATGTACTCATAATATACGAACATCTTTTACTATTAGACCAACTACAGAAGCGCAAAAAAATATAAGCCATTCCATAGAAAAGTTCATATTATTATCTACCTACTAGCTAAGCTAGACCAAAATGTATAGTATATGCTGTTATTTCTTATTGAATTGCTTTGTTAATTGTTGCTTTATTTATTGCAGAATCTTACAAGGACAGGAGAACAGCTTTCTGAAGACAGCAGGCAACGCTGTTCACTAAAGGCATGGTTGACGGCTCTGCTATCATGAAGTTCATGTGAAGGATGTTGGGCCGCTGCTCGCGCCCGCCCACCATTACGGTGGTGATGGTGGTGCAATCTATTGGTGACAATGCGCGTAACATATGTATTTCCTATAATAACGAACGGCATGCAATTCTTTTCAAATAACGAACAGAACACTTACGGGCATAACAAAATTATTTATGATCTCTACACTTTATCTTCCATTACCTCTTGGATGGACTTCTCTAACTGGTCACTTATAACCTTAAGGAAGTTGTGTATTTAAAGTTTTAAGAGAACATTATAATTTTTTATGCTCATAAAGTGCTAGCTTTTTAGAAAAGAACCAAAGGACATTCCTCTTAACGAAAATATATCAATAGCGTACATTGTCACCAACAGATCACGTTCCTTTAGGTGGAATGTACATCTTAACTCGCTGCAATTATGTTTTTGTACATTTAACGGCCTAATCGCATTAAAAATGCGTAATTCAAATGCTATTCGGCCGTCAAGAGTACGAAGACATTATTGCGGCGCGTTTCGGTGCACGTTCACCTTTAGCGGCCCAATGCCCTTAATATGAACTATATGATAGTAAAGCAAGTTCATCAGGCCTTCAGGGAACAGCGTTACCAGCCGTTAGAAGGCTATTTTCCCAGTCTTTACAAAACGTTTCTGCTCGTAAATAAAGCACAATATACCTTACCATACGGTTTATCCAACCGTATGAAGGTAAATAGCGATTTAGTGGACATGTTATTAAGCAGTAATGAATGATTAGAAAAGCCCTAAAGTAGGAAGGAAACGCTTGACGAGTAGGTTAAACCTCAGTAAGGAAAGACGTAAAACGCCTTACTAGAAGTCAATTACGACTTACCAAATAGTAAATAACGTTACAAACGCTTAGTTAATAGGTGAAACCACGGTAAAGAAAGACTTAAAACGCCTTACTAGAAGTCAATTATGACTTACGAAGTAGTAAATAACGTTAAAAACGCTTAGTGGATAGGTGAAACCACAATAAGGAAAGACTTAAAACGCCTTACTAGAAGTCAATTATGACTTACTAAATAGTAAATAACGTTAAAAACGCTTAGTAGATAGGTGAAACCACATTAAGGAAAGATGTAAAACGCCTTACTAGAAGTCAATTATGACTTTCTTAATAGTAAATAACGTTAAAAACGCTTAGTGGATAGGTGAAACCACAGTAAGTAAAGGCGTAAAATGCCTAACTAGAAGTCAATTATGACTTACTAAATAGTAAATAACGTTAAAAACTCTTAGTGGATAGGTGAAACCACATTGAGGAAAGACGTAAAACGCCTTACTAGAAGTCAATTATGACTTACTAAATAGTAAATAACGTTAAAAACGCTTAGTAGATAGCTGAAACCACAGTAAGGAAAGACGTAAAACGCCTTACTAGAAGTCAATTTTGACTTACTTAATAGTAAATAACGTTAAAAACGCTTAGTAGGTAGCTGAAACCACACTAAGGAAAGACGTAAAACGCCTTACTAGAAGTCAATTTTGACTTACTTAATAGTAAATAACGTTAAAAACGCTTAGTAGGTAGATGAAACCACGGTAAGGAAAGACGTAAAACGCCTTACTAGAAGTCAATTGTGTCTTACCAAAATGTAAATAACTATAAAAAAGGCCTTAAAGTAGGTCAGAAAAGCTTGACAAGTAAATTTAAAATGCTCGGAAGATAGGTGAAACCACAGTAAGGAAAGACGTAAAACGCCTTACTAGAAGTTGGAAATCATCGTCAGTCCGTCGATTTCTAACTGACTTACCACGTTTATCGCTGTTTAATTAAGGTCAATCTGTTTAATATTACGTTTAAAACATACGTTTAAGAGCCATTGTGATTGTGTTCATTGCGCCTTACGCTTAAGTCATATAACGCCTTCAACCTTGTAAGGCGTTTTTGTTCATATGACTCGTAGTCGGTATTTTGCCTTCATTCCCACTAAATCGGCCGTAATTAGGATGCTTTCAGCTTTACATTTTTCTCAGTGTATTGTTTTGTACTGATTTGTGGTGTTCAATAAAGAGTATTTGTATTGTATTGTATTGTTATTACCAGAGGGCGGAATTTTCATGGCAAAAATCGAACGTCAATACAGTTGGAACGTTAAAGTTTATCGACTTTTCCAGATATCGATAACTTTAATCCTCTTTATTAGGTACCGACTTTTTACATTAACTGCAAGATTTGACCTCTTTGATTAGCAGGTTGCACGGCATTAACCGACGTACAACGGTATGTTCAAATGAAGTTATTTCAACTTTTATATTTTTTCCCTAAATTTATTCTAAATTAAGATACGCTTCGTAACACTAACTTATCGATAGTCGATAAAATTCAACGTTCCAACTCTATTGACTTTTGATTTTTGCCATGAAAACTCCGCCCTCTGGTTATTACAGTATAGATTTTTTAAGAGTGTAATAATGCTGGTCATTTCCTACGGTTTCTGAACGCATTTTAGAGCACTAATGATATGTGCGTAGGTAAACCCATTTATGTAATTAGAATTTTGACTATTTGCTAGGGTTTTTTTTTATTATTTAAGAGGGGCAAACGAAAATTACGTTGACTGCCAAGCTAGATAAGAAATAGTTGACCAGACGCAAATTTAATGTTATTGTGGTTGCTAATTCTATAAAAATCGAAGTATAGATGGGCGAATGGGAATGGGAAATCCAAATAACATAAAGTTTTCTCCCACAAGGGCATCATGACCTGCAAGTGTAAAAGTCGCTGCGAATGTAACAGGATTGTATAAATATTTGGTTCAAACCAATTACAAGAAATGTGGGATCCCATCAGTTTCTAGTCGTGTTCTAGTCACTCATTAAATCAAGTAACTGTCAATGGTGAGTCGACATTCCAGTGATGCTAAGCACTGACTAACTAAACACGCTCGCCGGCTAACCATCGTTTTACCGTTAATTAAGGTAGGTTTAACGGGCGGGTAGAACAAATAGTATTAATAAGAAAGTTTATTTATTTTTAAGGATTTACTAACAGACCCGGCGAACTTCGTTCCGCCTTAGAAAGTAGCGTACGATTTTTTTTGAAGTGATTACTTCTTTAGCGGCGTTAGGCACTTTTTTGGATGGGTAAAAAAATTTAAATTCACGTCAGGCGTAAGACGGAGGGAGAGTTTAAGTACCATCAGAATATCAGGATCCTCTAAGAGCATATTTTGAAATGCGAATGAAGATAGTGTCGCGTTCGGTTTTTGAACTGTACGTTAATTTCATCGCTTTATCGTATGTGCTTTTGGCTCAGCGCTATAAGGTGTAGAATAACAGTGCGTTCTCTCAAGTGACAGCAATTCGAATATCGTGTAGAAAAAGTTTTTTTTTTCTTTTTGCACGAGTGTGCGTGACTGCGTGTGTATAGTTTTCACTTCTGCCGGCACTCCCGGAGTGCTACCCGGTGGTTTTTCTTAAATTTTTTAGTCCTTCGAGATTGTGGATGTTGCAGCACGTCAAGACGTCGAAGTAAATAAAAAACCGGCCCAGTGTGAGTCGGACTCGCGCACCGAGGGTTCCGTACAAATTTGCCTAGTTATTATACAATCCGGTGTTAGCAGAGCCCTGCTCTTAAGCAAAATGTAGGCAGTGTGAGGTCATTTTATATTGGTTACTTATATAGACAGACAGAAACTATTCAAAAAAAACTACTTACTAGATCTCGTTCAAACCAATTTTCGATGGAAGTTTGCATGGTAATCTACATCATATATTTTTTTTTAGTTTTATCATTGTCTTATTTTCGAAGTTACAGGGGGAGACACACATTTTACCACTTTGGAAGTGTCTCTCGCGCAAACTATTCAGTTTAGAAAAAAATGATATTAGAAACCTCAATATCATTTTTGAAGACCTATCTATAAATACCCCACAAAGTATGGGGAACCCCCAAAATTTACGTTTTTTTTTTCTATGTTTGTGTGATAATCTTAATGCGGTTCACAAAATACTTACATCTACTTACCAAGTTTTACCAGTATAAGTTCTATAGTTTCGGAAAAAATTGGCTGTGACATTCGGACGGACAGACAGACAGACAGACATGACGAATCTATAAGGGTTCCGTTTTTTGCTATTTGGCTACGGAACCCTAAAAACGTGTATGCGATTAAGACGCGCTTAGTTAAACTAACAAAATGAGTGCAAAACGTGAAAGTTTTAAATGAGTTAGTAATAAAATACGATCAGTGTGAGATTGTTTTAGAAAGATATGCCTTAAGTGGCGCCTTCGACTAGATGAAAGACTACCTACTATTAATAGCCTAGACCGGACCTAGGCTAGGTCAGTACCCTCTTGTAGTACTGTTTGTACGTAGGACTATTGGGACGTTAACTAGCGAACTAAAGTATAAACTCGTTCGTGCTTTGCTTAGTATTGTGTACTCGCTTCTGAACTGATGTCGATACTCGATAGTATATTGTGCAATATAATTATGTGTGCGACTCTAGGCAGCGACCTTTGACATGTTTATCGCTATCCTGCGGGAACTATGCAATTTTCCAGGATAAAAAGTAGCCTATGTTCTAATTTAGGGTACCAGCTGTCTCCTTTCCAAATTTTATACAAATCCGTCCAGTCGTTTTAGCGTGAATAAGGAACAAACATACACACACACTCACTCACATCGTCACATCGTCACAAACTTTCGCATTTATAATATTAGTAGGATTGCCAAAAGATCGTATTGAAAAATCTACAATTGTTGCAAATAAGTTATTAAAAATTGTAACCCCCCCCCCCCCCCCACGCAAAAAAGACTTAGGGCCTGTCTCACCACTCCTTAACTGTCAGTTATCTATGACTAGCTTCTGCCCGCGACTTCGTCCGCGTAGAATTAGCAATTGACATGTTTATCGCTGTCCCTCGGGAACGGTGCAATTTTCCGGGATAAAAAGTAGCCTATGTTTCAATCTAGGGTACCAGCTATCTTCGTTCCAAATTTTGTCCAAATCGGTCCAGTCATTTTAGCGTGAAGAAGGAACAAACATACACACTCACTCACATCGTCACATCGTCACAAACTTTCGCATTTATAATATTAGTAGGATTTCGTCTCTATTTATTACTACGAAACAGACAGAGACGTCATCATAGATAACTGACAGTTAAGGAATGGTGAGACAGGCCCTTAGTCTAAAATCAACATAATAATAATATACATACGTACACAAATTACGTCTTTATCCCTTACGGGGTAGACAAGAGCTAAAGTAACAAGTCCGGGCCACGTTTAGCAAGATTGTGGACTTAGGGTGCGACCAAACCGCCGCGTATACGCAGTGACGTGTCGTATGCGTCACGTTTTCTCACCATTTCTTCATACATTTTGTTGCGATTCCGTAACGTCACCGTTTTTTAAGCGGCGGTGTGGTCGCACCTTTATACTTAGGTGGAAAGGGGAATCAAAATAGTGGTGGGTATGCGGCATGATTCCTATGATTTTCGCCCATTCCCTCGATGGGCTTTTACCACCTGCGCGGGAAGAGAAGCATGTAGTATCAAAGTACCTACATTTTATGTTTTTCTTTTCTTCCGACCAGCATGGAAAGTAAATAGTAGATTGATAAACAAGGGTTGAAATATACCCGTCTCACCTGAGATATTTCTGGCGCCCGAACGAAGTGAGGGCGCCAATAGTTCGAGGGTGAAATGGGTAATTTCATCCGAGTTGAACACTCTACTTTTCATTTCGAATATGAGGAAATTAAAATTTCACTAACGTCGCATGGTCGCATTTTATATTTGTTACGTTTGTCATTCTCTTCCCGCTCTTTTTTCCATTGCGCGGTTTGCGCGCATTGCGCATTTCTTCTGCGCACCAATGGCGGCCGGCTAGTTTTTTTTTAAACTTGCAGACACGGAGGTCGCTATCAATTGATTATCGACTTAAATATTTCAAGCTAAAAAAATTACCGAACGTAATAATTTCTACTAATTCTCGTTGTATACGCTTGCATAAGCTTATATATAGCGGGAATGTTATTTTAAGATTATTTTGCCTTTTAAAATTAAAAAGGAACTATTAGTATAGATTATTATTTTAAACATAGATTACATGGCTGTATACGTATTTCCATTGCTATGTACCTCATTTGGATTAGCTAGAAAAAAAAATTACTTTCAACCCAAGGGTCGCGATGAGTCACTTTCAACCCTATATCCAGATAATCAATGACCTACTTTCAGAGTATGAGAGATGAAAAGGTTCATTACAAGGTTAGTATTAGATGTATAATTTTTGATGTTTATGTAATGAAAATACACTGAAAATTGTAAGCTGATACCAGCTGATACTGTTTATGTACCCGTATGTGTACCTAATTGAGTATAATTTGGTTCTAAAAATATATACATGCTGCATTGTAGTTCCGTAGTAAAATTTTAAAAACCTTTATGATTAAATCATAATTGCTTAATATTCTGCATTTTCTGCGCAACATACGACTATTGTCATTATTTAATCACGGTTTAGTCAAAACTTACTTTTTTGGATTATGACACTCTATAATTGTAAAGGTGCGATTTCTGGGGCAACGATTTTTTTTTTTCAATTTACCTACGCTTATTTAGACGTAGACACCGTTGATTTGATAAACTTCAGGTAAATTTCACCGATTAAAATAGTAATTTAATTATTGTCACTGTCTCTTACCATATTGCCTGGACTAAAGTGTACTGAAATAAAAAATAAAACACAATCTTTATAGTGTGTCAATATTGCTCCCCGAGTGGCGTTAAAAGAATTCTAAGAAACATAACAAACTGTAAATGCCACAATAGAACCTTTTCATAACCAATTGCCCTGGCGTCCCAACACAAAAAAAGCGATGGCGCCGATGAATGATTTCTAAGAAGGACACAGGTGTTTTTTTATACCTCGTGATTCCATATTGACTTGACTACAAAAATCTAAAGAATTAAATAGGGGCAACATTATGGGGGCCAAGTAATTATCAATTTTTTCAAGTTAAATTATTGCAAACTTGCGTGTGGTGGGACCTTGTGCAAGGTCCGGATTGCTACTACCGCCTTGCTAATCCTGCCGCCAAGCAGTAGTCTTTGCGTTGCTGTGTTCCGTCGTGGAGACTTAAGATAAAAAGTACAATACAATACAACAATACAAATAGTCTTTATTGAACACCACAAATCAGTACAAAACAATACAGAAACAAAGAACAAAGTTTAAAATAGGCGGTGTTATCGCTTAATAGCGATCTTTACCAGACAACCATTAAGATAGAGAAATAAGTTGGAGACAGTTTAAGTAGGTGGCGGAAACAAATAGAAGGAAGAAACGCAGGGATAATAAAACAATACTAACATAAATTTAAATACATAGGTAGCTAAATAAATAAAATAATACATAATATACATACACATATACCATTATTGTATAATAACGAAAAGTATAACAAGGCCATATAACAGAAAAGGAATTGATCAGAAGCAAAAGAAAAGAAATACTTAGGACTAAAGACAGGAAGTAAAGAAATATCATGGGACAATATACACCAATCGAATTAGTCACATTTTTTTAAATGGCATTTCGCCCTCCATGCTGGCAACGCATCTGCTGTTCTCTATTGTTGCGGGTGTCCATGAGTGGTGATGCTCCTTTACCATCAGGGCCCTATTTTATAAACCTAGAAGTTACAATATACAAGCGGAAGTCTCTATCTAACACATAGGGTCAGAAAGAGACTTCCGCTTCTGAATTGTAACTTGTACATACATACATACCGTCACTTTTCTTTCCCACAGGGGTAGGGTAGGCAAAGACTACTTTGTTCCACTTGCTACGATCCTGACATACCTCTTTCGCTAACTCTTCTTTCTTTTTTCTCATCTTTCTTTTTTCATTAGTTTAGTAGGGCTCTATTTATAAAATAGAGCCCTGGTACTAATGCAACTCTCGCTTGACCATTCCAAACAAATTGGACGAGCATTTTGACTGTCAAGTTAGACAATACGGCGACCTACTGACTGCCGATCACAGTTCTGCTGACTTTATTATCTGAATGATTATAGTAGATGTAAAAATATGATTAGAAGTGCCACTGACAAAAAACTATTAGGTAAGTACATATGAAAAAAAAATCGTTTTGGTTACCTATACATAGTTTCGGCCAAAACCTAAACCGAATCTAACTAATATTATAAATGCGAAAGTATGGATGGATGGATGGATGTTTGTTTGTTACTCAATCACGCCAGAACAGCCCAACGAATCTGGATGAAATTCGGCACATCGATAGAGAAAAGTCTGGAATAGCACATAAGCTACTTTTTATCCCGGAAAATTCCCGCAGGATAGCGATAAACGAATTCTTTGCAGACGAAGTCGCAGGCAACAGTGAGTCCTTTTATCAATGTGATTAAAACATTGATTAAAATGGCAGTGGGCCGTTCTTTCCAGATATATAAGTAATTAAACTTCTCGCTGATCCAATATTACAAGGCTCTACGTTTTACTTTTCGCGGACTGAAATTTCAACATTATCATAGTGATACTGGTTCTAAATTAAACTAGCCTAAAAAGGGCAATATTGTAAGTTTCAGCGCGGCCGAAAGGTTCGGCTGTTTTTGGCCGAAACCGAACCTTTGGTCGAACGAAACATGTTTTTTTAGGCCGAAATCTAAACCGAAATTTCGGGTGGACACTAACAAGTAATGTCATAACTAGCTGTTGCCCGCGGCTTTGTCTGCGCAGAATTCGCTTATCGCTATCCCGCGGGAACTATACGCAATATTTTAGGATAAAAACTATCCTATGCTATATCCTACTTTTTTAATGTCTGTGTTTTTTTTGTTTCTTTTCTTTAAAATTGTGTATAATGCTCTTATATTTGTGTGTCATGCAAAAAGGAATAAATGTCTTCTTTCCTTCTTTCTTTTCTTTCTTCCTTGGGACTGAAATTATCTGCGTGACAAATTCCAAATACATCGGTCCAACGGTTTAAGCGTTAAAAGACAGACATTGTTACTTACGCACTTATTATATTATTAGTACTTACTTAGGGATAAAAATATATATGATCCCATTTTAAGCGTGCTAATGATGCATGTGGCTATGGTAGGTATTTAAATACTTTGTAACATCTGTGTCTCACATGTAATGCTTAATAACTTTCTTGCGATCGGTTTGGGTTTTACAGAAACTTTTTTTAATATATTCCAGAGATAATACGACAAAGTATTGATCTAACTCTATCTAAATAGCCTAATTCGTGTCCCACTGCTCGGCAAAAGCCTTCTCCTCTTCTTCGCCAATCTTCTCTATGGTCCGCGTGTTCCTGCCATTCCATTAGATACCTAATAATCCAGGTCGTCCCGCCACCTCCGTTTTGGTCTGCCTCTGTTCCTATATCCGTCGTCAGGGACCCACTCTGTGGCAATTTTAGCCCAACGCTCCGGATTCATTCGGCAGATATTGTACAACAAAGTATTGATAAAATAAATAAATCACGTCGCTATCCCTTACGGGGTAGACGGCCTAAAGTAACAAGATCTAAAGGCCACGTTTAGCACGCGCAGGCGCACAGGTGGAAGTGGAAAGGGGAATCAAAATAGCTAGCCATTAACGTGATTTGTACGATTTTTGCCGATTCCCTCGATGGGCTTTTACCATGTGCGCGGGAAGAGAAGCGACTGGTACATTCTATGTATTTTCTTTGATCCCAGACCAGCATCTGTACCTATTTTAGTGTTTATATAATAGCCTATTTATCGAGAAAGGTTACCTTACCACTTACCACAGGATAGTGCTGCAAGAATGAGGAAAAAAATATTGCTTTTTGTAGGCGTTTTACTAACTGAGACTCTAGTGTAAGTTTTCGCATAAAAAACGTCTCGAACGCGTTCACGTAAACGTCTCAACTACTATGGAATAATTGACAGCGCCACTTGCGGATGGAAACGGCAACAAACAGTTCTCATAGTTTTTGACAGTTTAACGCAAACGCGTTCGAGACGTATTTTGTGACCGAAAACCTACACTAAGCATACTGAGCCTCTAGTGTAAATTTTTGCTTAAAAAACGTCTCGAACGCGTTCACGTAAACGTCTCAACTATTATGGCATAATTGACAGCGCCACTTGCGGATCGAAACTGCAACAAACAGTTCTCATAGTTTTTGACAGTTTAACGCAAACGCGTTCGAGACGTATTTTGTGACCGAAAACCTACACTAAGCATACTGAGCCTCTAGTGTAAATTTTTGCTTAAAAAACGTCTCGAACGCGTTCACGTAAACGTCTCAACTATTATGGAATAATTGACAGCGCCACTTGCGGATGGAAACGGCAACAAACAGTTCTCATAGTTTTTGACAGTTTAACGCAAACGCGTTCGAGACGTATTTTGTGACCGAAAACCTACACTAAGCATACTGAGCCTCTAGTGTAAATTTTTGCTTAAAAAACGTCTCGAACGCGTTCACGTAAACGTCTCAACTATTATGGCATAATTGACAGCGCCACTTGCGGATCGAAACTGCAACAAACAGTTCTCATAGTTTTTGACAGTTTAACGCAAACGCGTTCGAGACGTATTCTGTGACCGAAAACCTACACTAAGCATACTGGCTTCACAAAATACTTCTACGCAGACGAAGACGCGAGAAAATGCTAGTGAAATCATAAAGGCGCCACGATTTTCTTTACCTTTTACTCGTGGAAAACGTAGTAGTGTTGTCGCTTTATAGTCCACTATCGATCTTGTTTCGATAGATTATCACTATCAGGCAATTCCTTTCGTGTCGTTCGGAAGGTTTGAAGATGCGGCTCTCACCATCTTCTTAAGGTAAGTGTCAATATTCCTTTGTTTATTGTGCTTCTTATTTTTTTATACTTATTATATTTTACTGATATATAGTTATCGATAATTTAGGTAGTTTAGGTTGTTTTATTATCCCTGCCTTTCTCCTGTCTATTTGTTTCCGCCACCTACTTAAACTGTCTCCAACTTATTTCTTTGTCTTAAAGGTTGTCTGGTAGAGATCGCTATTAAGCGATAAGACCGCCTATTGTATACTTTGTTCTTTGTTTCTGTATTGTTTTGTACTGATTTGTAGTGTTCAATAAAGAGTATTTGTATTGTAGACTTAGTACTTTGTACACTTATATAGTGTCGATAGTGTCGATACAAATAAAACAAATATCAGGAAACAATTTACACAAATTGACCTAGTCCCAAAGAAAGCTCAGTATAGGGCTTGTGTTATGGGTACTAGACAACGATGTACAATACAATACAATACAATACAAATAATCTTTATTGAACACCACAAATCAGTATAAAACAATACAGAAACAAAGAACAAAGTATACAATAGGCGGTCTCTACCAGACAACCATTAAGATAGAGAAATAAGTTGGAGACAGTTTAAGACACACACACATATACTTATATAGAGAAATAGGTACTTAAACAGAAGCATAGATTTACGACTCAGGAACAAATATTCGTGCTCATCTCACAAAATGCCCTTACCAGGATTCGGACCCGGGACACTTGCTTCGCAGGCATCACACCAACTAGGCCAACCCACGCTTTCATTCAAACTATTTTGAACAATCGATTGTTACCTTTATTTCAGTAGTATTAATAGTATCGATGGTAATTTCTTTTAATAAGAGATAGTTAGCCTCGGTAGGCCTGTCGATATAATTGGTGTTTTTTTCCGTTAAAAATGTCGATAGGGAAACTTTTGTTTTTGGCAACGCTACTTCAACGCCGTAAATTACAGAACGACTGTAAATTGCAGAACTGGAACTTGCAATACTTATCACCGCGACGTATAATTTCACACGCTATAATCGCTACTTAATAAACGCTTAGTGAGAAGTGAAAGTTTTCCTCTCAAGTAGCTCAAAACCTGTAAGTTGCCAGAAAATCTAGGGGTTTGATTTAAATTAAGAGGCTGACAACACCTAATTTTGTTGAAATTGATGTTATTTAAACACTTTTTTAAGAAAAACTGCACACAAAAAAAATATAATGTTAATTTTCATCATATTTCAAACACGCTAGACGGGCTCGATACATAATTGAACAAAATCGGCTCGATAGAAAATAATTGCAAAGATTGGTCTTAAAATCATCATTAAACGGTTCTATGTCTTTATCTTTTCGACGTATAGGTCTGCAATTAAAAACATAAAGTCAACATATTCATACCTAAACGGCTAACGAGTCATATTTCACAAATAATCCATACTTTTGTTTATTTCTTATGATTTGTGTCTTATTTGCAAGATTTTAGACGCGCGCCAAGCTGCCGGAATAGTTTCTTCTCTTTCACTAACAGGCACGTGAACCGTATGTGTGAAGAGTGGCGCTGCTCCAGGTCATTTGCTGTTGACAGCGCCTTAACTGGCAGGGTAACCATTTTTTTACAGCCTTTTTATTCCGAATTCGCTACAATTTCTGTAAGTACCTACCTACATGTTGTTGTTGTTTAGTATTTTTTTTTTATTAAATTGTTGCGTAATTCGGCGTGCCTCATGGCATAGGCCTCCTCCGTGTATTGGAGGGTTTGGGCTACAGTTCCCACGCGCGCCCAGTGCGGATTGGGAACTTAACACACACCATTGAATTTCTTCGCGGATGTGTGCAGGTTTCCTCACGATGTGTTCACCGAAAAGCTCATGGCAAATTTCAAATGTAATTTTCGCACAATAAATTCCGAAAAACTCAGAGGTGCGACCCTGGGATCTGAACCCACGACGCTCTGCTTGAGAGGCCAAACCACTTGGCTACCACGATAACATGGGTTTAAAATCGACCGTCTTATGCAATGCTAGAAACACAATGCATTAAAACAGTATCATCCATGAGATATTCTTGCATGCTGTAGGCTTATTGTCTAACTCGCTCGCACTCGCCATCGTGTTCATTTTGACCGTTCATGTATGGGCTGACAATTGGCACCGAAATCAGCTAGCTGTCACATTCATACATGAACTGTCAAAATGAACACGATGGCGATTGCGAGCGAGTTAGACAATAAGCCTACTGGTCTGGGAGCAAAGAAAAAACATAGAATATACCAGTTGCTGCTCTTCCCGCGCAGATGGTAAAAACCCATCGAGGGAATGGGCGAAAACCTTAGCGTTCATGTTATAGGCGATGCGGCTAGCAACCCATCACTACTTATTTTGATTCCCCTTTCCACCTATACGCCCACAATCATGCTAAACGTGGCCTTTAGGTCTTTTTCAGATACACACACACATTAATCACGTCTTTATCCCTTACGGGGTAGACAGGGCCTAAGGTAGCAAGAACAAGACCGGTAATTTTTAGCATGATGGTGTATGGTTTTTCATTGCGGGTTAAAAAGCTTGTTTACTAACAAGGGGGTGGGTGCAACGCACACCATGTTTACTTCAACTGGATAAAGTGGGGGGTTGTGAATGTGTTTAGTGACGCACTAATACGTCAAATACACGATGCAAATGTGCGTGTGTGTTATTTTTGTGGTTTTTAGTAAATAATTGTTACAGCGAACTCAAAAATCCGAACAAGAAAAGCTGTAGAGGCCAATAATTGAACAAAGTTAAGTTGTTTGAAGAAAAGGTGAGTACTCGTTCTGTTTTTTGTGTAAAATATCTTGAACTGATTTTAACTTATTCATTCATTGCAAAGTCAAGTACATGGTAAAAGATGTTATATGAGATTAGTAGGTAAGTATATGACGCCCTGCAAGGGCACACAATAGTAATTTATCACTAAAAGTCAAAAAATATTAATTAACGATGTCAAAAATATAATGAAATTAGATGTCATGCCTTATAAAATATTTATTAAATCTGTGAATTACAAAATAAAGTTAAAAAGTTGTAAAATTTTGATTACTGACAGAGATACAAGGAAAAGGGTAATGTAACTTATGATGTAAAACAAAGTTTTCTTAAAGTTAAGTTGGGTTTCCTCCTTGAGGTCCTACAGAATACAAAAAATATTTTTTTTAAGTGTTAATTAACTGTGGAAGTAATGAATCAACACAGGAACAATACTGAAAAGTTAGCAAAACATTCACGCTCAGAATTTAAATGGAAACAGGTGAAAGTATGACAATTCATACTCAAAAATAACAAAAGGTGTACTTAGTTTCAAGTAGTTGCCAAATTGTTGTATCTATCTAGGTACAGACATACACTAGGTACGAAATCAGCCAATCCAAAAATAATATTTAAAAAAACATGAGACGGAATGACTCAATTTAAAATCTAAATTATTTAATTATTGAATCTTACCATCATGAAAACGGTCTACATGTTTTTTAATTCACGTGTTAATTTTTAATTTAAATACCTATCTATAAAAACCATTATTGTTATTATAGAGTAGCACAAAATTATGAAATTAAATAAATTCGAGTGAATAAGAAGAAAGTAATTGTAAAAAATTCGGTCACCTATGGTTTTTCAGATAGTTAGAAATTAAAGCTTAGAAACTAACTAAGCTTTTATGCACATAAATATGGTGTCCGTTTTTTGCAAGGGGGTGTAGTAAGAATAACGTCAAAATAATCTATCAAAAACTCAATTTATTATTACTAAAGTAGGTACATAACAGATCAAACTAATTACCACAATCATCAATTCAATTTACAGGATCCTAAATAAAACTGGTTTCACGAAAGAACGCCGTTCACGGTGAAATTTTAACTGACGTTTCAGAGACTAGCAGTTAACTTACTTGACTACTATCTAAGTTAGTATTCGCGAAGCCTTCTTATTTAAATAGTTTGTATCGCCGGACGCCGATTCTGCCGGTACAGAGTTCTGTGGCATTGTCGCCGGTAACGCCAGCGTAGTGCGGACGTGTTGCGCCGGCCATTTTGGATTTTTTGAATTACGAATTCCCGAATTCGATGGTGGCTTGTTTTCGTGGAGTGTAATTTTTTTTTAATTTGCCGGAACTATGGTTTGCAGAACAGCGCCTATTGGGAGTCGTAAGTTTTTTTTAAATTTAAGTAGGTACCTAACTACTACTAAATTTTTTACATTTTCATTACTACTGTCGCGTTTAAATTTTCAGGAGTGGAGTTCAATATTTGTTTTTTTTTTCTTTTTATGTCGAATTAGGCGCAATTTTGCGGAGGTTCTTTTCAATCGTAATAAAACACGTCTTCAAATAAAATTTATATTATTCTTAAAATTAAATATACTTAGGTACTATTTTAAATAATGTTAACAATATTATTAAAATAATAACAATGTTATTACCTATTTTAAGTTTTCAGTGATTCACGGTTAAGTTCATTCCAAATATTATTGACGGGATATGAGGATAAAAGGATAAAAATAGGAGGAGATTAACTAATAAGGTAATCTCGGTTCATATCCTGTTTATAATATTTCAAATAGTATTATTGTTAAGTTAAAAATTTTAGCGTTCTCTGCTTTAAATTATGTTAGTTAAGTACTCAAAAAAAAACCAGTACCTAGGCCTTAAAAAACCTTATCTATCGCCTTAAAAAAAATCTGTACCATTATCATACAAACATTACAATACAAGATATTGTGATGTTTGACGAAGTTTAGTCTGTTGCTTATTATTTTTTTCAGCTTTGGTGAAACCTACGTTATGAATACTGTACAATTTATGTCCATTGACTGTCTTGTAAAAAAATTAGGTACTTAGAGTAAAAAAAACGACACGTCACTGCGTATACGCGGCGGTTTGGTCGCACCCTAAAACTAAGTAAGCGCTAGCTGTGTCCGTTTGACGCATTCTTGCATACACCCTGCATCACCATGAAATTTAATGACTGAAAGAAATTATCACTATCTAAGCACTTTTATTCAGTATCGGCGTAAATGTTTTTTTTTTAACTTCTGCATTTCCTTTATCAAATTAAAAAAAAAATACAAAATTAATTGAATGAAAAAAATATAATTAGGTACAACAAATCGGATAACTCACGTATAAAAGCCGAAGGAATGCTCCGAAAATTGTTTCGAACTATTCCGTAGTCCTTCATTAGAGAGCGCTCGCCCCGGCGGCAGCGACACGAACACTTTTAGTGTTATATTATTTATGTTTGAGCCTCATGGCAGTTTCATATTGAAAGAAAAAAAAATATGTTAGTAAAGTAAAGTAAAAATAAAATAAAATAACACTTAATAAAAACTTAAATATAAAATTTAACTAAAAACTTAACCTGTCTAAATTACTCAATAGCCTGAGGACTACTCTGAAATTTGATTTACATACCTACATACATACACAAATCACGTCTTTATCCCTTACAGGGTAGATAGAGTCTAAGGTAACAAGACCTACAGGCCACGTTTAGCAAGACTGTGGGCGTATAGGTGGAAAGTGGAATCAAAATAGTAATGGGTTGCTAGCCGCATCGCCTATAACATGATTCCTAAGATTAGCTGCGGTTTAAAGCAAGATTTAAAAAAAAATTGAGCAAAATTAAAAAAAAAAACAAGGATGTCTCAAAATACTTACAAAATAATTAATTGTACGCAATTTTGTATTTAATTAGCCGTTAGGTACATGCAACAACTTATTGAATTCCAAACTAAAATGAGCCTCACTGTTCCGTGACCACACGTGCAACTAGGCCTGTGCGACGCATGTATGTTTTCATGCAAAACCTTCCACACAAAATCAGCACTATGGAGTGAGCCATATTTCACGAGTGATTGATCGTATAAACCTATGATAGGTCTTATTTTAATTAAAATGTTTTTGTTTAAAGCTACGCATAGAGGAGGCGAGCAGGAAGGACAAACACAAGAGGTAGCAGATTATGAAACAGCGCTAGATACTGCGGGTAAGTTACCACAATATAGTACAGCACACTTTTATTTAAGTAACTATAGCTGTTGCCTGCGATTTCATCTGCAAAGAATTCGTTTATCGCTATCCCGCGGGAATTCTTCGGGATAAAAAGTAGCCTATGTGCTATTCCAGACTTTTCTCTATCTATGTGCCGAATTTCATCCAGATTCGTTGGGCCGTTCTGGCGTGATTGAGTAACAAACAAACATCCATCCATACTTTCGCATTTATAATATTAGTTAGATTAGATTTATTTATTTACTAGCTGTTGCCAGCGACTTCGTCTGCAAAGAATTCGTTTTTCGCTATCCCGCGGGAACTACGAAATTTTTCGGGATAAAAAGTAGCCTATGTGCTATTCCAGATTTTTCTCTATCTATGTGCCAAATTTCATCCAGATCCGTTGGGCCGTTCTGGCGTGATTGAGTAACAAACAAACATCCATCTATCCATCCATCCATACTTTCGCATTTATAATATTAGTTAGATAGTTAGATTAGATTTAAGGTTCACCAATAATTGTTGATACTAATACATCGAACTTGTTGCTTGTATATACATGTTGAAGAGAGTGTATCACAATCACTTATAGGTTGATTTTTGTAGTGAGGGAAATGTATTCATATCACAGCAGCTATTGTCGGAGTTTCTTTGCGCTACAGAATCCGGAATATGGAGATTCGCCGAAGAATTATAGATTAGTGGTGGCAATAACGGCTGTTTTGCAATAATGAATAACAGTGTTGTGTTATTCTTAAATAGCTGTTATTGTAAACTGTTGTCTGTTATCCTGTTACATTGCTGTTTTACAAAACGATAATGAACTTATTATTAAATAATTGTTATACTTATTTCGTCGCGATCGCAGCGTAATAAAAACTTACGGGAACAAAAGCAAAACAACGCTCTGTTACCTTGTTTGTTATTGTACTGACTGACAATAAACAGCAAAACAGCCAATAATGATACCAAAAGTCAGTTATTTGAATTGCGATTGCGTTGCGAGCTCGCGCGTATAGCGCTATCTCTCGCACACACCTACTGGTTTGTTGCGCACTCGCTTGCGCTTCTATGCCAAGTGCGGCAACAGTGCGCGTATGAACAACGTTGACAGCAGACAACGAATAATGATAACAGGATAGTTGACGATTCGATAATGTGTTGTTCGTTGCGTGCAAATAATGCATTACGTTATCTGCTGTTGTAATAACGACCACCACTATTATAGATCGACCGCTTAACTCAGTCCTCGCCCGCGAGGGTACAGGGGCGCGGGGTGGGACGACAAAGGGGGCCGAGAGAGGTGCGGGCGGGGAGTGCGCCTGCCGCCCGCACGTCTCCCGGCCCCCGCGGATTCATTTAAGCGTTCTATAGAGTCTATAGAGTCACAGACATAGCTTCGAAGATGTACGTTGAAGTGGCAATAGGCAGGCCACATCGCTCGTAGAACAGACTGTTAGGGGAGAAAAGTCCTCGAGTGGTGACCACGACCACATTTTTAAGTTTAGTAAGCTAACAGAGCTCTATTTTTTATTAATACTGTATTACAATACTAAATTTTTGCATGCCTATGAGGCAGAGCACAGTGAGGTTGTAATGTACTATAACTTGTGAGCTGTATTCTTGCAATAAAAATATTTCATTTCATTTCACGAACCGGAAGACGCAGTTTTGGCCTCCCAATAGGTGGACCGACGACATCGTAAAAGTTGCGGAAAACCGGTGGATTTATTTATTTATTTATTTATTTATTCATCAAACAATTTACACAGCATTACAGTAAAGACCAAAGCACTGGAAAACTTAATTTTAAAAGTATACTACCTATTCATGATGGATGGATGGTTCATTATGGCGTGCTAAGGGGGAGGCCTTTGTTCAACAGTGGACGTCTTCAGGCTGATGATGACGATGATGATCACAGTAAGACCCTGTCGCATAGACAGGCCGCCGACACTCAAATTCGAGTCATATGTCACCTTATTGCGATAGGGTCCTACTGTGCTATGGTACATGAATACAGTCATTTCTTTTACCTACTGTGCTTATACATGATTATGCATTTTATGCAACCGTCTGACCGAGGAAAGACCGAATAGCCTAGTGGTTAGGGCATCTGACTGCGATTCAAAGCATAATTATGCTAAGCATAATTATAAAGCGCAATTATGTTTTATTTTATTTAATGTTTATTTTTTACTATTTATTTTAACTGTTGTATCATTCTTTTCTTTTCAATGTATGTATATGTATCACCCTATGGTCCCAACGGAAGACCAGCGCTGGCTGCAAGGCCAGCAAATGCTAAGTTGGGACCATTTTGTGACAATTTACATATTTATCTGCTGTTTTATGTGTTTTTTTTTTGATGTGTTGATTGTCATGAATAAATATTTTTCTTCTTCTTCTTCTTCATAATGGTCCTGGGTTCGTTCCCCGGACGGAGCAGACATAATGGAAAATACAAATATTTGCTCTTAAGCATTGGATATTAGCTGGTACCCTAGATTAACACATACGCTACTTTTTTCCCGGAAAATTGCATAGTTCCCGCGGGATAGCTATAAACATGTCAAAGGTCGTTGCTGCCTAATGTTAGTTTAATTCTACGCGAACGAAGTCTCGGGCAGAAGCATGTAATTAATAAAGACATTAGCTATAATAATACAAAGTCGCTTTCTCTGTCCCTATGTCCCTATGTCCATATGTCCCTTTGTATGCTTAAATCTTTAAAACTACGCAACGGATTTTGATGCGGTTTTTTTAATAGATAGAGTGAATTAAGAGAAAGGTTTATATGTATAATATACCGTGCGAAGCCGGGGCGGGTCGCTAGTTAGCTATAAAGCAATATAAATACAAATATTTACTCGGCGCATGGTAGAGCGAGTTCATTGTCTCATAATGTATAGAAAGAGTAATAAATAATTATTAAGCACTTAATAAAATTGGCTAAGCTAATGCGAGCAGCAATTTGAGCAGCAGAATGGGCAAAATGGTATTCGAGTCATACACACCGTAAGAAACAAAAGTTGTCTCTCCTGCGACGACCGGATAGCCTAGTAAGTTAGTGACCCTGACTATGAAGCTAGAGGTCCCGACTTCGAATCCCGGTAGGGGCAGACATTTGTATGATGAATACGAATGTTTGTGCCCGAGTCATGGATGTTGTATGTATTTAAGTACCGATGTATTTATCTACATTACATATGTATGTTTATCCGTTGCCTGGTACCCATAGTACAAGCTTTGCTTAGTTTGGGAATGGGACAATTGGTGTAATTTGTCCTTTGATATTTATTTATTATTTACTCGCTGTTGCCAGCGACTTCGTCTGCAAAGAATTCGTTTATCGCTATCCCGCGGGAACTACGCAATTTTCCGGGATAAAAAGTAGCCTATGTGCTATTCCAGACTTTTCTCTATCTATGCGCCGAATTTCATCCAAATCCGTTGGGCCGTTCTGGTGTGATTGAGTAACAAACAAACATCCATCCATCCATCCATCCATCCATCCATCCATCTATCCATCCATACTTTCGCATTTATATATTAGTTAGATTAGATTAGATTAGATTCTGTGGCCATAAAATTAGCGACTCCGAGTCGGCAAACTTAAGGTTTATTTATATGGGATGGGCCGAAAGTTGGCCAGGCCTCCCACACACAGATGTTAACTTGACTCAAAAATATTGACTAACTAGCTTCTACGCGACTTCGTCTGCGTAGAATTAGTAATTGACATGTTTATGGCTATCCCCCGGGAACTATTTTGCGGGTGGTAGGGCCTTGTGCAAGTTCCGTCCGGATCGCTAACACCATCTTACTCGCTAATCCTGCCGCTAAGCAGCAGTGCTTGCACTGCTGTGTTCCGGTGTGGAGAGTAAGACAGCCGGGGAAATTACGGGCACAAGAGGCATTTCATCTAAGTCCTCTAGGTTGGCAACGCATCTGCAATCCCTCCGGGGTTACGGGTGTCTATGGGCAGTGGTGATCGCTTACCATCAGGTGACCCACTTGCTCGTTTGCCTTCCTATTCACATAAAAAAAAAATAAAAAAAATATGCTATGTTCCGGGATAACGCGGGAAGCCTGCGTGAAGGGGACTACGGGACCCTACCGAAGGGCCCAAATTATTTATAATTTTTATTTTTAAAGCAGCTTTAGTCTACGTGTATCGAATGTGTGTAAGTAAATAAATGTTTTTCTTTCTTTCTTTTTATATTTAAATCACTACTTAATATTTTTAATTACATTATAGATGACACCCCTACCTAAATGCTTTTCAGGATTGTTTTATTGTGTGATCGGTTGCTAGCCGCATCGCCTATAACAATTATCTATGATTGATGAACTGGTACATTCTATGTTTTAGCTAAAATAATCATTATCTATGATTATGTCAAAACAGATCTGACTTCCTACTCGCGAAACGAACGTGCCGTTTGTTGTCCTAATAGATTTATCAATGCGCAAGCGCATAGTAATCGGATGTTGATAAACTGACGCGTGAGCGGCGCACGTTCGGTGATTGTTGTGGCTTTGAGATGAACAATCACGGGTTTACTACATTGACAAAATAGTAATTATGCAAAGATTATGCATGTGAAAGTTGATTTATGTGATTATGAGTTTTACCTATTGATAATGTGGCTTTCTTTTGGTAAAAAAACAAAATCGGTTCAGTTAGATTACTCCTCTTCTTCTTCAAGTGCCTCTCCAACTAGTGAAGGTCAGCGATTAGTTTTTGGAATCCTTCTCCATTGCCTGCGAGCCTAAAAAGTTCTGTTGCTGAAGAGATGTCCGTCCACCCCTTTATGTTGCTCCCTTGTGATAGATTACCTCTACAAACTCACAAACTATCTCTTTATAATATTAGTAGCTGTTGCCCGCAGCTTCGTCCGCACATAATGAAATATAGCCCTAGTCTGTCACAAAACACTACTCAATAAACTCGATAAATATGGTATAAGGGGTAATGCACATCGTTGGCTTCAGAATTATTTATATAGGCGCAAACGATAATATATGTTGAAATATCAAAGATTGAAAATAACAAAAAAAGTATATAGGTATAGGTCTGTACCAAAAACAAATGAAAGTGGCGTTCCTTAGGGAAGCATTTTGGGCCCACTCCTATTTTTGCTTTATATAAATGATTTACCGGCAAGCTTGAAACATGATTGCATCTTGTTCGCTGATGACACAACCCTAACAAATGACATTCACAAATAATGTAGCTTTCTATTGGTATAAGAATTTTCAAAATCCGTTCAGTAGATTACCCCCTACAACCTCACGGAACTTCATCACGCACGGTTAAACTCTGGTATCAGCTGATGGCACCAATTCCGGACCGGTACCTGCTACTTAGGGATTTTCAATAAACGAGCTAATTAAATGGGTGACAGATGGGCGAGTATGTTCGCGTACTTACGACTCGACTTTACTCGCCTGTGTGTCAGTCTAAGTATGCGTACTTTTAGAGTAAAGTACAGGCGAGTAACGTCGAGCCGTAAGCACAGAATATATAATAGTACTAACGTACGTAAGTAAGCGTACTTACTCGCCCGTCTACGCCCACTTAAAAATAACTAAAAATTAACGGTGATTTGAGTCTGCCCAATCACTACGAAGCCGAGTCATGGTCACTGACAAAGCAGGTGGTGCAGTAGCTTCAAGTAACCCAGAGGGCCATGGAAAGGGCTTTGTTGGGGGTTTCACAGTTGGGGTTTTCAGGAACACGGAGATCCGGAGGAGAACAAAGTTGATCGACATAACCTATGTGATCGCCAGCAGAAAGTGGAAGTGGGCAGGCCATATATACCGCAGACGAGACAACAGGTGGGGTAGACGGGTGCTGGAGTGGAGGCCCAGAGTGGGACACCGAAATGTGGGCAGGCAACTGATGCGTTGGACGGATGACCTTGTCAAAGCAGCAGGGAGGGATTGGATGCGAAAGGTGCAAGTCCGAAACGAGTGGCGTGCATTGGAAGAGACCTACACTCAGCATTGGGTGGATAATGGTTGAGAAAGAAGAAGAAGAATCAACCCTCGAACTCTCTCGAAACTTCTAGGTTAATAAGTTGAAAAAAAAGACTACACTCACTGTATTTCAAAGTACAATGAGTGCTTGAATAACCGTAAGGCACACTTGGTATTGTAAATATTATGGCAGTCGAACGGTGTTATACAAAACAGTTCATTGAAGTGCGAGATAAGAAAATCTTATTTTGAAACTCTAATGAATACCTTTTAATTGCGTAATTATTGTTATTGGTGGCTTTCCAACATACATAGATCACGTCTGCATGCGTAAATCACGGGTTTGTCACGGGGTAGACCGAGCGGCAGCAAGAGCTAAAGGCTTCATTTAGCTTGATTTTGGGTGTTGTGGAAAGGGGGAATCAAAAATAGTGGGCTGCTAGTAGTGTCCGACCGAAACACGATTTTTAGCCGAAACCGAAAATTCGTTTTTTTTCTGATTTCGGCCGAAACCGAAACCGAAACCGAAGATGTATCATCGTAAGGAAAAGGTTATTGCAAGGATTTCTTACATGAGAACAGTTACTTTTTTTTTAAACAAAATAAAAAAAAACTGCATGCATACTACTGTCGCTGGTCCCAGCTGGGCGGGCCGCCTGTGCATTACTTATACCTACCCGGCCGAGCATGCCCGAATTAAGCCGAGTGCTCCCAATGCGAGAGCCGCGAGAGGCCGCGAAGTAATTTCGGCCCGGTCGAAGCTTTCAGCCGGATTCTGGCCGAAACCGAAACTTCGGCCGAACCCGAAACCGAAACCGGAATTTGGTTCGGACACTAGTTGCTAGCCGCATTGCCTCGCCTCGCTCATTCCCTCGCTGGGCGTTTATCTCTGCGGGAGCATTTCTGGTAGGTATGTATACCTTCATTTTATGTTTTTTCTTTGTTTCCAGACCAGCATGGAAGGTCGGGTAAAAGCCAGTATTATATTTATAAGACATAATAATACTACGTGAATCAAAATATTATGGTATCCTAGAACACTATGAAAATTACATAACAGTTGTTAGTTACATGAGTTTACATGTAACTAACAACTGTGATATCATAATCATGTAGTTATTATTTTATAAGTCACACCTTATTTTTATGAATGAAACGTATTGAATTAATTTATGTACTTGGGGAATAATGAGGTAGGTATCATTCAAAACATATAGTAGCGAGCAAAAATAAATGCTCACTTTAATTCATTTCAGTAGGGAAAGTGATCTGTTATTTTTGTTTGGAAGTAGGTACATATTCGTTTGCCTGACAAAGACGCATGTGTATTCAAGTGTATAAATTCTAATAAATATGTATATCCATTGTATGCAATGTGTCATGTTACAATTAGACGGTATTCATTCTATATCAATATTTGTTTGGAAAATTCATCGTTTACTTTAAAAATATTTGGTCAAGTTCTAGTCAGACTCGCGCAGTGAGGGTCCCGTACTTTTATTTTAAAGTTTGCCACAATTTTTTTTTACTTGAAATAATAAGAGGTCAATTATACACTATGTTTGAAAAGTAGTCCAGAATACTTTGGGCAGGCTCCTATTCCACCAATGCGACAATTGTCGGTGACAAGTGACAAATCTGTTTACATTGATCGATGTTCAAAGTATACGGTGCCAAAGGGGTGACATAAACTTTGAATCCAAAACTGAAATGAAAAATTTATATTGAAGGGTCCAATCGAACCAACTTAACCTGCTGAAATATTCTGCAACAATTCTTAGTCACTTTTGAAAGAAAGAAAGTAGACATATATTCATTTTTGCAAGACACAAACACAAGGGCAAACCTACACACAATTTTAAAGAAAAGAAAAAAAATCACAGACATGAAAAATAGATCGTCAGCGTTGATTGTCTTCGCAAAAGTGAAACGGTCGCTGGCTCAGCATTACGCTGCGGTGTTAGACACCTGCACAGCACTGATTTTCAGCCAGAACCATTTGTAGGTAAAGTTTTGTGCAAAATAGACCCATTTGCAAAAAAAAGGGCACCGAATAATTTTTATGCCAGTGAAGCAGTTATTTCAGCCAGAGAAGATAATGCTCGATATTATGGTTATTTATGTACCTATACGACTGTTTGTTTCTTAATAAATAAATAAAAAAAAATATTCTGTTGTTTGTAACTTTTACTAGATAAATAAAAAAGAAAGTCAATTGAACTTACTTTATTTTTACAAAATGCGTAATTTTCTTAAACTCAAAATAATACAAAAGTGCCTGTTCTTTTGCAAAGGAGTTTATGTAAGGTCAAAATGTAGGGCCAGTTCTACCACTCTCAGTAAAGTTCCTGATATCTTAAAGGTCAGTTATCTACGATTCCGTCTCTATTTATTACACACTACGAAACAGATATCATAGATTGGATATGATAAAATTTTCATACACTGAAAAATTGGCCTAGGCCTTTATGAATCTTGAATTTGGAAAATACACAAAGAAGACTTGGCTGTATGATCTTTGATCTTTGCCTATCCCAAATGGGATGAAATCAAAAAACAACAACAGATAACTGACACTTAAAATTACGGGAACTTAACAAAGAGCGGTTTATAGAGTGATTGCAACATGACAATGTTCTGGAACATCTTACAAAACTGTATCTTAGTCACGTAAGAACGTCAAGAACAATGAAAAGGGCATAAACATTTTATTGACAATCGACCAACACATCATTGGTAAATTTACGAGATCACAACCGCAAAAATATATATCATCTCTCTAGAACACGCTATTCCGCAAAACCCAACTAATAGTCTCTAGAGCAATCAGCTTTATGAATGTTAGACGTTGTCGTTTAAACCGTAATTTCATTTATTTATTTCATTATGTGAATATTATTATAAATTAAATGTCAAAAATTATTTGAAATTATACGTACTAAAAAAAGTCAGCTTGTTCCCGAAGTTCTACGAAATCGCGGGCAGAAGCTAGTAAAGAATACAATAAAGATACTCCGGCAGTTACTTTTATTGCTGTTTTTGCATTAGTGTAGTGTCGAACACATTCATGTTTGAATATCGAGTGTAAGTTTTTGAGAAAACATATCGAATGTGTTCACGTAATAGTGGTCTGTGTGGTCAAATTGGCAGCGCTACAAGCGGCACGTAACGGCAACAAACTAAATCTCTGTGACACTTCAACGCGAACGCGTTCGAACTGTTTGTTGTCCTACGCACATCTCCCGAATTACCGTGTATAACCTAACCTTTTTTTTAATCGGTGTGGAAACTCTATGAGAACTCCCAGGCCCGAGCAGACCTAGGACGGTTATGGGGACTCTCTCCTCCGGCCTTTTTCCGTACGGAAAGGGGCGAGGGGAGCATACCCACTAAAACCACTCCGGCGTTGCCCTCTTGCCGGGTTTAGGAAGGCACTCGGCTTTCAGAGCCTCTAGTGTAAGTTTTAGGCACGACAAACGTCTTGAACACGTTCGCGTTAACGTTTCAATTACTATGGTAAAATTAACAGCGCCACAAGCGGAACGAAACGACAAACAATTTCTCATAGTATTTGACATTTAAACTCAAACGCGGTCGAGACGTATTTTGTGACCGAATCTTACACTAAGCATACAGGGGCCTAACCATGACGTCCTAATTCCGACTCAGTCTAAGTTTTAGCAGTCACTTTTAGTATGAATCTGACAGCGAGCGAACCTAAACTGAATCGCATTAAGACGTCGTGGTAAGGCCTCAAGGCTACCCGCACCAGTGTATAACCTAACCAGCAGTGTATGTGACCAGTAGTGTAACTAACCTAACCTTCTCAACAGGCTATGGCCGCTTCAGCCGCTCTGCTCTGGCAGCCTGCTCATGCGCATTCTTCACGACGGGCGTGCAGAACTGCCTCATGTCATACGTGCTACCGGCGGCCAAGTGCGAACTGCAACTGACCACCTACCAGTCAGGACTTGTCAACATGGCGTTCATGTGTGGTGAGTAACACTTAAACACTATATTCACTGCCGTCACCGCCATGTTCATAGTAGTAATGCTTTATCCCTTGCGGGGACAGAGCCTAAGGTGACAAGACCTAAAGGCCACGTTTAACATGATTATGAGGGTATAGTTGGTAAACCTAAGCTCTGTCTACCCCGCAAGGAATAAGGAAGTGATTTATGTATGTATAATAGTATCGATATGGTGTAAAACGGGCACCACTCAGCATAATGTTGTGGCAAGCCGCATCGCTGTTTTTCAGTGGGACCCAATTGTCATATCATTGTAAAGTAGAGGCGCGTTCGTTCGACTCGGCCGGCCAGCCCGGCGTAGTTAATAAAAACCAACTAATGATACACTTAAATTCGCAAATAGGTAAGACTAATATTTGCTAACGTATAATGACTCTTCAAAAGGAAGTCAACGAAATAACAGCCGTTGAATTAGCGCAAGTATGGTATAACGTAGTAACATACATACCTACATACCGTCACTTCTCTTTCCCATAGGGATAGGCAGAGACTACTTTGTTCCACATGCTACTATCCTAACATACCTCTTTCGCTTTATCCACATTCATCAATCTCTTCATACGTGCGCGTCGGTTTTGGTCACAGAACGTCCGTCTAGGTCTTCCCGCTCGCAACGCACTCGTTCATACTCCCGATATAAATCTAATATGTTAAGTGTTTAGTTAACTTTCTTTCATTCATCCTCTCCACGTGACCAAACCAACTAAGCATACTTTTTTCTATCCTAGTCACTATATCTTCTTTGACACCACAACGTTCCCTTATCACACTATTCCTTATGATATCTTTTAGTGATACACCTTCCCTTCCATACTTCTTAACGCTCGCATTTCTACTGCATTTATTTATAACGTAGTAAACAGGGTATTACCGTTCTTAGCAAACAATCCACTCTAACGAGACCCGGGTGTCAAGTTCAAGTTGAAGCGACATATTTATTAATTGGAAGCAAATATTGTTAACAGTGTTTACTGTGTCAAATTTGATAGAAAATGTAGGTGAGGTCGAGAGGCTCTGGTTATTTGTGTATCCTTTCTCCTGTAATGATGTCAATATTAGTGGGTTCGTTTGTAAAGCGAGCCTGAAGCGTTGAACAAATCAACAAGTACATTGTTTATTCTAAAAGGAGTTAAGTGAAACATGACGTCACGACCACGCCTCCACTCAACGCTGTATGGTAGCCGTCCTGATGACCTTGTAAAAAACAGTTTTTTTCAAGTTTTCATTGATTTTGTCGTTGATAAAGAAATTGGAAAGGCTTAAGTATACTCATTATGGGTAATTACTTCAACAATCCTGTAGAAAAGATAGATTGTAAATGGTGAGAAGACAGTAATTCAGTTAACACACAGTAATTTAGTTTTTCGTATTTAAATTGTTTATTAGTTTACCTACTAGCTGTTGTTCGTGACTTCGTCTTTGCAGAATTCGCTTATCGCTGTCCCACGAGAATTGTGTATTAAACGGGATAGTAACTATTCTATGTTCTTCCTGGGAACTGATTCTATCTCTGTACAAAATTTCATAAAAATCGGTTCAGCGGTTAAGGCGTGAAATTGGAACAAACAAACAAATTCACTTGCGCATTAATAATATTAGTAAGGATATTTTTCTCAAAAATATTGCAAAAATACCCTGCTCTAGTAACACCTAGCAACAGCAAAACCCCACAATTCAAAATCCAACTGAACGTTTTCCCGTATCATTTTAGATAACAAATGGTCATGCTCATTTACTAGGAAACATAGCGCCGCTTGTCCAAACACTACGTAGAATATCTATGAAATTTGCACTTACATGCTAAAATTACCAAAAAAGACCCTATCACATTTGAGTTAAAGCATGCTTATAAGGATCACCGGCGTCATAATCAATCATTTTGTATTATTATGATTGATTCAGGAGAACTATTATGACATAATCTACATGTTGGGCCTAGGGGAATAATTCCTCCGAAGAAGAATACGAAGGATGAAGCTAGGGTGAAGGAAAGTAAGGAAACAAAGAAACATCAGGGGCCTTACCACGATGTCTTTGCGATTCAATTGTGACGACCTAAAACTTGCAACGCATCAATTTCACTCTGCACTCTGCCTACCAAAACATAAGCTTAAAATGAAATTCTTCTCCTGATTGTTTCTTAAAATAATCATGAACCTTTTTGTTTCAGGTGGTGTAGCCAGTGCGTTCTTCTGGGGCATAGTTGGCGACGTTTTCGGCCGCCGTTTCACTCTGACTATGACGTTACTCATCGACGCAGTCCTGACACTTGCGCAGAGCACAGTGACTGACTACCGGTGGCTTCTGGCTGCCAGGTCCATCAATGGTTTCTTAATAGGTGAGCATAGATAACTCAACCATAGTCTCCAAGTCAATACTCTGGAGAGAATGGATATGGCCGTCAGTTAAGTTAACTTTTATGATTCGCACCTTCGCACTTTGTGATTGTAACTATTACATATACCTATTCAGTAAATCCTTCTGTGTCATTATTTTTGTTCCTTCTTTGTTCAGGTGGTCCTTCGACGCTCACGTTCACGTATCTGTCAGACCTTGTGGGAGAGAGGAGACGGCAGTTCTACCTCACCATCGTTGGCATGAGCTTCGTGGCAGCATGGCTGATCTTACCAGGTAACTACCCCGATTAGTGCAACACGGAATGTATACCTACAAGGAAGTCACATGATCACCAATGCCCTCCCGTATACACATGTGTGTACCAGCGGGATTACAAATGATTAGAGGGTTGAGATGAAAATTAAATGCGTTTTAGCAAATTGTTTTTGTGTTGTTATCACTCTAGATATTTCAGGATTCCATCTCCTCTTGAAGCACCGATGTAGAATTACTAACTGTGAATTTGTGTACTATGATAGTGCATTAGCCAAAATTATTCATCTCCTTTTACTTTTAAATAGAAACCGTTGAATATCGCGGATGTTTAAGGAATGCACTCGTTCATTTTTCTCAACATTAGGCACGTATTCAGAACTAGCTTTTGCCCGCGACTTCGTCTGCGTAGAATTAGTATTTTGGGTAGCTTATTCTTAGTGGTAGGCAAACATTCAATTAGAGCACATATTAAATACGTACAATAAAATTAACCTTAGGGTATTACATCTTCGTAGTAAATTTTACTCCCCTATTCACATCTTTGTCAATTTCTGCAAAAACTATTCTATTCCCTTCCCCGGGACCATAACAATATCCATCCCAAATTTAGTTTTAATCGTTTCATCGGCTTAAGGCGCTGTCAACAGCTAATGACCTTGAGCAGCGCCACTCTTCACACATACGGTTCGAGTGCCTGTTAGTCAAAGAGAAGAAACTATTTCGGCAGCTTGGCGCGCGTCTAAAATCTTGCAAATAAGACACAAATAATAAGAAATTTAAAAAAGAATGGGTTATTTGTGAAATATGACTCGTTAGCCGTTTAGGTATGAATATGTTGACTTTATGTTTTTAATTACAGACCCATACGTCGAAAGAATAAAGACATAGAACCGTTTAATGATGATTTTAAGACTAATCTTTGCAATTATTTTCTATCGAGGTGATTTTGTTCAGTTATGTATCGAGTCCGTCCAGCGTGTTTGAAATATGATGAAAATGAACATAAATTTTTTTCGTGTGTACTTTTTCTTAAAAAAGTGCTTAAATAACATCAATTTCAACAAAATTAGGTGTTGTCAGCCTCTTAAGCGCGAAGAAGGCAAAAGACAGACGCACTTTTACATAAAGGGAGGCCTTTGCCCAGCAGTGGGACACTCAAGTGGACTAATATAAAAAAAACACATACATCAAGTAGGTAAGTACCTAATTATTTTTAAGATTTGTTAGTTTTCTAAGTGACTTTAACGCCATTTCATGCCCTAAAGATATGAAAAAAAAGGTTCCTTCAAACGATAGCTACTACCTACCTTATTAATTGTCAACCCAATTTTGCCCCCTCCACAGGTTTTCTTTAAACCGCTGAAGCACATAATTATTTATTTTTGTGTCTAATAAAAAGTCCAAAATAAAATTCCTCCGTTTCTCAAGGTCAATTTTATCTCTGCAAGTAAGGTCAGTGTGGCTAATTCCGTCTGCGGGGTATTTCCGTACACGGGTTTTTGCGTCCAATCTAACGACAGTACGCGGTTGCTGTCTCGATGGATAAAGCAGTGAGGGTATTTAAATCCAACTGTAAATAACAGGTGGCGCTACGTAGTCAGCGGTTAAGGATATTTCACTTTTAAAGTTTAGTTGCGCTCCGAACTCGTAATGCGAGTGTCGGGTCTTGTCAAGTTTTTGGACGGTGCGATCGGAGTATGCAAGTTACGAATATGTAAGTATGTTTTTTATATTATCCGAGATGCTTGTTTATTGATAGTTTAATCCATCTTTCATTAAATTCTATTGCTGAGAAACTATTAGCGATTAAAGATTTGTATTTCCAAAGCTTTCAAGTGGGAAAATCCGTCCAATGTAAAATGGTCAAAAGCGTCATATGCCGGAATTTCCCTATTTCATAGATTGTCAACCTTTTGGATTCGACTGACTTTAAATTAAGAATAAAGATGTTTGTTCACTTGAACACTGAATTTGAAAGTGTGTATTTACCTAGTATTTTGTGAATATATTTTTTTCTTTTTGTACGTTTCGCGTGTTTCACAATATGTGTTGTGTACATTGTACAAATTGTACATTTTGCTATTGGTATGGTTTTTATGTTTAGTGTACATTTTGCTGCGAAGGGAGCTGATCAAGATCTGCGAACACAAAATGTTTGTGTTACGTTTTCAACAATTTTTTTCTTTAATTTCAATTATTTATTTTATTATTTGTCTATTATTTTAATTTAATATTAATAAAAAGAAGTTTAAAAAATAAATATTACGTTGACTGTTACTCTGTGTTTTTATTCTAGGATTTTAAAAAAGGTTCCAATTTATCAAAATAAGTTCATTACATAATATACATCGTTATTAAAATTAAAAAAAAAACAATATTTTTATACTTCGACAAAAGGTTTACTACACCAGATTTTAAAAATAAGCCGGATTTGCCCCGAAAATTAATTTTTGGCCATAAAAGTGAAAATCATCCTTAAATTGAATGCTCTATGGTTTACTTTGGAATAAAAATACACTGATGTTTGCTCACTTAACGTATAAGCTTGTAATACTATCGGATACAAGAGAAATTGCTGTTAGACGGATTTGACCGATATCCTAGGGAAAATCCGTCTAGTGCCATGCTTTTAAATAAAAAATCATATTTAAATAACCTGAAGCACTGACCAGCTTATATACATAATTTTAAAATCTTAGTTAAATTCTCAACCTATTACAGGTGTAAGTTTATTTAAAAGTGTATAATTAACGTTGTTACGATCAACCAAAGTCAATCTACGAAAAAATATGACGGAATAGCCCTCATTGACCTTACTTACCAAATTTCATAAAATCGGTTCAGTGGTTTAGGCATGAAAGCGTAACAGACAAACAGAAAAACGAATTTACTTTTGCATTTATAATATTAGTAGAGATAGGGATTATTATAAATATTTTTTTTGTAAAAACCGGCTAATTGCGAGTCGGACTCGCGCACCGAGGGTTCCGTATAAATTCGGCAAGTGAATATGATATCCAGTATTAGCAGAGCCCTGTTCCTAAGCAAAATGTAGGCAGTGTGAGGTCATTTTATATTGGAACCTATGATCCACCATCATACAAAATTTCAAATTTCTAAGACAACTGGATACCTAACTACCCAATATTTTTTGAGAGCACGGCGATATGTATGGAAACACCCTTTCTAATGACTTTACCTTGTTATTGTATAGATTTAAGGGTTAATCTTTTCACAACTCCAAGGGACCGCAAATCTACTGTACCGGTTATTATATTAATTTCAACTTTATACCTATACGCGTTCCTGAGGAAAAGGAACTTGACAGACGGACAACTAAGTGATTCTGGGTTCCTTTTTTCCTTTAAGGAACCTTGAAAATAGATACTTCCTAGGTACGAATAATTTCATTCATAAAATATAGCCTAGCGACATCTATTAACGAATAGCGGAACTAATTAATCCATAGTAAACTTTATTATTATTCTGTTGCTTAGTATCATCACAACATATTACATGTACTACATTTTTGAACCCAGGACTTCTTCCTCTTTCATTTGGTATCCCAATAAATAATGTATCAAAAAATATTTTTGGTGGACCCCCCCTTTTTGTTTTATATCTCGACTTCTAGGTGGAATTTCGAAAAAAACGCGACATGGGAGTTTAAGTTAGACCTTCAGCAATACAATAAAAAAAACCGCATTCAGTTTGGTACAGTAGTTTTTGCGTAGCGCGGTAACAAACATACAGACAGACAGACAGACAGACAGACAGACAGACAGACAGACAAAAATTCTAAAAGTTGTATTTTTGGCTTCTGTGGCGCATATAGAGCCCCCTCAATTTATTTTTTCTGTAATTTCTCCTATGTACAGACATCGACCTGTTACAATTTTATTATATGTATAGATTAATCGTTTGAGATAACGTTTGACACGAAGATTTAGTTAATCCCAAATATGGACTCTAGTGCCTCAGACAATTGATTACACTGTTAATTTAGAGTACAATACATTAGTAAGACTATTATGCAATTAGCAGAAACCTACGCTTGGCGGCTCAATTGTTTCTTGCAATTAGACCAAATTACGTTGAATTCTTCAATTCACCAATAAGGTTTCAAAACTGTCCTAGGGCCTTACCATGATGTCTTAATGCGATTCAGTTTAGGTTCGCTCGCTGTCAGATTCATACTAAACGTGACAGCTAAAACTTGAACTGAGTCGGAATTGGACATCATGGTAAGGCCCCTGATACCAGAAAGTTTATAGAAGACATTGCGTTCCTCAAAATTAGCAATGCCAATAAGAAGAGAACGACAGTGACCGTCTGGTTATAAAGTCGAGGTGTCGTTAGCTGACCAAGCTCTAGGCTGAGCGGGTTCCCTATTTTATTTACCCTTGACTTGGGTTAGGAGGAGCCATAGCCATCATATGACCAGCTCTGTTCAACCCTAGATAAAAAATGTGTATTGTGTATTGTCCAGTTGATTCGCCCAAATGCCATTGGATTAAGTTAGCACATTTACAGCATTTTTTGTTCTTCCTTATCCTCAGAAAATATTGATAAGAGAGATGAAGCTTAGAGCTAACTTTTCATGAAAAGGAAATGATTTTGAGTCTCGCTTAAACTAACAAGTTAAACTAACAAAAAAAAAAAAAAATTAAACTAACAAGTAGAATGTAAGATTGTACTACTAACATTATATGGATCTATGGTCTGAAATAAATGATTTTTATTTTTATTTTATTTTTAACAATGTTGTTGCGATTTGTGATGCCGCTGTGGCAATTACCAGGGAAGGATAACGACGTCTGACTCGAACGGTGAAAAACCCTTGAGTGGACACCCTTCTTAAGCCAATACCTACGGAATATTTACGTAGCAGGAGTATTTATTGAAAAGAGCGACATAGCTTCATAACAATTGTGAACCGCTTGTAAGCTTTGAAATTTCTAATGGTGACTGTACTTAACGTAAACAAAGCAGGTGACCGATTCATACCGTCAATATGGATACTATGGACAGGTCTCCAATGTTAGGCAGTCAAAGCAAAATTTCAATTGTTTTACTTTAGACCAAGGGCTATAATATTTGGGTTATCTCCACCGAATGTTGAAGTATAATTGAATTGATTGTTATCAGTAACGTGCTTGAGTAGGATTGTTTTAGATATAGGTAACAATAAGGAAGATCCAGCGTGCTTCATCCTCGTTGAAGAAGTGTGCCCTAACATTCTGTTGACTCTTGAATCTCAAGAGCACTCCAAATTGCGGCGTGATTTATTGTCTTCAGATTTATTTCCTGTTATTAATGAACATTATGAGAGCGTTTCTAAAAAAGTTTGTACATTTGGCGGACAGCATAGGCTAATTTGAAATTAATACTTTTCGATATTATTTTAAGCGCATATTATTACCTGGTTCTTAAAGATTCTAGATAATGTATTTTTTTAGAGATTCGAACTACAAAATAAGCTGTAAAGTCAAATCTACTGAGTCGGGGCAGTCGATAATTCCTATTTTGTTACTAAGATTCAATTAAGTAAATAGAAACCACACACATTATTTAGTTGTTTTTATTGAAGAAATAAGGTAGCAATAATAAAATTGTGTACGTTTTTAATGCTAATTCTTTACTCTTTTAAGGTAATCACAAAATAATAAAGATATTCACTCCTTTTTGTTACCATTGGGTCAAACGTACCCTGAAAATTTACTATATAATGCTTATTTATAAAGTTAGGTTAATATTTTTTGGAAATTATCATAATTAAATTGCTAAATATTCGTCTGGAATATTTAAAATATATATATTTTAACAAATATAAACAAAAATGAACAAAACATCGTATTTTTTTACGGGACAGTAACAATAAGAGGAACATTGGTAACAAATTAGGAACTCTTAGGCACAGTATTCATTAGTCAGGTTTCAATATTATAATCACTAGATACATTTTTTAAAAGATAGAGTGATTAAATACCATAAATTTTTGATATCTACGTTTATATTAAATATCTACGTTAAATAAAATACACAAATACTGTCAAATAAAAATAAAAATACCTCTCATGTATATAAATAAAGTCATTTTCAAATAGTCTACACACTGCCTTAGGAATTCTTTTTTGTTACTCCCATTTCCTAGCCATACGTTACCATTAAAAAGTAACAAAAAAGGAAGTAACCAATGGTGGAAAATATGGTGCCCGGCACATTAAAAAAATTCGTAAAACCAAATATAACGTACTATTTGAACGAAGAATTTAAGATTATGAATCTTGATAAAGTGTTTATAAATAGAATTTAGTTCAAAGTAATAAAAAAACAAAATTTACCCAGGTTTTTCCAGTAACAAAAGAGGACTTTTTTTTTAGGTTTGACCATCGACGCACTTTATCAACTCGCAGTTTTGATTTTTGAAAGGTGACTGTTTATTATTAAGGTGGCTATATGATGCTAGTGTTACCAGCATCCTATAAAGAATCTACAATTTTTTGTAAGAAATACCTTTTGGGACGAAAATGCGGTAACAAAAACTGGAATCAAAAATGGAACTTTTTCTGGGACAAACTTTAATCGTTAATTTTAAATATTATTTCTTAGACAAGGATATGAAAACAATGTAGAAAGTAATTGCTTGAGCCTATAATAAGTTAATAAAACACACCACGGAATCGAGAACGTAAAACTGATTTCAAAAATCGATATTTTAGGTTCGAAATTTACAATGGGACATTTACCTTTTCATACAAACTTTACTGAACGATTATTTTAAAAAAATATTTTTTAAATGATCAAATGCATATACATTTAAGACAGTTAATTTATATTTAAGATAATGAAACGAATTTTATGCTCAATATCTCAAATAAAATACACAATGGCCTGGTGATTAAAGAAAATAATAAATCTGCACAGGACACCTACAAACGATAAATGTACAAACTTTTTTAGAAACGCTCATGAAACCATCTACATTTTTTTTTCTATTATGAATAACTATAACTTAAATTTATGACGATTAAATAATATTATTATAATGTCGGAGTTCTGAAGGGGGCTTATGGGAACGAAAGCAATACAACATACCATGTCTTCAGTACCTACAGGATATATGACTGCGTGAGGGTTTTTTTTCCATTTAATGTCAATTTGCTCGTTTGCCTTCCTATTCGCATAAAAAAAAAAAAAAAAAAAAAAAATTGGCTAAGTAAAGTTTTTGGAAGAGGTGCAAATTATATTTTTATTCGACAGTCCACGTCTTAATAACCGAGGACTTACAGCTCTTTTATTTTTATTCCCTCTTGTTAATTAGAAATATTTTTTTAAGTGGTCGATTTGACATTTGTGAAATTTAATGGATGACCAGCTACGCGTGCCTAGAACTAGCTTGTAATAAAAAAAAACTACGTCTACCGTACGTCAACTGTCACTTTCGGCGGTTTTGACTCAAAAGTGATAGTTGACGTACGGTTGACGTAGTTTTTTTTTTATTACAAACTAGTTCTAGGCACGCGTAGCTGGTCATCCATTAAATTTCACAAATGTCAAATCGACCACTTAAAAAAATATTTCTAACTAACAAGAGGGAATAAAAATAAAAGAGCTGCAGTTCCTCGATTATTAAGATGTGGACTGTCGAATAAAAATATAATTTGCACCTCTTCCAAAAACTTTACTTAGCCAATTATTATTTCGCACATAAATTACAAAAAGCTTAGAGGCTGAAGCCCGCGTTTGAACCTACGACCCCCTAGAGACCAAAGGTCAAACTAGTACAGAACCCGGCCACAAAGATAGCACTTCAGTCTTTGGAAAGAGACAATTTGGCGTCACCTAGGTAGTTACTATACTTCATTTAATTTAGGATGAGAAACCACAACAACATTATATTGCGGCTCGTGAACTGTAATCTCTTAACAATTTGTACTAGAGTAACATTTGACGACACGCAAATAAAGTGACATTAAAACAATTTTATTTTGCGGCTGCCAAACTATTGCGCTGTACTATTTGCTAGGTTAGTTAGAGCGAGACAACGCTCTACGAAGCCGAAATTAGCTGAGAAGACAGCGGTACATCTTTATGGCCGGGTATTGGGAGGTTACCAATCTTAATGCGATTCAATTCAGACTCAGTTGAAATTTTAGCTGTCATTTTTAATCATGGATCTGACAGCGAGCGAACCTAAACTGAATCGCATTAAGACGTCATGGTACGGCCCCTGTACATCATTAACCGAAAATAAAACGAAAACAACAAATCATTCGTCGTAATTTTACATTCAGAAAATATTCCACATAAAAATGATTAATTAACTTCCAATTGTAAGCAAGCGAAAGTTGTGCAAAAAAAAAAAGCATAATTTATTTGTCTAGAAAAATAGAAATCTTATCATCGATCTCCTAGTTACTACATAATAAGTGGGTTAAACTTATTGAACGTATAGCACTTTCGTTGACCCAATGGACTAAGAGTTTGTGCACAGATCATTAATTTGCATACGGTTGTATTATGACAATGTCAATGTTGATGATTAACGATATAGAGATCAAGGTCATTCGGCTGCGCTAGCGCTAGATGCTGTTAGACATTTGATGATGACTTTACATGGATCAGATATGCTCAGTATTATCGAGAAATCCACGCATATCGTGATCCATATTATCAACCGACCATCTCACTTTTGCGAGGACACACATGTGTGTCAAGCGTTGTGCACAACGCTGATGTGCTATTTTCCATGTGTGTGTTTTTTGTTTCTTTTCTATAAAATTGTCTCTTTTGTGTGTCATGCAAAAAGGAAAAAATGTCTTCTTTCTTTCTTTAAATATTGTATTATCACAGTTTCACGATAAATTGACCGTCTAACCCATGCCAATAGGCAATGATGCAATGAGTTAGAATGAGGATGAGGTTAAGCATTATCCTAATTTATACAATTTGAGACAAATTCGATAAATGATACGTAATAATCGGCGCAGCCGCTCTTGAGTTTTAAATGGTGTAAATAAAATGACTTAGTTTTATATATAGGTGTGTTCTGTTTTTGTATTGTCTACATTGTGGATATCAAATTTTAACTGTTTGAAGAGTTACTGCGGTAAGTGGGAAAATATCGTGTAACGGAGAAAGAATAAATAATATAAAATAAAAATAAATTATTGTCTTTATTTTCGGACATTTTTGTGGTCCATGGGTTGTTAGTGAGGTTCGTTTACACTGTTATGGCATGTTTCTGTAGACTTAAAACATTTTTTTACACTTTAACCACACATGTTCAATCTGTCCATTATAAAAATATCGCAATAAATTCATTTGCGGGTGGTAGGGCCTTGTGCAAGGTCCGTCCGGATCGCTACCACCGTCTTACTCGCTAATCCTGCCGCTAAGCAGCAGTGCTTGCACTGCTGTGTTCCGGTGTGGAGAGTAAGACAGCCGGGGAAATTACGGGCACAAGAGGCATTTCATCTAAGTCCTCTAGGTTGGCAACGCATCTGTAATCCCTCCGGGGTTGCGGGTGTCTATAGGCAGTGGTGATCGCTTACCATCAGGTGACCCACTTGCTCGTTTTCATTCCTATTCACAAAAAAAAAAATGAAACGCCTGTCTAGAAACATTAGCAATCACCACGATACTGACTATGAAAAAGTTCTATCGCCGGTTAAATTACAAATAATATCTATCTGGCTGTAACCAGTGCAGATTTATTATATACCTACCCAAAATGTTATTAAAATTGGATTTGGTGTACCTTTGCTGGATCTTTATCGAAGAATTAAACCCAAGTATCTAACTTACTATCCTATGGTGTTCTTTCGTCTTCTAACAAAGGCAACTAACCATATTTAGGAAGTTAGTTATTTAGAAATCCTTCTCTAGATTAGTCGCTCGTTGTGCCTGGGTGCTGAAATGTAATTAAACATTCATTAGATCTCGTTTTTATGGCAAAATAAAAAAACAACGTAAGCGCATCCTAGACGGAAATAACCTTGGACAACATTTCTAAGGTAGTTGTCCCACAGCCTCAGCCCCAGCGAGAAGCGAATAGAATTAGAAATTGGAACTAGTGTATAACCCCCGGCACGTAAGTCTAGCGATGACCTTGTATGCGCAGAAGTATAAAATACGGTATCGGTGGGTGCGCAGATCCCCTCCACGTGACACGTCTTTGCTAGACTTACGTGCCGGCACGTAGATGAGCGGAAGCTCGAGCGGAGCATACAGCGGGGCGGGGCGTGCGGCGTTAATGTGAAACACAAGCAAATGTATGTGAGTGTTCTGCGTGCACGCTGCACATAGCCCTTTGCCGTTGCCCGCTCCGTCGTACGCTCCACTGGACACGAACCACTCAGGCCTGACACTAAGACGAAGAGATATACCTACGTGTCTGTAAATATAGTTTGGTCGCTGACAGTTTTTAGAGGATGGCATCAAATGACGGGATAAATAGATGAATACATCCTGACATTAATCCAAACATGTATGACGAGATTGATGAATAAGAATAAGAGGTATGTCAGGATCGTAGCAAGTGGAAGAAAGTAGTCTCTGCCTACCCCTGTGGGAAAGAGGCGTGATTATATGTATGTATGTATGTATTAATGAACACACAAAATATTTACCTTGCTACTAAAGTAACTAAACTACAACGCCTGATTAAATAAAATATGTATGTACTAGCTGTTATCAGCGACTTCGTCTGCAAAGAATTCGTTTATCGCTATCCCGCGGGAACTACGCAATTTTCCGGGATAAAAAGTAGCCTATGTGCTATTCCAGACTTTTCTCTATCTATGTGCCGAATTTCATCCAGATCCGTTGGGCCGTTTTGGCGTGATTGAGTAACAAACAAACATACATCCATACATCCATCCATCCATCCATCCATCCATACTTTCGCATTTATAATATTAGTTAGATTAGATTAATTTAACCCGGGGAATGCTGACGTCTAGTGAAATTTCGCGGGTTCTAGGGTCTTATGCAAGGTTCGTCAGAATTGCTACCACCATCTCACACGCTAATTTTGCCGACAAGGCAATGCTTGCTCTCCTATGTTCTGGCGTAGTAGAGCGTAAGACAGCCGGTAAAATTACTGGATCATGAGATAGTCCATCTTAACTATCTACCCTCTTGTCCATTAAAGCTCTTTAGGCTTCTGCTAACTTAGTAATCGTTTGTCTTTATCTGTCACTTTGACATTTACCTTTCACAGATAAGGACAAACGATTGCTAAGTTAGGAGAAGCCTATAGAGCGTTTGTGAATAAGGGTGCTAGACTGGCGACGCATCTGTAATCTTCTATCGTTACAGTTGTTTTTCTGTGTTTGTGATCCCCTACCATCAGGGACGCATTTGCTTTGCCTTTTTTATTGTATAAAAAAACCCTTTGCAGTAAATTAGTAGGAATAATGAACTGAGCTCATTGTAATATGTCTGTTTCAGCTATCGCTTGGCTGATCATCCCCATCAAAGCCGGGTACACCACGATCCTTCCCGTCTACTCCTGGCGTTTGATGCTGGCAGTCTCCAGTATCCCAGGGTTCGTGGCTGGGTTCTGGACCTGGACCCTCCCAGAGAGTCCCAGACTCCTATCAGATACGAATAAGGGTGACGAGGCCCTGAAGATCCTCGCGAGAATCCATAAGGCTAACAGAGGGAGGAAGGAATTCAAGGTACCTATTGGTTAGAATTAAAAGTAAATAGGCATAAAAGTATTTTCATGCTCAGTCAGGCGTGACAGTGCTCAAACTTGGGTCAAACGCAAGCCTTTTTAATGTTAATCATTTAAGCGGATTTGCGTACTTAGGCTGATTATTCACGTAAAGTAGTTTTAATGTATAATTCCAACTTAACCGCTAACCGAGGGTTAAAAAGTAATAAAACGTACGAAACTAGCATCCGTAACCCAGGTTCAATTATAAAACTGTGCAAGGCTTTGAAATAACTAGCTCAATATGAGTCTATTTAGCCCAGGAAATAGGTTCTTTATCATGCACTCACTGTACATAGCCATTATTACATTTTGTTATGCTATCCAGTAGTCAATGAGTTGCTATTTTGTCTTTCAGATCAAAAAATTGATTCAGGACAATATTTTCGTGTCGAAGACTGCTGACGAAGACACTAACAGGACCAAGGCGTTGTTCATCGGAGTCCTGAAGGACCTAAGAACCTTCGTCTCCAAGAGCTACGCTGTGAAATCCAGTCTGATCCTGTTTGCATTCTTTGCTAACATGGCAGCGTAAGTTAGCAGTGATTTCTTTACCCGATACTTCGGTGGTTTTTTTATATAAAAAAAAATCTTTGTATAAGTTTAGTCCTGATACAAACGTAAGAAAAAGAAACAAAAAAGTCGGTGAAGATGTTCTTAGGTGACCTTACATATTATGAGAAGAAGCCCAAACCCATATTTTAAACTGGTTAAGTAGGTACACACAGCAAAGCTATTCGGTAAGCAGGTTTAAAGCGGCGCGTGGATGCAAAGGTGCTTACCGAATAGCTTTGCTGTGTGTACTAAAGTTCTTTCATTCTTACCTGTCCTATTTAGTAAACAAAATTCTAACCTCAATGTGCAAATTTTTGTAAAGAATAAGGTGTAGGTATTATGTTATCAAATAAACCTGAGGCAATATTTTGTACATAATTTTGCTGATATTTTATCTCCAGTTCCTTTATTTACGATGAAATAGTTAAAAAATACCAAAAATAAGACCATTCAATAAAATAAAAAATAAGACGTCTTTAGGTTGTAAGCCCAAAGTGTACTGTGGTGTTTAATAAAGAGTATTTGTATTGTATTGTATTGTAAACATGCTGGAGATAATGATGATCATGACTCGATATCCCCTTTACAGTGGCTTCGGCCTGAACCTCTGGATCCCCGCGATGCTCCTCCGCATGCAAGGCCAGGAGTGCAAGCAGGCGAGCCTCCCGCAGAACGCTAAGCTCTTCAGTGCATCCAACAGCAGCTGGAATGACCTTGGCAACCACAGCATCGTGGCTGAAGTGGTGGAGTGCAGCGGGGAAATTGGTGCTGATGTAAGTTATATAAATATTTAGGCTTGATGAGGGCGTCATAGTTACATGGATATACAATAACGTCACATCTTCTTCTTCTCATGATGCCTGTCCATTACTGGAGGTTGGCCGTTAGCTTAGCGAACCTATCCCTGCCTGTGCCAGGCCAAACAGCTCTTCTATACTGGAAATGCTCGTCCACTCGCGGATGTTCCTAAGCTAACATCACAACATAAACACGCTACTTGAACGTGAACGTTGACAAAAAATAAAGGCTACATTTTCCCTGCACTGTCCTTGACTATATCTTCATATCCCACCAGATCTTCACGTCAGGCCTCATAGTGGGCGCTATCTGCGTGTTAGGCAACGCGGCGTGCGCGCTCCTTTGTCGCGGCGGCGCACGCGGCGTCCGCTGGTCGGCTGCGGCGTGCGCGCTGGCATGCGCTCTGGCGTGCGCCGTGCTGGCAGCCTGCGCTTGCGCTTGCGCCAGTTCCAGCCGGCTAGCGGTGGCGGCCGCCGCTGCACTCAACGCTGCCTCGTTGAACGGGAATGTGCTGTTGATTCGGCTATTGCTACACGCGTTGCCGCCTAGACTGAGGTTCGTATTTGTTGTTTTTTTCTGAAGTTCCGCCCTACTAAAACTCCACTCTCCATCTGTCTGTCCATCTGTCTGTCTGTCGCCTGGCTGTATCTCATGAACCGTGATAGCTAAACAGTTGAGATATTCACAGAATATGATGTATTTTTTTGTCTGTCTGTCTATGTAGTGTCAAACTGAATAAAAGCACTGGTCACCGGTATTCAAGAATATATTATTTCCAAGATATTAATACAACGCCATTTTTAATACCATCATCGCGGGAAGAGGCCACGCAGGGAGCTCTGTCTCAAACCACAGACTATAGCATTAGGCTACAAGGCAACGTTCAGAAATCAGCCTAACAGTAGGTAAAACAAATTATTTATTTATTAGATTGTAATGTCATGTACATTTATATTAAAAGGTGTTAAGCATAAATTAGCATAATACGAAATACACTGCCTTTATTTTGCTTAGGAGGCAGGACTCTCTTATAACACTGGATTTGCAGACGTGTTGGACGAAAAGCGTGTTGGGCCTACTGCTTATTGGACGTAACAAGACAGTAAATGTCATTTGGACGAACTGCATAATTGGACCATCAGCTATCAAATCAATATTTTAAGTATCTCTTCTCGATTTCAGTGGCCTTGGCGTATGCTGGGGGGCGTGGTGGGGGCGCGCAGGGGGCGTGGCCTCTAACCTGGCAGTCGGGGTGCTCTTGGACTTCTCCTGTCCTGCTCCTTTTATCTCTGTTGCAGCGCTACTAGCAGGTAAGTCACTCCTATGATACCCTCTCATTGTTCTACCATCTAGATCTAGTCCTTCTTCCAGTAGGCTTATTGTCTAACTTGCTCGCAATCGCCATCGTGTTCATTTTGACAGTTCTTGTATGAATGTGACAGCTAGCTGATTCCGATGCCAACTGTCAGCCCATACATGAACTGTCAAAATGAAGACGATGGTGATCGCGAGCGAGTTAGACAATAAGCCTACTGGTTACCTCTAGGACAGTGAGTTTGTTAAGGTACTTGAAACTTGAAACAAAATTAAAAATAGAGCAACTAAGAAAAGTTGAATTTTGTAGGACCATGTACAAGTTATGTAAAACAGTCTGCTAGTTAAGACGGCTAGAGCATTAAAAAGTCAATACATAGCAACTGAGGAATGAACAAATTATGTAAGACCATAGACAAGTTAAAACAGTGGTCTAGTTAAGACATAAGTATACGTGCCGGCACGTAAGTCTAGCGATGACGAGTCACGTGGAGGGGATCTGCGCACCCACGGATACCGTATTTTATACTGCGCATACAAGGTCATCGCTAGACTTACGTGCCGGCACTTATAGTTAGAAGGTAGGACGCGTTACGACAATAAACGAATATAAGTTTATAAACGAAGTAAAGACAATTGTATTTTGGTATTGATGGATATGAACCAAGTAAAATGGTGGATGAGAAACACAAGAGACTGAATACTATGAAGGGATGAAGGGGTGGCAAATTTATAAATTACTATATCAAACTATTTCTTCTTTCCAGTATCCATCATTGCTATAATGATGATTAAAATAGAAGAAAACAAAGAAGACGACAAGACTGAGCCAGACAGTGCCGAAAAGAACACGGGATTAGACAGATATATATCTACTCATATGTGATTATACAAGCCTTTTAGAATCATATTTAATTGATTTATTATATTTCAATTTGACGTGCCTTATTACGTTTAAGCTACTGTAGTCATTATAATGGAGTTTTTGACATGTTTTTTCTCACAAATAGTGTAACTAATGGTTCATGCGATTTACGCTTAGGGAATAACTAAAACTGCGAGGTGTTTTTCATTTATCTGATCGATTAACTAATTTAACAAATGGGAAAAAGGGAAATGACCATTTTGGCCATCTGGCCGTCTTCAAATCCAGGGCGAATGGATATTACTAGGCAAGCATGCAGAGCGTGCTCCATCCTAGATCACATATTCGCTTACCACCAGGCGTGATTCTGATTGCGGTGTGGAGAGTAAGACAGCCGGGGAAATTACGGGCACAAGAGGCATTTCATCTAAGTCCTCTAGGTTGGCAACGCATCTGCAATCCCTCCGGGGTTGCGGGTGTCTATGGGCAGTGGTGATCGCTTACCATCAGGTGACCCACTTGCTCGTTTTCCTTCCTATTCACATAAAAAAAAAACGCACGGCTATTATGCATAAGAAGCTATTAGAAACACCCGTCCATTAAAAAGGGAAAATCCCAATGGGCCGATTGACCAGCTGATCGATAGGACGAATGAGACAACCGAACTGCAAAACTTACAAGAGCCGGCACGTAAGTTCAGCGATGACCGTTGATGCGCAGTAGTCGAAAATAAGGCATCGCGGGGAGTGCAGGGGGAGTCCACCTGTACTATGACTGTTTTATAGGATCAGAGTGTGTCTTCAATTTTTCCCACCTTTGCTGGTTGATTTATTATGAAAGTCACTAAAATAATTGGTCTAAAAATTGGGTAATAGTATTTTAATGTTCGATATTTTATTTTGCACTGGGTTTGGAGACTGGAACTCAAAAAAGTTTCTTATCAAATGTCATTTAAAAAATTGTACTATTAGGAGCCATTTTTCCTTCTGTCTACTTAATTCTATCCTGAATGAAACATGCATGCTGCGTAAAAACTAGGTCTACTGTTACCTTGAATCATTTGAAACTGTTATGCCCTCCTAGCATAGTAATCACATCACATTTTTATTTATGTCTTTTAATGGTAAAAAACCAATTTTATTAGGGTGCCAACAATGTACTCTATTAGTTTAGTTACTGGGCACAAAGAACTTACGAAAGGAGATGAAACATATCAAAAAAATTACTGGAAAGTTTACCTTCCTTAAGCTAAATGGAACTCCCTATCTGCTTTGTCTCTAATTTTTAAAATAAATTGAAACAATCTACTCTTGGTATGAAATACCATGTATTGGATTGGAATCTGTGATTATTTGTAACGAATATAACATAGGTTATTTTTGATATTGTTTTAACCGGCTGTTTCATCTGAAAAGTGGTGAAGGAAACTGTTTATTTCTTAAAAGCCTGTCAGAAGAACCGTAGTTGTCCGTTACATTCATATTCTTTAGTGTTTGCTTTGTATATTTGAGTGTATTGTAGCTACATCTGTTTCTTTGTTCGTACGTAATTTATAAAAGGACAAATGGAAGAATGTTATGGAATGTATTGTTTTTCGGTTACGGGCTCGTGGTCCAACTGTTATAAAAATGACGATTACTCCAATTCCGCGGGGTTCCTATTTCTTTTCCGTTTGCCCTTCGAGCATTTGAGGATACCTCACGTACCTAACCTAACTTTAATCTCTAGTGAGGGTTTATTTAATAACAGTGGGGTGGGACATAACAGTGGCACCACGAGTATGTACATTGTTTTTTTTAACTTAGATTATAATTTATAGGCTTTAATTACTTGAATTCCGCTGTGCGAATTTTGCTGGGTGCGACAAATAGTTACTATTAAATTCTATGTATATCAAAAATAAGGACTCGTAAAAAAATTAAAGGACTATTGAGTAGGTAAGTATACATAAAATGTGCCTTAACTAATAGTGAAATGTTTTAAAAATGGTCTCCTATTTAGCCTATTTTGTAAGAGTAAGTAGTTATTTTATTAATTAATAGGTACTTACAGTATTTAAGACACTTACAAGATATTGTGAAAATAACCAACTTGGGATTTTTTTAATGCGACTGGAAATGTCTATGTTGTACGAGTAGGTATTAGGTAGCACCTGATTTTAATGTGTGAGTATATTACCTTATTATTAAGTAGGTATCCTTAATTTTGTATAAGTTATATTTTATAATAAAATATTACAAACAACTAGAGAGTATTTTTTAAACAGACAAAGGAGAAAGGACTAAAAAAACTGAAAAATAAACTATAACACGATTATGACTCGAGGCTGGTTTGACTAGTTTCGGTCTTACCGGAAGATGGTTATCAAGGGTGGGTGTGTCACGACAGTGGCGCTCCCTGCAATAGGTAATGCCTTTTGAGCCATAAACATTATCTTTTAGTTTACAAATGAAGAAAAAAGTTTTCTTAATATTTATTTTTTTTACAGTAAAATGTCATTATAATACGTCTCAAAATTAAACATTTCGTAAATATCAAACATCGATACAATATTATTCCTAATTAATTCTTAAATATTCTCACTAAAAAATTCTATGCTTTCATTAGCTATAGTCGAAGAGGTAGCGACTAAAATAGCAGCATTTTTCATTTAATTTATTAAGATTCTAACTTTGATCCCCCGGCTTCGCTCGCGTAAACATTTATATGTGGCAGCTGAAATTCTGGGGTTTGCACCGAATTGCCTTCTAAATTGAAAAACCCACACTACAAACATTTTGCTAAGGAACAGAGCTCGGCTTACACTGGATTTTCACTATACTACATACAGACTTAAAATACACAAGTCTTCAATATTCAATCTTTAGAGTACGTCATAGCATAGCACTTTAAGAAAATACGTTCGAGTTTATCTAACTAAGTACATAGTATAAAGTGCAAGTTACAATAACAAGGTTATCCAGTTTATAATTTTTAATCCTACAAAATCTTTATTTTATCACACCCTGTTTTACTAACACATTCCATCCTGGTCAGGTTAATACTTACTCGTGGACCCACTGTTGCGCCCCACTGTTGTAAAAATCCTCACTAGAGATAATAAAATTAGGTTAGACTTTTTGTTAGGTAAGTATCTTCGACTTTTTTATAACAGTGGGGCCACGAGAGCTAAACCATGTGGTCTAATATCCCACCAAAGTGATCTTCACCAATCTGGTAGCCGCACTATGATAAGTTGGTACATCAAAGACAGTGAATTTCTTTATAAATCTATTCGCAATAATCGGTCGAACTGTTCTGGAGATAAATGGGAACATTCGATTACGCACAAACAAACAAACAACGTCTCATACTAAACGCATAGGTTACATATTATACCGTCAGTAAGTCGGTTTTTTTTTTAATGAAGGCCTTGGTGATATTTGTTCGCAACACTTGCAATGTGTACAAAAACACGTTAGGATACCTAGGTATTATGATTTAACATAGTTTTCACGTTACCAGATCGGTTAGAGTTCGCTTTTCTACTTTCTTACCAGTTCTCAGTTCTTGGACACATTTTGCACTGGCATTTTTTATTGTACTAAGAGCACTATCCTAAAATCACAGACAGTCCTTGTTTCAACACCGAGGTGGATTAAATAGCTGTTGTTTTAACAGCTGGTTTCACACGGTCCGGTGGCAGGAACCATGCGGCCACCACACTACCTGAAAACAGAAGAAAAATGCTACCTTCAAGTGGCAGTGGCTTGGACATCCCCAAGCTTTGGCAGACGTCGGCTAAATACACGCCAGCGCGACCAAAATCGAGACGCTTGCCTTGCTTTGACTTATGACGTTAACCAAACTTAAACTGGAAGGGATCGAACTCACCATCATCATTGCACGCTGATTTGCTGCATGATGATGATTAATTTAGGTCATCGGAGCTCTTTGCTCAATCATCAACAATCATGCTAAACGTGGCCTTTAGGTCTTGTTACCTTGGGCTAAGTCTACACCGTAATGGACGAAGACCTGGTTTATGCAAGTATGTATGTAACTTGTTTATTGTATCAACGCTTTTGGAAAGCCCGTCAGTGTCAAAAAAAAACACGCAGCAAGAATATTGGCAGGAAGTTTTTTTTCAAAATCCACTGACAAAAAAAAATGATCAAAGTAATTTATATATTTTCATAGGGATGTATTTTATTTATTTATTTATAAGCCTTTTTATTCCGAATTCGCTATAATTTCAGTAAGTACATGTTGTTGTTGTTGTTATTGTCGTTTATTTATTAAATTGTCGCGTAATTCGGCGTGCCTCATGGCATAGGCCTCCTCCGTGTACTGGAGGGTTTGGGCTATAGTTCTCACGCGCGCCCAATGCGGATTGGGAACTTAACACACACCATTGAATTTCTTCGCAGATGTGTGCAGGTTTCCTCACGATGTTTTCCTTCACCGAAAAGCTCATGGCAAATTACAAATGTAATTTTCGCACATAAATTCCGAAAAACTCAGTGGTGCGAGCCCGGGATTTGAACCCACGACGCTCTGCTTGAGAGGCCACAGGTCAAACCACTAGGCTACCACGGCTTTTTACCAGGGATGTATAGGGCCTCTATAAAAGGACCCTAGGGATGCATAAATAATAATAGCAAATATAGGACTTGAATCTTACATCTAAGATATACAGTGTCTATACAGTCTCTCGTCGTAGAAATAAAAAGAATAGGAAGCTAAGCATTTAACTAACGTTTTAACTTTAACTTTAAAGAAGCTACTTACTAAGAACCAGTAGCGACCAGAGATAGAAGGTGATTTGGCAGTGATTGAAGATGAGGTTCCCCACCAAATTGATCCCGATGAAAGTGCTGCTGCGCCCCACCATGATGCTGAGGCAGGCCACCATGCCCCTAAAAAAAATGTTACTTGTACAGTGAAGGAAATTTGATCGCGTAGGGTAACGGAACGGCATCAGTGTTGGACACTTTAAGCTAGTAGTAGTAATGGACACTTCATTCTTAATTTAAAGATGATATGGTTTTGCCTCGGAAGGCAGCTAGTTTCGAATAAACTTTTTTTTTCTTTCCGCTGTCAATTCTGATAAAAGCAGTATCCAAAAATATACTTACACATAAAGAATCTCACCTGTACGAAGTTGGATATAAATCCACGAAGTACGAAGCCAGGATACCCATCCCAAGGCACGTACAAGTGAACCCAACGAAGAAGAACACGCTGGCAACTGGGTTCGGCATCAAATTGCAGCAGACACCGCTGATAGAGGAAAGGCTGAGGATTGTGATGAGAACTGTCCTCCTGTGGTTAGGTAAGTAAGAGATGATGAAGTTAAAGAATGCGTAGGCTGATTGGGAGGCGATGAGGGTCAATATGACGTTGTCTTCGATCACGCCGAGGCAATTGTCCGGTGACTGGAAAAATAAGACAGCTGTTAAGCGTTGGTACACTCCAAAGATAAAATTAACATTGTGAATGTTTATCAATATTAAATAAATGAAGAAAGAGATCTCTGTTTGTTAAAAAAAGAATAGTCTTTAATATTAATGAACCGATTCAAAATAGTGGTCTTATAATAGAAAGCTAATCTGCTATCCTGATCATACGAAAATGCAAAAAACAGCTAATGAAAATAAGTTTAAATTAGAAATGTCACTCACAATCTCCACAACATTAGAAGCGGCAGTGGCATTGGAGAACCCATGAACCTCGGTCAGGTTCTTGACGATGGTTCTCCTGGCGATGAGGGAGCAGATGTTGCCCTCAGCGTGACCAGATTCCATGGAGAGCATCACCAGGTTGAAGATCTGAGGCAGCCATACGAGAAAGCTGTTGTTTCTGGGGAAGGGAAAACGGATAATGTTAAAAGTAATAAAGAAAATCAGAAGCAATTGCAAATGTTTAAAAAATACGATCTGATCAAAGAAACGAAGTAGGTAGCTAGGTAAATGAATATTCTGGGACAATCCACTGTCTAACTAAGCGCAAAACTATGACTGCAATGTTTGTACTCGAAAATACACACCCAAATCACGGCTTTATCCCTGACAGGGTAGACAGAGCCTAAGGTAACAAGACCTACAGGCCAGCAAGACCTACAGAATTCTGAAGCATTGATCGGTTCAACCAAGGTTCGACTTTAGGCAATATCGCAAAATACATTATTTTCACACATTTGCATAAAGATATCAGAAATATTAATATTGGCACTGTATCGGCTTAACAATTTTGTTATCATAATCTTGGCAAGGAATCTTAGAATAATTTCAATGGTTCTCTTGGAAACGATAATGAAAGTTTGGCCATTTGCCGTTGGAGCACATCCAAGTTATGTAATACAAGACATGTCTCAAATGGTTAGCTATCTATCTGTGCAAGTCTCCAGACTGGCTGAAAATTATATGGAGATTAATGATATCGGCGGGGGCCGAGAGAGGTGCCGCACTCGGTCACTCTCGGTCCCCTTTGTCGTCCTACCCCGCGCCCCTGTGCCGCTCGGGCGAGGACTCAGTTAAGCGGTCGGTCTATAGTCGTCTATTGATGACCGTGACGTGTGAGGTATTCCATTGCGCGTCTTATGTTATCTTAATCTAGGGGTCCTTACGGATACACTTCGACTCATTCGTGGATCTTTTGTATTCCATTGGCTTTCACCACTAGATGACTGGAGCGGTGAAGAGGTTAATTAGAACTAGGCCTGCGTTCTACGTTCGTACATGAAAAGTGTGCCCAGCAATGGGTCTATACAGGCGGGAGATGAATATGCTCAAAAATTTAAAAACATGACACAGCGCTAGTGAATTTCCGACGACAACTAGACAACATGGTAACATGGTCAGTTTTATATTTAGACATGAATAAAACCTGGTTCTCACGTGATGTACACCACGAAGACGATGTAGAAGAGCTGGAGCGTGCGCCAGAGCAGCGGCCGCCGGAACAGGGGGGCGCTCTGCTCGTACATGGAGCGGATGAAGGGCATGTCCTTCCTAGAGGTCACCTCGCCAAGGTCCAGGCACTTGACCTAAAAAAAAGAACAAGAATGTTGAAAATGCGATTTTAGTTAGTCCGCCAGTAAGATTAGTTAGGATTATCAGTAGGATTGTAGGTTTGGATACGTGTTTTTTCTTCCGTCCAACACACACAATGCAGAGACATTGATGTCAAACTTCTAACACCCCTCTTTTTGCGTCACGGGAAAAAAAAGCTTACTTAATTACCTTAAAGTCATCCCTTGAGCATCTCTGATTGACAGCATAGATGGACTTCATGACTTCCAAAGCTTCATCTTTCCGACCACAATTAGCCAAAAACTTAGGGCTCTCATGGACGAAGTATATCGCGATGGCGCCGATCCCCGAGGGCACAGCCAGGACCACAATAAGGAGCCTCCAGGGTCGGAAGACCACGCTGAGCCACGTCATCTCGGCTTCGAAGTCCAGCTTCAGAGTTGGATAGGTCAAAACTGCAAACCAGAAGGAGTAAAAATGAGTGGTGCCGGCCGGCAGGGGATGAGGATCTTTTGCTGGCTACAATGAGCCACGAGTCTAGGGGTAGAGCAAGTATTCCCTCCCCCCTGGGCGCAAGAGCCCCGGCGTAGGCTGGGGTGGCCGGTGGGCGTTTACGGTGACACTTTCATGCTCCGGTGGCGCTCCAGGGGAGTATCGATGCGTTTTTAGTGGGTATGCCTCCCCTGCTTACTTCCACTCGGGAGAGCGGCTGGGGAGGAACTCCTGTGCCGTCCCCAAGGGGTGGGACTGGTGGGAGTATGCGTAATGCATTTTCCCAACGCAAAAATGGTTGGAGCTATGATCTCTGCAAGGTGGCTGGCAAGAGCTCTAGCTCATCTATCATCTATGAGAGTAGCCGAAGATCATGCACAGGCCTATGTCCAGCAGTGGACTAGTATAGGGTGATGATGATGACGACGACGACGAAGATGATGATGATGATAATGATGATGATGACTCACCGGCAGCGGCGGCTGGCGACAGCAGCAGCAGACACGTCATCAACAGCATGTACTTGTTGCGTACGCGTCGCACACACGACTCTCCCACAAGTGTGTACGTTGCAGAGTTAGCCGCGCAAGAACTGTTATAAACAATATATGATGTACTTAGTGCTTACAAATATTTCTATACATTGATCTACTTTCAAAGTGATCCGAATTTAGCCTGAATCAAAAAAAAAATTGTTTTTTTTTTTGTAGAGGTGTTCAGTCGAACCAACCCGAACATACACACATACATAAATCACGTCTTTATCCCATACGGGGTAGACAGAGCTTAGGGTAACATGACCCAAAGGCCACGCTTGGAAAGTGGAATCAAAATAGTGGGTTGCTAGCCGCATCAGATTTAACCCGAACACTTGTTGAAATATTCTGGAAGGTTTACCATCATTTTCTAAACAACTTTTCACAAAATGCATCATTTCAAAAACTCATCATTTGACAACCTTTTATTTTCCAAAAAAATATTGACTTTTTGGAATACTTATAAAACAAACCTAACCTAACCAAATGTGAGCCACGCACGCCTAAAGGTTATACGATTTTAAAAAGCTTACGGTTTATCAGATATGAAAGAGTTATCATTGTCAAATAATGAGTTTGTGTAATGATGCATTTGTGAAAAGTTTCTTAGCAAATGATGAGATCCCATTCTGGAAACATTCTGAGAGACATTGTAGAAACTGGAAATGAAATGATGCAATTCAACAATGACATAACATGCTAGTGAAGCCTCATAAGTGAGTTCAGCTGCGCACGGCGGGTAGCAACCGTATCTCATACTCTAATAACACTGTACTTGACATTGACCAGTGAGCTGATCGATGACATTCCTTACGTACAATTAATGGAGGTCAAATTAATGAAAGCCATTCATTAATGTGCTCCTATTTAGCCTATTAAGATGCCACTGTGTTGTATGACACAAATCTGTACTGCTGTTGAGTTGAGATGAACAACGAATACACATAATTATGAAAAAGTAACCAAATTTAGGTACAAGCAAAACGACATTAGAAGAATGTTCCTGACACGTGTTTCACCCTGAGCATCTTCAGCGGACGTTGACACTCCGACCGGTGAATATAAGTACACTTACAACAACCAGAAAGTAAAGTTATCGTTTTTTTACTGTAAATCTAGTCGGCAGATTATTTAAAGCATTTCATGCTAGTCTGGGAGTACAGAAAACATAGAATATATCAGTTTCTTCTCTTCCCACGCAGATCTTAAAAGTCCATAGAGGGAATCGGCGAAAATCAGCGCATTACCCGTTGTCCCGCTGTCCCACAAAAATCATCAATTGAGATATTTTAAAATTAGGTTAGGCTCAATATCAAATTAATCAAGAAATTTACTTCTTGATTTTTAATGTTTACTTTTTACGTTTTACCGTTAGAAATTTAATTTCTAAACGACACTGAAAATTAGAACACAGAAAAATTCGAAAAGTAAAGCTATGGCCGGGAATGGTGTAACCAACCATAACCATACCTACCATGGTAGGTTTACCTGCTATGGGTGGTGTAGGGGTATAGCACGCGTCACGGAATGACGAGGACCCGGCATGCTTATTACGTAACTCGCTCGCGATCACCATCATCTTCATTTTGACAGTTCATGTATGGGCTGACAATTGGCATCGGAATCAGCTAGCTGTCACATTCATACAAGAACTGTCAAAATGAACACGATGGCGATTGCGAGCGAGTTACGTAATAAACTAGCCGGGTTCGATTCCCGGCCATAGCTTTACTTTTCGAATTTTTCTATGTGTTTTAATTTTCACTGTCGTTTAGAAATTAGGTTAGGTTCGTCAGGTATCTTCAAATGCTCGAAGGGCAAACCGAGTAGACATAGGAACCCCGCGAAAGCGACCTTTGCGAACTTTGACTCCCTTTTCCTCCTATACGCCTACAATCATTTTAAACGTACCCTTTAGGTCTTCTTACCTTAGGCTCTTCCCTAAAGAGATAAAGAATTGATTTCTATTTTTTCTTGCGAGACAGCCTCAGAGCCTTAGTAATGTGAAAACACTGTATACTCACAAGCAGACGGAGAAAAACTTAACCAGCCCAAGGAACAGCCAGTTGGGGGAGATGCTGGTGAGGCAGGAGAGCACGAAGGCGGCCTGCAGAGATAGCACCAGCGAGAACCGACGACCCTTCGTGTCCGAGATATAGCCCCACAAGTACGACACCAAAAGGATACCTGCAAAAAAGGGTTATAACATTATACTAACCAAACTTCCTGTAGCGACGCTAGCGCCACCTAGTTGGCTAGCCTACTACGACGAACGAGTAGCTAGCGCCAGCTCTAGTGACAGCTGTCACATTGTTCTACATCGCGCTAACGAAGTTTCTCAACAAAGATGCATAAATACAACTTCCAACTCTCTTCCTTCAGACTTCGGTCCCCAGGCATAACATCAGCCTGGAGAGAGATCTTTCTATTGTGGCCCTATCCCCACACTTCCGTACAGATGTACAAAATCCTTTCCCATCGCGGACATACGATAACTTCGGAATGATGCCGATGTGTCTATGAGTCTGACTGAAGTAGCATGACATATACCATACAAATACGAACGTTCCCCAGATAATACGTTGGGTAAAGATTTTGCACGACATTCTGTATTTACTAGTATTACAAACACAGAAGTAACTCTGTAGATCTGTTAAACTTTCACGCTGAAACCGCTGAAGCTATTCAGTTGGAATTGGGTATAGTATACAGATAGTTTCCACCCCGGAAAATTAGATAGTTCCCGCAGGATATTGATAAGCGAACTGTACACAGGCGCAGTGGAAGCAAATGTTCAAGCATTGAGGTCAAATTGTTTACGTCCACCGACTCCTTTGTTCCTTTCACTTGCATACAAAAGTGCAAAAGAGAGAACGCTATTATTAACTCGTTATCTTGGACATGGTATAGAAAGCAAACAGGCCTATTGATCTTCCAGAACCTTCGATTCTTCAAATAGCCACGTGCCGTTAAAGTGATCAACTTACCTACGAAAGGCAGGGATGTGAGGATGCCCTTCTGCGCGACGGTCAGCTCCAGATCACAGGCTGCTGCTACCACCAGGCTGAAGCCGAACAGGTCTATGCCTATGGCCAGCAGAATCCAAGCGCATATCAACACCAGGAGTACGTTGTAGATGCCATTGCCTGGAAGGACCAAGTTCAGATATAGTAAATATTTTCGTTTCTGTGAACAAATTGGGGATGTTTTGACAAAAGGTCAGGTTAAGAGTAGGAAAAATGTCATTATGTCGTCTTGAATATCGACACATCTCTACATAGTGATCGGATCCTTTTAATATACCCCTGGCGAATATTTTTGAGCCAAGATGTTCTCCTTCCTGTGTTTCGTCTAAATCACGTTTTTATCCCTTACGAGGTACACTGGGCCTAAGTTAACAAGACCTAAAGGCGTTTAGCATGATCGTGGGCGTATAGGTGGAAAGGGGTATCAAAATAGTGACGGGTTGCTAGCCGCATCGCCTATAACAGACATGATTCCTATGACCATTCCCTCGCTGGGCTTTTACCATATGCGCGGGCAGAGAGGCAACTTGTACATTTTAGACCAGTATGGAAGGAAATAATATATGTATTAAATTAAATAGAATTATAAATAACAAAACAATTAAGAATTCTCTACTAGTCCATCTAGGTTTATTCAGTTGTTGCTCATTAGGCTTTAACACGAACGAAATGAGTGTATTGTCGCAAAGCAAATAGATATCACAATGGCATAGCGTGCTTTGTTACGGTGAGTCAAAATATTGCAATGTCATATATATTATAGAGCGACCGCTTGAACGAATCCTCGCTCGCGCGGTACAGGGGTGCGGGGTAGGCGACAAAGGGGACGAAGGGGACCAAGAGAGGTGCGGGCGGGTTGTGCGCCTGCCGCCCGCACCTCTCTCGGTCCCCTTTGTTGTATTCCTCGCGCCCCTGTACCCGCGAGGGCTCTGTTAAGCGGTCGCTCTATACAATACAATACAATACAAATACTCTTTATTATACACCACAAATCAGTACAAAACAATACAGAAACAAAGAACAAAGTAGGTATACAATAGGCGGTCTTCTCGCTTAGTAGCGATCTCTTCCAGACAACCAATAAGTTAGAGAAATAAAAAAAAAAAAATTAAAATAATTTATTTCAGACCAATAATAAAAAAGTTGGAGACAGTTTGAGTAGGCAGTGGAAACAAAAAGCCAGGAGAGACGAAGGCTAAAAATAAATAAAACAAAATAACACATACATACACATATAACAGTATTGTAGTTATAATACTTAAGATAAAATAAATATGAGAATGTAATAACGAAAAAACAAATATATATATAATAAGAAGGCCAAATGACAGAAAAGGATTTGATCGAAAGCAAGAAGAAAAGACAAGGGACTAAAGACAGGAAGTGGATACTACTACTAATACTTGGGTGGATCAAAATATTCTTGTCACTCGTTGCTAGGGTTACGTTCTCCTTCCGATCACTCTTTAAACCTTAAGATTGAAGATATATTGGTCAGAATCTTACCCCCTTATTCATAAACGCTCCTCCGTCGTCCTCGATACGACGTTAAACTGTCGCACACATGTTACTTTTCCGAGCCCCTACACCCAAACATCTAAAGCTCTAAGGCCATGTGATAAGTCTCAAGGGTAAGTCTCTCTTTAGTTGATACCCAATTCACTGCATCCTTGCTACCTCCGGTCGTACCAGGCTTCTGGTCCACCGGGCCCCGGTAGCTCAGGACGAGAGAGTGGGTTCGCGTCTGCGCAAGCGCTTACTCACTTAAATCAACTCACGCGCGGATGAACCTTGGCTAGGATAACGGACTAAGAGTTAAGCCCTACGGCGACGGAGCGATGGTGGTAGGAATTCGAATTACGGTACGCCCCAAGCCTTCCTACACGTATACCTACTACTCCACGGGTCAGTTGTACTGTGCGCCGTGCAATCGCACCTTTAAAACCAAATTTGGTTTTGCCAGCCATTCTCACTCTCACCTCCGGAGCTAGCAGGATTCGCCGTTGACGGATACGTCAAGGAGGACATCGATCGATCATAAACGCTCTATAGGCTTCTGTTCTGCTAACTTAGCAATCGTTTGTCCTTATCTGTGAAAGGTAAATGTAAAAGTGACAGATAAGGACAAAGACGATTGTTAAGTATGCAGAAGCCTACAGAGCGTTTATGACCCCTATTGATATTTTCAAAAAGCTCCAAAAACAGGAATGGCGAAGCATCGCAAAAGATATAAACGGGAATACGACGCTGACCGCTTCGAGACATTAAATTATCTTTGGCCATTCAAAATAGATAGGTAATATAATGCTCTTTATTATAATATTATACAACTTTTCTGTGGTTTTAAACAAATTAAATGTTTCTTTGTGTTTCTTTGTGTAAGTATCATTCGTATCATCATTGTATATTTTCAACAACAAAGTAATAATGAAAATGAATCATCTTTCTCAAAACGATGACTATTGAGCAGATTAATTTGTGGTCAAGTTGTTGCAAAAAGGAATGTTACCTATTTTACGGGATATAAATAACCATGTTCAACTAGCTTCTGCGCGCGACTTCGTCTGGTATTATAAATATGCATACACCCCCTTGCAAAAAAAACGGGCACCCATAGTTTTTGTATTTTATGTGCATACAAGCTTACTTTCTAAGCTTTAAGAGGGTGCATCCCTACTGAGCTGGCAACGTCGCATTCTTTGTGATTTTTTGCGATTATTTCACAGAAAATGAATGAAAGTTTCAAATGTCCGTCTGTAGTGCACTTCGTTTGTATATAGTATTTTATCCCTTTAATAAGAAAACAATAGTCCATCACGATTAATCATTGCATTAGACACATTAATACACTAAAAACGAAGTGCACTACAGACGGACATTTGAAACTTTCATTCATTTTCTGTGAAATAATCGCAAAAATCACCAAAAATGCGACGTTGCCAGCTCAGCAGGCATGCACGTTCTTAATGCCTACAAATCTGAAAAACCATAGGTGCCCGAGTTTTTTGCAAGGGGCTGTATTTCACATTTTAACGCAAAAGAGTTCAAGGCGAAAATTTACACTAAGCATACTGCTTATCCTTCTCTCTTGCCTTTGTTTATATCTCCTGACGTAAAAACGTTTTCAGGAATGGTAACGTCACGTAATTTTGACGTCAAAATGTTATTGCAAACAGTAGGTTAATCACACTATTGTCCGTCTTCTGCTAACTGATCGCTTGTTATACACAGTGCTCTGGTGTGTGACGTTTTTTTTTTTATTTATAACAATTTTATTATCATACGTTTATTGAGGTTTTGAGCACGGTGACGCGAAATTGTTTAACTTAAGTTGATTCTGGTTTTTTTATCTGAAATTCCAAACCAAAAAGCCCATCGAGCCATCGAGGGAACGGGCGAAAATCTTAGGAATCATGTTTAGGCGATGCGGCTAGCAACCCATCACTATTTTGATTCTCCTTTCCTTTATACGGCCCACAATCGCGATAAACGCGGCCTTTAGGTCTCGTTACCCTTGGCTCTGTCTACACTGTAAGGTATAAAGACGTGATTAAATAAATAATAGGACAGTTTTCATCTCAGAAAATTGTATAGTTCCCGCGGGCGTGCGACCAACATATTCTCCGTAGACATAATCGTGGGTAGCTAAGTAGGTAGTTTAGTTACGGATTAACTTCGAAATAAATTCTGAAGAGGCTAATAGACGCTACGGGCGAACGCAGAGCTGGCAGCTTCCTTGGATGTATCGCTGTCCAAAGGGGGGATGCTGCCAGCATCTGCCTATGCTACGGGGGCCCCTCCTTTTTTAATTTTTTAATTTTAAGATTAGTTTTAGTTTAGTTTTTAATTTGTTTTTAATTTTTAGATCGTGTAAATATGTCTGTTTCATAAAAAAAATCTGAATGCGTTGTTGCACATGCGAAATCAACGATACAGAACGCAAAGCAAGGATTTATTAAGTAATAAAAATGCTATAATATAACGCTCTACATTATAGTGCGTAATCTAGTTTTGTTTGTTTGTTTGTTTTCTAAAATATACCTAAGCCATCAGATCGATCACATTGTTTTTATCTCGGGAATAACGCAATAATGTCTAGACAGCAGACACACAAGTAAACAAGTTAAGTAATATGTTTTCACACTGTTTTATTGCCAGCCCTACGTTCAGAGTTTGTTTTGGAGAAACTTCTAATCTAACTAATCGAACTAATATAACTAATAATTATACAATACAATGCAATACTTACAATAGCTCTTTATTGAACACCGCATATAGCAATCAAAACAGAGAAAAGGTATACATAAGTAATAAGGTAACAATAGGGGGCCTTATCGCTACAGAGTGATCTCTACCAGACAACCATAATAGACTGGAGAAAGGAACAGATCTGAGCACGTGGTGCAAATCAGATGCGTAATGTTATATTATACATGCGAAAGTTTGGATGGATGCTGGATGTTTGTTTGTTACTCAATCACGCCAGGACGGCCAAATGAATCTGGATGAAATTCGGCACATAGATAGAGAAAAGTCTGGAATAGCACATAGGCTACTTTTTATCCCGAAAAATTCTCGCGGGATAGCGATAAACGAATTCTTTGCAGACGAAGTTGCGGGCAACGGCTAGTTATTTTAATAATTTATAGAAGAAAACCGTTTTATTTGCGATAACTAACTCATCCATCAATCGTTTTATATGACACGATCTACAGGGCCTCTTGATTTATTTATATTTATAAACCTTTTTATTCCGAATTCGCTACAATTTTAGTAAGTACAAGTTGTTGTAGTTGTTGTTATTGTCGTTTATTTATTAAATTGTCGCGTAATTCGGCGTGCCTCATGGCATAGGCCTCCTCCGTGTATTGGAGGGTTTGGGCTATAGTTCCCACGCGCGCCCATTGCGGATTGGGAACTTAACACACACCATTGAATTTCTTCGCAGATGTGCGCAGGTTTCCTCACAATGTTTTCCTTCACCGAAAAGCTCATGGCAAATTACAAATGTAATTTTCGCACATAAATTCCGAAAAACTCAGAGGTGCGAGCCCGGGATTTGAACCCACGACGCTCTGCTTGAGAGGCCACAGGTCAAACCACTAGGCTACCACGGCCTCTTGAAATTATTCCTAAATATTTCAGCAAGTGGTTAGGTTAGGTTAGGTTACATGTACATGCATATAAATCACGTCTTTATCACTTACGGGGTAGACATAGAGCCTACGAGTAAGGTAACAAAATCTAAAGGCCACGTATAGCTTGTGGGCGTATAGGTGGAAAGGGGATTCAAAAATAGTGATGGGTTGCTAGCCGCATCGTCTATAACATGGGTCCTAAGTTTTTTTTGTTTTTTTTTTTCAATTGGGCAATAGATGGAATTGAAAAAAAAAACAGTGACGGAGCAAAACCAGGCGAATAACGCGTTACAATTCAAACCAGCAATTGTTAATTTCCCCCATTGATTCAAGTTACGTGTGAACACGTGCGTTATCTTGACGAAAACCGGCCAAGTGCGAGTCGGACTCGCGCACCGAGGGTTCCGTACCATTATCTATAAATATCTATTAACCAGTGTAAGCAGAGCCCTGCTCCAAAGCAAAATCTACGCAATGTGGGGTCACTTTATATTGGTCGCTGATATATACAGTCATACATACATATTTACGGTTTTCGCAATTCTTCCTTTATCTGTGCTATGAGACGTTGCTTCATACCAAATTTCAAGATTCTGAGTTCACGGGAAGTACCCTGTAGGTTTTGATTCCCTTACGAGTTTCGAAAATTTGCGGAAAACAGCTGTATCTTTTGATTGCGTTGGATTAGAAGTTTTATTTTTTCACAGCTTCAAGGGACAGTAGACTTGTTGAGTATTTGATGTAAATTTCAGCTTGATACCTCCACGCGTTCCTGAGAAAAAGGGTCTTGACAGACGGACGGACGGACAGCCGGACGGACAACAAAGTGATCCTATAAGGGTTCCGTTTTTTCCTTTTGAGGTACGGAACCCTAAAAAGAGCCTTTTTTGACAATATTCCAGGCCTTTTATCTTTAGATCCTCGCATAACCGACGTAATACACTCACGAGCAAGAATAACGGCTCACTTTTCATACAAAATTCTATGAAAAGCTACCATTTATTAAATTTTTGCTCTTGAGTATAGTTGAATAATCAGTGAATGAAAATCGTAGGAATCATGTTATAGGCGATGCGGCTAGCAACCCGTCACTATTTTGAATTCCCTTTCCACCTATACGCCCACAATCGTGCTAAACGTGGCCTTTAAGTCTTATTACCTTTAGCTCTCTCTACCCTGTAAGGGATAAATACGTGATTTTAGTTTCTTATGGCGGCAAAAAAACATGGCCGCAAAATTTTCTATCAGCCTGGCAAATTCGACGGGGAAATATTAAAAAAGAATGCAGTTAACGTTTACGAAGAGCGTTACTCGTCTAAAAGCCTTGTCATTTGGCAAGTTTATTTGCCATTTCCACATTTTCAGCCAAATCGGGTCATCTGAAAACTAAAAGCGTGCCAAGGGCAAGCGCACGCGCTGCTTCTTACGTCTTCTTTATTTTTAATTTTGTCAAGTCAGTGTTTTTATTTAATTAATGGTTAAGGTTTCAAGTAACGAAAATACCCTATACCTAAATAAATAAATAAATAATAAATATCTTGGGACAATTGACACCAATTTTATTGACCTAGTCCCAAACTAAGCAAAACTTGTGATATGGGCACTAGACAACGGATAAACATACTTGTATAGATAAATACATACTTAAATACATATTAAACATCCAAAACTGGAGAACAAACATTCGTATTTTTCATACAAATATCTGCCCCGACCGGGGATCGAACCCGGGACCTCAAGCTTCATAGTCAGGTTCTCTAACCACTAGGCCGTCCGGCCGTCAAACCTACCTACAGTCTTAAAATTATTCCAGAAAATATCAGCAAGTTGTTGGGTACCGTTGGTTGGGTACGTCGGTTGGGTACGTTGGTTGGTTACCGTTGGTTGGGTGCGTTGGTTGGGTACCGTTGGTTGGGTACGTTGGTTGCGTACCGTTGGTTGGGTACGATGGTTGTGTACGTTGGTTGGGTACCGTTGGGTACAGTTGGTTGGGTACCGTTAGTGTGACTGAATATAAATAGCCCTGTAAATGTTATTCAGGGTTTTTTAATAATTGACAAACAGATCCTTCATTTTACGGTAATTAATTGATGCAAAACTTATCGATTGTATAATTAGCAAAAAAAAAACTAGCAAATCACCACTCAAAATTTTACAATTAAAAAACTCATTAAGCACGCAATAAGAAAGATTAAATACTAATTAAGTTTATTTCTATTTTGCTATATTTATTAAATACAATCGTTTTGGTGGTTAAACACATGACAACAATAAATAATAATTTTAATAATGATGTATTGATGCAATACTATTTGTAGATACTACAAGTTCTAGATGGCATCAAAACAAATTGATTAACCTAGCAATTTATAGAATGGGCGCTAAGCAGTGGGTCGAGATGTAGAACATTCTAGAAAAATATCGATCACTAGCTGTTGCCTGTGGCTTCACCCTTGTCCCAGTTTTTCTATTTTTTCAAAATACCTAATTGTTTCATAAGAATCTTCTCCTGACAATAACTAACACAACAAAAAAAGAAAATCGATGTAGCCGTAAACGTGTGATGCCGTGATAAATGGAGGTGATGACCGGATAGCCTATTCTATCCTGTTACCGTCTTCTGGTTCTAAGCTACTTCCCCGCCAATTTTCAGCCAAATCGGTTCAGCCGTTATTGAGTTATGAATAGTGTAACTAACACGGCTTTCTTTTGTATATATAGATTTATTTATTTACGGGTGGAAATGGCTTCAGCCAGCTGATCAGTGCAGCAATCAACTCAGTGATCAGGCGATTAATATGAAACAAATGAACACCTGCACCTGCAGAGATTTTTCATAATAAACTTTTGATTTAAATTTTAGTCCCGCTCTTGACGCGGTTCACTTTGAAAATCGATCAATGTATGGAAAATTGGAAACATCGCCCATCGCCCATCGCATTAGCACGCTGAAGTGGCAATAGGCCGGTCATCTAACCCGAAGAACCGATAGCCGTTGGGGGTTGGAGACCACGGATCGGCAAACGTAGCGTAGGACGTCCTCAGACTCGGTGGAGCGAGGATCTTCGCAAGGCGGCTGGCGAGAGCTGGATGAGAGTGGCCGAGGATCGTGCTCAGTGGCGTGCCATGGGAGAAGCCTATGTTCAGCAGTGGACGAGCATAGGCTGGTGATGATGATGATGATGGAAACATTTGCCAACTATGATTAAAAAATCGTGAAAAATATTAACAGGGCTATTTAGTTAAGCTAACCCACACTAACACAATCATGGGTTATGTTTAATGAAAGTTTTCAACGAGTCACGGTTAAGTTCATTCGAAATATTATAAACGGGATGTGAACCGCGATTACCTTTATTGAGCACCCGATATTTCGACGCAGTTGCATGCATCATAATCACGGGTAGACTGAAGAAATTGAGGATGGATGGGCGGTTCCAGTGGTAACGAGAGTGCACGCAGTCGACGCGCAAGAATGAGGGTAGACAGAGCTCGGTCTACCCAACAATAACATCCACCCGCAATTTCTTCAGTCTACCCGTGATCATGATGATGCAACTGCGTCGAAATATCAGGTGCTCAATAAAGGTAATCGCGGTTCACATCCCGTTTATAATATTTCGAATGTTTTATGAATCCATGACAGACGCGAGAATCAGAAACAATGGTCAGTTTACTCAATCGGATTGTTGACAAACAAGTTATGACATGATTATTGACATGACAAGTTTGTTTGCACGATTATGAGAAAACGGGATTGCTGGAATGGGAGGGTGATTGAAAGTTTCAACCGATGTTCAAACAAAAATGTGAAACGCAAGACGTTAAAAATGAAAAAGACTTCGCTCAGAATACGTACATCTAATCTAACTAAAATGCGAAAGTATGGATGGGTGGATAGATGGATGGATGTTTGTTTGTAACTCAATCACGCCAGAACGGCCCAACGGATCTGGATGAAATTTGGCACATAGATAGAAAAAAGTCTGGAATAGCACATAGGCTACTTTTGATCCCGGAAAATTGCGTAGTTCCCACGGGAGAGCGATAAACGAATTCTTTGCAGACGAAGTCGCTGGCAACAGCTAGTATATACATAAATCACCTATCAAGGTAGACAGAGCCTAGGATAACAAGACTTAAAGGCCACGTTTAATGATTGTGGGTGTATAGGTGGAAAGGGGAATCGAAATAGTTGATCGCATCGCCTATGGCATATGGCATCGCGGGTGGTAGTGCCTTGTGCAAGGTCCGTCCGGATCGCTACCACCATCTTACTCGCTAACCCTGCCGCTAAGCAGCAGTGCTTGCGCTGCTGTGTTCCGGTGTGGAGAGTAAGACAGCCGGGGAAATTACGGGCACAAGAGGCATTTCATCTAAGTCCTCTAGGTTGGTAATGCATCTGCAATCCCTCCGGGGTTGCGGGTGTCTATGGGCAGTGGTGATCGCTTACCATCAGGTGACCCACTTGCTCGTTTGCCTTCCTATTCACATAAAAAAAACATGATTCCTACGATTTTTGCCCATTCCCTCGATGCGCTACCATCTTCGCGGGAAGAGCCGAGAGAGAGGGTATTCTATGTGTTCTGCACCCAGACATGGAGCATGGAATTGGATGGAATCACTCAGAATTTAGACAGACGTAAATTGGTTTGGTTGATTGATGTACACAATTGTCAGAATTGTCGTGGGAGAATCCTGACAATTGTCTGTCGACTTAACTTCACTATATCGCGGAGACAGCAAAGTAGTTCTATTGTTCATTACATTTTTGTGGAGTTTGACCACAACAGAGAAACTTGAACTTTTTTTTTTATGTGAATAGGAAGGCAAACGAGCAAGTGGGACACCTGATGGTAAGCGATCACCACTGCCCATAGACACCCGCAACCTCGGAGAGATTGCAGATGCGTTGCCAACCTAGAGAACTTAGATGAAATGCCTCTTGTGCCCGTAATTTCCCCGGCTGTCTTACTCTCCACACCGGAACACAGCAGTGCAAGCACTGCTGCTTAGTGGCAGAATTAGCGAGTAAGATGGTGGAAGTTCACGAGAAAAAATCTATACGCTCACTCTAAGCACGCTTTATTCAACAGGAAAATTAAATAGTAAGTTTGACACGTTCTTTTTTTTATAAATCTGAATCCTTTGATAAACAATAACTGTAGATACACAGTGCCATACAAAATCCCCTTCAAAAAATGTCCGAACTATTTATTTGTTTGCGTAACAAATAAAATCATCACCCACACAAAGTAATTAAGAGAATAAGTGACGAAATTTGATCCTAGTCTTTACTTAATTACAGTTGACTTTCGCTACTCCACAGTTAAAAATATATTTACGTGTGCGTAGAGAAAAGTAATCCCACCACACAGACGAATTGAAAGAATACGTGACGATATTTGAACCTAGTCTTTACTGCATTACAGTCGAATTTCGGTAGCGGCAAAACTCCAAAACGCTTGACACCTTGACAGCTAAACTTGACAATTTCACACACGTTTGGTTTAAACTCGGATATGAATGTAAGCCTTATCAGAAACGGCAGAGGGATTAATTCCACTTGTTACATTGAAGGCGACGCTTTGACGAGTTTGACGTTGCTTTGACGGACGAAATTATGTTGTTGAACAAAGAATGCATTCGGACTTTCGGAGAGGACTTAATTTTTTAAAAGTTTTTGACAATTAATGCAATAAAAAACAGGGTGAAAATAATGTTAACGCCAATACTTTACAGGATGAATGGGCAAGTCATTTAGATAATCTTAAAGCTAATTTTCTTTACTCCAAACCAAATGTTTACCGTTTTCGAGATACGTATCTATATCCTACTAATATTATAAATGCGAAAGTTTATGAGGATGGATGGATGTGATGATGTGAGTGTGTATGTTTGTTCCTTCTTCGAGCTGAAACGACTGGACGGATTTTGATAAAATTTGGAACGGAGATAGCTGGTACCCTAGATTAATTAATAATTGTCGATAACCAGGCACTTTCTAGTCTGCTCGATTCTCTGGCTGTGCGGAGGGATGTAGCATCCCTCTGCATATTATACCGAATATATCATGGGGAGTGCTCCAATGAACTTTTCGGATTGTTGCCTGCGGCTAAATTTCACTACCGCACTTCGCGGAATCGTCTGTCCTTCCATCCTCAACATCTTGATGGTTGGCAGTCAAGTACCGTGCGTTTTAAACGCAATTTCCTTCCTCGTACGACGAAGATCTGGAACCAACTTCCTGCTGCAACATTCCCTGAGCGGTACAATTTAGGGATCTTTAAAAAGCGAGCCTTCCTGTTCTTGAAAGGGTCGGCAACGCACCTGTGATTCCCCAAGTCTTGCAGGTGTCCATGGCGATGGTGATAACTTTCCATCAGGTGACCCGTCTGCTCGTTTTCCCCCTCTTATATAAAAAAAAAAAAAAACCCGAGGGATAGCGGTAAACATGACAAATGTCGTAGCTGCCTAAAGTGGCAACGTATATAATTATTGCAAAATAATAATATATCAAAACCGTTCTCAGAGACGTCAGTTAATATTATGATTATTAGAACTTAATCGACGTCTCTGAGTATGAAAGTTAACTTTAATTACCTACCCAGTCGGTTGTATTGACTGACAGTGGAAATTTAGAATTGTTTTACCATGTTCATGGATCAAGTTCAAGTTTCAATTAATCATCCCTGCAGCACTCAGAGTTTTTATTATGTTAATTGACGTTTCTGAGTGTGAAAATTAAGTTTTAAAGCTGGCCGCCATTTTGAAATTCTTAGCTTTTGGACCGATTGCTATCAAAATCGATATCTGAGGGTTCGAGTGGTCCCCAAACATGAAACCATTATCAAAAATGGAAAAAGTGGCCGCCATTTTTAAATCTTTACTTTTTGGACCGATTGTCTTAAAAATAGATATCTGAGGGTCCGAGTGGTTCTCAAACAGTCAAACTATCGCACATGTTTCCCAGTAACACATACACAAGATAAATTTTATTCAAATGTTATTAGAATTATAAAATTGACATAATTTTTTACAAAACTTATTATTTTTGACATTGTATTTTATTTTATTGTTTTAGTGTTTATAATTTATTATGCTCTTATTATTATGAATTTTTGACGATCTCAACAGAAATACTTATATTGGTGACATGCATGTTTGTTTTTATGTAATTTTTGTTGATGAATAAATAAGTCTAAAACTAAATCACACATACATGACTTACGTATACGCATCCAGGAAATCAAAGCTTCACACAAAAACACATAAGATTCTAGAAATAAAAAATAGGGTGATGGCAACTCCACTACACTTTTGTTCTATGTTCTGTTGTTTATCTGTTTCGTTTTACTGATAAGCTTTCTTGTGCGTGTGACAAAGACAAGGCATTATGTCAATGTTGTCGAATTCTGGCAACAATTAGCAATTTAGAAATGGTTTTAAAATTAATTTAGATTAATATTTCTCTCCGATTCTTAGAATTTAATAGAAAAAACAACAGATATACACTGAAAGTATGATATTCCATCAGATTTGTTCCGTTTTTGCGAGGGATTTTTGCACTATTTGAAGACACACGTGGACATCGTTACGCTGGCATTGACAACAACGTACTGAGAAAAAATTAAGCCAATTTTATTAAATTGGAGCTTATTTGGTTCGGAGATTTTCGGGAGCACGACTGTGTATCTACAGTTATTGTTTATCAAAGTCTGAATCACTTTGTATAGGTACTTACTTCAGTTTCTAAAGAAGAAAAAGGTTTATTTCGTTTACAACTCGGGTCATAAAATTGACATTTGACATACAAAAATTATGCGTAAAAATAAGTCGGTTTCTCGGATAAAATGTACGAGTACGAGTACACTTTAAGTTAAAAATGCCTTTTACACAAATTCAAAACATTATTTTTCAAATAGGCCGCAAAGGGCTCTTGAATTTTACATGTCTTTTTTTTCAAACTACCAGCGCATTCGAAAAGACCATCATTGCCAAGAAGACCACACTCGCACCACCATCTTATTTTGACTAAAACATGGCGCTATCTACCAAAATCAGTTATAATAAAGGCAGCGGCATAATAATCCGTTGTCCAAGCGCCGCAATTTTTTTTTATTATCCTGCGATCAGTCGGACGACTATGGGCAGATAAGTGTTGGGTGTCTCATGTCGTACAGAGCCAACTCCCCAGTGGAAGCTTCGTGGCTGGGTCTTCACATCAGCTGATCCAGTTCTAGGATTCCTCGCCTCTCAAGGCGTCCTATCCGATCAGGTTCAGCGAGCTGGCCTGCCAGCTGGTTTGGGTGATGTCGTAGTCTCCCCTTGTACTTGGCCTAGTAGGACCGAATTTCCTCTTTTACCGTGTTGATGTTAAGGTGGTGGTGGACCTCTGAGTTCTTAATGAACCAGGGAGTGCAATTTTTTTGAGGATAGTCTTCGGCTCTCTGTATCACGGTGACATTCGATTGCATGCTGAGCCCAAAGCTGGATGCCATAAGTCGAAATTGTTTTCAGAACAGTCTCGTATATAAGGAGCTTATTGTCGGGAGAGAGAATACTGTTCCTTCCGAGCAGACAGTAAAGCTCGCGAAATTGAAAGAAAGAAAGAAAAAGAAAGAAAGAAGACATTTATTCATTTTGCAAGACACACAAATATAAGAGCATGTACACACAATTTTATAAAAAAAAAAAAACAACAATAAAAAAACCAGACATGAAAATTTGAACATCAGCGTTGTGTGTGTCTTCGCAAAAGTGAAACGGTCGCTGGCTCAGCATTACGCTGAGGTGTTAGACACCTGCAGCACTGATTTTCAGCCAGAACCGTCTGTGACTCAAGAAACGATACACAGTGTAGATTAAATAAATGAATAATATACTAAATAAATCATAAATTTTTTAAGTAAGAAGTGAAGTAATAAATAGATAGAACCCGACTTATGTGTAACTAGAAAATACATAAATTTATTAAATAATTTTCAATAAACAAAAAACGAAGTGTAAACAAAATTGTTCAAAAACAACAAGCTGGCATACCAAATTGGATTGGATTGGATGTTGAGTTGATCTCTTTTTGCTCTGACACAATACATGGTTTCTCCAGGTCAGTTTGTGATCTAAGTACATTCCCAACTTAACTGAGTCATGGGGTAGTTGTTGGTCCAAATAAAAAATAAAAAATCCCACTTACCAGTTTTATCCAAGGCATCCTCGAACGGCGTGGCCTCCGATTTGTGATTCTCGTTCATGTTGCTTACAATCCTGAGCGCTTAGGGTTCAAAATGAGTGTGATCGCGAAGCGGCCGGCGCCGCGCGTGTGCTACGAACAACTGAAAGAAAGCGCGTAAAACAATCTCAAAGTCATGGCGGAGAAGCGTACAGTGAGTAAAACACGCGCGAACAACGATGAGGCTTGAAGACCGCTTAAATTAGTCGGCGCGGTGCAGGGGCGCGGGGTGGGACGACCGCGGGGGCCGAGGTGCGGGCGGCAGGCGCACTACCCGCCCGTACCTCTCAGTCCCCTGTCTCGTCCTACCCCGCGCCCCTGTGCCGCGCGGGGCGAGGACTCTTTTAAAGTCTCTCTCTCTTGTCCAAGGAGTTCCCAACCAGTGGCGCGCGGCCCACTTGGGGGGCGTAAGGTGATCCAAAGGGGGGCGCGACGAGCAGCTTAGGTATTTATTAGTACTTCAGTTATTTGATTATACATAATAGGTAGGTACAGTCTGTTTCAATAAGGAAGGTATGGCTGACACATGTTCATGTTCACTTTGACAAAACTAGAGATGAGGCTTTATTGTGGCACCCTGCAAATTCAACGATTATCGATTATATTTTAGTACTAACAACAATGGGTTCCATAAAAAGATCGACTTTATATTAATTTATAAATGAATGCTTTTTTTATATAACAACTAGCTTTTGCCCGCGACTTCGTCCGCGTAGACTCATTTATTGACAAATAGCTTTTGCCCGTGGCTTTGCTTGCGTGTACCAGGAGTATTTCAATCCCGTTTTTCCCCGTTAGCGTAAGAATTTCGGGAAATGCTCTCTTAATGTTCCTCTACACTCTTCAAGCAACATACATACCAAATTTCAGCTTTCTACAATCAGTAAAACGAAAAGCCCCTTTTTCCCGTTCCCCTGGGAATTTTGGGAAATTATCTCTTATAGCTTCTCTATACTCCCCAAGGAACCAACTTGCCAAATTTCAGCTTTCTACGACCAGTAAAACGAAAAATCCCGTTTATTCCCGTTCCCGTGGGAATTTTGGGAAATTATCTCTTATAGCTTCTCTATACTCCCCAAGGAACCAACTTGTCAAATTTCAGCTTTCTACGACCACTAAAACGAAAAATCCCGTTTTTTCCCGTTCCCGTGGGAATTTTTAATTTTTCTCGCCGTAAAAACCATCTTTGAACTTCAACGAACATTTAAAAAAAAGAATTGGCCAAATTGGTCCAGGCGTTGTTGAGTTATGCGCTTACCAACACATTTCGCGATTCATTTTTATATTATAGTTATAGATACTCAAGCCAGTTTTCCAAGATGTCCATAACTAGAAGTACTGTTTGGTGTTTTTTGGAACGAATCCTACTAATATTATAATGCGAAAGTTTGTGGCGATGTGACGATGTGAGTGAGTGTGTATGTTTGTTCCTTCTTCACGCTAAAACGGCTGGACGGATTTGGATAAAATTTGGAACGAAGATAGCTGGTTCTCTAAATTAAAACATAGACATATATAGAGAAAAGTCTGGAATAGCACATAGGCTACTTTATATCCCAGAAAATTAGCATAGTTACTACGCAGACGAAGTCGCGGGCAGAAGCTAGTTTTTTATAAATTTAGCACACAAATAGATACTATAGCGGATAATTTTAAGAGTTCCCACGGATACGTGAAAAGTTCTTCGCAGACGAACTCACAGGCAACAGCTAGTCATTCATAGATCCATTACAGCGTTTCTAACTCCCACTACACGTTGAACTTTACACACGCCAAAAGCGACTAACACGCGTTTCGCTCCATATTCCGGCCCAATTAGCGACAGCAACACATAGCACCCTATCCATTGCCCCGTCTCTAACACTTGACAACAAAACCGAGACATACCAACACGCAATGAATCGTTACCCACTGAATGTCAAGGTTCGAGGGAGAGTGCTTTGGCATTTCTCCAAATAGGAACAAAACAGAGTACAAGGTCGTTCCGTGACGGAGTCGTTTGTAAATAATATATGTTTAATATGTTGTTCAGTTCAGTACAATGTACCCTTCAGTATAAATAAACTTTTACTGTACCATCCGGTGATCTTTCAGACGCCTTCAAAAAATATGTCATCGTTGGAATTTTGTTTTTGTTAGCAAAGAAAACGTTATTGAAACAAAAAATATTAATCCATACAGTTAAAACCACCATACCTTTAATACTACGCAACGGATTTTGATGCGGTTTCTTTTAATAGATAGAGTGACTCAAGAGGAAGGTATATATGTATAATACATGCATAATATAGTAGAGAAACACTGATTGCACCCGTCCGAAGCCGGGGCGGGTCGCTAGTACAGTATAAAACAAACAGACCCATGTAACATCTAGACCATCTAAGGGCCACTTGCACAAACCAGGGTTAAAATAACCCGGGGCTAAGTAGTGTCAAAATGTATGGAACTGTCAAACCTAAACATTCGAATTAGCGATTTAATTTTTTAACTCTGGACTGTGCAAGTGGGCCTAAATAGTAAAAACAATTACCTTAACGGTTTGTTTCTAAATAATCCTTATAGTATCACGGTATATAAACAAACGAGGGTGATGCGTTCAGAAGTCAATACGTAAAGTTCTTGGCTTCCATTTCAGCACGTACTTTAGCAGTATCAGGCCAGAGAAGGATGAACAATGTTGAGCCTGGCAAGAAAGAGACAAGTTATAAAGTCCACACATTCCCTTATAGAGTTATTTTTTGCTATTACGAGTATATGTACCTACACTTTTTTCCGCAAATAATTATTACAACTGCTTGCTTATTTTTGATAAATTTTCCTCTCTAAAATCAGTTCAACTGGAAGATTTTCCTTTCTAGGGATAAGTTCACCTTTGTACTACTCTCTGTTAGCGGGCAGAAGCTAGTAGGGTGACGGCACCAGTGTTGGACACTTTAAAGCTGACAAGCACCAGTAATGGACACTTCATTCTTAATTTAAAGATAATATGGTTATAAATTGACTGTTGTAAAATAAATGACTTGTTAGTGTCTTTTAAATAAGAGTTATTGTGCATTATTGGGCCATGTCCATTACTGGTGCCGTCACCCTAACTAATAGAGTCACGTGATCGACTGATTGATGACTGACTGATAAACAAGACACCTAAACAACAGGATCTTTTCGACGGTTAAGTGACGGTAGCGGTGAACTGTGGCCTGACGGTGTCACCAACCTGCGGTAAGAAGGGTGAACGTCACTGTGACCAGGACGCAGTCGGTTTGCAGTCCGATGCCGAGCAGATTGGAGCCCACGGCTGCGCCCAATCGAGCCACCATGAACAGAACGCAAAGCGCCATAGCCCTGACAGAAAGTAAATACATTTAGTTATCTAACTAATCTAACTAATATTATAAATGCGAAAGTATGGATGGATAGATGTTTGTTATTCAATCACGCTAGAACGGCCCAACGAATCTGGATGAGATTCGGCACATATATAGAGAAAAGTCTGGAATAGCACATAGGCTTTTTATCCCGGAAAATTGCATAGTTCCCGCGGGATAGCGATAAATATGTCAAAGGTCGTAGCTGAGTAGAGTTGCAACGTAAATATATTTTTGCAGAAATATATTCTTCGACCTAATTCTATGCGGACGAAGTCGCGAGCAGAAGTTAGTAAATACGTACATACATACATACACATACACAATCGCGTCTTTATATCTCTTACGAGCACAGTACTTAAGGTAATAAGACCTACAGGCCACGTTTAGCAAGATTGTGGGTGTGGGAAAGCGGAACCAAAATAGTGATGGGTTGCCAGCCGCATCGCCTATGATTGCTAAGATTTTCGCCCGTTCCCTCGATGTGATTTTGCCATCTGCGCGGGAAGAGAAGCAACTGGTACATTTTATGTATTTTCTTTGCTCCCAAAACAGCATGGAAAAAAAAAAACAAAAACAAAAATACTTAAAGTCGTCGCAATTTAAAGGGCCCGTTTTGACAGTTCACGCCCATGAAGTTCTCAATTTTTTACCGATCGAAATGTTCTGAAGGTAATTGCATTTTTCATTGATGGGTATCGCTCACTCAGCTAAGTGCTGTGCATAACGATTTTTTCATATTGTCTACAGACTATTAATAATCGGTTAAGGAAAAAATAAATCGATCCAGATAAATTTTTTAAGGCCGACTCGCACTTGGCCCGTTTTATTTATTTTATTTAGACCAATTAATTACTGAATTTCACCAGCTGTGTAGCAATATTTACTGAAAATTATGACCTTGGAGCTCAAAGCCGTAAACAATAGCAGCACTGATTTCTATAGAACGGCTCGTCTTCATCATCTGAAGAAAATGATTGACTGTAGATTCACTTTTTCTCGATTTTTTTTTTTGTGATTGAGTGAATGTTATTGTAACAAAAATACTAAATGAAAGAAAATTGACCTTTCGTAACATTGTATTATTTCAAAATACCTATAATATCAATTTCAGTTAAAATTTTCTAATCAGAACTTTAATCCAATGCACTTTACAATACATATTCAAATCGATCAAATACTCATGCAAACTTGAATCGATTTATCGTGAGTATCAAGTACCGAGTCGTAAGGTTACATAACTAGTTACGTCGGGAAGACAAATGTCAAAACGGGCCTTTTATTTTGCGACGACTTTAAGTACAAAGCATATATATTTCAGTGCGCTACCTATTCGTTAGTATCGATACTTATGATTCGATATATCGATTATGTTGTATTTGATCCGATACATCATACATCTTACATTACTACATTAGGTACATCTTATTATTTTTGACATTGTATTTTATTTTATGGTTTTATTATTTATAATTTACTATGCTCTTATTATTATTAATTTTTGACGATCTCAATTTTCAGTCATTTTATATTGGTTACTTATATAGACAGACAAAATATTAAATAAAAAAAAACTACTTACTAGATCTCGTTCAAACCAATTTTGGGTGGAAGTTTGTATGGTAATGTACATCATATATTTTTTTTAGTTTTATCATTCTCTTATTTTAGAAGTTACGGGGGGGGGGGGGGACACACATTTTATCACTTTGGAAGTGTCTCTCGCGCAAACTATTCAGTTTAGAAAAAAATGATATTAGGAACCTCAATATCATTTTTGAAGACCTAACTATAGATACCCCACACGTATGGGTTTGATGAAAAAAAATTCTTCAGTTTCAGTTCTAAGTATGGGGAACCCCCAAAATTAATTGTTTATTTTTTATTTTTGTGTGAAAATCTTAATGCGGTTCACAGAATACATCTACTTACCAAGTTTCAACAGTATAGAGCTGTTATAGTTTCGGAGAAAACTGGGTGTGACATACGGACAGACAGACAGACAGACATGACGAATCTATAAGGGTTCCGTTCTTTGCCATTTGGCTACGGAACCCAAAAAAACAATATTTCTTTCATTTCAAATTTAATTTACTAGCAGAGTATTTAGCAAAATTCAACGTCGTAAAAGTTTGGAATGAACGAGAAAACAACTTCTATCGTCTACCACTATATTAATTATTAAGTAAATAAGTAAGGTTTCATTCTTACCTATCCTATTTGGTAAACAAAATTCTAACCTCAAAACGTCTCATTTTTGTTATTTTTTAACTATTTCATCGTAAATAAAAAAACTGGAGATAAAATATCAGCAAAATTACCTATGTACAAAATATTTCCTCAGGTTTATTTGATAACATAATACACCTTATTCTTTACAAAAAAATTCACATTGAGGTTAGAATTTTGTTTACCAAATAGGACAGGTAAGAATGAAAATACCTTAGTAAGAAGGTACCTATGTTAAGCCAGACTGAACTAAATACATTCATTTAAAACCAAAAATCGCGGAAAATGTTGCCGACGTATCGATTTGTATGTAATCAATTTTTTTCATCGACTGAATGAATATACGTTTACACTAAATACCTGAGGCTGGTAGGGAACACTTCGACGGCCAGGGTGGCGAGCACGCTGGTGGCTGCTCCGCCACACAGTCCCGGGATGAACATCGCTATGGCCAGGTAAGCATGCGGCACTATCCCGGAGAACAAGGTGAGCATCGAGCAGACCATCACCAGACCGCCTGCAGAGGAATATAGTGACTTATTCTCAGGAATATAATGACTTATTCTCAGGAATTATAATGACTTATTCTCAGGAATATAATGACTTATTCTCAGGAATATAATGACTTATTCTCAGTGGCCGTAGTGGCCGTAGTGGCAGTGGTCTTAAGCCGTAGTAGCCTAGTAGTTTGAAAGCCGTGAAATTTACCATGAGCTTTTCGGTGAAGGAAAACATGGTGAAACCTGTACATATCTACAAAGCACCTTAATGGTGTGTGTGAAGTTTCTAATCCGCACTGGGCCCACGTGGGAACTTGCTGTCTCTATTTATTATAGAGCCTCCTTCAAAAACAGTACCTATTACCGTAGCGCACGAACCACGGGAATCATAAAATGTCGACTGAAACTCAATTTTAAATCTTACAATACACTCGCTTCCTGCCCCATCGGTCGATCACGAATCCTATGGACACGTAAATAATGGCTGTGAGTATACCCATTAACATCGAGATTGGATACATTCGGGAGTCTATGTGTGTGTGCTTGCATTTGGCAGCCGCGGGTCTCTCCTGTAAAAATATAGTAGCAATATTTACTAAACAACTTTTGTAAGAGTTTGTCGACAGGCGCTCAATTTACAACAAGAATTTATTTTAAGAACAAGCTGTTTCCCGGGGTTTTCAAGCTATTAAGTTTTTGGAAGTAAGCTAATACTAGATATTAATGCTAAATTTCTACTTCATAGTCAATATTATACACAGTGAACATTCAAAGAAAAATATTTTTTTTAACATGAAATTAATCTTGATGAGGATTCTCCGAGGTACTCGTAGTATACCTAACTTTGTGTGCTGAAATAATTTGCATGCGCGGTCATCACAAAGATATATTCTTCTTTTTCCCAACGTCAGAGACGAGACATCTATATTTTTGTCGCGCTTGTCACGGCTAACACAAACTCTTTGAGCAATCCTGCGTGGTGTATTTCAGCCAGACATTTTATAGTAAGAACAACATTATTCCCCTCGGGTGGCAAGCGACCCAAATTGGAACGTGTCAAAATTGGACCCGCGTGGCAATCGACCCAGATTGGGACGCGTCAAACTTTGACCGGCGTGGCAAGCGACCCAAATTGGTATGTCAAAATTGGACCCGCGTGGCAATCGACCCAGATTGAGACGCGTCAAACTTTGAACGGCGTGGCAAGCGACCCAAATTGGTACGTGTCAAAATTGGACCCGCGTGGCAAGCGACCCAAATTGTGACGTTTACCACACATTTTTTTAGAGTTCAAACAGTGTTTTTAGAGTATCGAACATACCATTTTGTGCGAGTACTTCGCGTCCATTATATGGCACATGCTTATTGAAGACACATTACTGCTTAACAGTTCGTTCACTATGTGAGGCATCCAGACGTAAAATGCGTTCGTCCTAAAAGAAAGCAACTAATTAATACGTCTAAGTATGTTGTCGCACCGAAGAATTATTACGATCGTAATTAAATAAAGAATGATTTACAAAAATAGTACCTATATTTAAGATTAATTGTTAATTGTTTATAAAAGTAATTGTTGTGATTAAACGGTTTTGATTCGGCACGGAAGTTCGTAACAAACGTCGCCCCGACTGATTCCGATGTTTTACCGAACGATGGTGGGGACTAAGGAAAGGGCCGACACTGGGTGCTGAACCTCCGTGCTGGTGAGACGTATTACGAGTAGTTAAGCAGGCAGTTGTACCTTATTAGAAATCATTTACATTTATAGAAGTTTAAAAATAAAGGCATCTGTATCGTGACCACTTCTTTTACTTGATAAGTACTAAAAAACAAAACATCTAAAACTGTTGACAAACTCAACCTCATGTCGGTTGCCGACTCAATAATTCTATCAATTTGGGGATCTGAATATACCTAATTGCCGTTCTCGACTTTTGCGGTTAGCAACATTCATTTTCATTTATAAAGATAGATTAAAAACGAAAAAAAATTTTTTTACTTTGGGAACCGTTGGGACCATTGGGTAAAAATTATACAATACATCTAAAAGCAGATCAAAAAAGCCTGCCGCTTTGCTCGGCCTTTGGCTGGAATGAGACAAGATCCTACCACCCTCAAAAATTGAGCTTGTTCCCCGTACATAACCAAGTTAACCTGCTATGGGTGGTGTAGGGGTATAGCACGCGTCACGAAATGACGAGGACCCGGGTTCGATTCCCGGCCATAGCTTTATTTTTCGGATTTTTCTGTGTTCTAATTTTCAGTGTCGTTTAGAAATTAAACAACTAAGTTACATAAGTGGCACTGGTAAAACCAATGTAGGATGATTAATTTGGATTAATGTAGTTAAGGTGCGGCGGGGGTGGCCCTTGGACCACCCCCGCCGCGAACATGTTAGTTTTAATTTAGAAATAGTCTTTATTTTACCTTAGAATGTTCTGGTAATGTAAAATTGCCCCTCGCAAAAGATCCACGTGGATCGAAGTGTATCCGTAAGGACCCCTTTGAGATGGATGACCCTGCCATCATCAATTTCATCATCAAAAGTAACAAACTTACTGCATGAATAGTAAAAAAATACAGGTGTGAGATATAAGCACGCAACGCAGCAATGGAGGTCTGACCATGTGTTTCAACTTCTTAATAGATTCCTTGAAGCTGGGCCGGGAATGATCAGGCTCCGATATTTGAGTCACCTGAAAGTCACAGTAAATAAAAGAGATATAATATGATGATCTGGTCTTCCATGCGTACTCCCAAGTAAAGAAAAAACAGAATGTACTATACACAGAATAAAGAGATATAGTAGAATTGCTTGTCGTTTTCACTAGGGAAACCGGTGTCGCCAAAATTTCACATCGACAGTTCACTCATACCATGAAATCTTGGCAATTATTGGTCGTAGCTTTTCTATTACAAAAATGTAATAAGTTCTGAATCAGTATTATAATTTGAACTTTCCACCCACAGAATATTGCTTAAAGTCCATTGCACAGGTATATAAACACCATCTAGCGTGAAGAAGCCAAATGATAACAGTCTGTAAATGTCAGTTGTCTAAATAATAGTTTTGCCATTGCACAACAGATGTGGTCTGCTGCAAAATGAACTCTGCTTAAAGGTATTTAGGTTTACATGATTGAAAATCTAACTGATGACTGCGGAACATTCGATAAAATCTGATTATGGCTGAATAATTCTGCTACTTGAACCGTCAACTTCAATTTGACGTTCATACGTGCAATTTTCCGCATAAAGGTGGCACGCATCTCTTGTTCACATACCACTTCTACTATATCTCTTTCTTCTATGGTACTATAGACCGACCGCTACAGTGAGTCCTCGCCTGCGCGGCGTAGGGGCGCGGGGTAGGGCGACAAAAGGGCCCCAGAGAGGTGCGGGCGGCAGGAGCACCACCCGCCCGCACCGAGAGAGGTTCCATTTGTTGGTTGGAAGCGCCTTGCATCCACCGTGAACCCGCGACTTCAACCAGGTCATCCGTCCACCTCGTTGGTGGACGTCCTACGCTGCGCTTGCCGATCCGCGCGGCGGTCTCCGCTCGAGAAACTTTCAGCCCCACGACCATCTGTTCTCCTGCCATAGGGCCTGCCCATTGCCACTTCAACGAGCTGCTGAATGATTCGAGAATAATTCAAAAACACCTTGAAACAAGAACTCTTACTGGATAATCCTCAATCTTCATCTTATGATTCCAAGCGTACATCTTCGCTAAGACCGGCAGTACAGCAAGAGGTCCTTTCGTTGCCAGTAGGTACCGAGGGCTCTCAGGCAGAATCGACAGGCCGATGACAGCTAGGCAACCCCAAAAGCACCATGCCCACATGAAAACGCGCCACGGTACTATCGACAGTCTACTAGAGACGGGCAAAGAAAAAGTCTTCGGCAGAATAAACCAAGCCGTTGCTGAAAACAGAAGAAGCTAAATAAACAAGATTCGTATGGTTTTGTCTTAATCTTAACTTAATATTATAAATGAGCTTTCACGAATAAACTGTTCAATCGGTCGTGACAAAACGAAGATAGTTCGAGACGCCGGGAGGGACATAGGATAGTTATCCCGGAAATTGTACTCGTATACTCATAGTTCTGCATTCCAAGTCTAGCAGCGATCTTTATGCTCATAGTGCAGGTAGTAACCCCCTTACTCATAAACGCTCTATAGGCTTCTGCTAAACTTAATAATAGTTTGTCCTTATCTGTGAAAGGTATATGTCAAAGTGACAGATAAGGACAAACGATTGCTAAGTTAGCAGAAGCCTGCAGAAGCCTATATAGAGTTTATGAAGAAGGGGGTAAAGGTTTACCTGGCATGGAGATCAGGGAGCAGGCAATGAAAGCTGACCCATACGCGAGGGCGGAGGCGCGATGTGATGCCGTGTGGAGCTCGCCGAGATACGCGTACACCGTTGCTATAGACGCTGATACTCTGTATCACGATAAAGGCATTGTTTCGGATCGAGGATAGCTAAGACTTTCAAGATTTCTTATTAGGGTTCCGTACCACTAAAGAAAAAAGGAACGTAAGATCACTTCGTCGTCCATTTTTCTATCTGTCCCATCAAGACCCTTTTTCTTAGGAACGCGCAAAGGTAAAAAGTTGAAATTAAGAGCTAATACTTATATCCATGGCCCCTTGGAGCTGTGAAAAAAACAACCTTCTGAGCCAACTCTATCAAAAGATACAGTCGTAAGAAAAGTTGTTTCTATACAAATTGTCGTGCTCCCAAAAAATACTGGGTTACTCCAGTTCTTGTAGCATACTTGTCTTGTAGTTAGAAATGTACGGTCTAAAATAAATATACGCCACGCCATGTTCACCTAGTGTAAAGTATACAAATAATCAAGGCTTGTATTATAACTGTTACAAAAAGGATCACAGTGTTTCTGATTAAGAGTCACAATTCTCACATCACATGTCATAACGAGCTTCACGTTGACAAATTCATGAGATTAATGTGATTAAGTACAAAAATACGCAGACTAGTTTTTAGCTCAATAGCAATCAGATACCTTGACAAAAACCACAGTTTTACTCACAGGCATCCCGTCAGCAGTCGAAGAATAAACATGTTCCAAAAGCTGACAGACAGGGACGAGCATAAAGAGATCACTACAGTTCCGAGTATGGCAGGCAGCATCACGCGACGACGTCCGTAAGTGTCGCATAAATAACCCCAGAATATTGCCGTTGACACCACACCTGGAACACCCAATGAACGATTAAGTAAACGAATGATTGGTATTTAGGTAAAGGCACCAAAAGTCAGCCTGGAACAACTTGAATCTGAAACAGTCTGAAGCAGAGCCATGTATCCAACAGCAGATGTTCTCCAGCTCATATTGATGCCGATAGAGACGATTGAAGACCACTAACCGATGAAGGTGGCGGCAGCGACGAACCCCCTCTCGATGACGGTGATGTTGAGGTCACACTCCGCCACATTGAGCATGTAGCCAGCTCCGAGACATTCCGTGGTCGCATAGAGCAGGATGAAGCCGCATGTCAATAGCGCCAGATAGTTGAACAGGCCATGGCCTGAGAAAGAGCACTCGCAATAAGAAAGGAAAAACCAGAAGGCTTATTGTCTTACCGCTCGCAATCGTGTTCATTTTGACAGTTCATGTATGGGCTGACAATTGGCATTGGAATCAGCTAGCTATTCGAGTTAGACAATAAGCATACAGTTTAGCCTAGGGTAGGGTAACAAGACATACTCGTAAAGGCCACATTTAGCATGGTCCATGCTGGTCTGGAAGCAAAAAAAAAACATAGAATGTACCAGTTGCTTCTCTTCCCGCGCAATGGTAAAAACCCGTCGAGGGAATTGGCGAAAATCTTAGGAATTATGCTATAGGTGATGCGGCTGGCAAGTCTGGCAACCCATCACTATTTTGATTCCCCTTTCCACCTATACACCCACAATCATGCTAAACGTAACCTTCAGGTCATGTTACCTTATACTCTGTTTACGCAGTAACCGTAAGGAATAAAGACGAGATTTATCTTTGTTTGTACAGATTCAAAGTGGCGTGTGCTTTTGGGAAATAAGTAGACAGCGCTATATTGTATTCATAAATCTTGTGACAAAATGTCAGCAACGTTGTACGGTAACACGGTTAAAAGACCCCACTCCCTCCTGTCGGGCTCTTAGCCAACGGACAATGATATCCCTCTGAATCTTCCAGGAAATCATTAACCGATGCCCAGGGTGCACCAGACCAAGCACTGCTCTTCCCGGAGGGATCCAAAAACGAACCGCAGCTCTTGACCACACGCGGAGGTAACCCAACTCGCACCCCTAATAGAAGACAAGTCACTAGACTGGTAATTTTTTATACTAAGTAATTTGACAGTTACAACACAGTAATGGCACAGTGTATTACATTGAAGTATGCCACTTTAAAATCAGCCACAAAATGCGCATACTAGCAAGTACCAATGTATTGTTTTAATGTATGCTTTCTGATAGTGCAAACGTGTAGTAAATAAATAATAAAACTTACCAGTGAGTTCGTAAGCTTCTTCAAAACTTGGCATGAAATTTTGACAGTTCCCACCAAAATGACAAATGACATAATGACATGGTTGAGGCAAGGAAGAATATTTTTGTCCCTTTGTGTTTGAAACATTTAGTCGTGCATGAAGGTAAGATACTGTTATGAAATATCAAATGAATCAAGAAATTTATTTCTTGATTTTTTATGTTTACTTTTACGGTTTTACCGTTAGAAATTTAATTTCTAAAGGACACTGAAAATAAGAACACATAGAAAAATCCGAAAAGTAAAGCTATGGCCGGGAATCGAACCATGGCAGGTAACCTGCTATGGGTGGTGTAGGGGTATAGCACGCGTCACGGAATGACGAGGACCCGGGTTCGATTCCCAGCCATAGCTTTACTTTTCGGATTTTTCTGTGTTCTAATTTTCAGTGTCGTTTAGAAATTAAAATACTGTTGTCTATGGTATTGTAATATTAGTCCGTGTGTTAGTTAATAAATATATGTCTAAAATAAATACTCAGTGGTTCAAAACGCTTCCTTATCAAAAGTTCTACGGTCAAAAAGTATGTAAATGTAAACATATTACATTAGGGATTCAGGAATTTGAACCAAAATGACCTGTTACCTGTTGAACTTGGTTTGGGGGTGCAAACCAAAGAGAAAATTAACCGACACTCACCGCCCTAGCATTACGCATACGCCCTTCGACCTGTCTTTGTTCCTTCAAAAGTGCATCTTGAGCGCAGTATAGAAGACTAATTGTTGAGTAATGATTGAGCATATGGAACGCGGTCATAGTGAAATAACGCCATGTCAATTTCAATAATATTTTGACATATATATTTTGCGATAAGGTTCTATCATGCCTCAACTATTAAAGTCCGCGAGTATTAAGAAAGTATAACAACCATCGAAATAAAACTAAAACCAACAATTTAACGCAAGTATATTAAACACACAAATAACAAAAACAGTATAAAATATCACAGTATTAAAAACATTACTAATAAAAAACAACAAATGTCAAAAACAGCATAAATCAATAAGCAAGGAGTATTAGTTTTGCCGAACCAAATTTTATTACATACGTAGTTAGGTATTGTTTTATTCCGAACAGAATAGCGCCGTAAAATCATCAACTTTTCAATTTTCTTGTCTATGTCAAGTGTTGCCATGTCATGTCAGTTTGTAAAGGTATACTCTGTGGATGTACTGATGTTTGTTTTCAGTACGAAAAGGCCTTGGCTTCCATCTCTTGGCGTACCTTCTTGGCACTTGGCCATAGCAACATGAGCAGTGATGTTCCTGTTATGAAATATTTATAAAATAGTAAAACCAAATTGAGAGCTACATTAACCCAATCGACAACATTTAGCTTTGAGAAACGGGCCACTGGTGTTTTTATCGAAGAGATTATCAACAAGTTATTTATCAACAAGTTACTGTCATCCGGCACGATAATTGGAAGGAGCTCGCGGGAAAGAGTGACTGGCGGAGGTCGGAGGTGTCTAGCGGATGGACGACAAGCGCACGATCAAGCTTGGTTCCAAGCTTCGGCGTGCAAAAGGACCAGACCATGTGCGGGTGCGGTCGTTTCTTCGAACTCAGTCGCTTTCACATGCCCGTTGTGCGGTTGGATATGCCGCACCCGCATAGGCTTGTTTAGCCATCAACAGAAGCGGCGCTGACAATGTTTAAATCATCTGTCATAGATGTAGAGGCCTAAATGATAGATGATGACTGTAAAAAATTTAATTTCCAAGCACAAGATTTTTTTTAATGACTGTACTGCATTGTTATCCATCCTACAATGTGTACCAAATTTCAAGTCAATCGGACCAAGCATTGAAAAGTTTCCTCCTGCGGAGACGGTCCTGGCAGGATCACCAGAACGCCACTACCAGATTATTGTACTGTCATCCGACTTACTCAAGTATGCAAAATTTCAGCTCAATCGGTTGAAGATATCTACTTCAAAATTGAGTCGCAAGATTCCGCCCAGACACCAGACAAACATACTTACATAACATACATACACTGCAAGTTAAATAAAAGCTTGTAAAAAATAAGAAAAGCCTGACTGCAACATTTGAACAAAAAACATTTCACTTTGCTACTCCGCTACCTACTACAGTCATTTAGTTATTTATTAGGTACTTAAGTTAAAGTATTCATTTGGTATACCTCCAGTCAACACCGTCATTGCCAAGACCACCAGGGTGCAGTTGTGTTGGAGCCCTATTCCCACGATGTGGGCTCCAACAGCGGCGCCCAGCCGTCCTATCATGAAGAGGGTGCACAGCGCCAGGGCTCTGTGAGAATATTACAAAGTATTTTTTACTGGCTGCTGCCCGCAACTCCATCTTCGCGAGGTCTTCGCATAATTCGATTATTTCCAGGATATAAACTATTCTGTGACCTTTCCCGCAACTGAAACTGTGTACCAAATTCCAACTAAATTGGTTCAGCGTATTAAGCGTGACAGACAGACAGACACATACAGACATAGTTACTCTCGCATTTATAATATTAGTAAGGATGAAATTCTTTCATGCTGATCTGGGAGTAATGAAAAAACATAGAATGTACCAGTTGTTTCTTCTTAGAAATCATGTTATAAATAGGCGATGCGGCTAGCAACCCATCACATTTTAATTTCCCTTTCCAACTACACGTCCACAATGCCAAACGTGGCCTTTAGGTCTTGTTACCTTAGGCTTTGTCTACCCCGCAAGACAAAAACGTGATTTAACGTGGGTATCCTGATGGCAAGTATCTACTGCTCATGGATATCTGCAACACCGGAGTATTGCGAATGCATAACCAGCGAGGACTAACACAAAAAACCACATGCGCCAGTTATTTCACTAGTTGTCATACCTTCCACGCTGCAACACAGCAATGTAGGCACTGCCTGATTTCAGATAATGACGTCAGGGGGCCTTACCATGACGTCCTAACTCCGACTCAGTTCAAGTTTTAGCTGTCACTTTTAGTATGAATCTGACAGTGAGCGAACCTAAACTGAATCGCATTAAGACGTCATGGTAAGGCCCTTGATAATGTAACACATGTTCGGCAATAAATGGTTTCATTTCAGGATTGGCAAGTAAGTGAGCAGAGATCAGTAGGCTTATTGATTAACCAATTCGCTCGCAATCGGCATCGTGTTCATTTTGACAGTTTTTGTATGAATGTGACAGCTAGCTGATTCCGATGCCTATTGTCAGTCCATACATGAACTGTCAAAATGAAATCGAAGGCGATTGCGAGCGAATTAGGCAATAAACCTGCCGGTCTGACTCTATAAAGCTCTACCATGAAATGCTATCAGATATTCTATGCAAAGACCTTAAGCTGGTGGGAAAGACTTCGATAGAAACGGTAGCCAGCACGGTGTTGGCGGTGATGCCGCACATTCCTGGGATCAGAAGGACTATAGAGACGTACGCGTGAGGAACCAACCCGGCTCCCAAGATCAGCAGCGAACCAGCTATCATTATTGAACCTAAAAAAATAACAAGTTTCAGTCAAAAATTAAATTTTTAATACCTACAAGCTTTTTTGCTGACTGTATCGACTTTTGTCTTTTTTGTTTTGTTTTTGTTAACTGCACTTGCGTTGTCATCCAGTCTACATAGAGTATACCAAATTTCAAGTCAATCGGACCAACCGTTAAAGAGTTCTCTCTTGGATTTAGGCGACTTATGTCAGTAAGGAAAAGTGACGAGGTATAAAAATGTCGAAATAATGTTTATTGCCATTGCCAAGAAATAATAAAGTCGAAAATGAAAATTGACGGATTATAAAAATGACGAAGTATAAAAATGACGAGATTTTACTTATTGCGACTAAATACTTTATACCACTCACCGGTCGAGTAGGTAAGTACTGGCCACTTCATGCGTATCATTGCCGCGAAAATTTTGAGACAAGCTAAAAAACTTGTCCCAAAATCAATCAGGTGACAATCAATAAAAATTGTGGTCTGTACTTTTCTTTGTAAAATCTTCATCTACTCTTCAAGAGAAATGAAACGAACTAAAACACGACCTTTAAAAAATCTTGTGAACGTAAAATCTTGTCCATTTTGCGTCTTGTGTATTCTCGTCGTTTTTATACTTAGACAAAATAATACTTCGTCATTTTACCTAACCGACCTTTTTATTCTTCGACTTTTTTACATTATCGTCATTTTTCCTTACCGAACCGACATTAGTCGCTTAAATCGACTTTATGGCTGAATCAGAATGTAAAAAAAAAACTTACAAAACACAATTCTCTTGCCAAATTTCGCAACGATCAATCCAATGCTCAAGTACATTATGAAAGTCAGTACACCAGTGAACATCGAAATTGGATACATCAGATTATTTATTGCCTCTGTCCGGCATTCTTCGGATTCCTGATCGTGATCATGCACCTAAGGAAATTTAATAGCAAATTGTACAATTCACGTAAGATATCCAAACGCCGAAGTGGTTTCTTTTTCTTCGCTGAATTTATCTTCCAGAGCCATCTATTGAAAGTCTGTTATTATGAGCAATGATTAATGACTTGTCGAAACTATACTTTGTATCTACTTTAACAAATTAGTTACCTACTTAACTGTTATACTTACTAATTTAAATATTTAATTGTTCACATTTTTATTTTAAACTGACGATTTCAATATTTCTTTGTCATTTAATTTGAAATCATTAATGTAATTTTATATTGATGATATAGGTAATCTAATCTCGCTCCGTTTAGTTTGTAGAAAGTCAATTTTATTCATCATGCCTTATACTCCACAAATAGACATTGGAATCTTCTATCCCGCTTATTGCAAAGGTTAAATTTGAGAGAGACGGATGATACGAACTTCGGGACCCCTGGCACAGAGTTTTCCGACGGTTTACACGATTAAGATTGCTTTTCGATACAGTGCTAACTAAAGAAGATACTATTGCAATTGTAACATACATGGGAGGCGTACTTGCTGTTCATAAGATGACACATGCTTATATACGTTGTCTTGCTATGCAACAGTTCATTCACAATATGTGGCATCCAAACGTAAAAAGCGTTGCTCCTAGAAATTAAAATACAATGCATTGTCAATACTTAAATGGATGGATAAAAGAATATACCTATCTTGTTTAATCTAACTAATATTATAAATGCGAAAGTATGGATGGATGGATGTTTGTTTGTTACTCAATCACGCCAGAACAGCCCAACGAATCTGGATGAAATTTGGCACATAGATAGAGAAAAGTCTGGAATAGCACAAGGCTGCTTTTTATCCCGGAAAATTCCCGCGGGATAGCGATAAACGAATTCACGATCACGATCATTTTTTGCATTAGACACATTAAATAGGTACACTAAAAACGAAGAGCACAACAGACGCACATTTGAAACTTTCATTCAATTTCTGTGAAATAATCGTAAAAAAACCACCAAAAATGTGACGTTGCCAACTCAGTAGGAATGAACCATCTTAATTTGATACAATTCTGATTCAATTTAACGTTTTAGCTGTCATTTGACACTTCTAGTATGGACCTTACAGCGAGCGATCCGATTTTGGTTCGGCATCGAAACGCATTATGACCTTGGTAAGGCCCCAGTAGCAAGAATCGTCTTGCATCAGATAATTATTCTGCAGAACTTACTGCATGAAACAGAGGAAGTTGCAGGTGTGGGATATAAACACGCATCGCCTTAGCGGAGGCCGGAACATGTGACCCATCCTTTTGATGGACTGGATAAAAGTGGGTCGCGGTATCTCATGCACCCTCGATATTATTTGTGTCACCTGTATAAAAGGATAACACCCTTATTCATAAACGCTCTTAAGGCTTGATTTCCTCCTACTCAGACGTCGGTCGCGCGTACGAATATCCACAATATCAATGGGCATCCGCACTGCAACGCCGACGTCCGCAGTGCGGATGCCCATATATTCGTATGCGCGACCGACGTCAGCGTAGGAGGAAATCAAGCCTTAAGCTTCTGCTAACTTAGTAATCGTCTGTCCTTATCTGTCACATTGGCATTGACCTTTCACAGATAAGGACAAACGATTGTTAAGTTATCAGAAGCCTATAGAGCGTTTATGAATAAGGGTGTAATGCATCACATCATAGATGTAGAGGAACATTAATTTTGAGTACCATGAGACTTTGACATGACAAACGGCCATGACAATACATACATGGCCAGAAAAACGAACTAGTGGGTCACCTGATGTTAAATGATCACCACTGTCCATAGACACTCGCAGCAAATACTCCAGCAGCTCGGAGCATGTTACGTATAAAGGTGCGACGAAACCGCCGCGTATACGCAGTGACGTGTCGTATGCGTCACGTTTTCTCACCGTTTCTTGATACATTTTGTTGCGATTCCGTAACGTCACCGTTTTTTAAGCGGCGGTGTGGTCGCACCCTAACTGTTCTATGCGGCAAATTGCCTCATCATCATCATCATCATCTCCAGCCTATAATGTCTCACTGCTGGGCACAGGCCTCCTCTCAGAACGAGAGGGCTTGGGCTATAGTTCCCACGCGAGCCCAGTGCGGATTGGAAACTTCACACACATCATTGAATTGCTTCGCAGTTGTGTGCAGGTTTCCTCACGATGTTTTCCTCCACCGAAAACCTCATGGTAAATTTCAAATGGGATATCGCACATAAATTACGAAAAACTCAGAGGTGCGAGCCCGGGATTCGAACCCACGACCCTCTGCTTGAGAGGCCACAGGTCAAACCACTAGGCAACCACGAAAACTATAGAGCCGCAACACTACTCTTGATCTTACCGGAAAGTCGCTCGCGTGCTTTTTGTTGTTCCATGCGTACATCCTCGCGAGAACTGGCACCACAGCCTCAGGGCCATCAGTGGCCAGCAGGTACCGAGGGCTCTCTGGCAGGATGAATAACCCTATGACGGCCAGGGTGCCCCAGAGGCACCAGGCCCACATGAACACTCGCCAGGAGACCAGGTTGAGGGCGCCCGTGATGTGATACGAAAATTTGCGAGGAAGTATCATCCAGCCCAAAGCTGTCGAGAGTTTACATGGTTAATACGTAATAAAAATAAAGGCCAGGGGCCTTACCATGACGTCCTAATTCCGACTCAGTTCAAGTTTTAGCTGTCACTTTTAGTATGAATCTGACAGCGAGCGAACCTAAACTGAATCGCATCAAGACGTCATGGTAAGGCCCCAGGTCAGGAATACCCGAAACCGACGAGCATCTATGAAGAGATTGATGAATGTGAATGAAGCGAAGGTTGTGAGGATCGTAGCAAGTGGAACAAAGTATTATGCCTATCCCTATGGGAAAGAGGCGTGACGGTATGTATGTATGTATTTACGAAACATTACATTACTCTATGTCCAATTAATTTGTGCCCGCAGCTTCATTTAGAATGGCCGTGTCAAATCTCAAGACTCCGGTTGATAGCATCCCTATTTTAATTCCTATTTCCACCTAAAGCTCGAACTTCCGAGCGCAGCGACAGTGACGCTGCGCTCGGAAGTTATTTCATACTCATACATTTTCATACTGCATAATACTATCGCACTCGCTATCGCTGCGTCAGTGACGCCAGAGCCGCTTTACTTGGAAGTCCGCCCACAATCACGCTAAACGTGGCCTAGGTCTTGTTACCTTAGGTGTCTGCCCCGTAAGGGATAAAGACGTAATTTATGTATGGTATGTATTGCTTTTACCTGGCATGGTGAAATAAGACAGAGCGATGAAAGCAGAGCCCCACGCGATGGCGGTCGCGCGGTGCTTCTCAATGTGAAGTTCACCCAGATACACATACACTGTCGCACAACTCGCGGATATTCTAGAAGATAAACGACGTATACAGTCACCACCACAAATAACTGACGGTGGGTAGCCGTGCAAAAATATCTGAAGACTTATTACGTAACTCGGTCGCAATCGCCATCGTGTTCATTTTGACAGATCTTGTATAAATGTGACACTAGCTGATTCCGATGCCAATCGTCAGCCCATACATGAACTGTCAAAATGAAGATATAGATATAGCTAATAAGCTTGCTAATCATCTATTGGGGTCAAAAGTATTTGGTAAAAATAAGTGATGCTTTATACCTGGCACAATCGGCACACCTTATCAGCATAAATATATATCATTTTGCTGAAAGCACAATCATTGGATGATAGGTGGACCGCATAATATAATATCTGACATGTCCTTAACCTTCTCTTAAAAAACGAGGGTAGAAAGAGACAGTAAATGCAACTCAGAACGCCCGCTTTTAAGAAAACACTGTTTCATTAATCAAAGCGGATGAAGGTATCCATAATCGAACAGCTAACTTAAAGTAATCTGTAAAACTTGACTCACATCACGCCAACGATCAGTCGCATGAGGAACATGTACCAGAAGTTGACAGCTAACGAGGACAAGATGGAGCACACGATGGTAGCCAGTAGCGTCGGCAGCATCACCCTCTTCCGGCCGTACTCGTCACCCATGTATCCCCAGAAAATTGCTGGCGTTACCACTCCTAGTCACAAGGGCAAAGAAGATGAACAAGTTACCAAATGATATTTTTCAGGTCCCTTTTTGAGGTTAGTTCTAGTGGTCGCACTGTTATAAAAATCTTCACTAGAGATAAAATTAGGTTAGGTTAGGTTAGGTACAAACATTTGTATTCATCATACAAATGGCTGCTCTTGCCGGGATTCAAACCCGGGACCTCTTGCTTCATAGTCAGGGTCACTAACCACTGGGCTATCCGGTCGACCTTGGGACTACGCAATCTACATGCCCATTCTTTCCCGCATGGTGAGCTAACCTATTAATGTTGATGCAGCTATAAGCCCTCTTTCGGTGACGGTGATGTCCAAATCGCACTCTGCCCTGTTGAGGACATACCCGAGGCCCAAACATTCCGTAGTCACGTAGAGGAGTATCATGCCGCATGTGAACAGGGCCAAATGACTGAACTTGCCATGTCCTGAAAAATAACATTAACTTAACAAATTTAAAACCCTCCACGCATTAATCTAGTACCTAATGATACACATAAACACACAGCCATCGATATCTAACTTATAACATCCCTTTTTTAGCGTCGGGGTTAAAAGAATGAGGACCTTCTTTATCCAGCTCAGTCCTAGCTATAAAGAATGAGGACTTTCTTTATCCAGCTCAGTCCTAGCTATAAAGAATGAGAACCTTCTTTATCCAGCTCAGTCCTAGCTATAAAGAATGAGGACTTTCTTTATCCAGCTCAGTCTTAGCTATAAAGAATGAGGACTTTCTTTATCCAGCTCAGTCCTAGCTATAAAGAATGAGGACTTTCTTTATCCAGCTCAGTCCTAGCTATAAAGAATGAGGACTTTCTTTATCCAGCTCAGTCCTAGCTATAAAGGGACCATTGACGCATTCACTGCCCATTAAATCTTGTGCGTTATTGCGACTTTAACCCACTGTCACAATTTTGAAGCCATTTGAACGCACATCCATGTTGCTGGTGGTAGGGCCTTGTGCAAGGTCCGTCCGGATAGCTACCACCATCTTACTCGCTACTACTTTTTTTTAATTTTCTATAGGAATGGTAGTATTAACTAATCATTCCTATAGAAAATATAAAAAAAAAACATTTTTTTTTTAAATTTTTTAGCTTCTATAGCTATGGTTATATACCCCAGTTGATTATTGTTAGGGGCTATCTGATACACCCTGTATGCGTTAAAACAAGTAACTAAGTGACATGGTGACTAAGCAATGCTGTAGATCTGAAGGTGTTTGATGGAGCCTTAAAGATGTTTCTGCTTAATATCAGCTAGCTGTTCTGGATGGGAAAAACGTAGAATATACCAGTTGCTTCTCTTCCCGCACATGTTAAAAGCCCATCGAGGGAATGGGCGAAAATCTTAGGAATCATATTTTAGGCGATTCGGCTATTAGCAACCCATCAGCCCATCACTATTTTGATTCCCCTTTTCACTGTGCGCCCACAGTCATAGCCACAGCTAAAGGTACCGTAGCTTTTAGGTCTTGTTACCATAACCCTTAAGGGATAAAGACGTGATTTATGTATGTATGTATGTTCTGGATTAAGGGAAATGGCAAGTGATGAAACTCATCGTCAACAGAATCTTTGTGACCGCAGAAAAGTGACTTGCCTTTTGGTTTTCTACAGGCTATATTATGAAGAGTGTGCGCCGGAAATGCACGATCTTATTCCACCAGATTCATTCTTTTAAACGTCGACCAGAAGTCGGCGTCGGTACTTATCACTTATCACTAAAAGAATAGGCGTCGTGATTGCCCCCCGAAACGGTCAACTCAAGAGGGAGTGACTTGCCTTGCTTTCTTGTAATGTGCTTCCCTTTAACTTAGTATTTACCTGAATAATGTATGGTATCAATGCATGTTTACAAAGCTATTTGATGCCAATTCTGCTATCAGATAAATAATCATGTTTATTTTTGTGTGATTTGTGTCAGTGACAGAAGAGTTGACAGCGACAAAATTTTGATGAAAATCCCACATTTTTTCTGCATCTTCTGTGCTGTTTTCTAATTAATGATAAGGTACTATTTTAGTATAAAAAAAGCGACAACTTTACTATATTTACCAGTGGTATCGTAAGCTTCTTCGAAAGTAGACATTAAATTTTGACAAAATATACCAAAATGATGTAAGTAGAACTTATGTGACAGTAAAGAGAAAAGTTTTATAGGTTTCCTTTTCTGCTATATCTGTCGTGTATCTGTCAGAGTTCAGTTCCAAATTATACTAGAGCTAGATCAAGGATTCGTTAGATTTTTCTAAGAATCATTAAGTATTTTTTTTTTATTTTTAACGTGATAACGTCTTGTAAATCGATGAACGCTGGCTGCACTCTCGAAAAAGCATTTTTTTTTTAATTTTTTTTTTTATGTGAATAGGAAGGAAAACGAGCAAGTGGGTCACCTGATGGTAAGCGATCACCAATGCCCATAGACACCCGCAACCCCGGAGGGATTGCAGATGCGTTTCATGCGTTGCCAACCTAGAGGGCTAAGATGAAATGCCTCTTGTGCCCCTAATTTCCCCGGCTGTCTTACTCTCCACACCGGAACACAACAGTGCAAGCACTGCTGCTTAGTGGCAGGATTAGCGAGTAAGATGGTGGTAGCGATCCGGACGGACTTTGCACAAGGCCCTACCACCCGCAAACGCGTTCCGCATGACGTCAGAGCGTGCAAGCGAGAGCGCGGAACAAGCGAGAGCGCGGAACAAGCGATAGAGAGGCACGATCTTCTCGCGTGACATTCAAGAAAACTGCTAGCTCGAGCTAGCAGTTCGAATATGTTTCTTTATCACGTTATCATTACCACGTAAAACTATCGTCCGTAAACCGACTATTTTTTACTTATTTTTAAATCGCATATATTATTTGTCATTTATATGTGGGTACTTGGGCCGGCCGAGCGGGCGTAGACCGGTTGGCCGTCCAGGTATCGCTGGGGTGACTTGGTCCAAAGGGATCTCTCGGATCTCGGGGCCGATGGCTGGCGAGAGCTGGCCCAGGATCGCAAGGCGTGGAGGAGTCTGGTGTCGGAGGCCAAGATCCACTTCGGGTCACTGCGCCCAGCCAGTAAGTAGTAAGTATATGTGGGTAGTTTCAGTTTGTGTGCATGTCGTCAACCTAGACCAGGACAGAGCCAGGACATAACAATATAATTGATAATTTGATAAACAGTCGAGAATCTCTCGAACCTATGCTATGCACATATCCTATCCGGGATAAAAATAGTCTATCTCATCTAAACTTTTATTTGTTATTGAAATTTGGTACAGAAATAGTTGGAGTCCCGGAGTAGGACATTTTTTTATTATATTAGCCCAATTGAGTGTCCCACTGCTGGGCAAAAGCCTCCCCTTTTTTCCGCCACTCGTCCCGTTCGAAGGCATGCTCCTGCCACTCTACTTGATATGCGTCCAAGTCATCCCGCTATCTTCTTCTGGGTCTGCCAACGCTTGGATGGCCATCTCGCAGAACTGAACGGAGAAGGTCATGGGATAGTTTTATCCCAGTAAATCGCATAAGTTCCCGCGGGATAGTGATAAGCGAATTCTGCGCAGACGGAGTCACGGGCATCATCTAGTCCGGACCGGAATAATTCTCAGAGACCTTGTGTTTAATTCGACGCGGACGAAGTCGCAGGCGACCGCTAGTATTCAATATTTCCTTAAATGAGATACCGTCTTAATGGAAGCCCATGACTCTGTGTGCGACCTTATTACAAGCATCAGTTGATCAGTACTTCCTTAGTTTAGCTGATGTTTGACTAACGACGCTGAACCCAAAACCTGGGTGGCTCCGATTAGATTAAGAATTAGGCTTAATTTTGCTTCCGGCAATTAGTTTGGGTGCCGTTGTCCGATAATAAGTATTATGTTAAGGGCGATTGTGCACTACAATGAATTTTCATTCGAAATATTATAAACGGGATGTGAACCGCGATTACCTTTATTGACCTCCCGATATTTCGATGCAGTTGCATGCATCATGATCACGGGTAGACATATCGGGATCGGGGGTAATATTTCGCATGAACTTAATAAAAACTCTTACAATGATTACTGTCCGGCAGTCCAATTCTTACGGTCCGATATGACACGACATACCTGCCTATGTACCTGCTATGTATAAACAGTAGTAGTAGTATACGTAAATTTACCGTCCGGCCTTTTTACTTTTCCCCATTCCGGACCATTTTTTCCAGTCCGAGATAACAGCTATGAAAAACATGTTTATGCTTGTGCACTGCGATCAGTATTATTCACTAGCTTATATTCACTAGCACTTCGTCTGCAAAGAATTCGTTTATCGCTATCAAGCGGGAACTAAGCAATTTTCCGAGCTACAAAGTAGCCTATGTGCTATTCCAGACTTTTCTCTATCTATGTGCCAAATTTCATCCAGATCCGTTGGGCCGTTCTGGCGTGATTGAGTAACAAACAAACATCCATCCATCCATCCATCCATCCATATTTTCGCATTTATAATATTAGTTAGATGACTGGGCCGGGTGGGTGCGAGGTAAGGGGGTGTGTTGTGCACAGTGTGTACAGGGGCTTTACCATGACGTCCTAATTCCGACTCAGTTCAAGTTTTAGCTGTCATTTTTTGTATGAATCTGAAAGCGAGCTAACTTAAACTGAAACGCATTAAGACGTACGGTAACCCCCCTGCCACTTCAACGAGCTAATTCACTGGGCTATGTCGGTGACCCTTGTTCTACGTATCTCCTCATTTATGATTCGATTCCGTTGAGAAACCCCAAGCATAGCTCTCTCCATTAAGGCGCTGTCAACAGCAAATGACCTTGAGCAGCGTGCCTGTGAGTGAAAGAGAAGAAACCATTCCATCAGCTTGGCGCGCGTCTAAAATCTTGCAAATAAGACACAAATAAGAAGAAATAAAAAAAAGTATGGATTATTTGTGAAATATTACTCGTTAGCCGTGTAGGTATAAATATGTTGATTTCATGTTTTTAATTGCAGACCCATACGTCGAAAAAATATAGACATAGAACCGTTTATTGATGATTTTAAGATTCTTTGCAATTATTTTCTATCGAGCCGATTTTGTTCAATTATGTATGGAGTCCGTCTAGCGTGTTTGAAATATGATGAAAATTAACATTAGGTATATTGTTTTTGTGTGTAGTTTTTCTTAAAAAAGTGCTTAAATAACATCAATTTCAACAAAATTAGGTGTTGTCAGCCTCTTTATATCATGAAATAATGCGATCGCGATGAATCAGTTTGTTTTTTACCCACGACGGAACGGAGACGGTATATGCGTTTAGGGTGATAGGTTGTGTGTTTGTGTGTTTGTCCGCAAACGCATGTTCCCATTTATCTTGAGAACGGTTGGACCGATTTAGGTGCGGTTTTCTGTATTAGGTTCGTAGTTATTTAGCGGTGGTTTTTAGATAGGTGTTATGGTTTCTAAACGACACTGAAAATTAGAACACATAGAAAAATCCGAAAAGTAAAGCTATGGCCGGGAATCGAACCCGGGTCCTCGTCATTCCGTGACGCGTGCTATACCCCTACACCACCCATAGCAGGTAAGTAAGCCTCCGAATTTTTCTATCTGTTACCATCTGTCACGTGACCTTGTGACATTCCTATATTGATATATTCGTCATATTACTGCAAATACCAGTTATCTGCAAAAAAGTCATTTCGAGATAATTCAATTTTAATGTTCGTGAGTTGTTTTATATCAGAAAACGCGTAGTTTTTACTAAAGAAAAAACATAATTGAAGTGACTACTGCACGCGTTTTGTGGTATAAAACAACTCACGAACATTAAAATTGAATTATCTCGAAATGACTTTTTTGCAGATAACTGGTATTCGCAGTAATAGGACGATTATCAGCATCATGATAGTATTGATTATCATCTAATCTGTACCCACCATTGGGATGGGAAGAGAGAGAGACATTAATGAAGTTTTAAGAAAATTGAGGGATGGTTATGATACAGTACAATAGGTAAAGTACACCACGAGCTCTATTCTTGGAACACCATATCAGTACAGCGAGTTTTCAACATGAAACTACCAATTAATTTATTTAATCGTATGGCGCAAAACATTAAACAATTACACTAAAGAAAGAAACTACAAACTACCGTGAGACTCAATCATAGAACTATAACCTGGAACTTTACACAAACGAATAACTTGCGTATAAAAGTCGATTAAATGTGGACATGTTTCGGACCCCTTTCCAGTCCCTCCTCCTGGTGTTCGAGCACTCTTTTTAAGCCCATTACTCATCTTCAAACTGTAACTATAACGTGCAATAATTACAGGTTACATTACAGCTCGCAGAGTGCCCGGCTTAGAACACTTTGTAACAAGTCTTGATATTGACAGTTTGTTATTCATTGTTATTGCTTTGAGATTGTGACGCAGATTGTACGTAACGTAGCTTGAATGTTGTTCCTTGTGATAACTGTGACCTATTTTAACTATACAAGATAGTTACACATAGGTCACTATTTAGGAGTATCTGGTTTTCGTTTATTGAACGTTTTATCAGCGAAACAGGAAACAAAGCTGATTTGAAACGATGTTGTTCAAATGTGATGTGATGTTAGTGGTTAAAATATCGACACTGCAATTTACGGCTAGCACGTGAGCGCGAGAGCTGCGTCTCTTTCTAGAACGAACAGTAAGAAGAAGACAGGAAGTGTATCTCAGTTACACAAACGGATAACTCACGTATAAAAGTACGTTTCGGACTAGTTCGTAGTCCTTCATCTTGTAGCGCTCGCTCCGGCGGCAGCGAAACAAACACAGCGCCAGCGGCTCTCAGTTGCTGTCGAGGCAACTGACAGCGGCGCACAACTACCCTCGTAGATAGATTAAACTTCTTGGCAACATTTATACCTAGCCATACCATTGTTTCATCAAACGTGCTTACCAAATCACGTGTAGTGAGTAGCCTTGTCTGATGTTTGTCGTGTCCCAGTTTTGTTAGATCACGGTCAACGCCGAAGGGATGTCAATAACGCCACTAGCTTATCAAATAGCCTATGCAATTGATAAGAGAGACACTGACATATTCAGTACCAATTCGACCTTGATTTGCACTTCGAAACTGCACGATCAATCGTAACGGGCTTCAGTAGGTGGCTTCCAACAGTCCAAATAGTGTGGTTGCATTCCAAAATCGGTCCGTGAATGTCAAAAACGGCATCTTGATCGTGGATTTCCATTTGGATTGAAATCCAGCACGCCGCTCCATTTGGACGTATCGGCGTGGCGACTTTGGAGCGACCGTCAATGCTAGAAACGTACACCAAACGTGCGCCACGCCATCTGGACGCACTCCAAACGCTCCGTGCATGTGCAAAACTACGTCTATTTTTAATCAGTCTGCATGGCGCTGCCACCAAGTAACGACGCGACAACGAATCCATCGTAAAAAATGGACGTAAGAAATGGATCGATCGTCAGTGCACAAAATAATTGGATGCCGTCCATTTGGATGAATCCATTGTAACGGTATCCGTATGGAAGGTTCGTCAGTGGCCTACTTAAAAGCACAGTATACAGCCATCGGAGGATGATCAAAGCACACTTAGGCACATTAATTGTTGAGCATGCATGGAACGCTGTCTTAGTGCAGCGATTGCTTGTGGGTATACAGGAGACACATTGTAAAATTGGCAATTTCAATATTGGCGTTGCAAAGTGGCTCAACAATTTAAGTCCTTGAATATACTGTAGCGAATCTAGCGCCAGCTAGTCGTCGACTACATAAACTTAAATGAGTCCTCGCCTGCGAGGTGTGGGGACGCGTGGTGGGACGACAAAGGGGGCCGAGAGAGGTGCGGGTGGGTAGAACAACTTAACAGGCACACTACCCGTCCGCACTTCTATCGGTCCCCTTTGTCGTCCCACTACGCGACCGCGCGGACTAGGACTCATTTAAGCGGTCGGTCTATAGCGCCAGTGACGTCACATGTTCCACATCGCGCCAACGAAGTTTCTCGACGCAGATGCTTAAATACAACTTCCAACTCTCTTCCTTCGGACTTAGGTCCCCAGGCATAACATCTGCCTAGAGAGTGATGTCTCGATTGTGACGCTCCGTACAGTATTGTCGAATGAATAAAATTGTTTCTTGATTCGCAGTAGCTCATTGTCATAGTAAATGTCACTGCATTGGCAAAGAAAATGACTGTCACGTTGACTATGACAATTTTCTACATTGGATGAGGGGTCAATTTTTTGGTTACAGTCAAGGGCATAAATATAATAAAATAAAATAATAATTAAAATAAAAACCATTTATTTCGGACAGAATCCATAGAGGTTAGTTAAGTACTTACATACAAAAATAATAACAAATGGTATTAGTAGGTAGGATAATTAAAAACAATCAAATACAAATAAAAATAAGAAAATAATACTAATGCACGACTACCCAGCGGCGTCAACCACGGTTATGTGGTTGCGGCAGCATGCAGCCCCATCCAACGTCTCATCATCGGGGAGTCCCACCGACCTCCCAGTGTACGCAGGATACTGTTGGAACTGTCACGCAACCGACTGAGCAACGAGGCGCATCGCTTTCTTATGATTGCATAAAAACTATCCACGTTGGAGTCAGCAAACATAGCTGATGCGCTGCAGTAGCGTGGCAGTCTAAACAGTATCCTGAACGCATCATTGTATTAGACGCGCGGTGCACCATACGCCCGCCGCGTAAAGCTGACCCACAAGTTGCATGTATAGAACGATTGGCAATAGGCTTTGAAAAGCGTGATTTTAACCGGTTCACTACAACGAGCAAACCTGCGGGCCAACATATTGCAACGGACGGAAAGCGCCCTGCGCTCCCGCTCAATGTCATCATTGTCTTTCAGCGTTTCGGTCACCCAATGGCCCAGATACTTGAACTTTTCCACTTTAATAATATAATATACGTTACCAAGACGTCGAAAACATCTATGCCATCTTTATGCCACAAACAATTTACATAATCTCTATCTATGTAAGTAATGTATTTCTCTATATAAGTATGTATATCATTGTCTAGAACCCATAACACAAGCCTTACTAGCGCTTACTTTGGGACTAGGTCAATTTGTATAATTTGTATTTTGTATAATGTGGCAGTAGTGGAAATTGAAAAATTGTTTAAAATTATTTTAATATTATTTACTTATTGTTATGACATTATAACCAATATACTATTATTAACTATTTACTTTTTAAAGTGAATTTATGTTTGTGATAATGATCGCCAAATTACTCCTAGAAATAAAAGGCATTTTATTTTATTTTTAGTGCCTAGTGGAGGGAGGGTTTGCATGAGAAACGTATAATATTTCACACAGGCTTGGTGATCTTGCACATGAGTAGTGGAGTAGCAAGGTAAATATTTTTTGTCCATTGGTACCTAAGTCCTTCCTATAAAGCTTAGTTTTTGTGGTTGTTCTTAAGGAAGCGATAGCTCCTATCAATATTGGGAAATAAATATTGTAATAGCACTTATATAAGCAATCAATTAAACTGTGATGTTTTTATTTGTATTCGTCTGGTGGGGGTCAAGAAGCGGGTATTCACCTACGATTAGTCTCATTGGATTACCCTGTTTATATATTATGCACTGGCCTCGTACTAGTTAGGTAGCTACTGGATTTGCTACACTGTACATATTTCTACAAAGTTATACGCATAATAAAAGGTTTTATAATACGAAGTATGCAAGCCTATTTCACCTCTCTCTATTAAGTTTTTGATGTCTTTAGTGTCAGATATCTATGAAGCCGTTTTTGTCTGTTTCGTCACCATTGATATCGGACACTAAAATATTTATGTGAATAGGAAGGCAAACGAGCAAGTGGGTCACCTGATGGTAAGCGATCACCACTGCCCATAGACACCCGCAACCCCGGAGGGATTGCAGATGCGTTGTCAACCTAGAGGACTTAGATGAAATGCCTCTTGTGCCCGTAATTTCCCCGGCTGTCTTACTCTCCACACCGGAACACAGCAGTGCAAGCACTGCTGCTTAGCGGCAGGATTAGCGAGTAAGATGGTGGTAGCGATCCGGACGGACCTTGCACAAGGCCCTACCACCCGCAAAATGATGAAACAGGCCCCAAAAATATATATTTTTTCAGTGCATTTAACAATAACAATAGGTTAAAGCATTCTACCTATATATACTTAACTAACAATTTTATATGGATGAATGGTCTGAAATTTTTTTTTGAGCCCAGCTTTGGGAATAGGCCTCCTTCAATTTGTTCTCCATTATCTGTTTGAAATTTAATTCGGTTCAAATTATGAGAACATCTGATTTATTCTTACTCGTAACATTACAAGTCATTTTGGGTCATTTCGTGGTAAATATAGGTGAGTTTCAAAATATCTAAGAAATATAAAGCTGATCTGGGAGCAAAGAAAAATCATAGAATGTACCAGTTGCTTCTCTTCCCGCGCTGATGGTAAAAGCCCATCGAGGGGAATGGGCGAAAATCATAGGAATCCTGTTATAGGCGATGCGGCTAGAAACCCATTTTCCATCTATACGTGCACAATCTTGCTGCACGTGGCCTGCAAGTCTTGTAACCTTACACTCTGTCTACCCCTTAAGGGATAAAGACGTGATTTGTGTATGTATGTAGAACTCTAATACTAATTTCTAAACGACACTGAAAATTAGAACACATAGAAAAATCCGAAAAGTAAAGCTACTATGGCCGGGATTCGAACCCGGGTCCTCTTCATTCCGTGACGCGTCATGACGCGTGGTGTGTAAAAGTAAACATAAAAAATCAAGAAGTAAAAATTTCTTGATTCATTTGATAACTAATACTACTCATATCCACGATACGAAACACCACTAACCGAGGTCATACGCCTACATTCTTATGGGTTATTATTATTACTATACCTGTATTACTAGTCGTGTATACAATGTTTAGTAGGCTCCCACTGCGATAGATGATAAGTGGCTAACGGTAAACGAACAATATAGCATATAGCCACCTAAGTCGCGATGCAGGTCGAGCAATTGACAACATTTCATTTTTATAACACCTGAAAATGTATATATGGTTCGAAAGCATTTTGCCTCCTGATCACTGCAATATGTTTATATAATTTTAATATCGCTTATTATAAAAAATAAAAAATAATTAAAAATATGTCCTAATTTTACCAAAACTACCACATGATAGGTGAAACGCCTTTGCTTTTTTCACGAGAAAAAATAAGGGATCATAACTTTGTATTTTTGACAACTTCAAAGTACAAGGGGGGCAACTCTGAAATTCTATTTACGAAGTTCGTTGCATACCTTCTCTCTCACTCTCAAGATAATGACTATTAGTATGAGCGGAACAGCACGAAGCAAACCTCGAAAATCGAATATTGGAGAATAGGGCCTGACGTAGACAATTTGAAATTAACGTCAATTTTTTTTCTATAGAGAAAAGACAAAGGGATAAGTGTGTATTCTGTGATAGTATCGGAGTTACGCCATTTTAGAAAAAGCACAAATTAATAACTTAATTATAAATTAAATACAAGCCCTAGCGAAAAACATAAACTGTCAGCATGTTCATCTTTTCAAACAAAATACAGAGAACCATTAAAATTATAGGCTCAGAAATATGAAATGTTGTCAATTTTAGTTGAAGAAATTATCAATTTTTTAAAAGTTACATAGGTATAAAACAATACAATACAATAACAATTTATTGAACACCACATATCACAACCAAAACAGAAAAATGGTATGCAGAAGTAATAAGGTAACAATAGGCGACCTTATCGCTACAGAGCGATCTCTACCAGGCCACCATAACGGACAGGAGAAAAGAACAGACCTACATAAATCACGTCTTTTCTTTATCCCTTACAGGGTAGTTAAGTAGGTATTATGTTATGAGCGTTGGTTGTAAAGGGGAATAAAATATTACATACCCCGCCCCCCCCACGCATTATTCGAGTACAATCATTGCGTAAATAAGAAAATAATCAATTTTCATACCGAAAATGCCTTACATAATTTTTGGAAAAGTGCTGATACTTTTCAAACTATCAAACAAGGATAAGAACCACCGCAAGGAAATTGGCTTTCGAATGAAAAAAAGTGCATGCAAATCGGCCCATTCGTTTGAGAGCTATATACGATGCCTCAGACATACACATACACACAGTCATCGACGTCAAACTAATAACAGTTATAACACCCCTATATGATACCATGATACCACCGGGGTTGAATAGTGACGAGTTGTTGCTAGCCGCATTGCCTATAACATGATTACAAAGCTAAAAGTGTTCGTTAAAGAATGCCAGTTACAGCAACAAAACTATGTCTATATCATAAAACATTAAGCAATGTCAAGATTAAACACTTTAAGTTTGTACGAGTTGATAACAAAAGTTCAAATCAAATAATTGTCCTTATACTCGGCCCTGGGTCGTTTTGCCCTCACACTGTGTTGTTAGAGAGTGTATTATGCAATCTTAGTCGTTGTGTCAAATATGCGGTTTGATAAGATATCGTTATATGTAGCAATTTAGGCATTGAAAATTAATCATGTTCGTTCGATACTAAAAGTCGGACAGCTGATAACCTTTTGTGTGAACATAATATTTTTTACGCATAATGTTAACAATTTTGCGTACTTATCACACTAATCACATCACACTAATATTATAAAGGCGAAAGTTTGTGAGTTGTGTGTGTGTGTGTATATTTGTTACTTCTTCACGCGCAAACGGCTGGACGGATTTGGATAAAATTTGGATATTGATTTGGAAAAAACTACTTTTTATCCCGAAAAATTGCATAGTTCCCGCGGGAAAGTGATAAACAGTCAAAGGTCGTAGCTGCCTAAAGTCGCAACGTAAATTATTATTGATGAATATATAACTGTCAACATCAGCTGTTAAATATAATTCTACGCAGACGAGGTAGGTACCTATGTATGTATGGATAAGTATAACTCTTTATAAACACATGAAAAGGATGAGTACAGGCGAAAGCACAAAAAAAAGAGGAAGAGAAGTCGCGGGCAGAAGCTGATAAAACATAAAACACTTAATTAATTTCCCTTCTTCTTAGTTCAACCTTAGTTGTTGTAATTTAAGGTACGGACTTAACTTAGGGACCTTTTACATCCCTTTTATAAAATGTATTAATTGTATTAGGTAAGTTAAGTAGAATTTAAGTACTATTGTAAATCTATTTTATTTTGAAAAAATGACTTTCTGCCAAGTTTCTTGCGGCGCATTCTTCTTGGCAATGATGGTCTTTCCGAATGCGCTGGTAGATTCAAAAAAGACATGTAAAAGAGCCCTCGGCGGCCTATTTGCAAAATAAACTTTTGACTTTTGACTTTTGACTTGTCAGAGCGGGCGTAGTAGGTAGATGAAGAAATGAAAGGTTTGCTATGTCTGATTTGCACCGTCTACGCGCCTCTCTGGCGATGTTTCTCCACTTGGTGCGATGTTAAGGTATTGCGAGAGGATGTTAACACAGATGGTTACTGATTTTATAAGGTCTTTAGTTTATTTAGTGCTTTATCAACACGGTTAAAATAAACTGTTTTTAGGGTTCCGTAGCCAAATGGCAAAAAACGGAACCCTTATAGATTCGTCAGGTCTGTCTGTCTGTCTGTCTGTATGTCTGTCTGTCTGTCTGTATATCCGTCCGTATATCACAGCCACTACTGTTGAAACTTGGTAAGTAGATGTATTCTGTGAACTTGTGATTTTCACACAAAAATAAAAAATAAAAACAAATAATTTTGGGGGTTCCCCATACTTAGAACTGAAACTGAATTTTTTTTTTCATCAAACCCATACCGGTAGTGTATCTATGGATAGGTCTTCAAAAATTCCTAATAACACTTTTTTTCTAAACTGAATAGTTTGCGCGAGAGACACTTCCAAAGTGATAAAATGTGTGTCCCCCCCCCTGTAACATCTAAAATAAGAGAATAATAAAACTAAAAAAAATATATGATGTACATTACCATACAAACTTCCACCCAAAATTGGTTTCAACGAGATCTAGTAAGTAGTTTTTTTTTATTTAATATTTGTCTGTCTATATAAGTAACCAATATAAAATGACCTCACACTGCCTACATTTTGCTTAAAAGAGTTAAAAGCAGTGCTCTGCTAACACTGGATTTTATAATAACTTAGCGAATTTGTACGGAACCCTCAGTGCGCAAGTCCGACTCGCACTTGGCCGGTTTTGAAATATTGTATAATCACCATCTGTGTTTTATTCCGCATTGAAATACAAAGACAAGGTGGAAGATTTATTACCCACCTTTTGTGGTAAAATTATTGCACTTTGAGCCCTCTTTCAGTTAGTCAAGTCAATAGAGTTGTTAAATAAACCAACAGACAGACCGAAAGATGGCGGGACACGAAGCATGCTCTTGACAAGAACGGGTGCAGGAAAGAAGGGGTATGCCATTGCCCAGCAGTCAGACACTATAATAGCCAAAAAAAGAAAAGAAACTCAAATACCTACCCTCTCACTAGAAAATAGTAAAAATAAACAAAGAAATGGAAATTAACAAGATTAAGTTAGTAGGGAAAAGGACAAGATTGTATAAAACTAAATGTTCATTCAACTCGATCGTTACGATCACGAGATCTGGCACTACAAAATAAAGTGATGCATGCTATGGTTAAGTGTTTAAGTGGGAACAATATTTATAAAGCAGAGGACGTTGGTGGCGATTCAATTATGATTTTAGTGTGTGAAAGCATAGGTAACAAACAGACAGACAGATACTTTCACATTAAAAATATTAGAAGTAGAGATTTGTTTCTTGTGTTCCTCACTAAACGCTGCAATAACCGTCTTCAAATAAGTGTGGACATTTGAGAAGCAAGCGTGTTGCATCTTAGACCATAATCTTATCCGGCTTGGTCCAACACATACGTAAGATAAAAAAGATCGTCGAATTGAAAGCTCTTTATACGTCCGCTGAACTTAGGTCAAAGCCCTTAGGGTTGACAGACTGTCCGCACCTATTCTTTCGTTTCTAACAGGTTTCTACCCACTATCCCTTTTCAAGATGGATAACAGGTAAACTAAATTCCCTTCTCTTTGTTATATGTGGAGTTAAACACGTATTGGCGTACCAAGAATTCCAGGGTACCGATGTTAATCACATCTATTAAAAAACTATTTGAATGACCTCTGTGTATGACTACAATTGCCATTCGATTTTTTGCGACTGGTTGATTACGAGCAGGCTTGTAATTTTCTACTACCTAACACTCGAATTTCATATTCATATTTTTTTCCAGTTTTGAGTGGCATTGTTGCCAAGTGAACTGATTTATCGGTAGGTAGGAAGTTCAAATACAAATAAAAATAAATTGTCAAACATAGGTTAAAGAGATGGTTGAGATGTTTGGATGGTTGTTATAGCGTGTCTGTTTTGCATGCCTTAACTTTACTATAATATCTGGAATAGTAGGTCTGTACAGTAAGTGGTATCTAAGTGGTGGTAAATTTTAATTTGGTTGTTGTTGTGTAAAGTTGTTTATTGAAGAGAAACAAAAAGAAATGGGTAAAATAAACCAAATTATTATTAGAAAAATTGAAATTGAGGACGAACTTTACTACATAGGTAGTATAAAACAGTCACTTTCCGCTTTCTGTTTGTCCCTATGTATGCTTACATCTTTAAAACTACGCAACGGATTTTGTTGCGGTTTTATTTAAGAGGCTGACAACACCTAATTTTGTTGAAATTGATGTTATTTAAGCACTTTTTTAAGAAAAACTACACACAAAAAAAAAAATGTTAATTTTCATCATATTTCCAACACGCTGGACGGACTCGATACATAATTGAACAAAATCGGCTCGATACAAATTAATTGCAAAGATTGGTCTTAAAATCATCATTAAACGGTTCTGTCTTTATTTTTTCGACATATGGGTCTGCAATTAAAAACATGAAGTCAACATATTCATACCTAAATGGCTAACAAATCATATTTCACAAAATTTCTTATTATTTCTGTCTTATTTGCAAGATTTTAGACAACAACATTTTAGATTTTAGAAAGAATTTATTAGATTTTAGAAAGAAGATTTTAGAAAACAAGCTGCCGAAATAGTTTCTTCTCTTTCACTAACAGGCACGCGAACCGTATGTGTGAAGAGTGGCGCTGCTCAAGGTTATTTGCTGTTGACAGCGCCTTAAGAAATTTAAAATCCTCCACGCATTAATTGAGTACCTAATGATACACATAAACACACAGACATCGACATCTAACTTATAACATCCCTCTTTTAAAAAAAAACAAAAAAAATATAATGTTAATTTTCATCATATTTCAAACACGCTAGACGGACTCGATACATAATTGAACAAAATCGGCTCGATAGAAAATAATTGCCAAGATTGGTCTTAAAATCATCATTAAACGGTTCTATGTATTTATTTTTTCGACGTATGGGTCTGCAATTAAAAACATGAAGTCAACATATTCATACCTACACGGCTAACGAGTCATATTTCACAAATAATCCATACTTTTTTTTATTTCTTCTTATTTGTGTCTTATTTGCAAGATTTTAGACGCGCGCCAAGCTGCCGGAATAGTTTCTTCTCTTTCACTCACAGGCACGCAAACCGTATGAGTGAAGAGTGGCGCTGCTCAAGGTCATTTGCTGTTGACAGCGCCTTAATAGATGAAGTCGCGGGCAGAAGCTATACCCAAATAATACGAAAGTAAATTATTGATACGGGTCAAGATTTTATGTACTTAATTTAAATGAGATGACTAAAAAGCATTTTGGCACGTCAACGAAATAAGAAACCAAACAATAACAGGCTTAGGATGACATAAGATACCGGCTGATTATCTTTAATCTTTAACCACGTTTTTTTGGTGTCAATAACTCCGTGCTGCAAGGGAATGCCATGTGTTTATATTTAACTAACGACTCAACAAGTCAGTACATTCTTAACCATCGAGCGCGGCGGCGGCTCGCGTGCCTCAAACATCAATTCATAATACTTTACAACTAACCACGATGTCTGAATGAAAACGTTTTCTAAACATGATAATAACGCTTGCAACTAATAATATAACCTTTAACATTTTGCTGTGTGAAACGTGAGTGATAAAGTTAGACATTAAAATTGTAGTAAAGCGCTGCGAATTGTTTCGAATCAGTTTTTGTTCGTGTGTAAATTGTTGTAAGTTTGTTTCGGTATCCAGGAAAAAGGTTAAACACGTGGTGTTAACGTGTGATTGTGACTTTGAAATTGTGATAAAAATATTATAATGAAGAATTCAAATGATCAGAAAGGTATGGAAGATGGGGTGGATGTCAATGAAGTCACTTTTGACGATGCCTTTGAAGTCACAGGTATAGTATTGTATATTTTTATTTTTCGTTTAACGGTAGAACAGGGAAGTGCTCTTGTAAGGTCCTACGGTATATTTATTGCAGTATGGCAGCCAAATGTCATTCTGGGAAATAATGATGCTACAATTATTTTACTAGGTAGTGTTAGATTGAGATTACGTACAAAAAAAAATAAAACTAACGAAATATTTTATGAATATCTTGGTGGAGTGTTTTAAAATTAGGTTAATTTTACAAAAAATATTGCAACGTCTACCTTTGATTTCACCCGATGAGAAATTCTTTTGTTATTTAATATTGCCTCGAAATTTTGTACTTGTTTACCTAATTGTAAGATGAAGAACAATGCAAGTACAGTCAACGAAAAGGACAGTCAGGAAAATAAGGTTGTATTTATTTATAAACTAGCTGTTGCCAGCGACTTCGTCCGCAAAGAATTCGTTTATCGCTATCCCGCGGGAACTACGCAATTTTCCGGGATAAAAAGTAGCCTATGTGCTATTCCAGACTTTTCTCTATCTGTGTGCCGAATTTCATCCAGATCCGTTGGGCCGTTCTAGCGTGATTGAGTAACAAACAAACATCCATCCATCCATCCATCCATCCATCCATCCATCCATCCATCCATCCATCCATCCATCCATCCATCCATCCATCCATCCATCCATCCATCCATCCATCCATCCATCCATCCATCCATCCATCCATCCATTCATCCATCCATCCATCCATCCATCCGTCTATCCATCCATACTTTCGCATTTATAATATTAGTTAGATACTTAATGAAATTTTTAACAAAAACTTTTAGGTTTTTATCGTTTTAAACCAGTACTTACCAAATAAAATAATGTTAATAGTTCAAGGGTGGATTTTTGACGTTGTAATTTGTGTGCAATACGTTTAGCATGGCACACAAATTACAACGTCAAAAATCCACCCTCAAGTGTTTTTTATTTATTTATTTAAAATTGCTATTATTATAACGTTACTTTATTATAACTTGTCAAAATAAAGTTAATAAAGCCTTGCTCTGGTGCGTCGTAACACAGTGTAGGTCCGTAGGTCGTGCATTGACACCAAGACACCTGGACCCATATAATACCTACGAGCCAAGAGGTCAAGTTACGATTGTCTTCAAAGCACAACGATCATTTGGCGCATGAGGTTCGTTTAGAAAATAATTTATTTTGCTATTATTATTATGCTAGCCTATTGGAGTGTACCACTGCTGGGCAAAGGCCTCCCTTTATTTCCGCCACTCGTCCCGGTCGTGGGCAAGCTCCTGCCACACTACTTGATATGCGTCCAAGTCATCCCGCCATTTTCTTTTCGGTCTGCTTACTCTTCGATGGCCATCCTGCGGAACCCAATGGTCAGAATCAGAACCCATCGGAAACACGGCCCTGAGCCCTTACCATGACGTCTTATTACGATTCAGTTTAGATTCGCTCGCTGTCAGATTCATACTTAAAGTGACAGCTAAAACTTGAACTGAGTCGGAATTAGGACGTCATGGTAAGGCCCTGGCGCTCAAACCCCGTGTCACAGATCTAGGGGCAAAAACTGATGGCTCTCAAATGGGTTTAGGCTGGTCACGTCTGCCTCTGCCGCATGAATCCAGAGCGATGGGCTTTACAAAATAATACAGTTCAAAAAACGAATCCAGAAATAAAAAATGATTATCTACAATAACCCCTGCAATTTTAACCAAAATTATCAGATACTTTTGTCGGGTGGAAGAATCTCATCGTGCAAGGTCCGTCTGGATCGCTATCATCGTCTCACTGGCTAATCATGCGGTTAACAAATCCATCGAGCAGTTTTAGCGTGAAATAGTAAAAAAACATGCACACAAAAAGATGAGTAAATCTCTAGGATATCATAAAAGTTATTGTTATTCAAAAAATTCAAAATTCAATATTCTTTATTTCATAACTACATGCATACATTTATGATAATAGGGGATGGAGCCGCCCTGTAAAGCAAACAATGCCTGTATTGGGAAGCCCCGCTCTTCCGTAGATTATAATAGGTACATACTAATGTATTCATTCTAGATTTGAATGTATGGGCAAGACGGCAAAATTTATAATTTTAATTTATTGCTGCTGTGTTATAATTATATACGAGTACATTAATATACACGACTCTCCCGCCCCCTCCGCAAGCCGCTTCACCCCTCCCCCCCTTGAAAAGTGTCCAGTTTTACAGATTTTCTCAATTTTCAGGAAAACTATATAAGCTAGGACAAAATAGTCAAAGATTGAATTATTTGTCATTAAATGACCTACAAATAAGTACTTACATTCATTTTTATACGATTTATAGTTTCCAAGCTATGGTGCAACAAAGGTTGTTAAACATGTACGCTATGGAAGTGTCTCTCGCGCAAATATTCAGTTTAGAAAAAAATTATATGAGAAACCTCAATATCATTTTTGAAGACCTATCCATAGATACCCCACACGTACGGGTTTGATGGATAGGTCTTCAAAAATGATATTGAGGTGTCTAATATTTTTTTTTTTCTAAACTGAATAGTTTGCTCGAGAGACACTTCCAAAGCGTAAATGTTTAACAACCTTTGATGCACCATAATCTTAGAAACTATACATCGTATCAAAATGAATGTAGGTACTAATTTGTAGGTAATTTAATGACAAATAATTCAGTCATTGATGATTTTGTCCTAGCTTATATAGTTTTCCTGAAAATTGAGAAAATCTGTAAAACGGGACACTTTTCAAGGAGGGGAGGGGTGAAGCGGCTTGCGGAGGGGGCGGGAGAGTTATGTATTTTAATGTACTCGTATATAGGTATAACACAGCGTTTTATTTTATTTATTTAAACTGTTTGAAAAAATTATAAATTTTGTCGCTAAAAAATCTAGAATGAATATACTATACTACAACTAAACCAAACTAAAGTAACTAAGGATTACAAACTAGAAACTAGAGGGGGTGTATATGAGTTGGTCTGAAAGTGCATGCATGAGTGTGTGTGTGTTATACATGGTCCCGCGTGGGAACTATAGCCCAACAGCCCTCTCATTGTGAGAGGGCTGTGCCCAGCAGTGGGACTTAGGTATATAGGCTGGTGACGATGGTGATGATGATAATGATGGTTATAATTATAAAGTCTAGTGTTTATAAATCTAGTGTTCATAAATCCTTCGAGACATGGGCGAAAAACTTTAGGAATCACGTTATAGGCGGTGCGGCTAGCAACCCATCACTATTTTGATTCCCCTTTCCAATCTTGGCCTTTAGGCTGTGTTACCTTAGGCTTTGTCTACCCCGTAGGGGATATAGACGCGATTTGTGTATGTGTGTGTGTATAAAATGAGGTCGCGTTTAAATGGTTGTATCGTAAAATAAATTGCAATTAAGGTTAGTAATTTAATGAATCGGCGCCATTGTTGCATCGCATTGATAATCTCTGAGCAATGTAGGATAACTTATCAGAACGATTAACTGATAACTTAGCTTTTAACTTATCCATTTCAGATTTAGGTCAGGCAGCAGAGCTAATAGTAAATAATGCAACTGACATAATGGCAGGGCTTAAAATATGTGTAGTTGGTTTAATCAATCTCGTACTAGCATAACACGGTTTAAGGCTCCATCATCATCCGCCTGAAGACGTCCACTGTTGAACAAAGGCCTCCCCCTTAGCACACCATAATGAACGACAACTCGCCACCTGCATCCACCGGTTTCCCGCAACTTTCACGATGTCATCGGTCCATTCACTGGGAAGCCTGCAAACACTGCGTTATCCGGTTCGTGGTCGCCATTTGACAACTTTTCTCCCACGTCGGTTGACTGTTCTATGAGCGATGTGGCCCGCCCATTGCCACTTCAACGTACATACTTTTCGAGCTATGCCGGTGACTCCAGTTCTTCGGCGAATCTTCGTTATTCCGGATTCTGTCGCACAATGATACTCCTAGCTTAGCCTCTCTCCATAGCTCGTTGAGTGACTTTGAGCCTCTCCAAAAGGCCAGCAGTCAAGGAACACGTCTCAGAGGCATATGTCAGCGGGGAGTCGCCCGGGGATTCTTGGATTTTTAAGGCTTAGTTATGAATAATTCTGTATTTTTTTCTTTGCCAAACCAGCACGGAATAAGGCAACTGGATAGTTTATTAAACAGGTATTCTGCATTGGCGTGTTCTGTGATGTTATTAAAATTAAGTAGATGGATGCAATAAAGTCTGCAGGTATTTAGTTTATTACTCGGTGCGAAAACCTTGAACCGATACCGATTATCTATAGCCAGCAGGTCGAATCCCACGTTATTGCTACGTATATTATATCTGATTACAGACAGAAATTCCTGTGTAAGCGTGTTAGTGTTAAAAAATATATTCGACTAGCTTCTGCCCGCGACTTCGATTGCGTAGAATTATACATAAGTACACCCCCTTGCAAAAAATCGGGCACCAATGGTTTTTCAGATTGTCAGGCATTAAAGCTTAGAAAGTAAGCTTTTATGCACATAAAATACAAAAACCATTAGTGCCCGTTATTCTATGTAAGGGGGTGTTAAATCTTCCTCTTGAATCACTCTATTAAAAAAAACCGCATCAAAATCCATCGCGTAGTTTTAAAAATCTAAGCATAGGTACATAGGGACAGACAGCGGAAAGCGACTTTGTTTTATACTATGTAAAGATGGTGCACTTCATTTATTCCCAAGATTTTCGCCCATTCCCTCGATGGGCTTTTACCATCTGCGCGGGAAGACAAGCAACTGGTACATTCTATGTTTTTTCTTTGCTCCCAGACTAGCTTTGAAGAAAAAGGTTAGTGTATGTATCTAACTAATATTATAAATGCGAAAGTATGGATGGATGGATGGATGGATGTTATGTTTGTTTGTTACTCAATCACGCCAGAACGGCCCAACGGATCTGGATGAAATTCGGCACATACATAGAGAAATGTCTGGAATAGCACATAGGCTACTTTTTATCCCGGAAAATTGCGTAGTTCCCGCGGGATAGCGATAAACAAATTCTTTGCAGGCGAAGTCGCTGGCAACAGCTAGTTATTCATATTTATGCTACAAAAACAGCTACTTAATTAAAACTAGACGTTATTTTATATAGGCGAAATAAACATGGACCCTGTCAAAACTTACATCTATTCATGAACTAACTTATCATATTGTTAGAGTTCCGTTTCTTCTAAAGGGTGCCAAAGGGAGATTTTTATGCTCGCTGTTAGTCTGTCCATTTGTCATAGGGCTCATAATCTATCTAAGTATTATATCTAATACATTTACATACATTACATTATGCTGAGTGGGGTCCATTTTACACCATATCGGTACTATTCCATAGTATATAGTAATTTTCCCTATTTTATATCTATATAGGTACGTGTATTGAATGTGTGTGAATAAATCGTCCCATCCCACGTAAAAGGTTCTATGATAATAAACAACTAAATTAATTTTATTGTTTTGTTTTAATAAGCTATTCTCCAGCTTCAATTCTGTATATAAATTATTTCTCAAATCCAAGTACTTTTTGAGTTTTCGACCCCTAAAAAAGTTCCATGTGATATGAACCCGACGTATAAAGTTGTACACCTCGATAGAACTTTACACGCCGGACGCATCCCCCCGCGGAGGGGCGCGCGCGCCGTTCTATCGTCACTTGTCACCATTCGATTCCCAAGTAAAAGGTAGCATATTACCTTTTAGAACTTTTTTTATAGTAAATCAATATAAACCGGAAAAAAAATATTCGTAACGTGTTATGATCTTAGCAATATAAATTTTATTTAGATTTTACACTTAAAAAAAAGTTTTAATAGGCACGATGTATATAGTTGTGTACCATTCATCGATGGAAACTAGATAGGATTTCAAAGTTATAAAAGATCTTGTAACCATTTACGCCGGAACAGACACGCGTTGTCCAGTTCACTTGTGCATATGTAACCTTTTTCTAAGGACCGCAATTAAGTTAATACCATTTACGTCTCACATTTTCTTTTCTATTTATTTTTATAGAATAAAATAACATACATACGGACAAATACATCACGCCTTATTCACTGCAGGGTAAGCAGAGACGCTGCATTCTGAAATACTTCTCTCGCTTCATCTGCATTCATCACTCACGTCTCATAAATGCTCGACGGTTTCGGGTGATTATAATCTGGGCCTGTCTTTAATATGCCGCCAATATGGTCGGTGTATGTTTTTCGAGGACGCCCTCGACCGACTGACTTGCCCTAGCACACTTGCCTTGCCTTGCCTCATATACAAATAATTAAAACTGTATGGGAAAAATATGACGATATTGCTATTATGGAGGAGGATCAAAGAGGTAGGCATAAAAAACACAAGAGAATTATTGTTGACGAGATGATAACTAGTGTATGTGATCACGAGAAAGCTTTCGAATCTATTGAGTCACATTATCTCAGAGAAAAGACTACAAAGATGAACATATTTAGATGGGAGTCTTAGTTTTTCTCGTATGTTCGCAATGTACAAAGATTGGGCTGATAGCAATTAAATATCCTATTCGGGCTGAAAAATAGCTAGATACTTGAATAAGACAGACAAAATAACGTCTCAGGAGTCAGATGGTGCAACTGTTAGTGCTGTCTTCGATTTTGAAGTTATTCTGTTTGATATGGGTCGGAAACGTGCTGTATGTTACATGTGGAATGAGACAATAGCGAAACAGGTGGCAAACGAGGTAAGCAGTTGCTTGCTCGACTATATAGAGGCTAATGCTCGAGACGGTGTTAGATTTTTTTTGTTCTGGTCAGATAATTGCCCAGGGCAGAACCGTAACCGCTTCGTATACTCGTCATAATGTTCATGCAGCTAATCAATTCCATGTTTAGATAACACATAGATTCATGGATAAGGGGCTAACGCCAAATGAGGGCGATAGCATGCACTCGGCAATAGAAAATGCTGCGAGAGCAAAAAAAATTACATTCCAAAGGAATGCTAGCTTTTGGTCAGATGGGCAAAAACTAGTAGGTACCGAATGTCCCTATGAAGTCAGAGAGATGACAAAGGATGACTTTTATGATTTTAAGGAGCGAGTTTCTGATAAATTGTGGAACACAAATATTGGGGGTCAAAAAGTTAAGTGGAATTCCATCAAAGAGGTGCATATGATTTAAGTAGTAGTTAGTTAGTAGATTTAAGTAAGTATAAATATGATTTGCGAGGAAACCTGCACACAACTGCGAAGAAATTCAATGGTGTGTGTGAAGTTCCCAATCCGCACTGGGCCCGCGTGGGAACTATAGCCCAAGCCCTCTCATTCTGAGAGGAGGCCTGTGCCCAACAGTGGGACGTATATAGGCTGGAGAGAAGAAGAGAAGAAATATGATTTAAGTGTAGCATTATGACACTATTGCAGTAGGCAGCACCACGAGAAACTCCAATAGCAATGCCAATTTGAAAAAATCTTACAATCCTTTGCAAATTATTTTCGATAAGTATAAAAAGACCTTTATGTCTATTAAAGACAGACAGTCAGTTGCATAAGCAACTCAGATTATTATTCTTAGAGCACATCACGACTATTAATCAAGAATATTCCTTATTGTGACCGAAACGGGACTATTGCTGAGACTGAATAATTTTCTATTTGATAAAAGTACCTATGTTATTTTCTGTACTTATTGCATTGCAAGAGCAATAATTATGAGCATGTTGTATGCTTTCTAGTATGTCTACTCTCTATACTCTGATTTCTGTTGTCCTGTCAATCGTTCGAAGGTTAACTGGAAGAGATCCCTTTAAGGGATAAGTTCACCTTTGTACATCTATTTGTCTCATTAACTGTAAAATTAATGTGTTTTATGTACAATAAAGAGTTATACATACATACATACATACATGTTGTGATTTATAATTTGTGAAGAGAACGTTTTTTTCATTTATGTAAAAATTGCTATGGCTTCGGCGCAGGTCTTTGATGTTGTTTTTTTAATATTTTTGTTGCCTGGGGTTCTTTATAACTTTGATGGACATCGTTTTTTAAGAAAGATCTCATACTTAAGCATTAATTATTTTTTTATTTCGTCATTGCGAATAATCACGGTACCTTAGTCATTATCCAGAGGACGACAATATTAAGTCCAGCGATAATCGCTAGCGTGGTAAGAGCCTTTTGGTCACATGTTGTTAAAAAAATTATCAAAATATCCGAGGAACAAAGTTTCATATGCCTATAGACCCCGGTTCACAAACTCAAATTTCGACAAAGATAGTTCTATATTCTCATAATACCGAATTTTTTTTTGTACGTTCCCACGTAAACAGTTACATATTACTTTAAGACCCAGAATTCCTTGAAAGCCTTAACATTTAAAATATATTGCTAGTAAAAGTTAATCTTTCCAATTCTATTAAGAACTATACTTAATAGCATTGACGTAGTTCTTTTACTTACAAAGTTATAATTAAAATTAAATAAGAGAAAATTCAAATGGCCCTAGTGAAAAGTACCAATTTTGCAGAAGTGACTTTATTCGTCGGATGGGACGAAATGTTTCTCTTTCTTTATTTAAAAAAACGAGCAGTTCTTGCTTATATTCCCCTGTATTTATTCCCCTTTCAACCTCTATGGCCACAATCGTGCTAACAACGTGGGCTTTAGGTCTTTTTACCTTAGGCACTGTATACCCCGTAAGGGATAAAAACGTAATTTATGTATGTGTGTGTGTGTGTGTGTTTTTCTGTGTGCGTGGACGTAAAACTTCTTATAAGTGTAAAGGGGAATCAAAATAGTGATGGGGACGTGTACGGAACTCTTATTATGGGTAAATTTCAAAATAATTGTACCATAACTCACATGGCATTCACATGTAACGTTACTCACATGTCAAATTGTATCTCACATGTAACATAAAGGTAAGCTCTCAGTAATACATTTTCCCATCATATTTATTTACCCTACTTTGCCCATTAAGAAGGAAGTGTGATGTTTAATAAAAATACATTTTTATGAAATCAGTCTCATTTAATAAAGTTGAACATTGTTACAATCAAATTGTTGTGAATAGTTTTTCTAACTGATTTCATGTATTCTCTGTGTCGCTTTTTTTCTCTTCATATTTTTCAGTATTATCTTTAAGTTTTTGTCTATATTTTTTCTGTCGTTCCGCTTTAGTCATCGGCGCCACCTAGAAAAGTGTGAAAAACGAACATTGTGAGTAACATACATGTTAGTAACAAATGTGTGAGTAACAAACATGTGAGTAACGATCACCAATTTGAACGAGCCTTTACAATGGTGAAAAACGTAACGTTAGTCACATGTAAGCAAAAAATAAGTGTTTTAATGCACTTAAGTCAACATAACTTTAAAAGTTGATGGTCTGTAAAGAAGCTATTTATTGCCTTAGGATCACAATGATTAGGTCTAAAGAACCCGCTTTCATTAATAAACAATTTCACTTACCTTCCATGTCAAATCTCGTGTTACTCACATGTATTTCCAAATGAAATGTCTCGACTGCACTCACATTACCCGCCATGACAGGAACCACATACATGATAGAATTATTTCCTTGAATACCACCTGTAGGTTAGGTTTGACAGAACACAAATAAATACTTTTTTGGTAGTTTTCTTCATTTTAAAGCGTAACAATGCCGTTACTCACAAATTGTAACTCACATGTAACAAAACCGTGGACAGCTGTTTGAATCACTACACGGAACAACCGATAAGCTAAAATTTGACACAAAACACAGTTCATGATAGCCTGTCCTTTAATCTAAAGATCTAAGGTTGTAATTTGCCTGTACGCCTATAAATGTAAAATTTGTGAACACTTTTCTTGACAAAGGTAGCAAAAGGACATGCTAAAGTTGTATGGATGAATAAAATTAGATAATGTTTCGTAAGTTGCTATTCCATAACTATTTAACTAAATAGCATTATTATACTTGTAAGCAATAATAGATAAATCAACCTTTATGGCAAATATAAATAAAACTGTTGAAAATAAAAAACTTCTTCACAATTCGCAATTAAGGTAATGGACAAACATTTTGACGCCAAGGTACAATTATTTTGAAATTTACCCTTACGCGAGTCTGACTCGCGGTTAAAAACTGGTAGCTGTTTTTTTTTTTTTAATTTATACCAATTTATTGAAGCCTAAAAATGTGTTTATAATTTTATTTTCTGACTTTATTGACTCGATTTTAACAAGTTTAACCAAGGTATTTACTTTAACTAGGTATTTACGAGTATTAATAGATTGTTATCTACTCTGCATATTACTATATATGTGTATACTAGCTGTTGCCAGCGACTTCTTCTGCAAAGAATTCGTTTATCGCTATCCCGCGGGAACTACGCAATTTTCCGGGATAAAAAGTAGCCTATGTGCTATTCCAGACTTTTCTTTATCTAAGTGCTGAATTTCATCCAGATCCGTTGGGCCGTTCTGGCGTGATTGAGTAACAAACAAACAAACATCCATCCATCCATCCATCCATCCATCCATACTTTCACATTTATAATATTAGTTAGATAGGTTTGTAGATAGTATGTAAACCATCTATTTTGACATCTATCTACTAACTTCTATATTATTTTATTATATACTAGCTTCTACCCGCTACTTGGTTTGCGTAGAATTATAAATAATAAAACTTCCTCTTGAATCACTCTATCCGTATCAAAATCTGTTGCGTAGTTTTACAGATAGGTACAAGCATACATAGGGACAGACAGACAGGCAGTCACTTTGTTTTATACTATGTAGTGATAGTGAAGTATGTATTTCTCTATATAAGTATGTTTATCACTATCTAGTACCCATAATACAAGCCTTACTAGACCTTACTTTAGGACTAGGTCAATTTGTGTGAATTGTGCCCTAATATTTATTTATTTATATTTATAAATTGCTAATGCGTCTGTCCCTACGTCATTACAGGTCACGGCCGCTTCAACCACTTGGTGCTGTTCACTAGTGGGCTGATCATGCTTAACGTCTCCATGGAGTCCGTGGGCATGAGCTACGTCATCACCTCGGCCAAGTGCGAGCTGCAGCTCACCGATGAACATAAGGGCCTCGTCAATGCTGCGGCTTTCATAGGTAGGAGGTACCTTCATCCGCTTTGTGCTTCAACTATAGACCGACCGCTTGATTGAGTGACATGAGTCCTCGCCCGCGCGGTACAGGGGCGTGGGGCAGGCGACAAAGGGGACTGAGAGAGAGGTGCGGGCGGCAAGCGCACTTGCAACAATATTTGAAACAAACTAGAACAGGGATGAAGCCACGCGTAACAGCTAGTATTATTAAAATTAGGAAGGTCTACTTGATCGACTATTACTACTTTTTCAGCACCAGATTTTAAGGACTTCTCCAATCCCCACTGTTCCCCTCAAACCTATTAACCATGTCTCATTCCAGGTATAGTAACAACCTCGTTTCTCTGGGGCTACTTAGGCGACCGCATTGGCCGGCGTGCGGTGATGCTGCCAGCCATGCTGGCGTCAGCGGTCTTCTCCATCGCCTCGGCCTTCGCCAGTGATGTCTGGACGCTCATGATACTAAGGATGATCACGGGATGCTTGTAAGTCGATGTGGTTGATGATGATGATGTGTGTAGAGGTTGTAGAAGAATCAGTTTTAGATGTGAGAAGGATTGGATGCAACATTTTATGGAGAGAATGTACGGTGTTGCAGAGGTGGTTATTTTATAACGTTTGATGTTTCCAGTGATTTTTTTAGAGTACTGGATATTCTTCTGATACTTTATTAATCAACAATAAGGATCTTATATTTTTCGGATACAGTAGCGCATGGATAGAGTTGTGCTTCGTCCACGGTACATAATGGGACATACGGTATTTAATAATGGGTCGATGATCTTATGGTCTTTGATGTTGACATATCGGTCATTCTCTAGATTTTTGCACTTAATCAAGTCTTCTCTGAAGTGGAAAAACTACCTATCGATTTTATTTAACATGATAGGGAGCAAACGAGCATGATGGGGAACAATCAACGCCGCCCATGGACACCAATATCGTAGGGAGGTTACAGGTGTGTGACTAGGCCTTTTAAGAAAAAACCAGCCTCGTTTTTTAAGATCCCTCTAAGTTGTACCTTTTTGGAAAAACTGATTCCAGAGCTTAACCGTGCGTGGTAAGAAGTTCCGTGAGAAAGGAACGATTGTGGACTGCCAACTGCTGTGCTGACATGGTGAGGGTAGGATGAAAGTCTGTAGAGACCTTTGGCTTAATTCATATTCTGTTTGTTTTCAGTGTATCAGCGTCCAGTGCTACGGTATATGCATATCTTGGGGAAATGCATGCGAACACGCGCCGCGCGGCCGCTATCGCCTGGGGTTCTGCTTTTATTTCCTTCTCTTTCATCATCCTGCCGGGTAAGTCTCTTTCTATTTTCTCTATAGTTTATGGGTTCATACTGTCGCAACATTTCTAGCCTTGCTAGTGCCTCGAAGTAACTAAACAAAAATATTTAATGAACTCTGTTTTACTGATGTAACGATTTTGTTATCCTATATTATTAAGTATAGTAACTACAAATTGTGCTATGCACACTTTTCGGTCTTAGAAAAGATTATATTTGAACGACAAGAGCGCCATGTAGGTAAAGCACGGTCGCATAGTTAGATGCATAATTCAATGCCTTAGATTGTGAAACATCTGACAAAAAGACAAACTAGATGTTTTGATCATCCTCACCTATTAACAGTAAAAGAGTGAGACAAAAACTGCCGCAGCTGTCTACTAGCATGCAATTCAGTCACAGACAAACCATGTCGCATATGGTTTCTCGTAAACGTGAAAGCATCAAAAGAACACTCACTTGAAGCGTTAGAAAATGGCCTTAGAGATTCTTGGGAAAACCATCCACAAAAACCCATGACACTGACAAACAATGAGGTTTGTTTAAGTATATTTGTTTTCACCTTGCTACTATGTGCTCGAGATAGGTGGAACATAATATTTGTACTTAGTACCTTCCGTCATACCGTTATGATAAACAAATAAACCTAAATTAAACGTCTTATCTTGTGTAGGAATAAAATAAACACCTTAAGTTACAATTGTAAATACGGAAGTTTACCCCGTTATAGATTTTACTGTATTTAAAATAAATTCAAGGATATTTTTGACTCGGACTATTCTAAGCCTAGTCTATTGAATATAAATTGAGATCACAATCAAATAAATATTGTAAGTCTGTGAACTGATATCAGAATCAAATCACCAAGGAGTACTGTTAGTATTGAGATTTTGATTGAAGATGATTATAATAAATAAATAAATAAATAAATATCTTGGTGACAATGACACCAATTGATCTAGTCCCAAACTAAGCAAAGCTTGTGATATGGGCACTAGACAACGGATAAACATACTTATATAGATAAATACATACTTAAATACATATTAAACATCCAAGACTCAATAATAAATAATATTACTAACATTTAGAATAATATTACTAGCATTTAATAGTCGAACAAACTTCAACTGGATGTCCTAAGGTTTATAGCAATACTTTGCCGAAGGGCACCAAGACTTTATAGGATGGCAACTACCTCCAAATATTAAAAAAGTGACTACTTGAACTGAGTACTTGAACTATGGAAGCAATTCTTATAATCTTCCACTAATAGAAAACAACTGCGTCTATCATAATGATGACCAGAAGTGATGACCACGACCACTCTGTCAAGAATGATATCGACAAGGAAGAAAAGAAGATCATGATGATATCGTTGATTTGGGTGGTAAGTCGGATGGGACGACGCATTTGCAATCTTCTGGTCTTGCAAGTGTGTGAGTCACTTACCATCAGGTGATCATTGGTTCGATTGCCTTCCTCAAAGTAAATTCGACATATTGTCTCCAGGTTTAGCTTGGGTGATCATTCCTGGCAAATGGTCCTTCACTATCCTGGGCATCACCATCACCTCTTGGCGCGCTTTCGTCTGGTCATGGTGTGCGCCAGGGTTGGCTGCTGCAGCTATCCTGTTCATGCTGCCTGAGAGTCCAAGGTTTCTGCTGGCTTCGAGAGGCCCCGAAGCAGCCCTGCCGGTGCTAGCCAAGATGTACTCTTGGAATCATTGGACATCAGCTGCTAAATATCCAGTAAGTATAAAGTTCAGGCAATCGAGTATAATAATTATTAGAAAACTGAGTGATAATTACAATACAATATTTAAACCTGTCAACTAGCTACCTAATTGAAATGTTTGTTGTAGTTTTGTAGGACTACAATGATTTTTACCACTTTCAAATGGAATTTTTGAGTGACGTGCTTTCAAAAATCGGGCCCCAGACGGGGCTTGTTACACCTGTATTTTTCGGAACCGATATCGTGGCCTTGAACCAGGAACCTGTATTTGACAGCAACTGGTTCTTTGGAACCGGTATTATGAGAACCGTTATCCTACAAAGTTCCGATAAGGCACCAAACGTGTACACCTTTGTAGAGAATCGGTATTTTTGGGTTCTAGTACAGAAACTCTGGAACCAAAACGAGAAACCTACAAATTCCGAGGTTTTACCGATACTTTCAGCACCAGATCCAAGCCGTGGCCCAAATCTTCAAGGGCGACCACGATCACTCTGTTGAGATTGTAGCAATATAAACAAGGAATCTTCAAAAATATCTCTGTTACAAACAAAATATCAAACTTTCAGCTAGAAGAATACAATAACATGTCACCAACATGGTGGTGATGGGCATAATGTGATTGTTACAGGTAGAGAAGGTTACGACCATTGGTGATGCCGCAGCCTTCAAGACAGGAGGCTTCGCAGGAGCACTGAAGAACTTCACGCATATCTTCCGCCCGCCGCTGTTGAGATGTGTAATCATATCGCACGTCTCCATGTTTGCTGTTTTTATGCTGTAAGTCACTATTATAACGTTCCACGTGGTTATTCTTGGGAGCATACTCAAAACCAACGGCAGTACAAAGTACAATAGAGATCCAGTGGAAACTGAATCCACAAATTTATTGCAATTGTTGAGATTTTCTTAGAAAATAATGAGACGATATTGTAAGGTGTTGCCTCCTCTTTCATTATGCGGACAGCTAAGGAGTGGAACTCTCAGCCAAAGTCAGTTTTTCCGGAACGCTATAATCTGGACATCTTTAAGGCCAAAGTGAACAGACACCTTCTAGCTAAGGTGTACCATCTTAGGCCTCATCTTCGCCTTCCATCAAGCGAGATTGAGGTGAAACGTAAGCCTATTTTATGTATAAAAAAAAGGTATTATAATGGTACTGTCTAATTATTCGTAAACCGCTATGATCTGTTAAGAAAGTTGCTCTGAAAGTAGTTGAAGATTGTATGTTTTTCAATTTCTTTGACTGTACCTACGACTTGTTGTTTACTGAAAAATCAAACAGTAATGAAATTCTGTTCTTCAATTGCATTTTGAAAGACAAGTATCAACTATCTAACTATTGAAAAAAATCAATTAAAAATGTAGGTACTTTTATTCTCAAGAACAAAATCATTGCTTGTTTGCAGGGCAAGTGGCCTTTACATGTGGGTGCCTGAGGTCATTAACAACATCCTCCAAAACACCAGCGAACGTAGCATTTCCATCTGCGAAATTGTTTCGGAGAGAACTAGAAATGAAACTGTGAGTAATCCGTTTTTTATTTATAGAAATCAGTATTGATGGTGGCGATGGTGTACTTCAAAGGATTCCTACGTCAACAATATTAATAGAATGACGCGTAATGATCAATTATGATGAGAAGAATTCGTAATCATTTTGCAACCAAACAATATTTTACACAATAAGTGAACTCTTATTTTACATCATCATCCTCATCATCATCAGCATCTCCAGCCCATTATACGTCCCACTGCTGGGCACAGACCTCTCAGAATGAGAGGTTTAAAGCTTATTCTACATAGAAAATCATAATTAATTTACAAGTAGCTGTTTCCCGCGGCTTCGCCTCGTTCCATTTTTTTTTTTTAGTTTTTTCTCCATAATAATATAAACATTCCATGAAACTTCAAAAACACGTGAAATAAACCGGCCAAGTGCGAGTCGGACTCGCGCACTGAGGGTTCCGTACAAATTCGCCATTCGCGAAGTTATTATAAAATCCAGTCTTAGCAGAGCCCTGCTCTTAAGCAAAATGTAGGCAATGTGAGGTCATTTTATATTGGTTACTTAGATAGACAGACAAATATTAAAAAAAAAACTACTTACTTGATCTCGTTCAAACCAATTTTGGGTGGAAGTTTGCATTAATGTTCATTACATTATATTATTTTTTTTAGTTTAATATTCTCTTATTTTAGAAGTTACGGGGGGGGGGGGGGGACACATTTTACCACTTTGAAAGTGTCTCTCGCGCAAACTATTCAGTTTCGAAAAATATGAAATTAGGAACCTCATCATCATTTTTGAAGACCTATCCGTAGTAGATACCACACACGTATGGGTTTGATGAAATTTTTTTTTTGAGTTTCAGTCCTAAGTATGGGGAACCCCAAAATTATTTGTTTTCTTTTTCAATTTTTGTATAAAAATCTTAATGCGGTTCACAGAATACATCTACTTACCAAATTTCAACAGTATAGCTCTTATAGTTTCGGAAAAAAGTGGTTGACATACGGATTACGGACGGATAGACAGACAGACAGACAGACATGACGAATCTATAAGGGTTCCGTTTTTGCCATTTGGCTACGGAACCCTAAAAAGAATGATTAAACAAATTGGTCCAGCTGTTCTCGAGTTTTGCGCTTAGCAACATTCATTTTTATTTATATAAACTAAACACAAGATTTTGAATGAATTCACTCCAAACCTGTATTTTCCATGGTTCTCGACATACTTTAATGGTTAATAAATTCTGCCAGCAACTTATGAATCACCAAAATGTTCCAGCAAGCTTCAGCCCTCGCCCAAACCGACGTGTTCTGCAACTCCCGCGTCTCCGTGGGCGTATTCCCGATCTCCATGGCCATGGGTGCCGTCTTCGCCATCACCTACCTCGCTATCGGGGTCTTCATCAACAAGATCGGGAAGAAGGCTTTGTATAGTAAGTTGATCAAGTACTTCATCAGTTTCTACTTTGACACTGTAGAATATTATAAACGAAGCTATTCTGTGATTCAGATTTAAGTGAACTTCAGATTTAATAGGAAAAATTGTAAACAAACTAATAGAACGATCTCACAGTCGTCACAATAGTTTTTTTTAACAATTCAATGCATAATGTCTTTACACGATTTGCTACGACAAGATTCCACAATGGGTCGGGAATCAATTAGTTGGAAAGAGACGATTATGGGTTACGCAGGATAACACACCACACCATGTGTTGCACAAACAGCTTGCGTTCATCGTCTTATAAATTCTCCTGAACTTCTCTTGGTGCATTCAATATTTTATTAACCTTTTTCCAGATGGCATCATGTTTATCTGCGGGGTCGCCACCATAGCCTCAGGGTTCGTCCCGCAAGGGGGCGCCGCTACTGCCCTGCTCATCCTGGCACTGTGCGCTGGCTGCGCCGCCTCTATCCTAGCTGCCATTGCTGTCGAAGTCTTTCCTACTTCCTTGAGGTAAAGGAGAAAATGACTTAGCGTCAGCCAGTCAGTCAATGTCAATTTAACGGTCAACCCAACTAACCCTACCACTTGGCCCCTATACTATGTATTCACCAACGCGACAATATCGGTGAGAAGCGACAATTTTCTTTACATTACAAACTCGACGAGAATCTATGCCGGTTGGCTTCATATTGAATACCCATTGTATTTTGAATTGTCAAAGGTAAGTAACCGAAAATTGTCGACAACCGCCTGTTGAAAAATTTATGGATTAATTTCAAGCAGTGTTTAATGCGTCTTTGATTGTGCTTGTTTCAGAGCTATGGCCATGTGTGTCATGTACATGGTAGGGAGGGGGGGAGCAGCTGCGGGTTCGTACTTGCTCGGAGCTATACTGCATACGCACTGTGAACTGGCTTTCACAGTCTTCGGGGTCTTCAGCGCTGGTGAGTAACACTCACAGATCGCACAGTGTTTTAGAAATAGAAATAGAAATAGAAATAGAAATATTTATAACGTTACTAGCTGTTGCCAGCGACTTCGTCTGCAAAGAATTCGTTTATCGCTATCCCGCGGGAACTACGCAATTTTCCGGGATAAAAAGTAGCCTATGTGCTATTCCAGACTTTTCTCTATCTATGTGCCGAATTTCATCCAGATCAGTTGGGCCGTTCTGGCGTGATTGAGTAACAAACAAACATCCATCCATCCATCCATCCATACTTGCGCATTTATAATATTAGTTAGATAAAACGTATTATTACAAACTGTTTGATTTTAGTACAAGTTGTCAAAATGATATGAGGTGTTAGCGTCTGATATTGTGTTTTAAAACGTTTTATAACAGTGCGAGAGCACCATGAGTTCATAGGTACTTGACTGAGTTTTTTACCAGTTTTTTATGCATAACTAGCTGTTGCCAGCGACTTCGTCTGCAAAAAATTCGTTTATCGCTCTCCCGTGGGAACTACGCAATTTTCCGGGATAAAAAGTAGCCTATATGCTATTCCAGACTTTTCTCTATCTATGTGCCGAATTTCATCCAGATCCGTTGGGCCGTTCTGGCGTGATTGAGTAACAAACAAACATCCATCCATCCATCCATCCATACTTGCGCATTTATAATATTAGTTAGATAAAACGTATTATTACAAACTGTTTGATTTTAGTACAAGTTGTCAAAATGATATGAGGTGTTAGCGTCTGATATTGTGTTTTAAAACGTTTTATAACAGTGCGAGAGCACCATGAGTTCATAGGTACTTGACTGAGTTTTGACGTGACAACGTCTTATAAATTGGTTTGCCGGGTGACACTTCAAGAAACTGCGTTACGCTCCGCTCACGTTATGCGCTCACAATGAGAGCGAGTGAGAGGCACGCGGGCATGGTTAGCCCGCCTAAGAGCGAGAGAGACAGACATAAAAAGTGAAAGGCACGCGTCCCTTCCACTCGAGCACAGTTAGCCCGCCTAAGAGCGAGAGAGACAGAGCGAGAGAGAGAGAGTGAGAGAGATAGGCATACACACCGGTTCATGTCTTGCGCTTCTATTTCGATTTAGATTCTTTGTATAAATTAATGTTTTAAATATAATTCTTTGTATAAATAAATGTTTTAAATTGTTACTATTATTTCATCCTTCTTCCTACTATACGAATGAATATTCACATTAAAATTATTTTACCACTCAAAGTCGTTGTCACGTAAAACTTTCGCCCGTATACCGACTTTACAGGCAACCAATTTTTTTACCAGTTTTTTATGCATAATAGGCACGCCTTTGACCACAATCATGCCTGATGGTTAGCGAAGATTGTGATCCTATACCTACTCGGGAGCAAAAAAAGGGGGTCACTTTTCATACAACTTTCTACGGGAAGTGACCCGCTTTTTTTGCTCCCGAGTATAGGATGGAACACGCTTGACTAATAACTACCCATCCACCTTTGATTTTATTAAAATAACTTATGTATTTATTTGTGTTTTCAGGATCTACTCTGCTTATGCTCTTTTGGCCCGAACCTCAGAAAGTAAGAGACGAAATGGAAGAAAAAGGTCTAACTTATTAGTAGATACTTAGCTGTAGAACTCGAAATTACAATTTAGGATTAAAATAAATGTTCCAATTTAGAAAATATCTGCATCTGTGAGACTGATTGTTAGAAACGATTACATTATTTTGTATTTACGCGTGTTTTTGCAACAAAAACGTTTTGTATAGATCAATAAAATTTTAATATATTAATACATTGTCTTTTAATGCCATCTAGCGGAAGTGAAACAAACTACTTACTTAGGACGTAACAACAAAAATAAGTACAGCGGTCGCGCCATGGCGCAACCGAGCTCGTAGCTTATTTCTAAAGTTCACTGTAATTCTGACAGATGGCAGCAACTCTAATAACTTAAAACATTTTGGTTAGATGTCGCTATAACATCAAAATATTCTTAGAAAAGAGAAAGGATAATGATTTAAAATCTTAAATATCGATAAATGCAACAGACGTAAGTCATTATAACACACGACCTTTCCACCAATACGCCCACAATCATGCTAAACGTGGCCTTTTGGTCCTTAAGCTTTGTCTACCCCGTAAGGGGTAAAGACGTGATTTAATGTATGTGCTTATAGAAAATTGTGTAGGTAGTGCTACAAGAATTTGCCGACGAACTCGCGACTAGCTAGTCCAGTTTTAACGCAACATTAAAAAAAGCCTAACAAGCACTAGTTAAAGGTGTGAACCGCACTCTGTCACTCGCGCTGATCATCGGATCATTATCTTGATCGCTAAATAATGACCTGACATTTGTCACTTCTGTCACAACCCTTTTGCCACCCTTGCACCCTTCGTAATGTGGGCAACACTGGCGGAATGCGGCGACAAAACATGGCAACGGTTCAAACGTTCAGTGATACCATTTGATTCCTGACACACCGTAGAACGTTCTTGCAGTAAACGTCACACGATTTTCCTTGTCAATCAAATGTCACTACGTCGACATTGGCGAAATACGCCTTGCTAAATCAAAGCAAGGGTGAAAGCCATAATTTAAAAAAAAAATGTAACGTCACTATGACATTTACTGAGAGAGGGTTCCACAGTGGGTCAGGAATCAGTTTGTTCGATGGTATTCTCCATTCCAATCTATTTTAACGTGTTTGTAAACAAACCAATTTCATCTCGCACACAATCATTGTATGGCAATTAACATCACATCCACTGGAATGATGAAGGGTCATCCTTGATATCTCACTACATTATACCTAATAACAATAATGCTAGGAGCTTACTACGACTATGAATTATTACATACATAAGTACACATACATACCTACTTACAGTCACGCCTCTTTCCCATAGAAATTTAAATAACAATAATAAATATGAATTGTTATTTTTAATTTTTATATGATCGGGCAATGATCTTAGGAATCATTGTTATGCGATGCTGCTAGCAACCCATCACTATTTTGATTCCCCTTTCCACCTATGTTTTTTCTTTAGTCCCAGACCAGCATGGAAGATTACAAATTTTCCACGGGTCAAAAAACATAAAAAAAACTATACTATAGTACATATAATAAAGCTGAAGAGGGTCGAAAGTCTGTACATGGAAGATATTTAAAAAAAAATAAGCTGGGGATACTTAGAATCGATAACAGAACACGTTCTAACAGTTTTTAGAATTTTTGTCTGTTTATCTGTATACCTATTTATGCGCGCATCACGTGAAAACGGCTGAACGGATTTTGTAGAAAACTTGACTAACCTGTCGAGAAAATCACCGGCCAGGTTTTTTTATCCCAGAAAATTGCACAGTTCCCGCGGGATAGCGATGAACATGTCGAAAATCGCAGCTGCCACGAGTCGCATCGCAACGTATATAAATATTGCTCCAGTATCATAGAGGTGCACTAAGGTGCCTGTTCAAATATGCATAGCCATATGTGACTTTTGTAAATAAATGACTTCTACGCGGACGAAGTCGCGGGCAGAAGCTAGTAGGAAATAAGTAGGTAAGTATAAACTTAAGTGGACATTCATTCTTAAGGATCATGCTCAAAGAATTGATACCTATTTCTAAGAAAAGTCTAAAGTCGCGGGGATAAAGCTAGCAGTCTTTTATAAGTATATCTACTTTTAGAAGATGTCTAAAACGCCACGGTCACAATAAAATTGCCATAAATATTTTACGACAAAATAATAGCGGCCTGATATCATTATAAAAAAGTCAATTTAAAAAATAGGGGATGCAGGTAGAGATATTAGAGGCCGGATAATATTATGGCTCCGGGAATTTTGCCGTGATTAGGGGTGGGTGCCGTTTAGCGGGTCGGGATATTGAAGAAGTCAAACCTAGGACTAAATCAAAAATCAAAAAATAAATTTACAACAATACTTAAATTCTCGAATCAATACTACTTAATACTTAGTACTTAATACTTAGGTTCTAGAGTGGCGTCCGCGGACCGGGAGACGAGCTGTCGGTAGGCCTCCAACAATATGGAGCGACGACCTGATCAGGATAGCGGGATCGCGGTGGATGCGGAAGGCACAGGACCGGTCCGAGTGGAGAGCCTTGGGGGAGGCCTATGTCCAGCAGTGGACGTCTTTCGGCTGATATGATGATGATGACGACTTAAATTCTACTTAACTAATGTAACTAATAAATACAAGTTTAGTAGGTACAGTTGCCGGCAAACATCTTTGAGCCTGACCTTGAATGCTCAGAAGTGAATTTAGTTTAGACTAGTTTAGAGTCTCTTTGGTATAAAAGTACATGCGCGAACTTACTCCTTCCTCGTCGTTCTTGCTCAAGGAGTTTGCCGTAAGCTCGTTTGTCTGGCCTCTCTAACATAAAAAAGCTGTACTTACCTTAAATTATATTATTACTCTATAGTAGAGATGTTGTCGTGTTGCGAGGATTTGGGATTGGGGTTGAAGGAATAAACACTTGGATTATGGTGTTAATGGTATGTTTATTTTTAAAAATGAAGGTACGATTGTGCGCTGGCAGAACAAGAGAGCGAATCAAATAGCAGCTGAGCTGATAAATCAAAAACAAGAAATGCGTTTGAATTTTGAAAAAAGAGAATACAAAACATGCTTTTTAAAAAAAAGTTGAGTAATAAAAAGGTAAAGGTTTGTACCGAGCTATACCAGCCTCGTTACAATGTATAGACTAAATAGCCATACATAGATAGATAATAGTAAAATACTTCTAGTCTGGTATCAAAGAAAAAAGATGAATGTTCCAGTTGCTTCTCTACCTGCGCTGAAGGAAAAAGCCTATCTAGGGAATCGTTGAAAATCTTAGGAATCATGTTATAGGCGTTGCGGCTAGCAACTCATCACAATTTTGATTCCCCTTTCCACCTATACCTTTAATTCTTGTTACCTTAGGCTTTGTCTACCTCGTAAGGTATAAAGACGTGATTTATGTATGTATGTTACGTGACAAATTGTATGCACGTGCAGTAATTTAAAAATTTTAGTTTATTGAACGTATTACCATATAGCACCCCTCCAGACCGGCTGTGGAGTCGGTTGGGCTAATTAAAATGACCCCGGTGGGGCGTAATCAAACTGACATTACCTATCAATCCTCCCCCATCCATCTGAGGGGGGTATTCTGAGGTCTACGATATTTCACGTAAGCTGGTTATGGTTACAGTAAGGTTAAAATGCGGTTCACTATTACGACTACGTCAACCTCAACGTCAACCAGCATCGCGCCACTAAACAAATACCGTACTGGCCGCTTACAAAAAAAAACGTACGTATTATCTATATTGACAGACCTCTAACAATGTGCTGATGCCCTAGTACTTTTGCTCCACGACTCATAAAAATAAAACTCCAAAAATCGAACGCGATTCATTCATATTTCAAAATAAGCTCTTAGAGGATCTGATATCCTGGTACTCACTTAAACACTACCGCCGTCTTACGCCTGACCTTGTGTTGTCGTTGTTTTCAACATGATTACATTGAATAGGATTCGATGGGAGCGTGGCACGATATCGCGGAGTACCTACCTAGTAAAGTAAAGTTATCCATTTATTTTGACATGGACATCCGGAAAGTAACTCCTGAATCTACACAGATGTAAAATATAAACACAGATACAAATAGTTTATTTATCTAAAAGAGCTAACAATTCGACTTTCTATCAGACTCCAAAATAGGCTGAGCCTGTATCTTGCAAGTCTGCGGGTGCTCGTTAGCATTAAAAATAAGTAACAAATCCAGAAAAAACAGTAAATAGGTAGTAGAGATTGGGCGAAAACACGAAACAAAGTTTTATAACCTAAATGAAAGCAAAATAATACATACATACGTACATACATACATACCTCTTTCGCTTCATCCACATTTATCAATATCTTCATACATGCTTGTCAGTTTCGGGTACTCTTGACCTGGCCTTTTCCCAAAACGTCCTCAATTTGATCATTCACACTCCCCATATAAATCTGTTTAGTTAATCTTCTTTCAACCATCCTCTCTACGTGACCAAACCAACTAAGCATACTTTTTTCTATCCTAGTCACTATATCTTCTTTCACACCAGCACGTTCCCTTATCACACTATTCCTTATTCTATCTTTCAGTGATACACCTTCCATACTTCTTAACGCTCTCATTTCTACTGCATTTATTCTACTTTCATGCTTCTTTTGCCATACCCAACTTTCGCTACCGTACATTAGTGTTGGAACGAGCACCCCTCTGTGAACAGCCAGACGAGCCTTCTTTGACACCTTCTCACTGCTCACAAAGGCGCGTGTGGAGCAAAATAATACATACTAGCTCTCGTTCTTCCACAGTCTATGTGTGCGTGTGTGTGTGAGTGTGAAAATAAAAAGCATCTATCATTTGTCAGCAAATTTCTCTGCGTCAACAAACTCCTATGGTACACACAGCAAAGCTATTCGGTAAGCAGGTTTAAAGCGGCGCGTGCATGCAAAGATGATGTGATACCTCGAAACAAGGATAAAATATCTATTAATTTTATCGAGCATGTTTAGAATACCCTACTGTCCACCCTTTCCTGCAACGCGATGGTATCGCGGGTCAATATGGTTGACCTTGTGACTTGCTGACTTAGGGATGGTTAACACTGTTTTAGGGTCCCGTAGTCAACTTAAGGGTGTCCCAAAGGGTCACATTACTATAAGAACCCATCATCCGTCTATCCGTTTGACACATTTATGGCGATGGGCTTTTTAACCTTTTAACAGGGTGTATCAGATACCCCCTAACAATAATCAACTGGGGTATATAACCATAGCTACGGAAGCTAAAAAAAATATTTAAAAAAAATTGGAGTAAGTAAATTTTTTTTATGTTTTCTATAGGAATGATTACAGTTAATACCTACTACCATTCCTATAGAAAAAAAAGAAAAAAAAACACTCCAATTTTTTTAAATATATTTTTTCATTATAAGACAGATAGACAAAGTCGCTCTATGCCATCTGTGTGTAGCTATTTATGTTATGTATAGTCGACCAATAAAGTGCCATTTTTATGACAAATAATATAAATACCTACTCTTTATTGAACACCACAAATCATTACAAAAAAATACAGAAACAAAGAACATGGACAGTTTCTATATCAGAATAAACACTATCCTGAACCTTGGGGTGGTAAAATATGTATAATACTGGTCTAGGAGCAAAGAAATAACATACCAGTGGTTTCTCTGCCCGCGCAGATAGCCATGGCCAAAGCTCATCGAGACAAAATCTTAGGAGTCATGCAACCCATCACACTATTTTGATTTCCATTCCACCCATATGTAAGCCCACAATCATGCCAAACTTGGCCTTTAGGTCTTCTTCTTTAGGTCTTAAGCTCTGTAGCTACCCGGTAAAGGATAAAGACGTAATAGTAGATTGATAAACAAGGGTTGAAATATACCCATTTCACCTGAGATATTTCTGGCGCACGAGCGAAGTGAGGGCGCCAAAAGTTCGAGGGTGAAATGGGTAATTTCATCCGAGTTGAACACTCTACTTTTCATTTCGAATATGAAGAAATTAAAAGAAGGTATTATGACAAATTTCACTAACGTCACACGGTCGCACTTAATATTTGTTACGTTTGTCATTCTCTTCCCGCTCTTTTTTCTATTACGCGATTTACGCGCATTGCGCATTTCTTCTGCGCACCAATGGCGGCCGGCTAGTTTTTTTTAAACTTGCAGACACGGAGGTCGCTATCAATTAATTGTCGACTTAAATATTTCAAGCTAAAAAAATTACCGAACGTAATAATTTCTAATTCTCGTTGTATAGCTTGCATAAGCTTATTTATAGCGGGAATGTTATTTTAAGATTATTTAGCCTTTTATAATTAAAAAGGAACTATTAGTATAGATGATTATATAAAACAAAGATTACATGGCTGAATACGTATTTCCATTGCTATGTACCTCATTTGGATTAGCTAGAAAAAAAAAATACTTTCAACCCAAGGGTTGCGATGAGTCACATCCAGATAATCAATGACCTACTTTCAGAGTACCTATGAGAGATGAAAAAGTCATTGAATCGCCTTTCCAAACTTTACCCAAATCCACAGTTTCAAAATGAGGTGAAACTTACTGAATAAAAGGGCAAAAACAAGGCAAATCATCAGTTACAAAAAAGGTCGCACGTGGTAGCTCAGGTGGCGTGACACGTGGTAACGGCCGGGCCATATGGCACGGGTTCGGTGCCGGCAGAAACACTCGGTGGGCCGTGGACTTTGGTCTAGGCGCCAGGGTTTGAAAAAGAAGAAATTACCTTAGCTTATTAGTCCCGCGGGAACTTTGTAATTTTCCGATATACAAACTATCCTGTCGCCGGGGGCTGAAACTATCTCTTAACTAGATTCACTGACTTTAGGTACAACATTGCGGGCCTTTCCAATCCCGTGGGATAATCGGGATTAAAAGTAGCCTAATGTTATTCCAAAAAACCAGCTACATACTGGGTTGACTTTGGTAATTTTGATCGTTTTAAAATTGCTATAAAACCGATATTATCCATAATCTGGTGAATTTTTGGCATGTAGACGCAAAGGAGATCGACGAAGACATTGATTGGAAGCAGTAAACGCAAAAAAATAATAATGGTTATGACATCAAAACTACTTTTTAAAGTCACCCCGTAAATCAAAGTCACCCCAGTTGACTGTATCTAATTTCATTCCAATCCGTCCAGCCTTTTTAGCGCGAAGGAGTAACAAAACCAAACTTTCACGTTTCAAGTTTATATCCTTAAACTTGAAAAGTAATGCTATAATCAGAATTGTCACTTGTCAGCGACTATTGTCGCGTTGGTCAAATACAGGCCAGATAGTAATGGAAGCGTAGAGCGCGTCAAGAGTTCACAATCCATGACGTACATTTGCATTTCAACGGTATTGCACTCTGTTACATCACATCACATCAACGATACAATCACTCAATATCACCCAAGAAGCAGCAATTGACGTCATGTTTAAATTTAAGCATGCTTTAGGAAGTATCTGCACTAAAAAATATAGAGCACCCTTTTTTACATACTTTTCGTTGTTGACTGTAGGTACTTGCGTTTCCATCCACTCTACATAGTACATACCAAACTTAAAGTCAATCGGACCAACAGTTGAAATCAAAATCATTAAAAACCAATTTTATTTTACATGTACTTTTTTGATGACCATCATTGCCAATAAGAACGCGCCGCAAGAAATTTAGCAGAAAGTCATGATTTGAAGAATTCACCCGCACCTATCTCGGTCCCCTTTCTCGTCTTTGTCGTTTGTCGTCACTGACGCCAGAGCCGCTTTGCTCGGAAGTCTAGCTTTACCTACCCCGCGCTCCTGTGCCTCGCGGGCGAGAACTTATTTAAGCGGTCGGTCTACAGTCGCCTTTTACGATACCCACGAGAAGAAATGTAACCGTCTATTCTAAAACTTATACTAGAGATTCAGAATACAACCTACGACTTTATAGTAAGTACTTATACGGTAAGGCATGTAATTGGCCAGATCGTGGGAACTCCAGCACCTGCCAGTCTTGCGTTCCCATAAGTCACCGTCACACTCTTTGCACTTGACCCCATGCTACATAATATGGTAATGGTGTGACTTTACGGAACTTTCTTTATTGGCCATCTGCCGCTAATTAAAATTGCCGCGATGAAATGACTCCAGAGGAATTCTATCCTAGCCCACAACCTAGCCTAGCCTAGCTAGTTGCTAGGCTGGCAACGCATCTGCAATCCTGTAGTGTTGAGGGTGTCCATGGTGGTGGTCGCTTGCCATCAGGTGAGCCACTTGCTCGTTTGCCTGCCTTGACGTATTTAAAAATATACAGAAAACAGAATTACATATTTATACGATTAGAAGCGACCCATGCAAATTTCTTGCCCCTAGACTTAGCGGTTGACATTTAGGATTGTACACGTAATTATATCTAACTAATATTATAAATGCGAAAGTATGATGGATGGATAGATGGATGGATGGATGGATGGATGGATGGATGTTTGTTTGTTACTCAATCACGCCAGAACGGCCCAACGGATCTGGATGAAAGTCGGCACATAGATAGAGAAAAGTCTGGAATAGCACATAGGCTACTTTTTACCCCCGAAAATTGCGTAGTTCCCGCGGGATAGCGATACGCGAATTCTTTGCAGACGAAGTCACTGGCAACAGCTAGTTAGAATATAAAGTAGCCTACGTGAAATACCAGCAAACCAGCCATTTGAAACCACAGTATTTCATTCAAATCCATCCGACCGTTGTATCTTAAAAGAATAACAAACTTACAGACATTATCACAAGGCTACCCATTCATATTAGTACCTATTACAAGTAGGAAGTACGATAACTTGATAACTGCATTTCGATTATTAGGTAATGTACTTCACTAAAATATTAACTTGAGCCGTCCAAATACGAGGGCCCATACTTAGGTACATAAATAAAAATTTGCTCACATACAAAATAATCTCCTCCGTGCCTTTAATAACACTATTAAGGCCACAGCTCAATTTCCTTCCAAAAAGTTCGACACTTATAGCGGCGCAGGCGCCGCTACCGTCAGGTAATCGATTAAACAAACATCCGGACGGTTGTCATAAATCATGATCCTGATTGGATGCGGCGGGCAAAGAATATCCATGTAGACTTGTAGAGGCGACACAGCTCCGCAGCTCTTCCATTGTCTAAGGTTATAGTCGCTGAAAACGTCTTGAAGGAAGCCCTTTAAATGGTTGAATGATCATTTTTGGTCTAATTGTTCCAGCTGAAACAGAAAATAGTTCAAATAGTACATTACTGCAGAGGCCGTGAAGTAAGGGATTGTAGGACGAGATTGGGGGACACGGCCGAGTCGTAGACGAGGCCGGATAAAGCGAGTCCTGCAATCCCTGTTTCCGGCCGAGGATTGTATAGTGCTTTTCTCAAGCAATGCGAGGAAATCAAGTAAAAATTGTTTAATTAGCCGCATTTTTAATTTTTGAAACATGCCATTTGAACAAACTATTGCTGGCGCCATGTTTAACCGCACACCCGCCACCGCGCCGCCGCGCCGCGCCGAGCGCACCCGCCGACCGCACCACATTACTTCTTGGCCTAGGCCGTAAATGTGAAACTTCTTGGCTTCATTTCGCGACATTAACGCGTACATTTCCGAGCATGCTAGAGAAAAAATATTTTACGTATCTAGGTTTTGTAGAATAGATTAGGTTTGGTTTATTTTATGATTTTCCTGATAATTTGATGGTTTCAGTATAAAGTTAGCATTAGACCAAACCACATACTTAGGACTATTCAAATCCAGAGTGAACAAAATGTTTTTTCGAATTTCGAATCGCGAATTACGGAGTATAAGACCTGTGTCGTTAGTCTTTGCACCGGAGACGCGCCGCCCACTCCCGCGCAGCCAATTAAACGATCGCTCGATCAGGTGCTATACTGACGAAATGCGGTGTTCTTTATTTTTTCTATTTAAAACTCTTTGTTGAACTTGAACTACCCAAGAAGTTTATGGAAACGTGGAATATGGAAACTGTTTCCACAAAATTTGCCACATTCACATCTGTTCTTCTAAGATATGGCGTTGGTGATAGTTGGGGTCCATGCCGTGTGATATACTACTATGTTAATTTATATGAAAGATAAGAAAACATCGCAAGAATACGTATTATATTATAGCCTATTTGGCTGGCTTTCGCCATACCGCGGATTTTTTAAGGCACTAATATATTTTGCTAGTAGGTACCTAACGAGTACTTTTTGATGACTGACACCGAACGTCATCAAAGGAAAGTAAGCAAAGAAAAAATAACTCGCAATTACAAATGAGTTCGGCACAAAAATAACAAAAAGAATCCCAAAGTTGTAAGAGAAATATTTTGAATAGGTACAATAAATAATTTACATCAACATACGGACGAAATATTGTATAACGTTCCAATAAAAATGATTTGAAATTGGTCGTTGACATGAGCGGTACTACATTGTTAACTAAATATAAAGCTGTTTGTTGCGACTAGCGACACCATCTCAAAGCCAAATAGAAAGTAGTTAGGCTTTACTATAAACACCTGTACCTACCTGTTTTAATTAGTTTGTATTTTTTTTTTTACTTGAGTAATATTTTTATTTTTATTATTATTAATTAATTAATTATTTACAAGGACATAAATATTGCTATGTCGTATATTGTGTATGTGTGCTAAGTTAGGTATTAGGTAGGTATATTGTTAAGCTTATGGATTTCCGTTTTCTTTTGTTGTTTTATTTTTTCATTTACTGTCTAGTTACAGGCTAGCAATCGTCGAAGTTCCTAAAACGTCCCCATAGCGAGCCTGTGGGGATGGAAGTGATACCATGCCCTCGGTACCGCTCTGCTTTCAGAGCATGACATGAGCGCGTGTGAGCCAACATTGGGGGCGGCAGACGTAAGCTTGCCTTCGGAATCCAAAAGCTTATCGGTTACTTACTCGACATGAAATGCATATTTCATAATTTTTATTATATATATATATTTTTTTTTTTTTCTCTTTTTCTCATCGACATTGGAGATATCTCCAATTAACTTATTTGACGGTGGAGGCGTTTTACACCTCCACTGAACTTAAATTATTTTTATTCACTTTTTTCTTTCTCTTTCTTATCATTATCGCATATTTTGTTTCGCTTTGACCAGTAGAGACTTTATACATCTCTACTATAGACCAATGTAATTTGAGGTACGGACTTAACTTAGGGACCTTTTACATCCCTTTTATAAAATGTATTAATTGTATTATAGGTAAGTTAAGTAGAATTTAAGTACTATTGTAAATCTATTTTATTTTGAAAAAATGACTTTCTGTCAAGTTTTTTGCGGCGCATTCTTCTTGGCAATGATGGTCTTTCCGAATGCGCTGGTAGATTCAAAAAAAGACATGTAAAAGAGCCCTCGGCGGCCTATTTGCAAAATAAACTTTTGACTTTTGACTTTTTGACTTTTAACATATCGCATAGACGTAGCTGTCTTTTACTGTTACAGAGTAGCAATGTAATTAAGTTAAGTTAATACCCTTAGTTTTCTGTCTGCAGCCAGAATGAAGAAAGAAGAAATAAGGTCAGGAGGCGGTATCAGTGAGTTAAAAGTAATTTGCACCTGCGTTAGATTGAGTTATGAAAACAATATCCAAAACCTTTCGACCCTGTGATCAAGCAAGACCATAGCGCTGACCCGATCAAAGATTAAATAAAGTGCAGATGAGCAAAGCAATGAGATAATTACAACAAACCGGATAACTCACGTATAAAAGCCGAAGGATGCTCTGACAATTGTTTCGGACTATTCCGTAGTCCTTCATCAGAGCCGAGTAGCCGCGCGAGCAGAGCGTTGGCGCGCAGTGTTCGTTTCGCTGCCGCGGGCGAGCGCTCTCTGATGAAGGACTAGGGAATAGTCCGAAACAATGGTCCGCTTTTATACGTGAGTTATCTGGTTTGTTGTAATTATGTTTGAGTCTTACGGTAGTTTCATTTTCAAAGCAGCAATGAGCTAGTTAAAATTAACTACTTTATCATTTCCATGCCGGTCTGGGAGCAAAGAGAAAGTACCTAAGAAAAGAAAAAGAAAGAAAAAAAGTTTATTTCTGACAATCACAACACAACTAATAAATCTTCTCTTCTTCTGGTGCCATCTTCTATCGAAGGTTGGCGATCATTACGGCGACTAGAACCTTCGACACAACAGCTCTGACCAACGATCAGAACAAATAAATAAATACATTAAACAGCAGATAAACAAAATCCTAATATTTATTTAACGCCACAAATCAGTACCAAACAATACAGAAACAAAGAACAAAGATATTTAAAAAAAACAAATTAAACTGGGATTAAATTAAAAACTAAACTTAAACTACCTATAAAAAGTTATGTTATAAAAAGAACACCCCGTCTAGCCCTGTTGGCTGTGGCAGATAAATAAATAAAACACAACAACACAAACACATTACTATAGAATGTACCAGTTGCTTCTCTTCCCACGCATATGGTAAAAGTCCATCGAGGGAATCGGCGAAAATCGTAGAAATCATGTTATAGGCGATGCGGCTAGCTACCCATCACTATTTTGATTCCCGTTTCCACCTATACACCCACGTGATGCTAAATGTTGCCTTTAGATCTTGTCTCCCCCGCTCTGTCTATCCCGTAAGCGATAAAAGACGTGATTTATGTTTGTATGTATAAAAAAATAGGTATAAGCACTAAGTTTTGCCTCTCTCACATCTAAACATTATATTGTTCTAAAACCTAACGCATGATACATTTACGAAGCGCCAAACAGTTTTTAAACAAACAAAAACGACGAAATTTCTCAACGCCCACTGTTGATTTTAGATTATTACTTAATCATCTGTTTTACAAAAAATAAAAAATGGCGCTAAAAATTTGCTTTTTTACGGCCTCGTTTCTTTTGAACTATTTTATTGGTGAATTTTATTGCTACTAGTCGGAAGGCATAGAGGTTGGTAATCATAGGTTTTCTAAGAAACTGCTTAAAAAAGATGCACCGCTAACTACTTTATTTTGATTGTTTTTATGTTCAAATTCGATTTATTTGTATAGAAACTTTACTTCGTTTCCATGGAATTTTCTGTGTCCTGCTTAGATACACACACTCTTACATATCGATACCTTTAGGTTCAATTGGCGTAAAGGACAAAATGCTACTTTTCAGGAGAAGCAAAAAACGTTTTGTTTATTTTTAAAACCTTTGTATTTTTTTTATTTGTGAACCTATATTTTCGATGTATATGACAAAAGTGCTTAGAATTCTTCTCTCTACGCAGTAGAATGGTAACCAAAACGATAAATAGCATATTTTAGAAGTTACGTGTCCTTTACACCCCTGAAAAAAGCGTCGGTAGTCCCTTACGCCACGACCTTTTTAAAGAACTCAAAAGTTTTGAGGTTGTAAAGGTCAGTTTTATATAAAACTATAAGATTTTTGGGCGTATAGTTCACTATAATTTACACATTTTATGTTATTTTCCTTACATAACCGTAATTAAAGGAATCAATGATGCAAAATATTTTACTATTTGATAAAATTTAACTTTGGGAATTATTATATTTTGATATTATTGGTTATGTAGCATTCAAATGTCATTAAGAGGCTGACAATTATTTGTATCTTATTTGCAAAGACTTTAGACGTGCGCTACGCTGCCGGAATAGTTTCTTCTCTCTCACTAACAGGCACGCGAACCGCATGTGTGAAGAGTGGCGCTGCTCAAGGTCATTGGCGGTTGACAGCGCCTTAAAGACATTGTATACAGATAAGTTATATTCGTGAACTGCTATTTTTGTAGTGGAAACATGTAGATTATCCAGGGTAGGAATATTGTAAATGAAAGCACGAATTATAATAATTGTACCAAAATGTTAAATCATTATGGGTATTAGATCAGGTATCATAAACATTAATAAGTATGTAAGATAAGGCCGCCTATTGTTACCTTATTATTTCTGTATACTTTTTTCTGTTTTGATTGTTATGGTGGTGTTCAATAAAGAGTTATTGTATTGTATTGTACGTCACTTATATTATATTCATCATTTAATGCAACTATACACAAAATGAGATCGTTATAAGTTATTAGATCGTTAAATTTTGTATCATTTAGTTACCTTTAAATTAAGTATTTTGGTGTTTTTGTTAAATATTGCTAACCAACGAACATTGCTTTCAAAATCTGTCTGATAAGGTATACCTGTGTTTATACTAGTTGTCACTCTTAATGATTTCAGTTTATGTGAGCAATAACTAATGACAAATTGTACATGAAATCTTCTAATGATACTTAGTTGGATTGAATAATTAATAAGGGACGTGCTTAATATTTGTGAGCTCTTAGATACTTGATTTAACATTTAAAATATTTGAATATTTTGTTACCATTATGACTATTGAGCTTTCATTTACTACATAGTCCTACCCTGGGTAAATCTACATGTTTTATTACAAAAATAATCGTTTAGAAATATAAATAAACTGTTTAAAATATGTAAAATGAAATTTTAATCCTACATAACTAATAACATATTATTCAGATAACGATTGCTAGCGTTTAACTTTAGCAAATCTATACGACACGTATAAATACTTACTATATACTAAGAATAATACATGCATACTATACATAAATCACGTTTTATCCCTTACGGGGTAGACAGAGCATAAGGTAACAAGACCTAAAGGCCACGGTACAAGCAATTACAGTTATTTAAGAACTATTTAGTAAGTTACAGTGAACTATACACCCCAAAATAGTATAATTTTATATAAAACTGACCCTTACAACCTCAAAACTTTTGAGTTCTTTAAAAAAGTGGGGGCGTAAGGGACTACCGACGCTTTTTTCCGGATGTAAAGGACACTTAACTTCTAAAATATGCTATTTATCGTTGTGGTTACCATTTTACTGCGTAGGGAGAAGAATTCTTAGCACTTTTGTCATATACATCGAAGATATAGGTCCCCAAATTAAAAAAATATTTAGCTTCAAAAAATGTATTTAACTTCTCCTGAAAAGTAGCATTTTTGTCCTTAACAACAATTTTATTGAACTTTAAAGTGTCGAATTTATAGAGATACACTTACTTTCTCATCAAAATTAGACCTAAAGATTTATGTTTGTGTCTTAATCAGGTCGTATAATCCAAGAAATTAATATCTATTGGTATATACGTCCTTTACGCCGTAGTTTCAATTTGGTATTAAAGTATAATGTATAGAAGTAAAGGTCGTAAAGGGCAAATAAGTAAATTAAGTCCTATAAAAGTAGGTCTTAAAGGACAATATGGTAAATTTAGGACTATACGTCGTTGTTTATAACTTCTTGATTTCCTTTACGTTCCATGTGATTTCAGGTTTGTTACTTACACCTACAAAAAAAGCACATTTTGGTGATTAGTGATCCAAAAATATGGGGCGTAAAGGTCAAATTTTACGAGATATCAAAATTCTAAGTATACAGTTCGATAGAGCTTAAAATTCTGAACAAAACTGTATACTTAACTCATTTTCGGCATTTTGTCCTTTACGCCAATTGAACCTAAAGGTATCGATATTCTTGTCCTTATCACTTATATCCTTTATAAAGGATAGACCAGCCTAAAAAAGGCTCTGTTACCTAGCTAGCTAGGGTAACAAAACTTATATGCCACGTTTAGTAGGTATTGTATGAGTATGGGTCATACTAAACGTGGTCATTGAGTCTTCTTACCTTAGGCTCTACGCCGTAAGCGATAAAGACTTGATATACGTACGAGAAGATACGGGGGTATTTTGCTGGTTTGCCTCTATCGCATAAAAAAAAAACAAAAGCTCTGAAAAAATAATTTATAACTTAAAAAAAAATACTCGTGAAGTTTTGACGAAACGTTTTTGTTCACTCAAAACCAACTCGTATTTTTTCACATTTCACCTACAAATTGCTAGTACAAAAACTGACAAAACAAACAAAATTGCTCCGGAAAAAATTATAAACAAACAAGAGCATAATTCATTATTGCACGCCGACAGATTGGGCCCAACACTGGGCCATAAATGTCTATAATCGGGAATCGAACCCGAAGCTCGCACCCAATAATCAGACTTAATAACCTTGTTTGGTCAAATAGTGCGGTGTTAGAAAAAAAGAAAATCGCTTTTTTATATTGGTTTCACAATTTGGCCATAAAAAAACTAGAGCCTACATTAATCTGTATAATTTTTCAACACCCCGAGACTCAGAGGCCATGTTGTCAAAATGCACGAGCGCCTAAACAATACTAGATTGAGTTAAAAAGAGACAGACAGATGAAAACGACAGTGCCAATAATCAATAATACAATATTGTTTAATGCCCTCGTAGCATTGCGTTTAAGTATACTATATTTTTCAAATGCTATGGTTTCCGTTCTATGAATAAAAATGGAGATCGAAAAGTTAGAATTATGAATTAGTAAAATGCACAACTAAAAAAGACCACAAAATCTTTAAACTGTATTTTTTTCTATTCCCATTTTTTGCACAGAGGGCTACCCATCTCTAAATTACACCAAAATTACTTTTCACTCCAAAAAAAAGATGCAAACCACCAAAATATGTCACCGATTAATAGCAATATGAATAACTAATATTTGTTATAATAACAGCGGCAATACAAAGACCCTAATTATTACTTTTTATGTCATGACAAAACAGTATTTGTTTAATGAAGTGTGTGATAATTATTCGTATTTGACCAAGTTGCGTCTGCATACAACTTAACTGACTTGAACCTTACAGAAACCAATGAAGGCACAAAATCACTGCATGCTCTCTTGCCATTTTAAAAAATGACCAAAAAAATATTGAAAAATGACAAATTTGTATTTTACTGCTGTCTAATTCATAACATAAGCTTAGATGTTATAATGATAAGCTCCAATTTGGAGTGACAAGGTGTGTAACGAATGCAAATGGTTTTGTTTGCTTTGGTCCATTTTGCGGTTTGTGACAAAGACATTTTTTTTAAAGTATTGCGGTGGTCGGCGCCTGCGCACTGACTTGCAAATCATATTTGTGTGACCGTCTATTTGTCATAATTCGACGCGGTGTCTTTGTTTTTTTTCTGTATTTTGTTTTAGAAAAAGTTTTTTTTGGTATGGCAGTGATACCTACTAATTGTGTAATTTTTTTTCTAAAGCAACTGGCGTTGCGTGAGGGATTCAGTGGGGTACCTACCTAAGTAATTTTCTGATTAGAAGCTAATGAGGATTTCGTGAAAGACAAAATATTGTCACCTTCAACAAGTAACCACCGTGACGCTTAATCATAATTTCAAGAACGGAATTAGTCGGAAACATACATATTTATATATAGAGCATTACTCGACTTTTATACGTGAGTTATCCGTTTTTGTAATTATGTTAAACTAGCTATTGCCAGCGACTTCGTCTGCAAAGAATTCGTTTATCGCTATCCCGCGGGAACCACGCAATTTTCCGGGATAAAAAGTAGCCTATGTGCTATTCCAGACTTTTCTCTATATATGTGCCAAATTTCATCGAGATCCGTTAGGCCGTTCTGGCGTGATTGAGTAACAAACAAACATCCAATCCATCCATCCATCCATCCATCTATCCATCCATATTTTCGCATTTATAATATTAGTTAGATTTTTTATCGTTAGATGGCTCTACAAACTATCGACAGGTCCATTTGACGTAGGTTTATGTCACGTTGCTTCCGTTCTGGTCTGGCCAGTTGCTTCTCCCCAAAAGTTGTTTGAAAAGCCCATCGATGGGCTGAAATCTTAGGAATCATGTTAACCCATCACTATTTTGATTCCCTGTTCCACCTAGACACCCACAATCATGCTAAATGACATTCAGACCCAGGAGAAAAAACGTGCTGTTTAAACTCTTTTATCGGATGATGCGTATGTACCTATATATAGGCGGAGCCCCTCTTTTGCCCGAATTTCAAATGCCATAATGTAATGTTTGCCATAATGATCATTTGCCATAACCCTTGTTTTCTCTGAAACCGTAATTTTTTCAGGAGCCATTACAATTAATGGCAATCCTGTAGAACTCTATAGGTTAGGTTAGGTTTGTTTCATAACAATCCTGAATAATTAACAAATAAAGAGAAAAAAGAGTTATGGCAAATGATCATTATGGCAAACAATACATTTATGGCATATGAAATTCGGGCAAACGATAGAGACCCATATATAGGTACTTATTGCTACGGAATCTAAGTCATCCGAAGAAGGTAGAGACCTTGACTTTCAATGAGCTGGGGAACTTGGCATGCATTAAGCGAATACCTACCACCGGATTGCATGGAGTACAAAATCAAAATTAAGTTTATTTTCCAAATAGGCCGTAAATGACTCTGTTCGAAGTCTGGACAAAATGATGCTGAAATGCCTAGGATAATAATGTACTATGAATGAATTACAATTGTAGATCCTGAAAAAAAAAAAAACAGCAGACTTAAAAACGGAGCACGCACACCGCCAGACATCCTTTCCACGCTGTCCTTGGTTAAAAATACAAGGTTTTTTACAACAATTGTATAAAAAACGCGTTTTTTTTCAAAAGCCCTTTCATCCGACATCGCGTGATGAAGCAAATTGAATAAGAGAACTCTTTTCATTAATATAATATTAATCATTACGGCAGCAAGGGCAACTGTACCGTTTGCTCGGATAATACTTTGTTTGGAGGTCAGCTTTTTTTAAATAAGTGGCATGGGATCTTACGGCAAAAAGTATGGATTAAGAGAAATGTTGAGTAGTGAAATTATTTAGCAGTGTGTCATGAGAGCCTATAATCATGCTAAACATGGCCTTTAGGTCTTGTTACCTCAGGCCCTGTCTACCCCGTAAAAGATACAGACGTGCTTTGTGTATGTTATTCTTCAGTGTGATAAAACGCAGGCCTGGACAATACCTGCGCTACAAGGATGTCTCGAAACGCCATCTTACTGCCTGTAGCATACCGTGTGGTTCGTGGGAGCAGATTGCGGCGCTAAGAACGGATTGGCGAAAGGCTGTGAAGACGGGTGTAGAAGGCTTCGAGTGCCTCCGCCTTGAAAACGTTGCTGCCAAACGCGAGCTCCGTAAGACGCGACCAAAGCCCTCCACATACAACTCTAGCGGACAGTTATACTGTCTCTCTTGTGATCGCGTGTTCGTGAACAAGTTGGGGTTCGCAAGTCACATTCGCGCGCATGCCAGGAATATTTGACAGGGTGTCGCCGTAGACGGATTATGTCTAGGAGGACATCATCATCATGTATGTACCTTTCGCATACAAAGCTAGTAAGATTTAGCATCATTGATGCAATTTCTAAACGACACTGAAAATTAGAACACAGAAAAATCCGAAAAGTAAAGCTATGGCCGGGAATCGAACCCGGGTCCTCGTCAACCGTGACGCGTGCTATACCCCTACACCACCCATAGCAGGTGAGTAAGCCTCCGATTTTTTCTATCTGTTACCAACTGTCACGTGACCTTGTTACTATGCGAATATTTGTCGCTAAGCGTCATCTGTTTGAATGATGTGTCTGTGCGATACAATTACAAACTCCCGTGGAACATGTACCGCTCACCAGGGACGAGAGAAGGCGCTGTTTTTCAATGATAGGAAATATCAAATTAGTCAAGAAATTTACTTCTTGATTTTTAATGCTTACTTTTCATTAATCATTATTTTTATTTTCTTATCATTGATGCCTTAATTATTTTTTGCTACCACCTAAAGGTGATGCTTCCTCATGCAAATCTAAAAGAAAGTCTGTTCTAAATAATAATTTACTAATTTGAATAACATATTTTTATAAAACAAAGATTCCAGGTAGCTCCCGTGCCTAACATTATTATAAATTAAACAAATCAAAACTATACCACTTTCCCTGTCTTGGATTTCAGCAACTGTCTAAACTTGGTAGTAACCACCTAACATCTCAACATTATGTAGGTTATCAACCAAACCTCATACCATATTGTTGGAGTTAAAAACTTGAACGTAACGCGTTTTTCAACGTTTTGTCCGGCAAGGTGTGAATTATGCCCACGGGGCAAAATCAACACTTTGATTCGATGATTGTTTAAGATAATCGGGCTATTATAATAATCGATCAAACAAATCTTTTGTTTTGTATCCAAATAGAATTCAAAAGCAATTTAATCAGTTTTTTAACCCTCTGAGTAATAAAATAATAAAAAAGTCATAATACATACCCCATCTTAAGTCTGGAGTAATTAAGTATATAACGTATTTATCCCTTACGGGGCAGACAGAGCCTAAGGTAACATGTCCTCCGATTTAGGTCAAGGCCAGCATAATAAAATTGTGGGCATATTTGGAAAGGAGAATCAAAATAGTGATGGGTTGTGTTAGTCCTAAAATTACGTAGCAAAGTAAAGTCCACATTGTTAATTAAAGGGTTAAATAGGCCGACAAATAAGTAAGTGGGTAGCCCTGACGGTAAGTGAGCACCACCAATCAGAGAATTGCAAATATGTCGCCAGGCTAGAGAACTAAGATACAAGAAGTGATTTCACCAGTTTTATCTTGCATTCCCTTACTATTCACGTAGGAACGCAGCGCGCTGCTGCTTGGCGGCAGGATTAGCGAGCCAGATGTGGTGGCGATAGTGACAGATTTTTAACAAGTTACTACAACCCTACACACCAAAAATTACAATAAAGAAAAAGTGCGTTACTTCTTCGATTGATGACACTTTTTTTGTAGTTCATTAGCTCACAGTTGGGACATACAAACATACATGCATATATAAATCATGTTTTTATCCCTTATGGGGTAGACAGAGCAAAGGTAACATCATTTACAGGCCGCCTTTAGCATGATTGTGTAGATAGATTGATGGGCTTATACCATCTACGCGGGAAGAGAAACAACTGGTACATTCATTGTTTATTCTTTGGATATACAATTACAATTTCTAAACGACACTGAAAATTAGAACACATAGAAAAATCCGAAAAGTAAAGCTATGGCCGGGAATCGAACCCGGGTCCTCGTCATTCCGTGACGCGTGCTATACCCCTACGCCACCCATAGCAGGTGAGTAAGCGTTCGAATTTTTCTATCTATTACTAACTGTCACGTGACCTTGTTACTATGCGATTATTTGTCGACACCCGGCCATAGCTTTACTTTTCGGATTTTTCTATGTGTTCTAATTTTCAGTTTCCCGGCCATAGCTTTACTTTTCGGATTTTTCTATGTGTTCTAATTTTCAGTTGTCGTTTAGAAATTAAATTTCTAACGGTAAAACCGTAAAAGTAAACATAAAAATTAAGAAATAAAAAAATTTCTTGATTCATTTGATATTTCATATACAATTACATAACTAAATGGGTCATGGACACTTGATTTTCGAACTATAAATAGGTTACAAATACAAAGTTCATTCCCTTCGGCAATCGAAAATACAAAGAGCCTTTAAAAGCCTCTATAGAGTTTGCTCCTGTTCCTTGTATTCCATACAAATGCATACAAAAGGCGAATTCTTCTTATTTCATCAAAAAAAACGTATCATTACCCTTTTATTTCACGCAAAAATGAGAAAAACAAACTTATCACTGCAGCTTCAAAACTGGAAAGTAGCCTTTAAACACATTTATCACAACCACAATACGGGAGAACTCGGAATTTTCTGGGTGATAGCATAAGTTTGCCAAATTATCGTTTTGCAATGTTACAAGTGCCATTTCTTCACATGATTTTGATTCTTATTCTGAATGTGTAAGCGTTACGGTGAACGTTGTGATATCTTGGCAAATGAATCGTGATGTTGAAGACCTAATTCTGACGTAACTGTTGCGTTTTTGAAAATTTGCACCCACACGGTGTTAAGAAATAAAGATTTTGAAATGTTAAATTAATAATTCAACTGAATAATAACATAAATTTTTTAAAAAAAACCTGCATCGAAATCGGTCCCTCGGCTTGAGAGCTTTGCCACAGATAGACAAACACACACACACACACACACCGACGTCAAACTTATAATAACCCTCTTTTTGCTTCGGGGGTTAAAAAAATATTGAAATCGGTTTATCTGTTTGAGAACTACGACCATTGTCGGTCCCTCGCTTAATACTCCTCTCACCTTTTCAAAGGTTAACTGGTAGAGATCCCTTATAGGGATAAGTTCGCCTTTGTGCATAATATCTAATGTATCTTTTTTGTGATTTGTGTCTGTTTCTTTATATTTAATTACAACAAAACGGATAACTCACGTATAAAAAGCCGAAAGAATGCTCCGACAATGACAATAAAAATGAGGGTAGTTGTGCGCCGATGTCAGCTGCGCCGAGTAGCCGCGCGAGCAGAGCGTTGGCGCGCAGTGTTCGTTTCGCTGCCGCCGGGGCGACCGCTCTCCGATGAAGGACTACGGATTAGTCCGAAACAATTGTCGGAGCATTCTTTCGGCTTTTTATACGTGAGTTATCCGTTTTGTTGTAATTATGTTATTTATATTTGTACAATAAAGCATTTACTTACTTACCATGATCATCACATCATCATCAAAAAGTCCACTGTTAAAGAACGCCACAATGAACGACAGCATGCTGTCTGAAGCCACCGAGGGTGGCAAACGAGCTAGTGGGCTACCTGATGGTAAGCGGCCACCACCCATGGACACTCGCAACACCGAAGCATTGCAGATGCGTTGCCAGCCTAGAGTGCTCAGATGGATTGTCTCACGTGCCAATAATTTAACACGAGCTATATGACCTGGGGCCTCACCGTAACACCGTTTTGGCTGTCATATTTGACACTTCTAGTATGGATCTGACAGCGATCTATCCAACTTTCCGAAGTCCGATTCAGTTTAGATTTGCTCGCTATCAGATCCATACTAAAAATGACAGTTAAAATCTGAACTGAGTCGGAATGTAATTTCGAAACCCTTTGATCTGTTTGACATGAAGTGTAGTGTTTTCATAACAATACCTCAACGACCGTTGTTGTGACAATAAATTGTATGGCTGCTGGTCTCGCGTGCCGCGGGCCTAGCGGGCGTGGTTGCGAAATCGCTAGCGAAAACTATATGAATTACTAAACTTCTCGCTGGTCCATACGAGGTTCTACAGTACAATTTCTCTGATTGAAATTTCAATATTATTGAAAGGTTGAAGGAAGCGTAAGAGAGGAAGGCCAAGAACATTTATGGACCAGGTGAAAGAGAGGATAGAAGTCGTGTCCTATTAGGAAGTGAAAGAAAAGGTCCTGGAAAGAACCACACAATTGCTCCACCGAGAAGAGCTAAGTTAAGAAGAAGAGGATCATACTGGGTCTAAATATAACATGAAAGTGCGATATTGTAAGTTCGCTGTTTTTTGACCGAAACCGGCCGAAACCAAAACCGATTTTCACAGCACCAAAGGACCGCAGACTTAAGTATTTGGTATTAATTTCTCTACGCGTTACTGAGATAAAAGATCTTGACGAACAGACAAACAAGGAAGTATATAATATTTATTATTATAAGGGTTCCTTTTCCTTAAGAGGCTGACAACACCTAATTTTGTTGAAATTGATGTTATTTAAGCACTTTTTAAAGAAAAACTACACACAAAAAAAATACAAAAAAAATATAATGATAATTTTCATCATAATATTTCAAACACGCTAGACGGACTCTATATATAATTGAACAAAATCGGCTCGATAGAAAATAATTGCAAAGATTGATCTTAAAATCATCATTAAACGGTTCTATGTCTTTATTTTTTCGACGTATGGGTCTGCAATTAAAAACATGAAGTCAACATATTCATACCTACACGGCTAACGAGTCATATTTCACAAATAATCCATACTTTTTTTTATTTCTTCTTATTTGTGTCTTATTTGCAAGGTTTTAGACGCGCGCCAAGCTCCCGGAATAGTTTCTTCTCTTTCACTCACAGGCACGCAAACCGTATGTGTGAAGAGTGGCGCTGCTTAAGGTCATTTGCTGTTGACAGCGCCTTAAGAGGTACGGAACCTAACGTCGTACAACGGTGACCATTTAGCCCGGTCAAGCTCCTCTCGCTAGTCAGCAGCATTAGTTCCACGCCACTGCGCATGCGCAGGCAATTCCTCAGGAATGTCAGAACGTCATCAAAGTGGAGAAATTGCGAAACGGGACCGCCATGACTCGCGACAGCATGACCAATGAAATGATTGTTTAAAGAATTGTAACGTTAGTTCAACTTACTAGACAACTTAATGAGTAACTTACTATACTACTAATATACTTAACCTGTAATAGGAGCAAAATAAATAAAATAAAAAAATAAATATCATGGGACAAATTACACCAATTGACCCAGTCCCAAACTAAGCTCAAGGCTACGACACGAAAATGGAAGCTGGCTCAGCTTTATGTCGCGAATTGCTTCGAGACGCTGATTATTCTGCCAAAACCTTGGCCTTAAGGGTTACTAAAACTAAAACTAAAAATTAATCTAATATAAGATTCATATGGGAAGGAAAGACAGATCATAATGGGCATACAGCAGTAAAATATAACAACATTATGGTTTATGGTTTAAGATATTTATTTTCTCTTAAGAATATACAAATTCACTTACAGAGAAAATACAAAAATAAATAATTTCAGTGCGTAGACTTATATTATAGCTAATCATGCTATCATTATTATAGGCATGCATTATATTATAATATATTAAATAAGCGATACGAATACATTACAATTATAAATCAATTTGCCAGTTAACAAACAATAATTCGTAAAAAGTGGGTAGATTTGTGCAAGGTAACAGTGCAAGCGCGCTTCACAAGAATGTTTACTAAGGCAGCACAAGTAAACAAAATAATAATTAATTTCAGCGGCACCACAAACACACATGTAGGAAATACAAAAAAATTAAATAACATTTTTGTATGTACAAAAGTTTGTATAATTATACAAATCTACTCGCTGGCAGATAATGCAAATATTTATAATTTTATTATTATGTATAGATTTGGATTTAGAACTTGATCTAAAATTTAAAGAAACAAAGTCTTTCTTGGGCATTACCTGAACAGCTGCCTCCGAAGGCTTGACTGCTGTATGTTAGTTCATGAGTTTTGAAGTTAATACACGGATAAAAGATTTATGATATTTTATTGATGCTTAAAGATAAAGATGGCTCAGAGCGCAAGAACCCGTACCTACTCTCACGACCCTCAGAGCCTTGCAGTACTTACCTATAATAAGGATTGAGTTTACGTTTTTTTTTTTACCATTTCAACTCTACACCATAATCCTAGCAAAATATCCATACTATTACAATTTACACCAAACAGTTTATACAAATATCCGATATTCCTATAATTTTCTTAAAAAACAGTAGTTTACCGCCCAAGAAGTTTCTACAAAACGGCGTCAAATTTTACACTTCTTGTCTACCGCCCTGTAATTTTGCTAAACACTTGTCTCGACTTTGATGACTGTATTTATCTGTCTATTGATGATGACGATGACTTCCGTTTATTGTCATTTCCTTTTAGATATGGCACATCCACATCTTGTGTGGTAGAAATTGATGTTGAAAGGAGATTGCCCATTTTTAACCGACTTCAAAAAGGAGGAGGTTATCAATTCGGTTGTATTTTATGCAAGGCCAAATATAAAGTTGTGTCGTGTCTTTTTATCAGTCTTCTTTGATTCATTCACGGAGGTTTATGGACTACAGAACAAAAACTAAAGTTTCATAGCTAGAATTGAATAGGTGATTACGAATAACCCCCTTGTTCATACACGCTCTATAGGCTTCTCCTAACATAGCAATCGTTTGTCCTTATCTGTGAAAGGTAAATGTCAAAGTGACAGATAAGGACAAACGACTGTTAAGTTAGCAGAAGCCTACAGGGGCCGTACCATGGCGTTTCAGTTTAGGTCCGCTCGCTGTCAGATTCATACTAAAAGTGACAGCTAAAACTTGAACTGCGTCGGAATTAGGACGTCATGGTAAGGCCCCAGAACGTTTATGAATAAGAGGGAAAGTAAACCATAATTATTATCAAAAGATGATCCAGTACCAGTGAAATTCGAATTAAAATATTCCTGAAATAATATTACGAAATTTAGACAGATACAAAAACTAGGCAACCCAAATCGCTACCGAATTAACTAAATTTCTATATCAAGTTATCAAACATGGTAGTTCTGATGAATTATGATAATTTATTTGATGAAGGCATTAGGCCACACAGGCAGATAATCTGCTTGAAACTGATCTTACAATGTAGCTAAATCATAATCTAATCAATAAGAATTGTTTGGCAAATTGAATAAGTAGATAATTAGCCGGAAGACAATAAAAATATTAAAAATGTAACGGTTTTTTCAACAGAACAGGGCTTGCGTTTGACCACAATTACGCTTGATGGTAAGCAAAGATGTCGTAAGATGAAAAACAAGCCAAGTGCGAGTCGGACTCGCGCACCGAGGGTTCCGTACCATTATCTATACCTATCTATAAACCAGTGTAAGCAGAGCCCTGCTCTAAAGTAAAATATACGCAGTGTGTGGTCACTTTATATTGGTCACTGCTATTATATAGACATACATACAATATTTACAGATTTAGCGATTATTCCTTAATCCATACTATAAGACCTACCTTCATACCAAATTTCAAGATTCTGCATTCACGAGAAGTACCCTTTAGGTTTTGATTCCCTTGCGAGTTTCCAAAATTTGCGGAAATTTGCGGCATAAACGGCTGTATCTTTTGATTGCGTTGGCTTAGAAGTTTGATTTTTTCACAGCTTCAAAGGGCAGTAGACCTGAGTATTTGATATGAATTTCAGCTTGATACCTCTACGCATTCTTGAGAAAAAGGGTCTTGACAGACGGACGGACGGACAACGAAGTGATCCTATAAGGTTTCCGTTTTTTCCTTTTGAGGTACGGAGCCCTAAAAAGTTAGTGTCAAAAATCTAATTTTTAATAAGTACAATCCTTTTTGCTAACTGTACTTTCATTGTCATCCGTCCTACATATGTGTACCAAATTTAAAGTCAATGTTCTGCAGTGTGTTCGCAACCACAATCACTGTAGGTATTTTTATGAGCAAAAATTGCGGAAGTTTAAACATTATGAGATTTTATACTATTCAGGGGCCTTACCATGACGTCTTAATGCTGTTTAATTTCGATACAACTACGGTTTAGCTGTCATTTTTGACACTTCTAGACACTTGACACTTTTTGACAGCGATCGATCCAACTTTGGCTCGGAATTAAATTGCATTAAGACGCCATGGTAGCCCTTAGCTGTCCTGTGTGTAAAATATGGCCCTTCATGAGGGAAACAGCAAATTTCAACGTGTCTCAGATCATACAAAAATCGAGGTAAGCTCACCCAAGTACTGAGTTCATAAACTGCTAAAACTCATCCAAGCGCCGTTGCGGAGACTTCACAAAACAAAATGGCTATAGGAAAAAACGTGAATCTGGAAAGGGCTGTGTGACAAACCAAACCCAATGTATCTCCCCTAATCCACCCTTATTTGGGTAAAGTAACTGTTCATCGGAAGTGTACCCCGGAACGGATCCGGACAGGTTAACGGTAACCCTTGCTAACCGTATCTGGTGTCTATTCCTTTTTTTCACTTTTCACAGATCACTTGTTTCCGTCTCCGGTTACATCGATTTGTTCGCCTATAACATTTAAAAAAGTGGAATGGTTTTCTATGTGAGTTATGTCTTCGATAGATAAATAATTATCACTTCTATCGTCATCATCACCATCATCATTAGCAGGACGTACGTACAACGCTGGACACAGGCCTTTCTCAAGGATCTTTAGACTCTAGCACGACTACTTCTGATCTGAACGAGTACTAGATCGTCTGTCCATCATAAAATAAAGAAATTTGATGCTCAGGAGATACTTTTAATTGACTACTCGCATTCATTTCTTCATAGGTATACTAAATTTCAAGTCAATCCGACCAAGTGAGTTAGACTCGTAAGAAAAAAATACCTAATAATAATATTCTATTCTAAAGACCTCCCCCGCGGGATACAAAGAGCCAAAGATGCTGGCCGCATTTTCTTACAATAACGCAACGTTAAGATTATCTTATGACTATTAAATGACTATGAAAGTCCTACGCCGCGTCTGTCTGATTGTTCGCGAGAAACTCAAAAACTACCGGACGATGTAAATTGTTTGAAACATAACAATAATTCTTAGAAATGTAGAGATAAAAATTTAAATCCTGCGCTGACGAAGTCGCGTACAACAGCTAGTGTTATGTTATGGCGAAGATGATAGAATTCTTGATCTAAACTTTAATAACAAATCTGTTCCCACATCCACTGTTCCTTGGACCCCGCTTTTTATGGGTCGCGAAATACGACCCTTCCTGCCTAATGGGCCATGAAATAATGGCCAAGAAAAAACGTGTTCTTGACTCGATTGCGCTGTCTCAATATTGAGACAACAGATAAATTCTATTATAGCAAAAGGATTTTGATTAGATGTTACGCATAGTGTGCAATTTTTTGACGAAAGGGTTTTTATTGGTTAGAATAAAAAGGACGATGAACTGCTGGTGGTAGGGCCTTGTGCAAGGTCCGTCCGGATCGCTACCACCATCTTACTCGCTAATCCTGCCGCTGAGCAGCAGTGCTTGCACTGCTGTGTTCCGGTGTGGAGAGTAAGACAGCCGGGGAAATTACGGGCACAAGAGGCATTTCATCTTAGCCCTCTAGGTTGGCAAAGCATCTGCGATCCCTCCGAGGTTGCGGGTGTCTACGGGCAGTGATCACTTACCACCAGGTGACCCACTTGCTCGTTTGCTTTCCTATTCATATAAAAAAAAACTAACCAACAATATCGCGACAAATAGGCACGGCCCTGGAGAAAAAATACTCTGTTCCACTTGCGTTTGAGGCGACAGGGTGTTGGAAGTCGGAGATAGCATTCGTTAAGGAACTAGAGCGTTAAATCATGTGTGTTTTCATGTCTGTGTTTTATGTTTCACTTTTGTACAATTGTGTGTATGCTCTATGTCTGTGTCTTTCAAAAGAGAATAAATGTCTTCTTTCTTTCTTTCTTCTTTTAAATTAAGGAGCGGGGATCCGTTGCTCGCACGGGTTCCTGGCACAAAAGTTGTCCATGGTAAAGTGGTCCCTGTGCGAAATATATTGTTTGTACATGCAAACTCAACTCTGCTTCTACATAAAACGTACATAAATCCCACCTAACTATCCCCACACGACACCAAACCCCTGGGCCCTATTTTATAAAGCTATAAGTTACTATTTAACTACAAGCAGAAGTCTCTTTCTAACCCTATGTGTTAGATAGAGACTTCCCTGACCGTACCTTTTTCATCCCTAAGCGTTGCCAATTTTTTTGTCACATCGAAACTCATCACACCTTTTTACTTAAATGTTAGCAACACTAAATCTCAGAAGCAAATCAGTGAACTAATTAGTAACGTAGGTGAGACGTGAGAACCTGCGTGGGGAGTAGTCTGCGCTGAAAATGTGGACCACCGGCCGGGGAAGATGCGCGCGCGGCGATGTACGAAGCAATGGACAAGATAAACTTGAAACAATAATCTTGAAACTTGAATTGTTGATTTTGGTTGATCAAAAGATACATACATACATACATATCGTCACGCCTCTTTCCCACAGGGGTAGGCAGAGACTACTTTGTTCCACTTGCTACGATCCTGACATACCTCTTTCGCTTCATCCACATTCATCAATCTCTTCATACATGCTCGTCGGTTTCGGGTACTCTTGACCTGGCCTTTCTCCAAAACGTCCCCAATTTGATCACGGAACGTCCGCCTAGGCCTTCCCCTCCCAACGCACCCATTCACACTCCCCATATAAATCTGTTTAGTTAATCTTCTTTCATCCATCCTCTCTACGTGACCAAACCAATTAAGCATACTTTTTTCTATCCTAGTCACTATATCTTCTTTCACACCAGCACATTCCCTTATCACACTATTCCTTATTCTATTTTTCAGTGATACACCTTCCATACTTCTTAACGCTCTCATTTCTACTGCCTTTATTCTACTTTCATGCTTCTTTTGCCATACCCAACTTTCGCTACCGTACTTACATTAGTGTTGGAACGAGCACCCCTCTGTGAACAGACAGACGCGCCTTCTTTGATCAAAAGATCTGTTAAGAAAATGGGTACAAAATATTTAACGCTTTTGTAACCTTTAAACAGTATGAAGAATAAGAATAAGAGAACTTTATTAGCTGGTACGGAAACACAAACAGAATATTATACTTACATGGATACTTATTCTAACCAGCCAAATGGCCGCTACCAAGCTGTGTGTGTCACGATAGGATCCAGTAGGCTTATTACGTAACTCGCTCGCAATCGCCATCGTGTTCATTTTGACAGTTCTTGTATGAATGTGACAGCTAGCTGATTCCGATGCCAATTGTCAGCCCATACATGAACTGTCAAAATGAACACGATGGCAATTGCGAGCGAGTTAGACAATAAGCCTCCTACTGATTTTTAGAGCCCTTCTGTGAAAAAATTGAACGCTGCCGCGGGCCGTTAGTAGCAATTTATCGAACACTCGCGTAGCGTAAATTTTCGCTTTCTGGCTAGAGGAAGACGTAAAATTGTGTACACACATCGGGCGGTGATAAAGAAAGCCTCAGGTCGCATGTTAGAATAGAATAGAATAGAATAGAATCATTTATTGCAAGTCACATTACAGTTTAAAGGTGGAAATCATAATCATAAAGTAGTACAGATGTGACACCCTGCAAGGGCATAGCAACATAAATATTTCAAATATATTATACAATTTGAATTAAACATATTGTAAAGACATTCACTAAATTATACATTACTGAATTATACATTTAATAATATTACTTAGCTAACAATCTTCGTTAAAAAACTCATTTAAACAATAGTAGCACTTATTCACTAGGAAAATTTTCAACTGTTTATGAAATAAATTATATTCTGACAGGTTCTTTAGTGAATTCGGTAAATGATTATAAATTTTGATAGTCATATAATGAGGGCTACAGGAAACAAGCTTTAATGTAGAAAACGGCATTTTAAGTTTATTTAAGTTACGATTATTTCTTTTGTTATTTGTTAACCCTGAATATAGATCCATATTTTTCCTAACAAACTTGCATGACTCCAATATGTACATAGAGGTAAGAGTGAGTATGTGGTGCTTTACAAAATATGGCCGACATGAATCCATTTGATCAATATTTACTAGTATCCTGATGCACTTTTTTTGCAGTATAAATATATGTATATGTATGTTTGTCGCCCTCGCCTTTAATTTTCATTGCAATTTAAATTTTATTTTTATTTTTTATTTTTAAACGTATCCTATGTTGTTTCTATGGGCTAAATGGCCTGAAACAAATCATTTTCGGGTACGTATTAAAATCCATAAAGTTTAAAATGTATAATGGGTTAAAATACATAATAGTTCAAAATATATAATGCGATTTACTCAGAAAATTGCAAATTAACAGAATTGCTATAAACTAAACCTAACCTAACCTAAACTAATCTATAGATCACGCTATAAAAAATTACCTAATAGTTTCACAGAAAATGGCATTACATATATATTTTGAACTATTATGCATTTTAACCCATTATACATAATAAACTTTATATATTATTCTGATCCGCTCCCATCATTTTCATTTCATTTATTTTTTAATGTATTTTGCCGAAATTACCGCGTCCAGCTCTCGTGCCTCCGTGTCAGCCGGGGCCACCTACATTCGCGTGTCTTATGTTTCACGCGACCCGGTGAAAAGCGTGGCGGGTTCGATTCCCGCGGTGTCCAGTGGGGACTGGTTCTTGAAAGATGTTTTAATTTTGTACATTGATAAGAGGAAAATGTAGATGAGACCGAGAATCAAACCCAGTGCCTTGACCGTGATATCTAACAATAATCAGCCTTACCACGTCTTAATTCAATTCCTAACCAAAGTTGGAACGCTTGCTGTCAAATTCATTAAAATGACAGCTAAAACGCAAAATTGAATCGGAATTGACTCGCATTAAGACGTCATGGTAAAGCCCCTAATATGTATTACATCACTCATACATGTATTATTTAAAGGGTAACTGGTAGAGATCCCTTATAGGGATAAGTTCACCTTTGTACATACATACATACGGTTATTCTGTTAGAGAAATAATTTGGTCACGATAAAGTTAAGTCTACACTTTTTACTATAAATAAACACACGCTAAATTCATTGCAAATTAACAATAATATTACGGAAGACACCCCAAGGTTGACAACAATACCGCCAACAAAACTAGATCAAAAAGTCGAACGTAACATCTAACAATGCAGCCAGAGGGAGGAAATAATTAATAATGATTGGCCTTAAATTACCCTCTCAAAAGCGCCACCGTCCCTCTCATACCCACCCGACTCACCGTCACCTTTCCCTTTCCGGCGTTCCGGGAATCTATATAAGCGGGAACAGGTAAGCGCCTATAGCATTCCCTTGCGGTACCCCGCCGATCACGCACCTGTATCACCCCTCACGATGACAACCGATTACGGACATCGCTTGCTATACTCCGAGAAGGACATGTTCCCTTCCGAAGTAATGATGGAATACACCACCGAAGACTGCTACTTGTCATGGCCGAGATCCCCTGACTCCGGGCGCTCGAGCTTAGAACCAACGCCTTCAATGGATGGAAGCATCAACCAAGATTCGCCGAACCATATCGCGTATCGAGGAGTTTCACGCGAAGTTCTGGAAGACAGCGCTGAGGACTCAGAACTGCTGGAGGGTTCTGGAAAAAGGAGGAGAGCGACCAACGTTGCCGTTTTGAAGAGGAGACGCCTCGCTGCAAACGCTAGAGAGAGGAGGAGGATGCAGAATTTGAATAAAGCTTTCGATAGACTCAGAGGTCATCTGCCTTCGTTGGGAGCTGATCGTCAATTATCGAAGTACGAAACGTTGCAGATGGCGCAGACTTACATCGCTGCTTTGTACGAATTGCTACAATAAAGGTATGTCCAGTGCCTTGTGTATCGCAGACATTTTAGTGTAGTGTTAGTTTTAAATCTGCCAAATTATCATCGTTTAGATATATAAATACAGGGATTTATTTATTGTAAAAATTAAGTACCAGAATACTCGTGCGTTACCAATTTTCATACGTCTGCCGGTCAACTTGTTTACTTTGTTAACGAGGTGTCGTGTTGATGTCACGCTTAATTTATTATGTTTAAATTTTAAATTTAAGTTTTAATTTGCCTGTGTAATCCGTCCTACCGATTTAGCTTATTTTTAAGTATAAACCGACCCTAATAACGTGGGTAGTGTTTTTGTCATCTTGCCGTCAAGTATTATTATAGTTTAGACATTCCAAAAGGGACTTGCAAGTCAGTATTGTAGATTTTGTTATGTATTAAGTAGGTGAGTTGCGACGATGGTCAAACAATGTTTTTATTTGTAAATATACGAAATATGTTTGAATTTTACGCATTATTTTTCTATTTATAAATCCTGAACAGTATTAAAAATATTCCTAACACCTTGATTTTTGCAACGATACAATTTAATCATTTTACATCTGGGTTTATATTTCCTTTTGTCCTTTCCTCCAATGCTTGGCAAATAAAAATTGGAGGAAAGCATTATTAAAAAAATATACCCAAGTCAAAATATAATAATTTTGAACTCCATTTAGCTGTTGTTAAATTTTTATTCCCTTACCTACAAAGATTTCTTTGAAAATTTTTAATGAAGAATAAAGGCTTTTATGCTTTTGAGTGCTCCATAAATAAATAAACATAAATTGAAATGTTGTTTCATTCTAAATGGATTATGAACACCATTATAGAGATTATACCTATTTAGTTTTCACATGTTTAGTAAAGTAATAGACGTTAAATAATCAATGTTAAGTTTTCCTTAATAATGAACTCTGAGTTAGCAAATACGAAATTATTCACAATTATACTCATCTCAGTAAACTGATTAAACTTTCCGTTATTTCGAACTTTTTTCATCATACACCTTTGAAAAGTACGTATCATCGGAAAGTTTGAGTAGGTACCATTTTATAAAGACACAAATAAAAAACTCGATTTATCGATACCATCGACAAACATTTATGTTCTCTCCCTAGTCTTATCATAGCCGCACCCAACACACACACACACACACACACACACATAAATCACGTCTTTATCCTTTACGAGGTAGACAGAGCCTAAGATACCAAGATTTGGCCACGTTTAGCATGATTGTGGGCGTTGGTGGAAAGGGGAATCAAAATAGTGATGGGTTGCTAGCCCCATCGCCTATAACATGGTTCTTATGCTCATTCCCTCGATGGGCTTTTTCCATCTGCGCGGGAAGAGAAGCAACTGGTACATTCTATGTTTTTTCTTTACTCCCAGACCAGCATGGAAGAAACATTCACCCTATTTAATTACTCGTATAACCCAATACTTATTAAAAACACCAAGCAAGGGTCAAGTAAACTTTAACATAAATAAATAAATAAATATCATGGGACAAATTACACCAATTGACCCAGTCCCAAACTAAGCACAAGGCTTGTACTATGGGTACCAGGCAACGGATAAACATACTTATATAATGTAGGTAAATACATACTTAAATACATAATAACATCCGTGACTCGGGCACACACATTCGTATTCATCATACAAATGTCTGCCCCTACCGGGATTCGAACCCGGGACCGCTAGCTTCATAGTCAGGGTCACTAACCACTAGGCTATCTGGTCGTCAAACAAACAATAAAAAACATTCTCCCCACATTACACCCAAACCAACATAATCCCCTTTACAAAAAGTGGGTAAAATAAAACAAAAGCTACAGTTGGCCACTTTATTTATTGTGAGGAAGTTTCGCATCTGCCGTATTTGCATATACTGACTGATTGTTCTGCCACTCGTAGACATTGACGATCATAGAAATGATGAAGACCTCACAAGATTACATTACATCTAAACTAATATTATAAATGCGAAAGTATGGATGGATGTTTGTTTGTTACTCAATCACGCCAGAACGGCCCAACGAATCTGGACGAAATTCGGCACATAGATAGGGAAAAGTCTGGATTAGCACATAGGCTACTTTTTATCCCGGAAAATTCCCGCGGGATAGCGATAAACGAATTCTTTGCAGACGAAGTCGCAGGCAACAGCTAGTACATATACCATTTTCATTCTTACCTGTCCTATTTGGTAAACAAAATTCTAACATCAATCAGACATTTATTATTAATATTGTTATTATTGAATATTTAGTTTGAATTTTTGCATACCACTGTTATGGTGAACTGTAATTGGTCATAGATTTTTTTTTATGTAACACTGTTAAATACTTATGGTTCTAGCAAATAAATACTTTTACTTTACTTTACTTTACTTTAACCTCAATTTTTTTGTTATTTTTTAACTATTTCATCGTAAATAAAGGAACTGGAAATAAAATATCAGCAAAATTATGTACAAAAAATTACCTCAGGCTTATTTGATAACATAATACACCTTATTCTTTACAAAAATTTGTACATTGAGGTTAGATTTTTTTTTACCAAATAGGACAGGTAAGAATGAAAATGGCATACATAAGTCACACTTTAACCCTTACGGGGAGAGCTTATGGTAACAAGAGATAAACTAAAGGCTACATTTACCATGATTGTGGGCGTATAGGTGGAAAGGGCAGGGTTTCCGACTATAGTGCTAAAATCCCCAAACGCATTGTCAAAATTCCTCATTTTGGGTATCTGGATATCTATGAATCACTACATAGTATAAATTAAAACAGTCGCTTTTCGCTGTCTATCTGTCCCTATATATGCTCATATCCTTAAAACAACGCAACGGATTTTGATGCGGTAATTTTTAATAGATAGAGTGATTAAGTGGAAGGTTTGTTATGTATAATTCTACGCAGACGAAGTCGCCGGCAGAAGCTAGTTTAGTATAAATTTCTGTTTCGAGTACCTAATGAATACAGCGGGGAAATGCTGCCAGCATCTTTGGCTCAATGCCGCGGGGGAGTACGTTTTTAGATTTATTTTAGTTTTACTTAAATTAGTCTATCTTGTTATTCATATTTAAGTTGTATTTTAGGAGTTTTGTTATAGTATTTTATGCAACAGTTGTATTAGAGGGGTCAAAAAAGGCGAGTGGTGTGGGTTACGATGTGAGCGTAGCGAACATCGTAAGAAATAAACCACGAGCTTTTTTTGACTTGCTAATACAACGTTGCATACAATATTTTTTCTACGACTAAGTAGGTAGTTAGGTACTTACTAAATTAGAGTAATACGTTCTCCAAAAATGAAGAAGTCCAGTGTTCCAGTCTCCACGCAGAAATTCTCGTGCCGAGATTTTCTAGATAACAAATTTTCCATCACTTCCTTCACTTCTGATTTCGTTTTCATCGATGCTTTTTTATGATATGTTAATTTTACAAAACTTTGTTAAAACTATTGCAATCAAATAACAAATAACAAACAAGACAAGAGCGGGAAACATGAAAACGACTAACGAAAAATTGAAAGTTTGTTTATAGTAAACTTTGTTTTTAATTAACGTTAACTTTTTTTTTATAGCCTTGCATTCTTGGCGCATTTAGCCAAAACGTTTACCAACTTGCCAGTGACGTTATTAAAAAATCTTGTTTGTTATGTTGGCAGCTACGCATTTCGTTCAGAAAGTTCTAGTTCAATAAAAAACCATACGAATGAAATAATTTGTTAAGTTGGTAGCCATGCATTTTCATCGTAAATTTAATGTTGATCCTGTAAAAGTTTTACCTAGATCTGGCAGTCTATGGCTGGCAGAGTTAACGATGGAGCACTTTTAGAGCCATAAGCCAACAAGTGCTTTTAGAGGGAATAGACAATATAGACTTAGCCAAAGTCTTATTATGAGTGTTCTTATAGTGGTGCTCGTGATAACATAAATCACAGATAATATTACAGGAGTAGGAAAAATAAATAATTGGATCACATTGAAAGAAATAGATCTGATAAAAGATGAATTGTTAAGAAATCAATCAAGGCTAAGTATAAATAAATATAAAGGTCCAACCACACCGCCGCGCCGCGTATACGCAGTGACAAATCGTAGGCGTCACGTTTTCTCACTGTTTCTTCATACATTTTGTTGCGATTCCGTAACGTCACCTCTTTATAAGCAGCGGTGTGGTCGCACCCTAATCTTGCTTAAAATATTATGTCCTGTCAATCGTTCTTTCTAAGGTTAACTGAAAGAAACCCCTTTTTTAAAAGTAAATAAATTCATTATTCTTTTTTAAATAATTTCATTTTCATTATTTCATTTTTTTTGTCCATTTGTGTTGTCCTGTATTCATCATTTCCATGTGTTTTACGTACATATATACACACAAATTATATGGTAATAGCTTGGTAATAGCAACTTAAGCGATCAAGCTTTTTCATCGGGAGATAAAAATGCGCCCAATTAAAACGGCGATTAAAGTCAAAAAGCAAATTTACCTAAAACTTCTAATTCCTTAAAAAACGTATCCTGCTCTATCATTAAAACACGAAACGTGTGAACCTAATGACAGGTCCTGTCAAGGGCTTGACGGCGGCAACGTCTTTATTCTGACGGACTGTCAGCTTGACAGTTCGTCGAGTCATGCGCGAAACTCGTAATGGAGTATGATACGTGGTTATTAGTGTCATTTATTTTGTTAATTGGTTTGTAAAACGTTAAATGTAAAGCGATATCGACGGTTGGTTCATCCCTTTATTCCTTTGTTGGAGATTTTATCGCGCCACTTGGTTACTTTCAAGCTACGATATCATTAAAGACTGAAAGACAAAATTGGATATCAAAGGCATGACGAATGAAGTGAGGGCATACATATCGATACAGCTATCATGTCAAATATTATTATATGCATCATCGGCCTTATTTGCATAAAAGAGAGAGAGAGAAGAGCCATGGAAGTAATAGTAAGTAACAATAAAATTCCTCATAGCCAGCCACAAAATTTTCTTATAAACAATTGTTTTTATTTAATTTAATTCATGCTTAGAATGATCAGCATCATAGATAAACCTTGCAACAATTATTTTAACAATAAGCGCTTCTGTAAACTTATCAACTTAACAACTTTATCAATTTTAACAGAAAATACTGATTCTATGAAGACTTGATTGCCATTGCTTTACATTTCTTTTTTTAGGCAATCATTCTGCTTTATTTGCCTACCTATAAACAAATTACATTTTTTTACCTCTATTTATACTTCTATCATATACGGCAGCCAACTGTAAGTACGTAGCCTTATCTATTACTTGACATTACTCGCGCACGCGCCTGGCGTCTATGACTGTGAGGGACCCCATTGGTCGCCCGGCGACCAATCAGAGGACAGCTCATAACGCACGCCTGTTCAATTGTCGAACGTAGAGTAAGATGTCGTTAGAAAATAGATAGGGAACGAAGGACAAGTAAGTCACGTGAAACTTAATGCGATAGATTAAACGGTCAGTATTATCGTGTGATACATGCATATCGCGATCCATGTCGGGAAATATTGATGCGTATCGCAACAAAGCCGGTTGTATGTATGTATGTATGTATGCATAAATCTTTATTGTAAGTACATAAAACACATAAATTTTACGAGTAATAAAGATACACAGATGTACAAAGGCGAACTTATCCCTCAAAGGGATCTCTTCCAGTTAACCATCGAACTATTGACAGGACAACAGAAACCAGAGTATAGAGAGTAGACATCAGTGGCGTGGCGTCAAGTATATCAGAAGGCAAACCGAAGGGAACTTAACTAGCCTTTTCCTCTAATTCTGCACAATAAATTGCCCAACTGCCTTAAAATAGGCAAGCCAGTGGGAATCGAGTTCTATGGACGACACGCCACTGGTAGACATACTAAAAAGCTAAAAGAGCAATGAATGAGGTTGTTTAGGAATCCACGATCCGACATGGTAATAGCATTATCACGATAATTACCACATAATCCATGCCAATATTTAATTCTTGATGAATCTAGAAAAATGCTTTTGTCCTAATTGTAACTGTAAGGGTCTATCTCACCACTCTTTGTAGAGTTCCGGTTATATTAATTACTCTATTTATTACTACGAAACAGAGAGAGACGTCATCATAGATAACTGACAGTTAAGATAACTGCAACTTAACAGAGAGTGGTGAAACAGGCCCTAAATCTAATACAATACAATACAAATACTCTTTATTGAACACCACAAATCAGTACAAAACAATACAGAAACAAAGAACAAAATATACAATAGGCGGTCTTATTGCTTAATAGCGATCTCTGCCAGACAACCAATAAGACAGAGAAATAAGTTGGAGTTAGGTAATAATAATTGAAGAAATTGTATTGTAAATGGTCACCCGCGTCTTCGTCTGCTATCCCGCGGGAACTAGGCGATATTTCGGGATAAAATCTTTGTCCTGTTCCGGAACTGAACCTATATCAATGCCAAATTGTTACTAAATCGGTTCGGTGGTTTAAGCGTGAGAAGATAACAAACACACTTTCACATTTCTAATGTTGTTACGGACACTCTCATTCACATTAGTACTGTCATTAAAATAAGTGTTAAAATAAAGGTGTGATTATTTTTTCTTGTCTAAAAAATATTAAACTGTGTCAAGTGTGACGAGGGTGGTTTGATATCTAAATCATCTACTTGATTTATTATAGGTTTCGTAGCTTTCTTAACAAAATGGCTGACATAAAAATATCCAGTGAGATTCTTGATTGAGTTACTAACAGAAAGAAAGAGTCTTCATTACATTAAAAAGTTTTGTTTGAATATAGGTATTTAAATGAAAAAAAAAACCACTAAGCCAGAGCATACATGATACGATTAGTGTTGTTTAAAATATATTATTATTTATATTATATACCGACGTCTTTTTCAGGGACCTTCGTTTCATTCCAATTAAAAGCTACTGAAGTGCTTATTCAAGGCATGTTTTTTATAAAATTGTATTTATTATAAAATACCGAACACAGAACTAGAGTAATTTCTCATGAATCGATAAAAAAGACTTATTTTTTTATTATTTATAGCTACAAAGGAATTGTAATGGTTTTAAGTTCAAATGAAGAAAAATGTGAAGCTGTTTGTAATATTATAAGCTACTAGGTAATCTAAAAATGGTCTTATTTTATTTTTAGTTTAATTAATTTATCTTGTACATTTATATTTTTAAATAAAGTATCATCTTAATGTTTATATATGAAAATCTAAAAAATTAAACATAGCTTCGTACAATAAAAAAAATGCTCTACATTTAATACGATACGTACGGGATACCTCTACGTTGTCAATAAACGGACATGTTTATTATATTCTATATACCTACTTATATATATAGTACCAAATCCCGTTGTACTAAATTAAAACAACAGTAACTTAAGTAAGAACAAAGGTTACACAAACCCTCACTAGGTACAACCTAAAGATTTAACAAAATTGCAAGGATTAGTAAGAAATCGCGATCCGCACCAATTTAATACTACAATTACCATTCGAAGGTCAATACGAAATTAAGGTTAATCTTTATAGCGAGTACGGACATGTAGACAGACAGACGGACGGCCAGGATGTGCTGCAATTACGCTGTCGACTAAACTTTACTTGAAGTTAAAGTTCAAATTAGAATTGCTCTTTTTTAACACGTTGGCTGCCCACCATACTTCACCTAATTCTCATTTCAATTGTTCTGCGTCAAGAGTTAAAAATGTGGATTAATTGGAGTTAGAACATAAGTGACATCGATATCTCTCTCGTATGTGTGTGTGTGTATCTGTCTGTGGCATCGTAGCTCTCAAAAGGAATGTTTTTCATTCGAAAGTCAGTTTTCCTGCGGTGGTTTATAGACAAATTTGGTTAAAATTGGCCCAGTAGTTTGAAGAATTTCAGCTGTTTCGGTTTAAAATAGTATTTTTTAATGTTTATTACTTTCAACACGTTTGTGAACAAAACAAATACTTACACCTAAATTCACGCACACTCATTCATTGCATGCCATCCACTGGAACTTGGCACTACATGATATCTCATGATGATGATAAGCATGAATACCGCAAAGAGGTTTTGATTCCACCGGTGATGTCGGCAGCCAACGTGTTAATATCCGAAGGCTTACAATGATATTCTCGATTGGGTGATCGTGTAGCTCTGATATCGAGACGAATGAACTTTGTAGGAGAACAGGGTTGTTTGTAAAACAACTCTTGTTATCAGGGCCTTTAAATTTAACTATTTGTTAGTCCTATTAGATACTTCGCTGTGGTTTTATCTGAAAGGCCGTTTTATCATTCAATACTTCAATTGGAATGTAGGTACTTAATTTGTTGAAAAGCAAGTCAGGGAAAAAGGTATAAAAAGTGTTTATTTTTATTTGCCGTTTTTTTATACTTCATTTGCAAAATATAAAAACACATTATTCTTGATAAAAAGTCGGTGAAGGTTTATAGACGGCATCTTAAACCATTAGTGATTAGTAGAGTAAAAATAAAAATACTGACCCAACAAAAACAGATAAATAATGATATCAAATACTAATCCAGTAGCAGAATGAAATATGTTAACATTATTAGAATTAATATACCCAAAGGAAAAGGCGTGGTTTGCCTCGTCAGTAGGTACTACAATTTTTTTGAAGCGCAACTTTCTCCAATCACCACCCTTAGTTTCTGAGACATAGAGTTCAAACTTTACAAATTAGCGGCTTTGCCAAAGTTCTAATTATTTTTTACTTTTTAAAAATCGTATCTGAGAAAAAACAAAGGAAACTAAATAGGCATGATTGAAACCTCTTCATTAGGACGGATTGTTATTAATCCAATTGTTTTTTAATGATTTTCCATTTTTTAAGCCGGGAAGGGGAGGGCTTGCTTTTTTGTATAATTGGATCGAGAAATATTTCGCTTATTATAGGTACCTACTACCTACGCTGTCAGATTTTTTTTTCAATGGACTGGCTATAGCGCTTGCTTCTATCTCATCTGATGAAAAACATGTTGAAGTCAGAGGTGCACTCACTCATTCAGTAGCAGCCTATTCACTCTAGCATTGAAGAGCCCTAGGTTGTATCTGTTTGAAGATACAGACGATGGAAGTGCAGTGAAGATTGACAGCAAAATTTTACAATGAGGTTTGAATCAGGAACGTATTTAGTTAGGTTTATTAAAAGGCATTAATTATTTTACGGAAATTTCCACATCCTGTCCTGGCTATGGGAAGACGCAAAGTTGTGTACACACCTCGGGCAATCATAAAGAAAGCCTCAGGTCGCATGTTTATCGCCCTCGCCTTTCACTCGTGGGACAAGTTCCTGCTATCTGAGACATTATTTATTTCACCATTGAGACGTTATTACTTAGTCTTTTAGATTTTAAGGTTTCTCAAAAAATTCAACAAAAATGTCATATTTTTAGTGGCATTCATTAGTGGCATGACATTTTTCTCATAAGAACCATAGATGTTATGACAGATTTTTTTTCTCTATCTACCCTCCTGTCACCTGTCAACGCTACCGTACAAATTACCCACGCTTCTATCTATACCATCTATAGAACTATCGTAATTTATAGCGTATAAAAGAAGCATAAAATTATCTCGATACAAATCTTCGGTTGAACTAAAACAAACGATAAAAGTATAAAAGACAATCGGAAAGGGACACAGCTATAGGCGAGGGGGACGGCGATAGCACTTCTTCCGGTTGCTCAGGCGCAGGTGACACAAAATTTATTCCGAATTTGAAAACCGAAAGATATTTTATTGGTACATTCAAACGGCTTTTTAAATATGAACATCCTTTATTTTGCGGTGGACGGTGACAGTTTTATATTTTGTCCTATATGATGGCGGTAAAAAGTGGTATGATTTATACGAAAATAATACAGTATAGTCCCTTTTCTTGCGCATTGTCAGCGCTCCGTGTCGTAATTTATGGCTGTATGATAAAAACGCTAAGCATCGGTTACTTTTCACCTCTTAATTAGATGAGAAACTGATTTTTGAGTTGTTTCTTTTTATATAAAACCGCAATTCTTGAGCGCGTTGTGAATAGAGACCAATGATATACTTTAGATATTTTCCAGTGATGATTTACGCTTGGCACGAATCAGTCTCTGATTCTAATTTAATCCGCTTCAAAAATGGTATTTTTTTTAATTAGATATGTCAAACGAAAAATTGAAAAAAACCGCCCGGCGTTGGGCAACCGCAACAATACACAAAACGATAAAAAAAACAATCCTAAAATCATTCTACTACTGTCTACCCCGTAAGGGATAAAGACGTGATTTATTTATGTATGTATGTAAGGGTGCTCGCTTACAATAAGGTGACCCAATTGCTCGTTTGCCTGCCTTGTATAATAAAAAAATGCCTGTTCAACTGTCTTCTTCTCAGGGGTGGACAAATACCCCCTAGGGACAAAAAGCACCCGTCTTCACTGCAAGGGTTGAGGGTCAAACAATACCGCTACTGACTACCTAAACCCCGCACCCCGCTGACAAGAGCTTCTTAATTTGTTTAAAAACCATATTCCCAATACCAATGGATAGAATTTGATATTATTTATTAGTTATGCATGATATTAACATATTTAAGTCGCTCTCAACTATTTCGTTACGCTTAACAAATTAGTGATACTTAAAATGATTTAATACATGTGAATTTTAACAAATATTTTTATTATTGAAATGTACGTTTTATAGATTTTTTGAATACTTACTGATACTGGTCCCTTTGTGGATTATTAGAATTCGTGAAACCTTAAATTAATCTTTTAATCAGGGGCCTTACCATGACGTCCTAATTCCGACTCAGTTCAAGTTTTAGCTGTCACTTTTAGTATGAATCTGACAGCGAGCGAACCTAAACTGAAACGCATTAAGACGTCATGGTAAGGCCCCGGCACATGTTACTGAATGGAAACAGTCACTTATTTATTTTTAAAAAAGAAACAAAACTGTATGCTTAGTGCAAGTTTTCGGTCACAAAATACGTCTCGACCGCGTTTGCGTTAAAAAGTCAAATACTATGTGAAGTTTTAGTTGTCGTTTAGTTCCGCTTGTGGCGCTGTTCATTTTCCCATAGTAATTGAAACGTTAACGCGAACGTGTTCGAGACGTTTGTTGTGCCTAAAACTTATACTAGAGGCTCTGCATTCAAAGATCTTCTAAAATTGGCTTGTCAGTTGTCACTTGTCACTTCGTCTGCGTAGAATTAGACTAACACTAGGCAGCTACGACCTTTGACATGTTTATCGCTATCCCGCGGGAACTATGCAATTTTCCAGGATAAAAAGTAGCCATGTGTTAATCTAGAGTAGGTACTGGCTCTATCCGTTCCAAATGTTATCCAAATCCATCCAGCCGTTTCAGCGTGAAGAAGGAACAAACAACAGGTACACACTGACTGTTATCGTCACAAACTTTCGCATTTATTAATATTAGTAAATTAGTAGAATTAGTGGGACCTGCAAGTCACGTTCACACTAGGGTTTTAGTTACTGTAAAGTGCAAAAAAAAAGCCTATTCGATTGGCCTGTGGCCTTTCAAGCAGAGGGTCGTGGGTTCGAATCCCGGGCTCGCACCTACCTATGAGTTTTTCAGAATTAATTTACCATAAGCTTTTCGGTGAAGGAAAGCATCGTGAGTATATCTACACACAACAGCGAAGCAATTCAATCAATGGTGTGTGTGATCCAATCCGCACCTGCGTGGTGTTAGGTTCTTTTAATTTTCCGATAGAATTTTGTTGTTTAATTATGTTTAATTGGGATAATTGTGTATTAAGCCGTTGTGTGTTAATTAATTGTATAGTTTATCCTAGTAACATTTATTGCTTAAGTATGACAACACTAGAATAATGTGATTGGTAGAAGTTATGGCGGCAGAACGAGAACGCTGAATGATTGGACCACGTCACTGACATGACTCGATGGCGCGAGCCAATCAGGGAGCCGGACGTTCCCGCCATAACGATGGTTTCCTGGCCGAGGAGTGGAGCTCCTGGGGGGGATTCTGACTTCGATGGTGAACGACGACGTTAGTCATTAAGAAATTGATGTTAAAATAATAATTGTCATTAAATATTATCATTTCAAGAGTGAGTTTCCTTATAAATTGCTGCATACTAGTCAAAGTTAATACTTCAGAAGTGACAAGAACAATTAAAACGTAAGTACACGCCCATATTCTATGATATTCCATGTTTTCTCTGTGTTAAACGAATTTGAGTCATAATTTTAAATCTTGCTAAACGTTATAACGTCTCCCTTAATACACCCATCATATTTAGCTTAGCGTGACGTTCTTAGTTTAAGATGAGTCAACCCTCGATCGATTAGTGCTATTTGAATCTAATTTTATGCTTTGAGGGTAGTTTTTATTTTACCGTTTAAGCACGTTTAGTTCTTAAATTTTTAATTCTACATTATCGTTTTAACATTTTCCTAATATGGTTCGATCGAATCCCGGACAATAGTCTACCAAATATCAGGTAGACTCCACAAGTAACTACATAACTAAGGCAATATCTTGCCAAAATCCTTGGTTATGTTTTGTTCTTTATAGGTAAACCTGTTTGTTAAATCAAATTAACTTTAATAACGTCCTACCGAATTATGGTTATTGATGAAATAGCCGAAGTAGGTTGGTTAAATGTTTTTTTTCAGTGCAAGTGCCTGCTTATAATAAGCACGTTACGGTTATCATATCATGAACAATTGAGTACGTTAGTAGGTAAGTGTTGCAACCCTTAGGATATCTCTCTAGCCTGTATCATTTCCTCTTGGTTCGTTTATTTCTTTAGTTTTGTGATCATTTGATTTGCAGATATTGCACATTCTATAGTTTTACTAACCGTGTTATTTCATCGGTTATGACGAAATATCTAAATGATCTGCTGGAATGAATGTTGTATGAAGAGAATTGACTTCCGACATCATAATCAAACTTCCCTACCCCCGTTTTTATGATTTTGTTCTATTTAAAACTTAAATGCAATAAATTGTTTTTCTTGTTTCATATACTCTCGATGCTTTTAAATAGCAGTTATTGGAGACTAATTTGGCAGATGTAATTTTATCAAAGTTGCGAATTTAAGTCGTGGACCGTTGAGATCACTAAATATTTCCATGAATTTTTCTGTTCATTTTTCTTTTTACTCGTAGCCTAGCACTTCCAATAACTTCAAAATATTATCTAAAGGTTTCTAAAGTATTTGGACGTGAGATTTCAGACTATGTCGGAGTCGACGGAGCGACGAAGGCTTGCGACTCCGAGGCGAACACACTCAGCCTCGCGAAGCCGTAGTCGCCTGAACACAAGACACCAACCGCCAGAACTGGACATCGAGCTGGGGCATGAGCGACTACGAATGCTGGAGGAAGAAGTACGACGCGAGCGCGAGCGCGTGCGCTCCGCGGAACACCTGCGTGACTCTGCGCAACGCGCTGTGCGCGCGGAGCAACGGGCCGAGCGAGGATCACGGCAGAGCGACACCAACGATCGGATTAAAAGGTCACGTAGTCCTTCTTTATCAAAACACGATTTGTTTAACTTGTTTAAAAATCTTACTGGTGGTCTAGCATTGCCGCCCGTGAACCATAGCGCATCACAGCCATTACAAAAAATCGATCATAAAAATATATTGCCAAATTTTGACCCTTCTTCCAATAATCAGCGGATGGACGTATGGTTGAAGAAGGTCAATGAGTGCGCTACGGTGTACGGGTGGGATGAGAGAACCACCACTCATTTCGCTATGCAGAAGCTGCAAGGTCTGGCCAAGACATGGTACGAGAGTTTGAACACCATTTTGTTCACATGGCCAGAGTGGCAAGATAAGTTGTTAAGTGCGTTTCCATGTGAACAAAACTATGGCCAGACCTTGGAGGACATGAGTAGGAGGAAGAGTAAATACAGCGAATCTATAGAGGTGTATTATTATGAAAAGTTAAGTCTAGTGAACCGATGCGAGATAGAAGGAGCTCGCGCAGCTGAGTGCATAATACACGGTATTACAGATAGGGTACTTAAATCAGGAGCTTTGGCACTTCGTTGCACTCATCCCGATCAACTTCTCCAGTACTTGATTAGTAACAGGGACTACAATCAATCTAATCACGACCGTCCGCAGGTTAGGAGTAAAAATTTCGAGAGTACAGCCGTTCCCAATCCCAATACTATAAATGCTAAGCCGGGTAACAGATCACGCTCGAATACCGGTTGTTATAACTGTAAGGAAAAGGGGCATAGTTTTTTGCACTGCCCTAAACCGCTGCTTAAATGCACGCGTTGCAATAAGGTTGGTCACGTAGCGGAGAAGTGTTTTGTTAAGTCTGATGACAACGGATTAGTGAACGCTAAAGGTGCAGTGCCAAAAACTATGAGGATTGACTTTATAGACAACAACAAAGACACAGTTACAGTTAACAAGCCGGGCTCGAAATTCTTAAAGGACATCAAAGTCAATAGTACCCAGCTGAAGGCTTTTATTGACTTTGGGAGCGACGTTACGCTCATTAGGCAATCCTCTGCGAAAGAGTTAGGTCTGTCTCACGATAACGCCCCTACGCTAATGAAAGGGTTTGGCAATAGTTTGGTCCAGTCACTTGGGAATATAACTCTTGATGTGAGTGTCGATGGGGTAGAAGCCAAGGTAGCTTGCAAGGTTGTCAGTGACCATTTGTTAGAAGTACCCATACTGATGGGACAAACATTCACGGAGCAATCGCATATATCTGTCTATAAGGATAAAGATAAGCTGCAATTCTTCAATATAGGTAATGAGTTGCCCAGTTCCGAATTAGTAGAAGACAGTGACTGTCTGTTGGTGTTTTCGCCAGCCAGTACGATTGAGATCTTTGGTGCTGCCTCTATTAGAGTGAAAACTCAACCAGTCTTTGATGGTAATGTACTTGTAAAAAGTGGCGTAGCAGGAAAACCGAACGAACAGTACTACATCAGTGGAGGACTTTACCCATCGTTAAACGGACAGATTAATGTATTGGTAGTACCCTGTTCGGAGTCTTGCCTCATCTCGTCGAAGCTGGTTTTTTGCAGAGCTGAGGTGGTCGACGTTGTTAGTCGGGTAGTTAATGAACGTTTGGCAGAATCAAATATTAGCTTAGCATTCGATGAAAACCAGGTACGCGTAGGTGAAGGTGTACCAGATGACGTAAAGAGAAGTCTGATGGATTTGTTAGGAAAATATCAACATTGTTTTGCCTCCTCCTTGAAAGACCTAGGATGTACGAGTGTCACCGAAATGAATATAGAGCTTAATAGCCAGCGCCCAGTTGTATATCGTCCATACAGGTTGTCACATCATGAGCGGGAGAAGGTGCGAGCAATGGTGGGAGATATGTTAGAAGCTGGTGTCATAAGAGAATCTGTTTCGGACTACGCCAGTCCTATTCTTCTTGTCCGTAAAAAGGATGGTTCCTCGAGGTTGTGCGTCGATTATCGTATGCTGAATTCAGTGACGGTTAAAGAAAGATATCCAATGCCCATCATTGAGGATGAAATAGCACGACTTTCCGGTCAGTCATGTTTCATAATTCTTGATCTTGCGTCTGGCTATTACCAGGTACCAATCAACGAACAAAGCAAACACCTAACCTCCTTTGTCACGCCGGACGGCCAATACGAATTTAATCGCATGCCGTTCGGCCTAGCGAATGCACCTGCCGTGTTCCAGCGAATGATTAATACGATTTTAGGTTCAGCTCGTTTCAACAAGGCAACTGCTTACATCGATGACGTTCTGATTTTTGGACAGGACTTTTCGCAGTGTCTAGAACGCCTTGAGGAGGTGCTGCAGATGCTAGACGGGGCAAACTTAACTTTGAATCTGTCTAAATGCGAGTTTCTGCGTGATAAGGTAGACTATTTGGGTTATGAGATAAGCGCTAATGGTATCAGGCCCGGTGAAAAGAAGATTTGTAGCGTTGTAAATTTTTCTCGACCTCAGAGTGTGCACAACGTGAGGCAATTCTTGGGCCTTGCCAGTTATTTCAGAAAATTTATAGGAAATTTTGCACAATTATCGTATCCTCTGAGTCAGCTTTTGAAAAAGGATGCAGCCTGGCAGTGGAGCGATGACCAAGAGCAGGCGTTCAATAAATTAAAGTCTGTTTTGGTTGATAGGCCAGTCCTTGCTATATACGACCCTACGGCAGAGTTGGAGTTACACACAGATGCGAGTAGGCTAGGAGTCGGCGGAATCCTTTTGCAGCGAACGCGGGACAGTAAGAACTTTCATCCGGTTGCATTCTACAGTCGGCAGACCTCCCCGGAGGAAAAAAACTTTCATTCTTATGAGCTGGAGACCCTGGCGGTAGTTTGTTCACTTCGAAAGTTTAGAGTCTATTTATTAGGAAGGGAATTTAAAATCGTGACCGACTGCAGTGCGTTGCGTTCCACGTTTTCTAAGCGCGATCTAATCCCGAGAATAGCGCGATGGTGGCTGACCTTACAGGAGTTCAATTGTACGGTCGAGTATAGGGCTGGAGTGAAAATGAGCCACGTGGACGCATTGTCTCGGAATCCAGTTGAGCCGCCAGAATCTCTCGAGGATCAATTTCCGGTGGTCATGTCTATTAGCAGCGAGGATTGGCTTCACACGCTACAGCTAGGAGACACTGAGCTTTGTAGGATCGTTGATGTTCTTAAGAGTAATTTAGACGAGAAGGGCCTAAAGTACATTAAAGAAAATTACGTTCTTAAGGACAATAGGCTGTTCCGATGCTTGGAAGGTGATGAGGAAAAAATTAGATGGGTAGTACCAAAGGGTGCAAGGTGGCAGGTGTGTAAACTCAATCACGACGAAATTGGACATTTTGGGGTTGAGAAAACTCTGGGGCGAATTAAGAGCAACTATTGGTTCCCAAAAATGTCCAGGTTCGTCAAAAAGTACGTGGGCGCTTGTATCGAATGTGCCTACGCAAAAAACAATTCAAGTGCACGTGAAGGGTTATTGCACCCAATCAAAAAGGCAGAGATTCCATTCCATACTGTTCATCTGGACCACCTTGGGCCCTTTGTGAAGTCTGGTAGAGGTTTTACTCACCTGTTAGTGATTGTTGACGGTTTTACTAAGTTTTGTTTCCTCAAGCCTGTCAGAAACACCGGCACCCAAAATGTAATAAGGGCTCTCGAAGATATTTTCAGTATATTTCGAAATCCTGATCGGCTTATAAGCGACCGTGGTAGCTGCTTCACCTCCCATGCATTTAAACGCTTCTGCCTCGACAAGGGAATAAAACATATTTTAAATGCGGTTGCAAGCCCCAGATCAAATGGACAAGTCGAGCGCTACAACCGAACCATTTTAGATTCCTTGAAGGCATTAAGCATGAAACATGGCGAAAAGAGTTGGGACAGTCATTTAGGAAGCGTTCAATGGGGTCTGAACAACACTGTTCAGAAAACCATAGGGAGAACACCATCGGAGGTGATGTTCGGAACCTCCATGAACAGCGAAATCAATCCCATGCTTAATGACGTTACAGCAGGTACTCGCGAAGATACAGGCGTTTCCGACATACGCCATAGTGTCAAGGCCAGAATAGATCTAGAGCAAGTCAAGCAAAAAGATAGGTACGACGTAGGTAGGAAACCCGCCCGAGTGTATAGCGAGGGAGAGCTCGTGAAGGTAACAAAGACTTGTTTTAATAACAACGGACAGAGCAAGAAACTGATGCCCACCTTCATAGGGCCATACCGCGTCAGCAAGGTCTTGGGCAACGACCGCTATGTTGTAGCGCCAATACCCGGGTTAGTTGATACTGAAAACAGACGATCAACAACAGTTGCTGCAGACCGCATGAAGCCGTGGATTCATGTAACTGCTCTGGAAGTTGAGGAAAATGATATCGATGAAAGTCTTGAACCTGATGATGATGATAATGATATGTATTAGAATGTGTGTTCATTTTATTTGTAGCTGTACAAAACTAAGTTACAGTTGCTACAGAATTTTATTCGTTGTTACAGAGCAAGTACGCGAGAATCGATCGGTTCGCGGCTTGGTGCAACGAGTGTCTAAGCAAGTCCTTCGGCTGCCACTACGAGCACGAATCGATCGGCTCGGACGGGCGTCGACAGGCATCCTGATTAATCGATCGTTCAGGAGGTTAGGGCACCCTGATTAATCGATCGTTCAGGGAAATAAGGTATTCTGATTAATCGATCGTTTAGAATACTTTCTCGATTCGAATAAATTCTGTCACGATATAGTACCTAGATCGGTTGTGACTTTTTACCTTCTTGTTCGGTGACTCAATAAATCGATCGTTTGGGTTCACTAGTCTTACATCCAGCAAATCGATTACTGTTAAATTGATATTGTTATAGTTTACATGATATCCATCATATTATTATATATTTGTAAATAATGTAATTTTTTTTCCTTCGCGATTAAAGACTGTTTTAGAACTTATGTACCTTGGAATTCCAATCTGACTCGTAAAGTAAATTTATATTATGCCATAATTACTGTTTTACATTTACTAATGTTAATTAAGTAAGTATAATTAAGATTACATAAAACATAAACTTTAAAACTTATATATGTCTAGAACAAATCTCAAACATACTTACCATAATTATCTAATAAGTTCAATAGGCTGGCTGAGATAGCCGATTGTTAGGTTCCCACCTGTGGTCGTGTGCGAGGGCGCACACGATGTCAGGACGGACGATTGTTAGGTTCTTTTAATTTTCCGATAGAATTTTGTTGTTTAATTATGTTTAATTGGGATAATTGTGTATTAAGCCGTTGTGTGTTAATTAATTGTATAGTTTATCCTAGTAACATTTATTGCTTAAGTATGACAACACTAGAATAATGTGATTGGTAGAAGTTATGGCGGCAGAACGAGAACGCTGAATGATTGGACCACGTCACTGACATGACTCGATGGCGCGAGCCAATCAGGGAGCCGGACGTTCCCGCCATAACGATGGTTTCCTGGCCGAGGAGTGGAGCTCCTGGGGGGGATTCTGACTTCGATGGTGAACGACGACGTTAGTCATTAAGAAATTGATGTTAAAATAATAATTGTCATTAAATATTATCATTTCAAGAGTGAGTTTCCTTATAAATTGCTGCATACTAGTCAAAGTTAATACTGGTAACTATAGCCCAAGTCCTCTCATTGTGAGAGGAGGTCTGTGCCCAGCAGTGGGACGTTAGGTATGATGATGAACGTGCAAAAGTTACGACAAAAACGACGGTGTTACATCCCAATCCCACTTCATCATCAAACCTAATCGCCTTTAAATTAACTAAGCGCCATATTTCAAGTTCCAGATTACAACGAAATTATGACTTCACATAAATAACCTCAAACCGGAAACTCGCTCAAGGAGGCTGTACGGCCGGAAGTCAGTAACGAATGGGGCGTAAGCTTTGGACAAATAGCGCTTCCGCTGTTGACTTTAAATATATTTTTGCAGGATATTTATGTGTGAAACGATTGACCGCAGGAAGGCAAAACGAAATAGAGTAAAAAGACTGTAAGTGCGAGAATAAAGAACAAACAAAATATTACATTCAGTCTGAGACTTGGTTAAATATGACCCGGAATTTGATTTTCGAAGTTTGTGTCGTACAGTCAACAGCAAAAGAAACTGATGAATTAGGCTACATTACACATAAATCACATATCCCAAAATAATATAAACATTAAATTAAGTAAATGAAAATATAATATTGTATCATAAGTTAGCGTGATTGTCCCCATTTTTTCACAGCAATATTAGGTACTAGCTTCTGCCCGCGACTTCGTCCACGTACTTAGAATTAGCAATTGATATGTTTATCGCTATCTCGCGGGAACTATAAAATTTTCCGGGATAAAAAGTAGCCTATGTTTTAATCTAAGTTACCAGCTATCTTCGTACAAAATTTTATCCAAATTCGTCTCGTCGTTTTAGCGTGAAGAAGGGTCAAACATAATTATACACTCACTCACATCATCACAAACTTTCGCATTTAGGTATATGTACGAGTATTAGTAGGATAGTAGGATCAACGAGAAAAAAACGAGTCTAAAAATAACATTTGAAAGACTATAATAGACATATCTTTATAATGGGTCTACCCCGTAAGAGATAAAGACGTGATTTATGTATATATTATGTATATATATATATATATATATATGTATGTATATATGTATAATGGGTATCAAATCAGGGAAGGCAAGGGCAATCATTCATTTTAAATGTTACTGCTAAACTGAATCAATTCCACCGATGAATTAGTAGAAAAACCATAATCAGATTCGACTAAATCCCAACATTGATAAACTTCTTCATTAGGTTTAGATGCATTAAATGCGTAGATAAGAACTTCGGAAAATATACCTACACGCCTTTAGACCATATATACAGTGTCCCAATAGCAATCATCATCACCGTAGTCAATTGTAATACTCTGGTTACTCCGAGCAGACACACTCGAACACACACACGACACACACACGACACACGAGTACACACTCTAAAATCATCTGTGAAAATTATGACTGACAACTACCTGAACTACCACGGTTCCATGATGGTGAAAGAGTAAAATTGCTAAATCAAACGAACTTACCTAAAGTGAAGTTCTATTTCAATTTTACGATCTTCACCATCATGGAACAATCCACCCTGTTTTTCCCTAATTTCCCCTTTTAAGTTTTAGGGTTGCTCGCGATGCTTTAGACTTAAAGTCGTCGCAAAATAAAAGGCCCGTTTTGTCTTCCCGACGTAACTAGTGATGTAACCTTACGACTCAGTACTCGATACTCACGATAAATCGATTCAAGTTTGCATGAGTATTTGATCGATTTGAATTATATTATTGTAAAGTGCATTGGATTAAAGTTCTGATTAGAAAATTTAACTTAAACTGATATTTTGAAATGATACAATGCTACAAAAGGTCAATTTTCTTTCATTTAATATTTTTGTTACAATAACATTCACTCAATCACAAAAAAATCGAGAAAAACTGAATCTTCAGTCAATCATTTTCTTCAGATCATGAAGACGAGCCATTCTATAGAAATCAATATTGCCATTGTTTACGGCTTTGAGCTCCAAGGTCATAATTTTCAGTAAAGATCACTACACAGCTGGTGAAATTCAGTAATTAATTGGTCTAAATAAAATAAATAAAACCGGCGAAGTGCGAGTCGGCTTTAAAACAAATATCTTTATCGATTTATTTTTTCCTTAACTGATTATTAATAGTCTGTGGACAATATGAAAAAATCGTTGTGCCACAGCACTTAGCTGAGTGAGCGATACACATCAATGAAAAATGCAAATACCTTCAGAACATTTCGATCGGTAAAAAATAGAGAACTTCATGGGCGTGAACTGTCAAAACGGGCCTTTTAAATTGCGACAACTTTAGTGAATACAGAGGGCGGTGCCAACTGTCACCGAAGAGGCGAAGGGGCCTTACCATGACGTCTGAATGCGATCCAGTTTAGGTTCGCTCGCTGTCAGATTCATACTAAAAGTGACAGCTAAAACTTGAACTGAGTCGGAATTAGGACGTCATGGTAAGGCCCCTGTTAGAGTTACTTTTTTAACTACTTTATTATGTTGCGGATCTTGGTGCAACACTTTGTATTGCTGAAAGACAGACGGACAGTGGAGTCTTAGTAATAGGGTTCCGTTTTTACCCTTTATTAGGTACATATATACCTAAAAACACCTATACCAAAATGAAAATGAACATGTTTTAAAATAGATAATTGACAACATTTCATTTTTATAACACCTGAAAATGTATATATGGTTCGAAAGCATTTTGCCTCTTGATCACTGCAATATGTTTATATAATTTTAATATTGCTTATTATAGAAAATAAAAATTAATTAAAAACATGTCTTAATTTTACCAATTCTACCACAGGATAGGTGAAATGCCTTTACCTTTTGTACGAGAAAAAGTAAGCGACCATAATTTTGTATTTGACAACTTCAAAGTACAAGGGGGGCAACTCTGTAATTCTATTTTTGAAGTTCGTTGCATACCTTCTCTCTCACTCTCAAGTTAATGACCATATTAGTATGAGCGGAACAGCACGAAGCGAACCTCGAAAATCGAATATCGGAGAATAAGGCCTGACATTGCCAATTTGAAATTGACGTCAGTTTTTTTTCTATACAGAAAAGACAAAAGGATAAGTGTCTATTCTGTGATAGTTCCGGAGTTACGCCCTTTTAGAATAAGCAAAAATTAATAAATTAATTATAAATTAAATACACACCCTAGCGAAAAAATTAAACTGCCAGCACGTTCATCTTTTCAAACAAAATACAGAGAACCATTAAAATTATAGGCTCAGAAATATGAAATGTTGTCAATTATGAATAAAAATGAAATAAATTAATACCTCTTCTGTATAAGTGCAGTGAACAACTCTTGCGATTGCCGTATCTACACTATCATTAATTTATCGATAGAAGATCGGAAGCACGAACGAATATAATGATTGCAACATTCGCATGCGTTCTCTGACATAATACTAATTTGATAAATGATGGTCAGTTAAGGATTGAGAAGACAGCCGACGCTCACGGCCTCCGTATCGATTTGATTGCAGAGTAGAGGAATTTAAGAGGCTTCATATGCGTTTTTAAATTATGCGGGTGGTAGAACCTTGTGCAAGGTCCGTCCGGATCGCTACCACCATCATACTCACTAATCCCACAGCCAAGCAGCAGTGCTTGCACTGTTGTGTTCCGGTGTGGAGAGTAAGACGGCCGGGGAAACTACAGGCACAAAAGGCATTTCATCTTAGCCCTCTAGGTTGGTAAATCATCTGCAATTCTTTGGTGTTGCGGGTATCCATCGGCAGTGGTGATCACTTCCGATCAGGTGACCCACTTGCTCGTTTACCTTCCTTTTGGTATAAAAAAATTGCAATTGCAATCAAGAGTAGATAGCGGGCGGGACGACTTGGATGGATATCGAAAAGCATGCCGTGGTAGCATAGAAAAAGTTGCAATAGACAAGAAAGAAAACGTGGTAACTTGCGTAAAAAAAAACCGCGATGGATTAGAGTTTGACCTATGGTTTCTCAAGCAGTGAATTGTAGATACGAAACTAGCTCCTCTGAGTTTTATGGATGTCTTATTCAAAATTAAATTTTAGTAGGAACATGGTTTTTACCACTATGTTTATGTCTTGTGTGTAAGAACTTTTTATAATGTAGTACGAGCTTTCCGACGATACTCTGTCTGCTAACCGAGCCATCGTCGCGCGTGCGCTATACGCCGCCCGCGGCGCCGCCTGCGCTCGCGCACGCTAATACGCGCTAAATGCCCAATTTGGTCAATCATGGAACTGGCTACCGAATCAAAAACATGTCTAACTGTTACATTATTGTTTTTTTGATATACCTTTTAAGACCCACTTGCTCGTTTACCGTACAGGCCTCCTCTCAGAATGAGAGAGCTTGGGCTATAGTTCCCAATAAATAACTACCTACTCACTTCACGGAAAAAATATATTTTAGAAAATCTAATTTTTGGACGTAAGACCCCGGCTAGGCAGAAGAAGTGTAGGCAGACCACCTGCCCGATGGTCCGATGACATAAGGGAGACAGCAGGGCCAGTCTGGAAGAGGGAAACGAGCAACCGTTCGGGATGGAGACGGATTGGAGAGACGTATGCCCAACGGTGGGCGTCTACACGCTGAAGAAGAACATTTTTGGAGCAGAAACAGAACCTCTGGCCCTAGCTAGTTATACAGTACCGTTAAACGAAAAAAACTTCTTAGAAACCTGCATAATGCGTTTTTATTTGCTGTCGGTTTGAGGCTGAATTACGTCTCGTAAACTTTTCTGTAAGTACAACTCGGCAATATTTTGATTACAGAGAGTTCCCAAAGAAAGTCCTTTTTTTTTAAATATATTTACGATCCCCGCTGTGGCTACGAAATCAGCGGTCTGGTACTGCTCAGGGAGCAAAGAAATAACATAGAATGTACCAGTAGCTTCTCTGACCATGCTGGTAAAAGTTCATCTAAAGAATTGGGCGAAAATATTAGGAATCAACTTATAGGCGATGCAGCTAGCTAGCATAGTATGAAGAAGCTCAACTTAAAACTATTTAAAGCATCGCTGCTAAAATACCTAAAAAACCCAGTATTTTATGATGTAACAAACGAATTACTAAATTTTAAAGTGACTGTATAAAATCTGATAAATAATAATAATTCTAATCCCGTTTAGCATAGTACTAGTTCATAAGAATATTAATTATTGTACGCCTAACTGGCAGATTATAGCAGTTCTTATAGTGATAATATTATATGTCTAACATGTATATGTACCTATAATAATAATAGCAATAAATGAGTTTGAGTTTAGCAGCCCATCACTATTTTGATTCCCCGTTCCACTTATAAATATGTGCACAATTATGCTAAACGTGGCCTTTACCTTGTTACCATGGGCTCTGTCTACCCCGTAAGGGATATAGACGTAATATGTGTATGTATGCATTACTTTAATATGTTAAATTTGAGTGTTACCTACGCGCAACGGCACAGGGTACATGACACATTTACATGTCTTTAGAAAACAACTTTCCTTAAAAAGACTTATGACACATACTTACATACATACATTGGAAGTCTATAAGCTTGTAATAACAATTAAATACGAGCTTACGAGTATCACACATAGTCGAAAGTATTGAAACTCGCGCCTCGTGGCCCCACCTTCAAGTTACGAGTATTATGTCCCGATTCCAACTTTCTTCCGCGAGAGTAAATTCATATGTTATTATGTGGTAAGGTTTATCGTTATTTTATATTTCAATAAGTATGTATTTACAGTCGACTAATTTGATTTCTGGGGCACCGTAGAACCTTATCATAATAAAGAAAATATTTACCTATAAAATGTAACTTAGAGTCGTACCTAAATGAGATGTTAGGACTAGGTTTTCTGGTGGCGTGGGAAAGGAAGAAAACTTCTTATTAACCTAGTTAGTATAAACATAAGCCGCGGGAGCCATCAATTTTATATTCCGTAATTAAATTGAGTTTAGTTCGCGTTTTTTGTAAGTGTTGAAGCGCAATTTAAATTACAGTAGAGGCAATGTTTTGCGGCATCGTTAGTTTATTATTATCACTTAATTACTTTTGTTTTTGCAAGGGTTTACTGTAATAAGCAGCTTAGTGGTTAAAACTTAGTTAGGTAGGTACTTAATACAATTGTTCTCCTGGGCAATTTACGTAGGTATAATGCCTACTTCAAAGTCATAGTTACTTAGACATTTTGCTATTTAGACTAAATGAAATAAAGGCATAGCGTAATGCTGTTTTGAAAAACTACTCATTAGTTATTAATTTGACATGTTTTTTGCTTTATAAAAATAAAAAAATAAAATAAAATATCTTTATTATCGGACAACTTTGAGGTCCATAGTATGTTAGTAAACAAATTGAAAAATCTTAACCTCTATGTTAGTATTAATATTGAGAATTTTTTTAATAACATACAAAATTTAGACTGACAGCTTTATAGTTGTTGCAGTTGAGAAATTTTGCTTCTTAATCCTATTGCGTTTTAGGCATAATCCTCCTAAGTTTGCTTTTTGGACATTGTTATCAATGGGGCATACGTTTTGTGTGAGCTGATCTAAAGGCTGCGGTGATCTTTAGTGGTTAGCTAATACTCAGTTTGGCTGCAATTCTATAGATCGCGTGCGCAGGGCACTACCGGATGCTGTTAAATGAAGTGAGTATTGTTCACTGATCTTATTTAAACTGACGAGGCCCTTTGTAATACACTCAGTACCTGCTGGGTGTAGGTATTAGCACGCATCACGGAATTACGAGGATCCGGGTTCGATTCCCGGCCATAGCTATGCATTTCGGCTTTTTCTGTGTTCTAATTTTCAGTGTCGTTTCGAAATTTAATTTCTAACTAAAATTTTATTGCCGCTGATTATTTGGACTCATTGGTACTTAATACCGATGAAACTACTAGACACTCCTCTCATCCTCTCAAAGGTTGACTGGAAGAGATCCCTTAGAAGGATCAGTCCGCCTTTGTGCATGTATCTCAGTGTTTGTCAGTTGTATTTATTTTATATTTGGGTGTCTTGCAAAAATAATAAATATCTTCTTTCTTTCTTTTATGTTTATTTTGCACAATAAAGAGTTTACATACATACATACAAAACTCTGCTGACCCCTTTTTCTTTTTATAAGTATTTATATAAATGAATCCCTACTCCCCTTGGTCACGGTACCACGCGCGATTTGTGTGTTTGTTATTGTTAAGAAAGTTCTTATAAACTGTAACGGAGGTGAAGCCGCGGGCAACCGCTACCTTCACCAATAAATGAAGCAATAGGCGGTTGACGAGTCTAGACTCCTGATTACTACAAATCCTATCTGAGGATCTATCCAGGTGCGGGGATCGCCGATAAGCAACGACGCAGAGCGGAACCGGCACCTGCGCGTGCGCCGCTAGGGATGCGCTCACAGGTATCGATACAATTTGTCGACATCGATAAAAAATTATCTCGCAAGCTCATGGAAGGTTTCGCCCAAGTGGAGGAACGAAATGAGATACAGTTAAAAAACAGTTCAAGTTAATGAGACTACTAGAATTGAGTCGGATTTCACTTCAATATTTGATTAGGTATAATAGATCGGGACAGGTGAAATTATTGTAGGTTATTAAAAACTTGGCAGACCCAGAAAAAGATGGCGGGATGACTTGGACGCATATCAAGTAGAGTGGCAGGAGCATGCCCTCGGCCGGGACGAGTGGCGGAAAAAAGGGGAGACCTTTGCCCAGCAGTGGGACACTCAATTCGGCTAATATAATAATAATAATAATAATAATATTAAAAACTTGTAAACAGCCTATTCTGTGGAAATCTTGAAAAAAACCCTCTTGATAATCCATGGACACATTCAATTTTTGTAGCCATCATTTCAAAGCCAAAAGTTTAACTAATTAAAAAACGAAAACGAGACAAACACTAACTAAAACCCATATTGAAGACGAATTAAATTACTTAAACTATTGTGCACTTAAAAAGAAAAAAACATTTCGCAGTAAATTAAGCCCCCCTTTCATCTAAATTAAAACACACTCCTTCATAAACTGAATAAAACTATCGATACACAGTAACAGCACTATCTAGATCATCGATGGTTAGGGAAGATACCTCGCATCGCGTACGACAGGGCGCGTGCCACCTTTTTACTTCAAAACACCACACCCCTTCAAAACCGCGGAACCACCAACATTGCCCATTCAAAATTCAACCAAGGCTGTTGAAGTTAAGGGTGGTTGTTTGTGTATGAATATGATGGTGGTTATGGTGACTGGTCGATGTGAGGGATGAAATAATTGTTTCGGAATACACAGTAATGCTTCGTTAATTTGAATATGGGGTTGTTTTTTAGGGGCGCGAGCGCACGCGCCGGTAAGAGGTTAATTATTTAGAACTAATTCACTGAATTCCGTTACTTGAATTAACATTGAATAACATTTGCGATATACTTGAAGTGTATTGTGTTGTCTATTTTGTGTGTAGGTAATTTAGACGGAATTTTGTGGTGACCTGTTATTAGTCAAGTTATTTTTCTTTAAATAAATGGATTTATTTCAGAAAAATAAGTCGAGTTATAATAATAATAATAATAATCATCATTTATTTACATTGAATGCGTTAAATACAAAAGGTGACAGACATTATTCAATAAAGCACAGCCATCCAGCCATTTTTGGCGTACAAAAATTTCTTAATCTACCTATTTAATTATTTATAAAATTTTAGATTTACTAATTAAACATGTTTATAATGTCACTCATTGTCATTTTTTATAAGAATAAAAATAAAAATAAAAACTCCTTACAACTTATTCACAATCCTCAAAAAACTCTGTTAAAGAATAAAAACATTTCTCTTGCAACCATGCTTTAAGTTTTGCGCGAAACCGATTACCAGGTAAGTCTGTTATAGATTTTATATGTTAGAGAATGTGAATACGAAGCTTGAGGTTCCGGGTTCGATCCCCAGTCGGTATAGGTGTACCTAGGTATAAAAATATAAGTGCTTTTTCTATATTCTTGGCCGTTGTCTGAGACCCGTATCAGGTACAGGCTTTGCTAAGTTTGGAACTACGCCAATTGATGGCAATTGTCCCAAAATATTTATTTATTTAATGTATCTATGCCTGTCTATTTATGTCGTCCTAACTTGTGCGTAATATGATCCTTCTTGTGTTACCAAATATATTCCTATTTAATTAAGGGCGGACGATCTTTGCTCGGTATTCGGTATTCGCCAATTTAGAAAGACGCAGTTTTCACCGTTACGTATCTTGTGTCGTTACTTTTTGTACGACCTACATACATTTATTTCGAGAATTAATTACCTTTAACTTACCTAGAATTAAAACCCACCCCAAGCACTATATCAAGAGCAGCATAATCGTAATCAATATGTCATCAGCTATATTAACCGATAGGGCGTGTCCACATCAGTGCCGGCTCATTGAGCGCATTGTGTACACAGCTTTATGGGGTGCGATAGTACGAATCGCTAAGGGTAATGTATCGGTTACCGGTTTTTGGAACCGGTGAGTTTATAAGGTTTAGAGGTTAAAAAGTAAAGTAATTTCATTTAATATTTTAATAATTTAATATTTTATACATTCCATTCTAACCTCTGCTTGGCTGTCATTTCATTTCATTTCGCTTCACTTCCTCCTCTTTTTCTATTGGTCTGTGATGTGGTTGTCTATACTTATTTTTGTTTCATTTTACAAAGGGTTTTGGCCCAGGCAACCACATCCAATTATGTTTTATTTTATTTAATGTTTATTTTTTACTGTTTATTTTAACTGTTGTATCATTCTTTTCTTTTCAATGTATATGTATCACCCTATGGTCCCAACGGAAGATCAGCGCTGGCTGCAAGGCCAGCAAATGCTGAGTTGGGACCATTTTGTGACAATTTATTTATTTATCTGCTGTATTATGTGTTTTTTTAATTTTGATGTTTTGTTTGTCATAAATAAACTTTTTTCTTCTTCTTCTTCTTAAAAAAAGTGTTAATTTTGTGCCAATTTTCTTAACAGATCTTTCTATCAGTCAAAATCAAAAGATTATTTCACCAGATTTACTCTCCACGCTGAAATAGCGCAGCGCAAGCACTGCTGCCAAGTATTCATCATCATAATCATCATCATCATCATCATCATCATTGACAGTAACAAGTAAGCAAAGCAAGATGGTGGCAAACTGAACACACTGAAAAAAATGTTTAAAACCAAACTACTTCGGCTATTTCATCGACAACCATAATTCAGTAGGGCGTTATTAAAGTTAATTAGATTTAACAAACAGGTTTACCGATACAGAACAAAACATAACCAACGATTTTGGTAAGATATTGCCCTTATTATATAAGTAGTCACTTTTTCTGTTCGGTTTCATTTAGCAAATTATTTTTTCAGTGCAAACCTCGCAGAGCCCACAGAAAGAAAAATCCCCCTTCATCCCATATGACCCATGAAGATTACCTCATCTGCCCACCCCATTTTAATTTAACTTATAATCAATATGATATTAACAAGTTTGGCATGCGATCCCTCCCCTATTGGCTCAGTCCACGCGTTGACCTATTTCCTAATACATTGCGTATGTTGATCATCATCTGCCGTGATGTGGTCGTTCAGACCACGCAATGAACGCAAAATTCGCTTACTTAGACCCTGTCCCTTTGATTGGCTCGCTTTAATGACAGCTGATAGAAGTTGATTAGCAATAAGTCCTCGTCGCGTGACTCGCGTCATCGGCGTGTGCGCAAGCGCAAGGGGAGTAGGCTTATTATCTGTATTGTTTAGTGATGAGGTATGTTAAGCTAATTTATGAGTATTTTTTAAATATTATTTATTTTCCTAATACTTCCTTACTGGGGCCTTACCATGACGTCTTAATGCGATTCAGTTTAGGTTCGCTCGCTGTCAGATCCATACTAAAAGTGACAGCTAAAACTTGAACTGAGTCGGAATTAAGACGTCATGGTAAGACGGTCTGGAGCCCACGTTTAGCATGATTGAGGGGTATAAATATCGAAAGGGGAATCAAAATGGTGATGGGTTACTAGCCGCGTCGCCTATAACATGATTTTTACCCATTCCCTCGATGGACTTTTATCATGTGCGCGGAAAGAGAAGCAACTGGTACATTCTATGTTATTTCTTTTTTTTATTTTAAAACCGACAAAGGGGCATGCGGTGCACCTAATGGTAGGTGACCACCGCCCATGGACAACCACAGCACCATTGGGACTGCTAGCGCGTTGCCGGCCATGCAGGAAGTGGTACACTCGCCTCTTAAAGGTACCCATGTCGTAGCCTGTTGGAAAAACCCCAGCCGCCAGCCCATTCCAAATTTTACACGCACGGGGAAGGAAAGACCGTTTAAATCGTACGGTGTTGGAGCATCATCCATTGACCATTGCTCCCAGAACAGCAAACTGGAATTGCATCCAATAATCTAGCTTTCTATTTACCCTTTCGAAACTAATCTCGATGTTGTGTCAACATGCATTCAAACAGTACAGTCAGCGACAAATATACCCAAAGTGCCCAATATTATTAACACCCTTAAGCCCTTGCAATAAGGACTTATATTTGGACACTGCCGTCATGATATAACAGCTGACTGTACATCAACTTCCCCCCAATTAGGTGCACAATACGCGAGGAAATGATTCGGCAATCCAGGGATCGACAACGTTTGGCACAGAAATTGAAATTTTTGATGTGTTGCAAACGTTGGCCGTCAACTCGGAATTTGTTTATGTCTTTTACGAGGCGGACGGAACAGTGCTGCAACCGTTCACTTTATCAGGGCAATACTGATTCAGTTAGTCGATAAGTATTTTCTATTTATTTTTAAAGGGTCACTTAAATTTACAGAAAGAAAGGAATAATAAAGAAATGGTTTATTTGCAGGAATACGGTTAGTAACAGGTGTTAAAGATTTAATAGGTGCTAAATTGAATATACTTAAACAATTATTATAATTACATCCAATACCTAGACACTATGAAACTGGTGTTAAATTAAGTACCTAACGCAATAAAAAAATTAAAGACTTTAAGTTAATTTTCAGAGCCAAATGTTGTCTGTCAATGCCGCGGGGCTCGGCTGCCGCAGCGCCTGTCAAATAGTCCCGGCGCCCGCTGAAAATATAAACATGTCGTTAAGGCGAACCTTACTTCATGAAAACTGCAAAAAAACTATTTTTTGCTAACTATTTTTTAGTAATATTACGTCGATGCAAATAACACTGGGATTCAGTACATACGGGGTCCAGAGGCCCTGTATATGATATCATGTAAACCTAGGCTTAAGAGGCTGACAACACCTAATTTTGTTGAAATTGATGTTATTTAAGCACTTTTTAAAGAAAAACTACACACAAAAAAAATATAATGATAATTTTCATCATATTTCAAACACGCTAGACGGACTCGATACATAATTGAACAAAATCGGCTCGATAGAAAATAATTGCAAAGAATCTTAAAATCATCATTAAACGGTACTATGTCTATATTTTTTCGACGTATGGGTTTGCAATTAAAAACATGAAGTCAACACATTCATACTTACACGGCTAACGAGTCATATTTCACAAATAATCCATACTTTTTTTTATTTCTTCTTATTTGTGTCTTATTTGCAAGATTTTAGACGCGCGCCAAGCTGCCGGAATAGTTTCTTCTCTTTCACTCACAGGCACGCGAACCGTATGTGCGAAGAGTGGCGCTGCTCAAGGTCATTTGCTGTTGACAGCGCCTTAACTAACTAACATAGGATAAGGTAATGTAAACTAACACCTATGGACTTGGTCTGAAATAAAATTTTGAATTGAAATAATCATTAACTAATGCACTAAACCGATGATTGCTAGCCACATCGCATATAACATTGCTTATCGTTTGGTCGTCGCCTGAAAGTCCTTTTGTTGGAAAACCCATTTTATTCTGTTAATGAATTTTTAAATTTGACATTTTATCCTAGTTCTCCATATTTATACATTATTTTTGTTTCTTTTAATGTTAATTTCCATTTTATGAATTACTAGCTGTTGCCAGCGACTTCGTCTGCAAAGAATTCGTTTATCGCTATCCCACGGGAAGTACGCAATTTTCCGGGATAAAAAGTAGCCTATGTGCTATTCCAGACTTTTCTCTATCTATGTGCCTAATTTCATCCAGATCCGTTGGGCCGTTCTGGCGTGATTGAGTAACAAACAAACATCCATCCATCCATCCATCCATCCATACATTTATAATATACAGGCATATATTTATATATATAGGCATTTATAATATTAGTTAGATGACATATTTTTCATTTGTATTTAAATTGTATGTTACACATGACGACCCATAATGGAGAAAATATCTTTATTTCAGTTTACTTGTTGTTATACCAATTATATTATTTTAATTTTTAATTGTTGACATATTTCTTTGACATTTAATTTTAAGTGATGATGTAATTTTATATTGAATGATCAAATAAACATAAACATAAACATAAGATTTTCGCCCACTCCCTCGATGGGCATTCACCATCTGCGCGGCAAGAGTAGCAACTGGTATATTCTACGTTTTTCTTACTACCAGACCAGCATGCAAGTTTTTCACATAATGCTTTCAAATATCGGGTCCCAGGTCGCAGCTTGCTCTTAAAGGTTCTCGCTGACGTTTGGACAAACAGATGAAACGGAGTGTTGTAGCGGCAGCTTCGTTTTGTGACGTCACTCATCAGCTGAGCCAACACGGCTTTGTTCTGCATTGTATGCTCGCAGGACAACGTGCTCTGTAATATTATGTTATAGCTGTTGCCCGGAACTTCGTCTGTTTTCTGCTTTGGATTTGTCCTGTGTCACACGGCAAAATCTAGCTTATACAGTCTGGTTGATTTTTAGGAAAGATAAGGTGGGATTAAGTACCTGGGCTGCTGCACTGAAAAATTTGAAGGCACTGGTTCTTCGACGATGAGTTTTCTTCCACTGGCACTAATTGACACCACTTTATCGATACCACAGCACTAACACTTGGAGTTTAAGAGGCTTTATACGGGAATTTATTCAGCTTTCTTCAGAGCTGCGCGCGCGATCGTCCATATTTTCTCGAACTCCGGGGGAGGGCGGTGGTGCGGGTGTTTCCAAGCAGTATTGCCAGCATTGTACGGTACGTTCGGAAATAAGGGTCAAAGGAAAGGAAATTGAATGTGTTTATGAATGTGTGTATAATGTGCGTCTGACTTTATTCGGCCAAACCACAGTCTTTTGTAATTGTTATAGCTAACTACCTTCCTAGTTACGTTTCTGAAGCAATCCCCAAACGCACCTCTTCACAATAACCCGCTAAACGGGATATTGGGACACCTGGCTAAAACGTTGGCTATAGTTATAAGGGCCATTTGCACGGACCAGGGTTAACGACTTAACCCCGTGTTAGATGCTAACCCGGGGCTAGGTAAAATGTATGGAACTGTCAAACCTAACACCGAGTTAGCGATTTAATTTTTTAACTCTGGACTGTGCAAGTGGACCTAAGCCACACAGAGATGACCATCTCTATAAAAACAACACACCGCCGCCGCCGCCGTCGCCGGGGCGAGCGCTCTCTGATGAAGGGCTACGGAATAGTCCGAAACAATTGTCGGAGCAACCCTTCGGCTTTTATACGTGAGTTATCCGGTGTGTTGTAATTATGTGTGAGTCTCACGGTAGTTTCATGTTGCAAATGAACATCTGTATTACCTACTTACTATTATTGTACTATTTATTGTATTGCTATACCCCACCGGGGTCCATGAGGAACTTCTTTAGCATTAGTTACCAACACTGTAATACCATTATGGTCGTGATAATAAAATAAATGAGTATTTAGTTCTACCTGTTCGTTTTTTAGTACAAACTACAAAATTTTACTAAAATACGTAAGTTAGGTAGTTACACTATTTTGTTTTATGTGAATAGGAAGGAAAACGAGCAAGTGGGTCACCTGATGGTAAGCGATCACCACTGCCCATAGACACCCGCAACCCCGGAGGGATTGCAGATGCGTTGCCAACCTAGAGGGACTTAAATGAAATGCCTCTTGTGCCCGTAATTTCCTCGGCTGTCTTACTTTCCACACCGGAACACAGCAGTGCAAGCACTGCTGCTTAGCGGCAGGATTAGCGAGTAAGATGGTGGTAGCGATCCGGACGGACCTTGCACAAGACCCTACCACCCGCAAATTTTTATTTTTAATTGGCCTCATGACTTTATTTTAGGATTGACCTTTTTATAAATGTTTAGGTAGCTACAGAATACAAACATTCTTCGTCTTGCATTTGATGCGTTCAATTAAGATTTTTTTTGTAAGTTTACCGACAAAACTCAAGTGACACCTACCAGAGGTCACTGTAGTAGCCACACTTACTTCATTGAAGTAGCTTACGACTCTTTTGATTTTCTTAACCCGGTTGTGGATAGCAAAAACTTAATTTTTATTTGCCTTTAAGCAGTGTATTCTTACTAGATATGGTTAATAACATCGGAACACGCAATCTGTCATAAATATAAGAGCAGCGACTTTTCAATAAATTCGGGACGTTCAATGAGCTAAAAATATCAGAAAGCACATATCATCAAAGGTATCGACGCAGTCAGGCTGATCATAAATATCGGAACATTATGTGGAAAATAAACCTTACGTATATAATAATAGATTCGAATTTCAAACAAAATACAAATAAGGCTCAAACGTCATGCCAGAATGAAAGATATGTCACCTATATAGTGTACGCGTTTGCATGCATAATTCACTGTGTTAGTAACATAAAGCCTTTTTCGTTGTATAAAGTGTAAATTTTTACTGGCCACTAAATTGCCATATATATACTTTTTTTACAAATAAATTTTTTTTTCTTCTGCTGTTATAAGTCAAAGCATGTAGTTCTATTTTATAAAACTAATTTTATTATAAACACACTGTAATTTAAACTGTTTGTCACAAAGTTAAGGTATATTTTCCAAAAATGTTCCGATCTTTATGGTCAGCCTGTCTGCATCGATACCTTTGACGATCTGTGACGTCCCGATTTTATTGAAAAGTCGCTGCTATTATATTTTTGACTAATTGCGTGTTCTGATGTTATTAACCTTATCAGTGTAACGAATTTATTGAAGTTTAAGGCTGCTCCGAATTATTTGAGGACCTCGCCCGCTACGACATATCTGATGGCGACTGTACTACGGTTGCAAATCATAATAAAGAACCTTACTCTTACAATCTTTCGTCATGGGACAATATTCAACTGTCAAAAACTATTCAAAATGACACCTCACTCAGAAACTGAGGCGTTATTTTACGGAGACGATTTTCAGTAACAACCCGTAGTCTCGGCAATTATTTGCGACTAATCACTGTATCTTGCAATTATTGTATTTATTTTACACAAAAACACATGCTCGCGGTATCGATTCTGCGAATCGATATAAAACATTCGTGTGTAAAATAAACACACACAAAGATTATGTTTCAGTTGGTTTTTCCTGGAACTTTATAAATCACAAAACTGTCATATTTTTGGGGTTCCGTAGCCAAACGGAACTCTGTTACTGAGTATTCGTTGTTTGCTTGCCTGTTTGACTTCGGAACCATAACAGGTAGAAACTATTATTTTTACGAAGTGTACAGGTACATACATCTACGGCTGCTATATTATCTAGAATTAATCTTGATATTTGACATTAGCTTGAATTTAATTCTATGATGTGTGTGAATCGTATAAATATGAAGTAAAATTATTTTATTTTATTAAAATAATACTATAAAAATAAAATGAACTCAGACTTAAAACTATTTATTGCATAAAAACGTTGTGACAAAGATTTTAATAATATGTATTGTATACAGTTTCAAACATTTACCCTGTTAAGGGCACATCAATTTTTTATAAAATAATGTTAAAGCTAAAACGTATTATAATAATAACAGTACCTAATAATAATATTATTATGGCACTTGCACTTAATAGCTTATTAGACGACTATGAGCTAGAATTACCTATATGTTGCAGGAACATTTAAAAAAATTTGTAAAGTTCCCGTGCAAAAAACGCGATTTTCCAGCATTTTAGCTAAATGTTAGCATTGAATGTATTTTTTGAGTGTTGCTATGACCGCTGTAACAAAAAAAAATCATTTAAATTCAATTAAAAAATCCTTTTTTTGGGCCAGTGATAGGAAACCCTCCGTGTGCGAGTCCGGCTCACACTTGGCCAATTTACAATCACACTCACTCGGTTGTTAAAAGTTTAACGCACTGTAGTTGTACTAACAACAAGCACGTGGTAATTTTGAACTGGTGCGAAAAATTAATATCTGAAGTTAATGCTTCGTGAAAATTGCGGCATCACACAATTAATATAAACACACAGCGGTCGCAGTGTTAATATAGTTGGAGGTAGGTTGGGATCCCGCTGCGTTAAGTCTTACCGCGCGGCATAAACAGGGAATAAAATATTCATAATTTTTTTCATGGCATAGAAGAATAGCATAGAAGCTCTTTTTTATAATAAACAATATGAAAACAATATGAAAAAAATATTTTTCAAATATCTTTAAATACCTATGGAGTTTGTATGGGCGTTGTGACAAATGACGTCACACGTCATATCGGATCTCTCTTTCTAATCACTGACTAATAAGAAGTTTAAAACTCTTATATTTTCCGTGTTTCTAGACCGACCGATTTTACTTTTAATTTCACTTTTTGTCATCATTTTTACTACTTATATTTTCATATTTTGTAATGAAATGTGATAATTTTTTAATGCTTATTCCCTGTTGCGGGATTTTATTTGTGATTGACAGAAAACGCAAATTATGTTTCGTTGTTCAATCGTTTTCTAGAGGTAAAGTCTCTCTATAAATATGGCTGTTTCTTTTTTAAAGTTATTTGTATTTTTTAGGGATCCATAAAAAAGGATAGGAAGTTAGGAAGTGATTTTTAAGTAAATTGCTTAAACATCACAGTGTTTCATGACGTAAATAAAGAAACAAATTTATCGACACAAATACAACAGGTAAAAATCGTAAAACAACAGTAACACAGTCACTATTAAATATTACATCATCATACTTAATATTACCAATTTTGAATGCCAAGTTTTCTGCAGCCCATCCTTCATGACAACAACGCATTATTACAAAAGAATGAAAGAAGAAAAAGAAAGAAAAAATTTATTTATGACAATCACAGTACTTAACAAAAACACATTAAAAGCTACATAAAAATTGACACAAAATCCCCAGCTCAGCATTTGCTGGCCTTAAAGCCAACGCTGGTCTTCCGTTTTACTCACGATCATGTGGAGTAACACTTCAGAAGAGCCAGATCTCGGTCTAGAATCAAACCCAGTCGCATTGGCAACCGGCACGCGACAAACCGCTCCACGTTACTCACTACATGACAGTTATTGACAGCAGCCCTGTAAAGCCCGAAACTTCTCGCCTGCCAACAATCAGTTAATTTAATTTGCCGACAATTTTAAAGCGGCCCGAACTGGTTGGTAACCCCTGACATTAAAGATGTAAGTTTCTGCCAAGTTTCTTGCGGTGTTCGATTATGATGTTGTTAAGTTCTAATTTATCTTCATAATATTATACTAGCTTCTGCCTGGGACTTCGTCCGCGCATTGTTATTAGACTAAAGAACTGATGTTGATAGTATATTCTGCAATAAATATTTACGTTGCGACTCTAGGCAGCTACGACCTTTAACGTGTTTATTTACTAGGAACTATGCAATTTTCCGGGATAAAAACTAGCCTATGTTTTAATCTAAGTTACCAGCTATCTTCCAAAGGATCTAATACAATTATCTCGAATCAAACCACGATTTACTCGAATAATTACGATTTAATTTCGTTCTACAAAATGTATTCATACCCAGTGAACGTTGCACATTCGAAAAACAACCCCGAGTGACATTTCATCTCGGTGTTGCCATTGCAAATACAAAATAAGCACATCATATTGTGTTACCATACGAATCACACGATATTCCCATCCGTAATAGGGTACAGACATAATAACTCAATACTAAGGGATGTAATACAAAAACAGAATATTATATGGTGATCCTTACACTTCGTTGCAAAATTTTCTCCAAATCCGTCCAGTGTGAAGAAGGAACAAACATACACACTCACATCGTCACATCCATCCATCCATCCTCACAAACTTTCGCATTTACAGTATTATATATTATTATTTTAGTATAAATATGATATAATATTAGTAAGATAGTAGGATTACCTACAGTTCGTCATTTCTTAGAATCCCATTCGGGTTTGTATTGCTGTCTCCCTTACTCGGCAGATTTAAGTGTGTGTGTAAGAGTGAGTGAGGCAGCAAGAGAACCCGAAGGTCTATTAAATACTATCGCACTGTTTCTTCACTTACCTACCATTATTTAATGTATAAGTGCCGGCACATAAGTCTAATCTGACCTTGTATAGTAAATTTCTGTACTTACCATGTTTCAAGCCAAATAAAGTTATTTGTATTTGTATTTGTATGCGACGAAGTATAAAATACGGTATCCGTGGGTGAGCAGATCCCCTCCACGTGGCTCGTCATTGTTAGACTTACGTGCCGGCACGTATATTTGAGAGCTGCATTTAGTATGCCTATAAGAATTCTTTACCAACGGCTAAAGGGACAATAAAAAATGTACATTTGGAATTTTGAAATGACGTGTTGCCTTCTGGCGGGACCTCTAATAAAAGACCTTAAACTCGAAAAATATCTCTTACTTGCCCTCAGCAAGCTATTAACAAGTTATTAATAAAACTTTACACTTTAAACAAGGAATGGGCGTCAATTGTTTTAAGGATGGGAAAGTGGAAAATAATTAAATAATATCGATATTTTTTGTTTCAATGTAGGTATCGAAATCGTTGTCCTAAGACTAAAAAGACTGGAAAAAAATCTAAAATAAAGAAATTAAAATACATTTCGCGTTTAAGTAAAGAGCTCGATTAATTTATTTTTATTTTAGGTATTTAGGTACTCTTGACGATTCCAATCTAAATTCTCCTAACTTGAGACAATGTACAATTTATGATGTAGTTCTTATTAAATGAATAAATAATCTCGTTTAGTCTCATCTAGTCTAATCTAGTTTTTAAAATCTCGTAGACCGGAGCTGTTCATTTTGGATACATGCATGAGACGATACACGGAGCTCTTAAAAAAGTAGGTATTGAGTTTGATGCCATCGATATTAATATAGTGATTAAAATAATGGTAACAGTCACCTACGCAAACAAATATATAAACAAACACACAACCCGTAACCCCTAACGCACACTTAGTGTCCGTTCCGTTCCATCCATCGTGGGTAAAAATTTCGACGATGTTAGTTAAAGCAATAAACCGGATTATTATAATCGTATAATCGTCCGACATTTTCGAATCTATTCGAAATTCTTAATTTTGGAGTGCGACGCCTACGCCAGGACCTATCACTGTGACTAAAAGACCTATCACAGTATCAGAAAACCCTTATGTAGCATTACTTCTATCTGAGTCTCACGTCTCACGGTATGAAATTGTATCGATTCTTCTCTAAAAAATATCGATATTGTATGTCGATATTTTTTGCCCAAGCCTTTTCCCTCACGCGAGCCCCGAGTTACAATTGTCTTTGTTAACCAAATTAAAAAGTGGCGACTGCAAATTCCCCAAAAAAGCACTTAACTAAATTCTGAGGTGTCAAATATTGCAGTTTAAAATACTTGCAAGTGTTTCGCGGAGATGTTGATTGTTTTTAAATTTTAGACTCGCATTTTTGGTGTCCGAATTATTTTTAATGATAAGTACTTGTTTTGGCCACGCGTCTGTTTCAGCGCATTTCTTAGGTATATTAACGGAATATTTTAAAACGAAAAATATTTCTTCAGTAAATAGACTAAGTCTGTCTGAAATACTGTGAAGAATGAGCCGCAAGAAATTGGCAAAAAGACGGTTTTAAGAAACTCTGTTTGAAACCGTAGCGTACCTAAGTTAAGTTAAAATCAAGCCAAATCAAAATGTGACATTAACATATTTGATAGCAGTACTAAATAACATGATCCCATGGGCAATCTTCTTACTAAAAACTATTTACTTTTCATTTGTTTCATTACGGACTATCCCATATCTAAAGCTTTATCGAGCATTTAGAGCTACACTACTTCCGTTAGCTATTTTCTCTTCCCTATTAGTTACTGCTTACTCCAACAATCCGCTTGATACTAACGGTATTAATAACAACATCGTTATTACATTTCCTCACACCAAAACTAAAAAGCAAAAGAAATAAACTGCAAAATTAGTCGTTCCGTCCAACAAAGTCTAATGAGAGGCTTCAAGCCACTTGCGTACACACGTGCTACGCCATGTGGCCATCTTGAAAAAATCCCCATATGGCGGGAAAAAACACCTCCGAATTACAAAATAACAAATGCAGGTGAAAAAACATACGAACTACAACTCTCCGCACACGTTATTCCTCTAAGTTCTTTACCAGCGACGCTCGTGATTGAAAAGGTAACATTGTCGCGCCAAGGAAGTGATTTTACGGACACAATACGTTTTATATAAGGATGTATTAATTTATGTAATTGTCAGAAACATAACCCTTTGCTTTTTCTAAACATATGTTTGGGCGGGGGTTTGATTAACTTCTTTTGTCGGTTTAAACTCGCATTTGTTTTGATTGGTCGGTCGTTATTTATAAAGAGTATCCGGAGTGACTTCCGCTTTAGATCTTGAGATGTTTAGACATTGATATAAGTATGTATGTCACTCTCGTTTCAAAGTCGAGGCCCGATTTAAGAATGCACGGCGTAACTTGAAAGTACCATTCGAATGTGGTAGGTACTGAAACATCTCTCTGTATCAACAAAATTACAGCTCAAATAAAATTTTCGACTAGATGACAAGATTAATTAGAGCTCTTGTAATTTAATTCTACTCCGCTCTAATTTCAAATGCAGCAAAACTTTTCACCATTTTCGAGTGACTTTCGAGCGACATGCTTTCAAATATTGGGTTTCTGATCCGCATTTATTTCTTTAACAATCATAAATATCTTTGTTTTCAATCACCATTAAGTTTTATGGCTTCATCAAAAAACGACCTCACAGATAGATTCCCATGGCTGTATTAATTTGCCATAGAATTTATGCAAACTGCTCTATAACGGGTCAAATCTGCCCTTTCGGCGTTGAATCTATCGAAGTGGTTCCGTAACAATAAAACGGGCACAGCAGGGTGCCTAGAAAACCCTTGCCACAGATTTATTCATTTCATAATTTGTTAGACTTTGTTTATCTACAACTAATATTCGTTTTTGATATACAAAGATCCGAAAAGCAGGGCTGCTATGGGTGGTGTAGGGGTAAAAGCACGCATCACAGAATGACGAGGATCCGGGTTCGAATCCCGGCCATAGCTTTTCTTTTCGGATTTTTCTGTGTTTTGTTTTCAGTATCGTATAGAAATTTAATTTGTAACGGGTAAAACCGTAAAAAAAAAACAAAATCAAGAAGTAAAATTACATTATACATATAATGGAGTAGAGGTAGTGTACCTAATATTATATTCGTATTTTTCAAATTTTATATTTAAAAAAGCTTATTTAGAGACACAAAATACGGTGACGCCACTGCTTCGCCGACTACCTGGTTTGTTGTTTTTGTTGTGTTAAAAAAAAGATTTCAAGTACCTAAGGGGCCATCCATAAAGTACGTCACACAGTTTGGGGGGGTCTGGAAATTTGTGACACACGAACAAAATAATCGTAGTCTTCATAGTAAACCCTGTGACACGGGGGGGGGGGGGGCTCTAAAAATTATGAAATTAGTGTGACGTACTTTATGGACGGCCCCTAAGTAATCTTTTAAATCAATAAATCTACTATGAAAATCGCAAACGTTTTGTAGTTATTACGTACCTACTCAGTTCTATTTTGTTTTAACAACACGATCCAATTCAAATTAACCTTTTTGAAAAAAAAACACACACAATGGCAAATACCCTAATCATTTCAAAATACCTTTTTCACGCGTTCCATGATTCGATCACAATAAAGCTAATTCGCCATCAAAAACAGCTATCAAGCGTTCAAATGGAACTATTAATCCTATAAAAGAATGCAACAATTGTCATAAGTCTAACAAAAGAGTTCAAAAGACTGCGAAAAGGGGAAAAATTAAAGTTAATCTCATTCTGAACTCACGAGTCGACGGAATTGTATCATTTTACAATCCCGCTGCGATATTTGAATCGTTTGCGTATTGTTTTGGGGCATTTGTTGATAGGTGGTCTTTTGTATTATTTATTGTTGATTTATTAAGGGGTTTTCACCAAAGAATTGGTTGATCCTTCCGGTGCCAAAATACAATTGTCTTTCTTTTTATGTGATGTTTTAGATTCCCAGTCTAATAATGAAGTAGCTTTACTACACAAATTTAGGTGACTTTAAACCTTAGTTTAGCAGTGCTCGCACCGAGAAATAGTATATATTTTAAAATATCGAAGGTTTAACTAAACATTAAATGAATTTAATTGATTGAATCTGGCGTTATTGTGCCGGGGGTCATTATTAATGACCAAACATTTACAGTACCCGGCCATAAAGGTTGCACATTGGTCTTCTCGGCTAATTTCAGCTTCGTAGAGCGTTGTCTCGCTCTAACTTACGTAACGCCAATATTGTTGTCTCTTTCCAAAGACCGAAGTGCAATCTTAATGGACGGTAAATACGTAGCAGCGGAGTAGCAAGGTAAATTTATTTTCCTCTAAAGTAACGAAAGATAAATTTAACCAAATAAATAAATTTGACGAAAAAATTATGATAGGTACCTATCGTCAAATTAGGACCCATATTTTTTTTGCTAACAGCATGCCCGACTTTATTGAAGTTAAATATTTAATGTTTTGTTAAGCAAACACTCGAGTTAGCCAAGAGGGTGCGTCGAGGGTGTTTGTCTGTCTGCTACCGAACTAGTTTTTATAAGCTCTTCACACTTTGGGGTGGTTTTTTGGTATCTCATGCGTTACCGAATTAATTCAATGCCGTCAAAATTTTATCATTTTCGTGTATAACAATATAAAGCCGAAGAAGCTCAAAGTTTTATAAGCTCTAAAGTGGGTGACAGACGGGCGATTAAGTTCGCATACTTACGCCTCGACGACATTACTCGCCTGTCTGTCAGTCTAAATACGCGTACTTTTAGAGGAAAGTACAGGCGAGTAAAGTCGAGCCGTAAGTAAGCGAACTTACTCGCCCGTCTGTCTGTGACTGTACCTGCAACGATTGAGTTCGATAATTGTGACATTTCGAACACCTCATCTAAGATAAGTTCATGGAAAAATCAGTAAAATTAAAGATGAAGCCTCGTCATAGTCGCAGAATTCCCCATCCCTTGTGAATTTGACATAATAAACATTTATTCCTTGAGTAAATTATAAAGGGGGGCTTCAATATAATATTTAAGCGTTTTAGTTCGAAAAATTTTGCTAAAACGGTTTGATGGGTCAACCAGTCAGTTACTTTTGTCTTTATAATGTGAATTATTATATGTATAAAGAGATATATCAAATATTTACTTAAATTTTGAAAGAGCTGACAATTTTGCCCCTAAATTGTCATTAACAAAATCGTCAACGTATGATCTCCCTTTTTACTGCAATAGACTCTACAACCACACACGCGTTTGTGTGTACATTGCACATTATAAAATATAGTACCAGTGTACCTAGTATTTGCACAGAACTCATCACTTATGTACTACCTGTCAACCAAGAATTAACACGTCAGGTAGACTCGTTACCGTACCCGCTTTAGCAAGCTTAGTCAGCATTACTTGACGCTTTGGCTTTTTCCCAGCGACGCATCGAGGGGTTTTATTAGGGGTCTTCTAACTTATCTATAATCGTTCATTACTTAGGTGGTAGGGCCTTGTAAAAGGTCCGTCCGGATCGCTACCATCATCTTACTCGCTAATCCTGCCGCTAAGCAGCAGTGCTTGCACTGCTGTGTTCCGGTGTGGAGAGTGAGACAGCCGGGGAAATTACGGGCACAAGAGGCATTTCATCTAAGTCCTCTAGGTTGGCAACGCATCTGCAATCCCTCCGGGGTTGCGGGTGTCTATGGGCAGTGGTGATTGCTTACCATCAGGTGACCCACTTGCTCGTTTGCCTTCCTATTCACATAATCGAGCAAAAATAAAGGGTTTTCATACAACTTTATACGCTTTATTTTTGCTCGTCGATGTATATTTAACACTAATGACTGAATAAAGCTGCAAAGTAAGTGAAGGTAAAGTTAGTTCTGAAAGTTTAGCAGACCCAATTACATTTTTTGTTAAGAGGAGGCAAAACCGTGGGTACAACTTAGCAGTTATAATATAATAAATCAAAGTTTTGTGCTGTGACGAAAAAACACGACGACATATTTTGACGAAATATTTTGGTTTAAAGTGAATTTAATGATTCATTTTTCGTCTAGTGAAATATAGATCTGTTGTATAGGCTAGGTATTACTTGTCTGTCTGTCCGTCGCCATTCAGTCAGATTAATCAAGACATTGTCATCAAAGTTTTTATAGATATTCCAAATTTAAAGACAATCCAAGACTTAGGGCCTCTCTCACCACTCTCTGTTAAGTTCCAGTTATATTAAGTGTGAGTTATCTATGATGACGTCTCTGTCTGTTTCGTAGTAATAAATAGAGACGGAATCATACATAAGTGACACTTAAGATGAGACAGGCCCTAAAAGTACGAAGTTAATAATAAAAAAGAAATGAAAACTTGTAACATAAAATAGTCCAAATGATTCAATGTTACTACAGAACCTCTACATGCAAGTAAAAATGTTCTTAGCTCCATTTCATACTATACTACTGCTGAGTCATTGTCGGCACCAAAAAGACAGCTTCCTTCCTACGGGGTCCCATTTTTTAGCTTTTTTTCCAATTTTGGGTGGCCAGTTACTTTTTACACGCTATCAAATTAAGACTGCGAATATCGACTACCTCTTTCTCTCCCGCCTATAAAGAAAAGGAAAGATATAGAAGTGTTTTCTAGCCCATAAACTTTTGACGTTACAACTCAACTTACTGTAATATTTTTTATAACCGATACTTTTTAAATTCGGAATGGCCATAGCGAAAGGGTGGCCGTTTTGGCGCCTTTAATTGGACACTTTTGACTTTTTTGCCGCCATTTTGGCAGCCCATAGCCTTTTATTTTGATTTAGGTTAATAAAATGGGACTCTTACTGTCAAAGTTAGTGGTGGTCGGGTGTTAAGCAATTAAGAATTAATGATTTTTTTTTTAATTATTGGACATAAGGAGTGGATTTAAATACCTATTTTTTGGTTATTATAGTAAATAATTTTGTTCTTTTAAAACTGTTTATTAATTACTAGCTGTTGCCCGCGACTCCGTCTGCGCAGAATTTTCCGCTATCCCGCGGGAACTATGCGATTTTCAGGGATGAAAACTATCCTACGTCCTTCCCCGGGACTGAAACTGTCTCTATACCAAATTCCAACTAAATCGGTTCAGCGGTTTAGGCGTGAAAAGGTAACAGAAATACAGACGGAGTTACTTTCGTTTGCCATGTTTAGCAAGATGTGGGCGTATAGGTAACAAACAAACATAATTTTATCAAAATCCCTTTATAAATATACCAGCCCGGCTAGCACGACAGCGCACAAGAGTCGCGTCGCGCGCAAAATAGACTACCCGTCTCTTTCTAGAATGAACAGTAAGACAAAGACGGGCAATCGGTAAAGACGGTACAATTTAGGGATCTTTAAAAAGCGAGCCTTCCTACTGTTTTTGAAAGGGTCGGCAACGCACCTGTGATTCCCCAAGACTTGCTGGTGTCCATGGGCGATGGTGATTACTTTCCATCAGGTGACCCGTCTGCTCGTCTTCCCCCTCTTATATAAAAAAAAAACTATCTCGCGCGCGACACGACTCTTGTGCGCTCTTATGACATGCAGCAATTAATGTCACAGGAAGGGAGTAAATCTATTTCTTAGAAACACTCAGAAATTCACCTGAAATTATGACCAGGTACAGTCACGGTCGATACAACACGAACCCGCGTTGTACACTCAGGTAACACACCGAAGTACACTGGGTGCGAGTCAGTTATAAAAAACTAGCTGTTGCCCGCGACTTCGTCTGCAAAGAATTCGTTTATCGCTATCCCGCGGGAATTTTCCGGGATAAAAAGTAGCCTATGTGCTATTCCAGACTTTTCTCTATCTATGTGCCGAATTTCATCCAGATTCGTTGGGCCGTTCTGGCGTGATTGAGTAACAAACAAACAAACATCCATCCATCCATCCATACTTTCGCATTTATAATATTAACTAGCTGTTGCCAGCGACTTCGTCTGCAAAGAATTCGTTTATCGCTATCCCGCGGGAACTACGCAATTTTCCGGGATAAAAAGTAGCCTATGTGCTATTCCAGACTTTTCTCTATCTATGTGCCGAATTTCATCCAGATTCGTTGGGCCGTTCTGGCGTGATTGAGTAACAAACAAACAAACATCCATCCATCCATCCATACTTTCGCATTTATAATATTAATTACTTAGATGTTTGTTCCGTTTAGTCCGTTTTCGCAGTTAATTGCCAAAAAAGAATTTATTTTCTGTTTTCGCAATTTCTACCATTGAACAAAATCGATTTCTGTGCCACCGTAGAACATTCTCACAGTACTCGTCACATGATTGTCCTTACCAATTCAATTTAATGTCACTATCACATTTACTGCGAAAAGGTTCCACTGTAGGCCAAGAATCAATTGTTTCGATAGTACCTATTTGTACATAGTACGGAACATAGCTAAACCCCTCTAATGAGTATTTTTACGCTTTGGTATGTGGAAAACTGAAAATCAGCGCTGCAAGCTACTAGCTGTCACGTTTCAAACTTGTTAGATTTCATATATATTGCGAAATAAAAAAACACCAGGATCGAACTGCGGTCACCTAAGAGAACACGCTGTTATTCCACACCTTATACCACTAGGCTAAACGCACATACGTTAAAGCGACGAAATCAACGTACACTTCAAAAATCGAACGCGACTGTAGCTTCATTCGTATTTCAAAATAAGCTCTTAGAGGATCTGATATCCTGGTACTTAAACTCTCCCTCAGTCTTACGTCTGACGCGAGTTTAACATTTTTTACCCATTCCAAAAAGTACTCAGAAGTTTTTACTTCAAAAACTAGTTACTTATATGACGTTGACATTTTTTTTTTAATTTGTAAAATGAAATGAAAAATGAAATTTTGTATATTCATTTATGCATTTTTCATGACCAGAAAATTAAAAAATCACTCGTAGTTACTCGCCCACTGCACCCCTGACCTAACAGACCGGATGCTGCGGAACTCTTCCTCTCCATTGTGTATGGTAATGATCGGGGAAAAAAGTGGGCAAAAAAAACATGTTCCCACACCCTGTGGGAGTCGACTGCAGCTATGTTATCCGTAGATTAACGAACGATTATTATCTGTCTTAGCCAGCTAACTTTTTTTTAGTAATGACAGATTAAAAAAAGTTTTAATTTTTTTTCTGGCGGCAGACAAGTAATCTTGTTTTATTGCATTGAATAAATAATACGTACACGTAAGGTATGAACTAATAAAAAAAAATTAACAAGATAAGAAAAATTGCAACATACGATTGCCTATACTTATAAATAAAGGTCCTTTTTCACGATTATGGAAAAACTCAAAAAACTATTATTTTACATAGGTGCCATTATTTCAGTAAAAACTTGTCGAATTTTAATTTTGAAAACATAAATGATGTAATGATGTAATTTTATATTGAATGATCAAATAAACATAAACATAAACATAAACATATATTTGATATAAAAAAACGAAATAGTAATTTTTTAAACCAACTAGGTACCTAGGTAGAGTATAGTGTCACAGACAGCTGACAGCTAGACAGCTGTCAAAACTTAAGTGATAAAAAATTATAAAGCTGCGTCCACACCGCAGTAGGCCACGGCTGTAAGGCTTCGGCCACACGAGGCCGGTGCAGTGATTACGCGGCTCATTACCCCCAATCACTTCTGCGTGTTGTGCGCCTGCGCAGGTTTAAGCGCTCCGATTTGTCATACCGCAATCAAACCGCTAATTAATTATATTACACATACACACAAACACAAATCACGACTATATCCTTAAGGGGTTTGTAATTGTGTCGTACAGACACATCATTCAAACAGATGACGCTTAGCGACAAATATTCGCATAGTAACACGGTACATACGTGACAGTTGGAAACAGATAGAAAAATTCGGAGGCTTACTCACCTGCTATGGGTGGTGTAGGGGTATAGCACGCGTCACGGAATGACGAGGACCCGGGTTCGATTCCCGGCCATAGCTTTACTTTTCGGATTTTTCTATGTGTTCTAATTTTCAGTGTCGTTTAGAAATTCCCTTAAGGGTAGACAGAGCCCAATGTAACAAGACCTAAAGGCCACGTTTAGCATGATTATGAATAATTATAGTAGGATTTTTAAAGTCTATTGAGGGAATGGGCGAAAATCTCAGGAATCATGTTATAGGCGATGCGGCTAGCAACCCATCACTATTTTGATTCCCCTTACCACCTATGCGCCCACAATCATGCTAAACGTAGCCTTTAGATCTTGTTACCTTAAGCTCTGTCTACCCCATAAGGGATAAAGACGTGATTTATGTATCTATGTATGTAGCAAAAGTTTTTGTTTACTATTTATTTGTATAGTGTGTAAATAGAAAACTAAGACAGCAAAAGTTCACATTAAACTGTAAACAACATTCCAAAAATCTAGGTCCATGCGTACCCTGGGCATATTTTCACACGAACCTGACCTACATCTGTCATAATTCACACGAAAATACCTCAAGACTCCTCATTACGCCAATTATCCATCCAATCAGCCAACCACTGAACCGAATTAGCCCACAAACTGAGATTTTAGAAAAAAAAATCTAGGACATCTGCCCCAAATGTTACTATCGCGACCAACTTAACTCTAACAGCACTCGCGTTGCGATCGCACTAAAAAGTACTAAAATCGTAATTATAATACGGTGTATGTGCGTTAGTTCCAAATTCGTCCACCTGCACAGCTAACTTTGCGCGCGGCCATGATGGAAATAAGAAAAAGGCGCGAAAAGTGACAGTTGGGACGATTCGACCGCAAGGCGGTCGCGGGGCTTCCGCGCATCGCGCATGCGCCGACAGATGACCGCAATTGGTCCGAATTGTACGCAATATGCTTATCTACTAACACGTTAACAATGCCTACGCAGAGGCGGAGCTTTCCCTTCTTAAAATGCCTATTTGGTTTGGGGTCATTGGATGCATTGGCACTCGTAGAGAAGTATTACTAAACTGATTTTTCATACCTCTCATTCAGAAAAGTATGTCGAAGGGGATCAAAGTGCAGCTTTTCTATAAGGTTTTTTTTGCGAATGCAATTTTTTGAAGTTGATAATAACGATAATTGTAAAACCACACCATTCTCTATGCTGGTAGTAACTTTTTATTTATATTTAGAATTCTTTTTCAAGTTTTTTAATTTTCAGTCTGAAAAGTTGCATGAGCCACTCGGGAGCAAAATCATTTTGGGCGTTAACACCATGAATCCCTCGTTACGCTCTGGATTCAGTGTAGCGCCCTCACCGTAACTCATTTTGCTCCATTGCGACACAAATAACTACATATTTCTATCCCTTTCTCTTCGTTAAAAATCTTAGAAATCATTTGTTATAGGCGATGCGGCGAGCAATCCATCACTATTTTGATTCCCCTTTCCACTTCCCTTTATGTCTTGTTACCTTAGGCTTTGCCTACCCCGTAAGGGATAAATACGTGATTTATATATGGAGGCCCGTGCCCAGCAGTGGGACGTATATAAGCTGGTGATGTGATATTATGTATGTATGTTATGTATGTTTCAGTGGCGTGGCGTCCATAGAACTCGATTCCCACTGGCTTGCCTATTTTAAGGCAGTTGGGCAATTTATTGTCCAGAATTGGAGGAAAAGGCTACTTAAGTTCCCTTCGGCTTGCCTTCTGATATACTTGACGCCACGCCACTGGTATGTATGTACACTATTTTGTTTTATAAATTCCATGCGTCACTTCCGCCTGAACAGAAATATAGGGTTCGTATTATACTCGTATTCATAGCGTCAAAATTGGGACTTCCTACATACATGATACAGTCGCCGGGTTTCGCCGGAAGTCGCAGAATTTGTAAGATATCGCACTTCCGCAATAGGCAATAGCCGATATTGTTATAACATAGTGCGGACGAAACGTTTTGATACTTAAAAAAAAAACATGGCTAATTTCTACGGAAACAGGCATTATTCCACTAAAACGAACATTGCAAAATCGTTGAGATTAGATAGTGAACAGACGACTCGCCGGAGGACTTTTTTATAATTTACCTATTAGTTTTTACGTCACCCTTGGCCGTAATTGGGATTTTACGCCCGCTTCGCGGACAGAAAATCTCTCTTCCTGGCCGAGGTAAGACGTAAAACTTTATACAAACCACGGGCGGTAATTCGTAAAGCCCCAGATCGCATATTTATGCCCCTCACCTTCAGTTCGGGCCACAAACACGTGCGATCTGGGACAATTACGAATTCACCGCCCTAGGTTTGTAATGTACTATTATGTGTACTAAAAAAACTTGTATTAATAAAGCGATATTTTAAACAAAACCTATTGTAAGTGTTAATGACTAAACAATCATGCTAAACATGCAGGCTTATTGTCTAACTCGCTCGCAATCGCCATCGTGTTCATTTTGACAGTTCATGTATAGGCTGACAATTGGCATCGGAATCAGCTAGCTGTCACATTCATACATGAACTGTCAAAATGAACACGATGGCGATTGCGAGCGAGTTAGATAATAAGCCTACTGGTCTTTAAGTCTTGTAGCTTCTGTCTAACCCAGCCGGCGGGCGTTCACGGTGCAACTATCATGCTACCGTGGCTAAATATTTCTCTCTCTCTCTCAATGGCGCTCAGGGAATACCGGTGGGTTTCTAGTGGGTATGCCTCCCCCCTCCTTACGCTAAGAAAGGGGGCAGTGGGGAAGGAGAGTCCCGCATAACTCCCTTGCCGTCCCCACGGCGCGGCAGTATGCGCAAAGCATCGGGTAAAGAAAAAAAAAGGCTCTGTCTAACCCGTAAGGGAAAAACGTGATCGTGAACGCCATCGTGTTCATTTTGACAGTTCTTGTATGAATGTGACAGCTAGCCGATTCCGATGCCAATTGACAACATTTAATATTTCTGAGCCTATAATTTTAATAGTTCTCTGTATTTTGTTTGAAAAGATGAACATGCTGACAGTTTAATTTTTTTGCTAGGGCTTGTATTTAATTTATAATTAATTTATTAATTCGTGCTTATTCTAAAAGGGCGCAACTCCGATACTATCACAGAATACGCACTTATATCCCTTTGTTTTTTCTCTATAGAAAAAAAAACTGACGTTAATTTCAAATTGTCAATGTCAGGCCCTATTCTCCAATATTCGATTTTCGAGGTTCGCTTCGTGCTGTTGTGCTCATACTAATAGTCATTATCTTGAGAGTGAGAGTAAAGGTATGCAACGAACTTCGAAAATAGAATTTCAGAGTTGCCCCCCTTGTACTTTGAAGTTGTCAAAAATACAAAATTATGATCGCTTAAGGCGTTTCACCTATCCTGTGGTCGTTTTGGTAAAATTAGGCCATATTTTTAATTATTTTTTATTTTCTATAATAAGCAATATTAAAATTATATAAACATATTGCAGTGATCGGGAGGCAAAATGCTTTCGAACCATATATACATTTTCAGGTGTTATAAAAATGAAATGTTGTCAATTGTCAGCACATTACATGAACTGTCAAAATGAACACGATGGCGATTGCGAGCGAGTTACAGAATAAGCCTACTGTATGGTGTATGACTCAAAGTATCAAACTATACCTAGTATCAAAACCGTTGGGCTTGTGGAAGCAATTTCACATCGCGTTGATGCTGCCGGACATGCGTTTTGCACGCGCCGGCGCACCGCGTTCCCGGAACTAATGGGCAAAAACTCAGGGCACTGGGCACTTTTGTTTGACTAATAAAAAAATCCACTAGTGTCTTATACTATTTCACAAATTGAAAGACCTCTCTGACTATATAAATTTTCAGATAGGTATTTACAAGCAAACGTAACTTATCACAATAAACCTGTCCGGCAGTCTTGAAATATCACAAGATTCACAAGTAGAAAAATTCCCTTGTTTCTTGTAGATAATCATGGCAAGATAACCGGTTATCTTCGAGGATTTTTTTTCCTCACAGATAGCTAGTTATTTCTAAGGATTTTATTTTCCTCGCAGATAACCTGTGTTTTTCAACAGTTATTTACAAGGAAAATATTTTCCTCAAAGATAACTAACTATTTCTGAGGAAAAAAATCTTCAATGATAACCGGTTATCTCGCCATGGTTATCTACAAGGAACAAGGGGAAAAATTTCGTCTCTTGATCGCCGTTAAAACATTGTTCGCCATAAACTTTTGGCTTTGTAAAGTTATGTGTTTAAAACCTCTTGTTGGACAACTCAACACGTTTAATGAAAAAAAAAACTCGTTGCTTTAGTTTTACGAAAGTCATTAAAACTGAATAGCCACAAACTCCAAAATTTGGATTGTAGCATTTTGTAGCACAAATTTCACTACAGTTTTTATTATTTTGACATCAAAGCCGCGGCCATTTTTGCCACTTTTTGCCACATTAGCGTCTAGTTGTGGGTTGTCCCTAACGAGGTGTAATTTTCGAGTTTGCGGTCAGATATTGCGAATCTAATTGAATTAGATGCTGGGCTTAACCGGAGTGTAGGTTTCGACTATCGAAAATGTCGATAAGCGATTTCAATTTGCCAGGCATGACTTTTTTGACTAACATAAACTCAAACAATGATTGTAGCTTTATTTCTTTAAGACAAAAAAAATCGTGAATACCCTCTGTATTTTATATACTTAAGAAATTGCTTTTGATAATATGTGAATTGAAATAACACTATCACCGTTTGATATGCATCTAAACCTTGGTAGTAATAGGTAAAAAGCAAATAAAAAAATATATACAATTTAAATAATTTCTTAGGATACAAATATTAATGGTACTTAAATTTCTCTATTTTCGATAAACTATTTCGACATCGCTATCGACAATGGGCCAACCCGCACCTTAGGGATAAGTACCCTCTGATGACAACTCCAAACCCAAGGTCCCAATTTCACTAATAGAATTTGATTCGCTATAATTTTACGTTAGCGAATAAATTATATGCAATTTTCAAATTCACTTTGTTCATTAGAACTTCCTGTTTTGGATTTTTTGAGATTGTGTTAGTACCTAATAAAATTAGTGAAATGTATGTTCGTGTGTTAGTAGGTAGCCGAATTTAATGGAAATTGGATACATGCATAGCTCCAATGACAATCAAAATGGGAACGAAACTTTATACGGGATTGATCCCCAGACACTTGGGGTGTGTATAGTTATCATGCTCATATATAGATCGTATCTATCTGCGCATAGGCCGTATAAAACAACTTTCTCCGCTCTAGTGCATAAAGAAAATTTCGTCGCGTCACAGCAACATCATTTGACTTGAGCACATGTTTTCTTGCAATTGAAGACTTCTTTGACACCGTTTACTTAAACCATTGACCGACGAAACATCAATTTGTCGACCAAAATTCAAAATCTTAATAAAATATAACGTTATTATCCCCGTGTTCAGTTTTGTCTTTGATTCCACAAGGTATCCATCCGAACCACAGGCGTCTCATTAACACGTCCACTAGATTGTCACATTTTACGCACTCGTTATATAATTTACTATTTTTTGTAGCATCATTATTAACCATGCTTTCACGCCTAGGACGGTAAATCTTTGACACCTATAATATCGAATTATAACTTCGTAGTTCGCACATTAAAAGTAAATTAGTGCGGGCAGATTCCACGGGTACACTACATAAATACGAAAAACTAAATTCCGATTATCGGAATCACGAATTTCATAATTACGATTATTATAATTCCGAAGGTTTTAAAACTCCGAATTATAAGTATTCCAATTTTCATTATTCCGATTTTTATAAATCCGAAAATTCAAAATGCCTAACATTTACAATCACGATTTTCAAAATTCCGAATTTCAATACACCGAACAATAAGAAGTCCGAATGAATAATAATCCGAAATATCAAAAATACGAATCCCGATTATTAAAACACCGATTTTCAAAACTCCGAATATTATTGGAGTAAAACAAACATGTTCGCGGCTGAGGGGTGGCCCAAGGGCCACCCCCGCCGCACCTAAACCTAAATTAATCCAATTCCTAATAAACAAAATTCCGATTATTGAAAACACGAATTTCATTATCCCGAATATCAAATTTCCGAATTAGTAATGAAGTATCGGAAAATTGATAATCGGAATTTTGTTTTTCGGGCCAATGACACTTCGGGCTTTTCATTATTCGTAGTTATAAAAATCGGAATAATATACATTCGGAATTTTGAAATTCGGTTAAATAAATTTCGTGTTTTTTAGTAATCGGAATTTTATTTCTTAGTAATTATGAAATTCGGAGTTTTAAAAATCGGAATTAGTAAATTTGGAATTAAATATTTCGGAGTATTTGGGTGTTCCCAGATTCCACGCTAGAGTAATTTACAGCTCTATCTGCCTCCGGACAAAATGTAACGGTTTTCACAGTTACAAACACATAACAAACAGGTATTTCGGAACTTGATTAGGTTTTTCGAATCGTATACATACATACATACATATCGTCACGCCTCTTTCCCACAGGGGTAGGCAGAGACTACTTTGTTCCACTTGCTACGATCCTGACAAACCTCTTTCGCTTCATCCACATTCATCAATCGAATCGTATAGCAATTATTTTTTTCTGCAAGATGATGAAAACAGCTGCTGTGGCAAATATTATCACTGTTCAAAAACTAACCCTTCTAACGCTTCCACAAGAAGTGTCAGAATAATGTGTCGTACAGACGTAGCTGATTTATATGTGTAGTCGCGGAGTAGTAAGGTAACTTAATTATGTTGATAGAGGTACAGCCTAACAAAGTAACACCTGATTCAATTAATTGTTCTTGTATGACCTTGTTCAAGAAATTATCAGATTACTTACTGCTATCTTAGTTCTATTCCTGTCAATTAAAAAAAAAAAAAAAAAAATATGTAAAATTTATTATGTTTATTATGTTTTTTATTAGCACTATTAGCAGCAGTGTTTTCAAAATCATACGAAATTCTGAGCCTGACCATTTTGCCACCTACAATTTATATCACTGTATCAAAATTTATTTTACTCATATTTTTTGTGAACACAAAATATTTACCTTGCTACTCCGCTACTTACGTACGTGCAAGATAACCAAGCCTGTGCGAAATATATACGTTTTGCATGCAAGCCCTCCCACTATTACTGCCACACAAAACGCACACAAATCCCACAAACTTAATTAATCCTATCACCACACAAACACTGACTGTCGCGCGTTGTGTGGTGATTGGATTAATTAAGTTTGTGGGATTTGTGTGCGTTTTGTGTGGCAGTAGTGGTGGGAGGGCTTGCATGCAAAACGTGTATATTTCGCACAGGCTTGGTTATCTTGCACGTAAGTAGCGGAGTAGCAAGGTAAATATTTTGTGTTTATTGAAATGGACCTCCACAAAGTAACGCCTGATTCAATAACATATTTTTTGTAGAATATTTTTTGTGGCAATAAATGCATTCTTTATTATTACATAGGTCAAAAATCATGCCGCCAAAACTAACACTACCCACACATTATCCGTGTAGTATTAACACAATAATGTAAAACTCTCATTTGAAACCAAATTACATCATCAAAATGTCCACCGCATCCATTCCAAAACTCCACTCTCCAAACCGTGACATTGTAGCACCGTGACCAAAAAAGCCCGAAGCACAATAAGATTTAGCCATAAATCCTTTGGCCAGTAGTTTTTGCCGGCCAGCGGCCAAATTTATGATTTTATTTGAAGTGGGCGCGTGTGGCAAAAAATTAATAGATCGGGTCAAGCGGGGTGGCAGTTGACGGGTTGACTGAGTTTTAGATTGGTGATTTGGGTGGTTAAATAAAATACATACATATACATCACGTCTTTATCTCTAACTGGGTAGACAGAGCCTAAGGTAACAAGAGCTAAAGGCCACGCATGATGATTGCGGGCGTATTGAAAAGGGGAACGAAACTAGTGATGGGTTTAACCGCTTCGCCTATAACATGATTCCTAAGATCCTTAGATGAGAACCTAAGATGGGCTTTTACCATTTGCTCGGGAAGAGAAGCAACTGGTGCATTCTATGTTTTTTCTATATGTGTATGGTGTGCATAAATGTGCAAGCAGCAAGCGTGTGTGCGGCCTGATTCTAGGTTGTTTTTTTCTAGTATTTCAAGAAGCTTTCAAGTCTTTGATTCGCCGTCAAAATAATGACGCAAAATTCCACGGCATATCAAAACTACATCCACCACTTATTTACCTACTTTAATTATACAAAAATTCAGCCCACTGCCTTTTATAAAAATCCATACAGATCAGGGTGGATCTAGGAACGCCTTTGCTTAAAACGATAATAGAAAAACCCGCATATTTTGATGTTTTGCAACCACTTAATAGGGGGTTGCTACTAGAACTATAATTAAAAGCATATTTAGGAGTAAAGCTCGATAGAGCGATAAATCGATTCTATTGTGCTCTACAACAATCATGAAGCCGTCTTCAAAACCTTACCACCTTTACGTTAAAATTGATTATTGAATAACCTAACGCTTTTACCCGAGAGATGCTCGAACCATTATGAGTAAGTATCTTTGAGATATTTTGCCACCAACGATTTCGATAATCGACGTCGAAACTGTTTCGAGTAGGTAAAGAAAGAAGGAAGAAATATCGTGAGAATGATGCGGTATTTTGAAGTATTGATGCAACTATAACTGCTACAGTTGCAGGTTCAGAAGGCTTATTGTTTAACTCGCTCGCAATCGCCATCGTGTTCATTTTGACAGTTCATGTATGGGCTGACAATTGGCATCGGAATCAGCTAGCTGTCACATTCATACAAGAACTGTCAGAATGAACACGATGGCGATTGCGAGAGAGTTAGACAATAAGCCTACAGGTTCACTGTTGGACATAGGCCTCCCCAATAGACCTCCAGTTGCCTCGGTTGGAAGCGGCTTGCATCCACCGCGAACCCACGACTTTAACCAGATCATCCGTCCACCTCGTTTGTGGACGTCCTACGCTGCGCCTGCGCTTGCTGATCCGCGGTCTCCGCTCGAGAACCTTTCAGCCCCAACGACCATCAGGGGCCTTACCATGACGTCTTAATATGATTCCATTCCGACTCTGATCAGGTTTTAGCTGTAATTTTTAATGTGGATCTGACAGCGCGCGAACCTGAACTTAACCGGAATTGAGTCGCAGATGTCATGGTAAAAATCTTAGGAATCTAGTTATAGGCTGCGGCTAGCAACCCATCACAATTTTGGTTCCCCTTTCCATATATACGCCCCCAATCATGCAAAACATGGCCTGTATGTCTTTGTCTTGTTACATTTAGCTCCGTCTGCCACGTAAGGGATATACCTAGTATAGACGTGATTGTGTGAGTTAAAACAACAGCGAATTTCAAATTCACACTTCGTAACTCAGAACATTATCTTATCTGTCTTAGTTTAGCTTAGTGTTAATTAAACTGCCAACATCCTCAACGGTCAAAGCTATTGATGGCCATTGACTTTTTGTAGTCCAAGTAGCAGGACGACCATAAAATTGAATTTATTGCGTTCACGCGACAAAATGGTCAAAACCATTGACCACGCAGCCATCATTTGTGTAACTACGATGTCCTATCCCTATTGCATTACTTTGTCAAACAGTTTTCAGTCCTTTGCTAAGGTTGTTAAGGCTGAAAATAAATTGAATATTCAACCGTAGAGTCGGAGATATCGTTAAGGATGTATTCTTTTGGTTTAAAGATGATATAAACTGTATGACAATGCTTTACGGTTTGTTTATGATTGTGTTAAATTTGGTGCTCGTTATGTTTTGGAAATAAGTAGTGTTATCTTAGAGAAATTAACGCTCAAAGTGTTAAGTTATTGTTGAGCTAAAGACGTTATTTAAACAAAGTCTTTGTTAAAGCCGATTGTTTTCCAAAAAGTGTGAGATTGACTATTTAATTGAGTTTTTTATATTATGTTGGTATAAAAACTCGAAACGTCGAAATCACTTGCAAGAAAAGGTTCTAAATAGTGTCACGATGTCTTATTTTAAAGTTGTCGCTTTAAAAAACAGCTTCAATCATTTTAAAGTTTTCCTTTGTCACCATTGCATTGAAAATGATATTTATGTAATGTTAATTAAGTATAGTGTTTTTTTTTATTAGTAAGTATATTTTGACGTGACAACGTCTTATAAATTGGTTTGCCGGGTGACACTTCAAGAAACTGCGTTACGCTCCGCTCACGTTATGCGCTCACAATGAGAGCGAGTGAGAGGCACGCGGGCATGGTTAGCCCGCCTAAGAGCGAGAGAGACAGACATAAAAAGTGAAAGGCACGCGTCCCTTCCACTCGAGCACAGTTAGCCCGCCTAAGAGCGAGAGAGACAGAGCGAGAGAGAGAGAGTGAGAGAGATAGGCATACACACCGGTTCATGTCTTGCGCTTCTATTTCGCTTAGGCGCCTGCATACAAGTTTACACGTCCTTCTTCCTACTATACGAATGAATATTCACATTAAAATTATTTTACCACTCAAAGTCGTTGTCACGTAAAACTTTCGCCCGTATACCGACTTTACAGGCAACCAATTTTTTTAACAAAAAAGAGAAAATACACCAAAATCTGGCAATTGGAATCAAATGTAACGTAACATAACATAACGTAAACTTAATATTGAAATAAGAAAAAGCTGTACTCGTCACAAGATTTTTTTTAAAGTTTTATTACTGTTACCCATTGTTTATTTTTTACATTACTAGTATTTATTAATAATTACTTCTTAGTCTGGTTTGAGGGCAACTTTTGGGAAAAAAGAAATAAAACTATATTTTCTACTGAATGCAAAAGCAAAAAACAGCTACCGCCCGAAGCTAAAACCTCCTAAAACCTTTTTAGCGACATTTTAACATGCGGAACTAGGAGCCTTTTTTTTGGCAAACTTTATGGGTTATTAAAGCAAATTAGGGCCCTTAAAAAAGCGACAGAATTTATTAGTTCCCTAAACAATAAAATTAGGAACTATCTCCGTATCTAAACGACTTCTGTGAGTTACTGACGTATGGAAGCAGTCGTTAAGATATTTGAATTTATCGCAAATGTGTGCAGAAAGTTCTTTTTAACTAACTTTAAAATAGGAAGTTCTCTCTTTTTTTATTTTTATGTTTTTGTTTTTGATTTTTTTTAAACCTATCTGGTCTAGCAAGTCACCTAAATAGACTGGCGCTTGATCTTAAAAGTGAGACGTCTACAAAGACTACACTCCTGGGATAATCTTCTACCAAGTGATTCATGACGGCGACCTGACAATGGGTGGGAACGCTTAAACCGATGCTACTTTACCAAAACAACTGCTTGTAGTCCAGGGACTGATTGCATGTTACTAATCATAATAAAAAAAAAATTAAAATCTGTTCTCCGATTTATATTAAATAATAACGTGTCTGTTACTTCTAAAAGGGGTGAGCTAATAAATCATTTACCAATATTACGTTTCACTTTCCGATTCCAATGTAAAGGCCACACAAGTGAAGTTATAAAACATTCGAGACGGGGGCGGAGTCCTAGGGCTCTGCCCCGCGAGACTTTAAAATGATATACAGGCTTGCCTCACTGCGAAATGATTTTTTTCACACACCATAAGGTGCTTTATAAGTATCAATAAACGTTTAAGGGAGAGGCCATATAAAATTTTAACTAATTTTGCGACGCCGTCTGAACGAAGCAGGAGTTTTGTATAAAACCAAATGTCGTAGAAGTCACTCGATTCACAATTCAAAAAATTATGCTCGTCTGGCCTCATCCTTTATACTACAAAATCTTTTAATTCTAACTATGAGAAGAAGGTGAGAAGTTAATAAAAATTTAAGAATTGAAAAAACAGATATATATGTTTAACTCAGTTTTAATTAAGTTAGGCGACTCTGGATTATTTAATGACTAGATGAAAACCCGGCTTCGCTCGGGTGGAATTTGAATAATAATACACTTGTAGGTACAAAATGTAGGTAGAATGTGTAGCCATTATTTCGAACAACATTAGTAAAATAATTTAATACAAAAATTGGTAGGTAAGTGATAGCATTCACAATAACTGAAATTATCTGCAAGAATATATCCGTGCATGGCGTGAAGAACTTGATAAGTCCAAAATGGCAATTTTACAGGGCGGCCATTTTAAAGTTTAAAATTTTCTCCAAAATCCGTTTTTACTTTGAATTGGGAATGCATGATTATTTTAAAAGTGTGTTTGATTTTTCTATTGATACGAATAACCATCATTAGCTACGGAAAAAAGTTTTAGATTTGACGACCGGATAGTCTAGTGGTTAGTGACCCTGACTATGAAGCTAGAGGTCCCGGGTTCGAATCCCGGTAGGGGCAGACATTTGAATGATGAATACGAATGTTTGTGCCCGAGTCATGGATGTTGTATGTATTTATCTCAATTATATAAGTATTTTTATCCGTTGCTTGGCACCCATAGCACAAAGCTTTGCTTAGTTGGGGACTGGGTCAGTTGGTGTAATTTGTCCCATGATATTTATTTGTTTATTATTATTTATTTTTCCATCGAGCCATAAATGTTTTTATTTTATAAAAATAAAAACATTTTACTCAGTCACTCGGCGGCCTCTATACGGCTGATAAGCACTACGCTAATGACATATCAATTAAAAAAAAATTGCTGCTTGAATCTGTGGTAAACGATGACATTTGTAGCTAAAAGAAGCAACGGCTAAGTGGCGCCGCCTGTAGATTGTTTGTGTTACTACCATACATGGGGAATTAACATTGTTAATTTTTTTTAGTATGCTCCAATTCGAAAACCATTTGGAGGAAAACCATCAAATAACCAATTTATCTTGTCCGATTTCAAAAATACTTTACGATTGCAGATATTTTTGTAAAATTACGTAGTAAGTTTAAGAATCGGCCATTAAATGTTTGCCACAAAAATGAAAAAAAAAAGTTTAGCTACGGTATCTGTAACGCTATCACTGTCACATCTACATCATAACATTACATTCTGACTTAACCTACAAACATTAGAAATAAAAGCAAATTCAAAGTATAAAACTGTAACAAACAATGGATATTTATAAAAAAATGTTTTCTGCCGGAATGCAACAATGACTCGAACTATAGCCCCAACAAAATAATTGTGAAAATCAGAGAAGATTTGCAGAAGAAATGGTGTACGCAAGCTAATGTGGAATATTTCAAAGTTTACACGATGCATTGTTGCGAAGACCATTTTAATGTAAGTAGAAGTCAGGAAAGATGTGCAGGGGTGAAACGAAAAAGCAAAAACAGCACGGAAAACAATAACATCACCAACGAACGGAAATAATTTCGAACACGCGAACATTGTTGACATTAAACGTGAGTTTGCCGTAAAATTCACACACATCTACAGATCTATGACGTTGACATATAGACAAAACCTTTTTTTTATATTTCTGTACGAAGGCGATTGGAATCCTGCCAAAATTAACAAATTATCAAACAGCGAAAAATATTTATTATTAATAAACAAAGATACGTAGAAGCATAATATTCAAGTTAGTTTCTTAAAAAAGTACATTCTATCAAATAAAGGTGTTAAAAGCACAGCTTAAAAAAAATGAACAATGCCAATTTCAATAAAAATTACCATAGTGGTTTAGTAACACGAACAATCTACAGACGGCGCCACTTAGCCGTTGCTTCTTTTAGCTACAAATGTCATCGTGTACTACAGATTCAAGCAGTTTTTTTTTAATTTGATATGCATTGGCGTACTGCTTAACTGCCGTATAAGGGCCGCCGAGTAGTGATGTAACGAATATTCGCATTCGCGAATATTCGTATATTTCTGGCATATTCGCAAAATTACTGCGAATGTTATGCGAATATAAAAAAAAATTGAGGGTATCTAGTAGTTAGTATATAATTTTCGCCGCCCGGTAAGGGAGATAGCCCCATTGGCTTGGCGCTAAATTAAATAGCCCATCTGGCAACATGGAATGACATTTCAATCAGATGCGTTCGTTCGTCTCAACTCGGCTATTCTAGGAACAAAAAACAAACGGAACGTACTTCGTTTACGGGACTGCCACCAAAGTCACCAAGCAGACAAATGGTGCCAAATATAACAAAAACTGTTTAAGAAAAATCACACGGCGTATGTGCGCTAGCATGAAACGGAACGTTTGTCATCCTCCGGTGTCTGTTTCGCTAGCTAGTCTGTGGTGTCCAATATGGCGACTGCGATTTGTCCATCAGCACCGTTAGAATTTTACAAAATACTCGACAATCCGAATTTTGCGGGTACATGTTGTCGACTCGAAATCTTTATTTTTTCACGTTCTATCATTCAGGCAACGTTTCGATCGAGTCTACCGTAACCGGTCACGAAATTATTAATATAGACTAGATGAAAACCCGGCTTCGCTCGGGTGAAATTTGAATCATAATACACTTGTAGGTACAAAATATAGGTAGAATGTGTAGCCATTATTTCGAATCACTGTTTATTATTTTAATACAAAAATAGGCAGATGTGATAGCATTCACAATAACTGAAATTATCTGCAAGAATATATCCGTGCATGGCGTGAACAACTTGATGAGTTCAAACTGGCAATTTTACAGGGCGGCCATTTTAAACTTTTAAAATCCGTTTTTATTTTGAATTGGGAATGCATGATTATTTTAAAAGTGTGTTTGGTGATTTTTCTATTGATACGAATAACCATCCTTAGCTACGGAAAAAAGTTTCAGATTTGACGACCAGATAGTCTAGTGGTTAGTGACCCTGACTATGAAGCTAGAGGTCCCGGGTTCGAATCCCGGTAGGGGCAGACATTTGTATGATGAATACGAATGTTTGTGCCCGAGTCATGGATGTTGTATGTATTTAAGCATGTATTTATCTAAATTATATAAGTATTCTTATCCGTTGCTTGGTACCCATAGCACAAAGCTTTGCTTAGTTGGAGACTGGGTCAGTTGGTGTAATTTGTCCCATGATAGTTATTCCGTCGAGCCATATATTTTATAAAAATAAAAACATTTTACTCCGTCATTCGGCGGCCTCTATACGGCTGATAAGCACTACGCCAATGACATATCATTTTTTTTTTAAATTGCTGCTTGAATCTGTGATAAACGATGTCATTTGTAGCTAAAAAAAGCAACGGCTAAGTGGTGCCGCCTGTAGATTGTTTGTGTTACTACCATACATGGGGAATTGACATTGTTCATTTTTTTTAGTATGCTCCGATTCTAAAACCATTTGGAGGAAAACCATCAAATAACCGATTTATCTTGTCCGATTTCAAAAATACTTTACGATTGCAGATATTTTTGTAAAAGTACGTAGTAAGTTTTGACCTTTGTTTGATCTAACGACCGGGTTTTATGTAAGAATTGGCCATTAAATGTTTGCCACAAAAATGAAAAAAAAAGTTTAGCTACGGTATCTGTCACGCTATCACTGTCACGTCTACATCGTAACATTACATTCTGACTTAACCTACAAACATTAGAAATAAAAGCAAATTCAAAGTATAAAACTGTAACAAACAATGGATATTTATAAAAAAAAAAATTCTGCCGGGATGTAACAATGACTCGGCCCCAACAAAATCATTGTGAAAATCAGAGAAGGTTTGCAGAAGAAATGGTGTACGCAAGCTAATGTGGAATATTTCAAAGTTTACACGATGCATTGTTGCGAAGACCATTTTAATGTAAGTAGAAGTCAGGAAAGATGTGCAGGGGTGAAACGAAAAAGCAAAAACAGCACGGAAAACAATAACAACGCCAACGAACGGAAATAATTTCGAACACGCGAACATTGTTGACATTAAACATTAGTTTGCCGTTAAATTCACACACATCTACAGATCTATGACGTTAACATATAGACAAAACCTTTTTTTATATTTCTGTACGAAGGCGATTGGGATCCTGCCAAAATTAACAAATTATCAAACAGCGAAAAATATTTATATTTATTATTAATAATCAAAGATACGTAAAAGCATAATATTCAAGTTAAGTTTCTTAAAAAAGTCCATTCTATCAAATAAAGGTGTTAAAAGCACAGCTTAAAAAAAATGAACAATGCCAATTTCAATAAAAATTACCATAGTGGTTTAGTAACACGAACAATCTACAGACGGCGCCACTTAGCCGTTGCTTCTTTTAGCTAGAAATGTGATGACATTTCTACTACAGATTCAAGCAGTTATTTTTTTAATTTGATATGCATTGGCGTACTGCTTAACTGCCGTATAAGGGCCGAGTAGTGATGTAACAAATATTCGCATTCGCATTCGCGAATATTCGCATATTTCTGGAATATTCGCATTCGCATTCCCATTCGCAAAATTACTGCGAATGTTATGCGAATATAAAAAAAAAATTAGGGTATCTAGTAGTTGTTTAATTATATAATTTTCGCCGCCCGGTAAGGGAGATAGCCCTATTGGCTTGGCGCTAAATTAAATAGCCCATCTGGCAACATAGAGTGGAATGACATTTCAATCAGATGCGTTCGTTCGTCTCAACTCGGCTATTCTAGGAACAAAAAACAAACGGAACGGAACGTACTTCGTTTATACGGGACTGCCACCAAAGTCACCAAGCCATAGACAAATGGTGCCAAATTTTAACAAAAACTGAATATTCGCATTCGCATTTGCATTCGCTAATGTCGAAAATATGACATTCATTACATCACTACCGCCGAGTGACTGAATAATATGTTTTTATTTTTATAAAATATATGGCTCCACGGAAAAAATCGGACACTTTTTTCCGTAGCTGAGGATGGTTATTCCTATCAAAAGAAAAATCACCAAGCACTTTTAAAATAATCATCCATTCCCAATTATTCTATTTTATCTATGGTTATGTTGGCCAATCTCAGGTTTAAGAAAAATCGCACGGCGTATGTGCGCTAGCATGAAATGGAACGTTTGTCGTCCTCCGGTGTCAGTTTCGCGCTAGTCTGTGGTGGTGTCCAATATGGCGACTGCGATTTGTCCGTCAGCACCGTTAGAATTTTACAAAATACTCGACAATCCGAATTTTGCGGATACATGTTGTCGACTCGAAATTTTTATTTTTTCACGTTCTATCATTCGGGCAACGTTTCGATCGAGTCTACCGTAACCGGTCACGAAATTATTAATATAGATAATTCGAGCCCCCGCTTCAAAGCAAGAAACAATTTACTTGTTTATTAAATCTCGTTATAATAAGTACAAATAAAAATATTACAAACACAACAACTACTTACAAATATTATGAAATAGGATGAAGAAGTTGATGAATGTGACTGTGGATAAAGCGAAAGAGGTTTGTCATAATCGTAGCATGTGGAACAAAGTTTCTCTGCCTACCCCTATGGGAAAGAGGCGGGACTGTATGTATGTATGTACAAAATATTATCAAGTATAGCTACAGCAGTCGGCAAACTAACAAAAGGCATCACATCAGGTGCGCGTGCGACTGCGACGGGCACGCGTCGCCCACATGGCGCCCTCTGTAGGGGTGAAAGCGAAAATGAGTTCGTACAAAGTGTTCTAAGTACTCTCAAGGGTAGTAAGTACTGTAACGAATCCTTCTTTACATCTTATTGAATTCTGAATTTAAATATTTAGAAATAAAGTTAAAAAGAAAAATAATTCAAAAACAAGGATAAAGAAATAGTCGGTGAAATTCACGCACGATAAAAGAGTGTAAGTAATAAAAATACAACATACATATATCACGTCTTTGTCCCTTACGGGGTAGACAGAGCCTAAGGTAACAAGTCCTAAAGGCCACGTTTAGCATGATTGTGAGCGTATAGGTGGAAAAGAATCAAAATAGTGATGGGTTGCTAGCCACATCACCTATAACGTGGTTCCTAAAATTTTCGCCCATTCGCCCATAGTGTGAGCGGGATGGTTTTTTTTTTTTATGTGAATAGGTAGGCAAACGAGCAATAGGGTCACCTGATGGTAAGCGATCACCACTGCCTATAGACACCCACAACCCCGGAGGGATTGCAGATGCGTTGCTAACCTAGAGGACTTAGATGAAATGCCTCTTGTGCCCGTAATTTCCCCGGCTGTCTTACTCTCCACACCGGAACACAGCAGTGCAAGCACTGCTGTTTAGCGGCAGGATTAGCGAGTAAGATGGTGGTAGCGATCCGGACGGACCTTGCACAAGGCCCTACCACCCGCAACGAATACGATACGAATATGGTACGAAACAAACTTTAAAAATCAAATTTGAGCGTTTTTCGCTCGATCTCAATAATGAAAAATACACTTACTACGCTTTGAACCTCTGTGCATACACACACTTCTTAATTGACATTCAGAAAAACAATGGACTCCTTGAATCATTTTAAAAGCAATCTTCAAATACCTAATTTATCCACAATTATATCTAAGTACCTTCAATCCCTTTATTACCTCATCAATTCCAGCTATTTCTACGTCTACCCCAACCCTACATCTGTCGTTTCCCGGAACAAACGATTATCGTCCCAATATCCTGTTCGAATTTCGAATTCAAATTTCCAATCAAATTCGCGCCAAAGCCTACGCACGTGCGCATGCGTTACAAACAATACGTTTTTTGCGACTACACATACAACTACCGACTAATGAATCATAGCTCCGTCTTCTTTCAACCAACACTGTTTATAATAAGTGAGAGAGGAATGGAGTAAATAACAGTTGGCGTAGCGTCTGCCGCCGCCATATGCCGTTTGAGGTTTTGGAAATTACCCCCCCGATACAAAATGGCCATTTTACGTTTGACTGTTTCATCTATTCATTATAATACACGATCGTTATTAATGGGTATGACAGTTCGGGATACGGGAAGTTCGAGTACTTGATCCTTTTTTGTAACATAATTTGAAGCTAAACTTTTGACAAGTTTTGACACGAAAACCGTGTTTTTTTTAGCAAACTTACAGAAAATGACAACTGATACAATTAATTGCAAAAAAACGTTTAAAATTCGTTAGCTTTAAAGTATCTATTACTACCTACTAAGTATGTAGAAATTGGTAGCGCCTTCTACAGTGTGGCATCACCTTGGAACAATTGACACCTACTTACCTACCCCCTTATTCATAAACGCACTATAGGCATCTGCTAGCTTAGCAATATTTTGTCCTTATCTGTCACTTTGACATTTCCCTTTCACAGATAAGGACAAACGATTGCTAAGTTAGCAGAAGCCTATAGAGCGTTTATGTATAAGGGGACTAGTTTCTAAGCAAAGCTTGTATATGAGTACCAGGCAACGGATAAGCATAGTTATGTAAATAAATACATTCATAAATATTAAGCATCCAAGACCCGAGAACAATAAACTTTATTCGTATTATTCATATATTTTTCATATACAGGGTGTATCAGATAGCCCCTAACAATAATCAACTGGGGTATATAACCATAGCTACAGAAGCTAATAAAATATTTAAAAAAAAATTGGAGTATTTTTTTTTTTCTATAGGAATGGTAGCATTAACTGTAATCATTCCTATAGAAAACATAAAAAAAAATTTGCTCCAATTTTTTTTAAATATTTTTTTTAGCTTCTATAGCTATGGTTATATACCCCAGTTGATTATTGTTAGGGGCTATCTGATACACCCTGTATATACCTACCTACGTATATTTCACGACATTTAATTTTTCTTTTAAAATATTCTGTTATAATATGGACGTAAGTCTGGCAATAAAACATTTCATTTCATTTTGTAATTTCATATACATTATAATATTCTCCCCAACTGAGGATCGAACCCGGGACCTCAAGCTTCATAGTCAGGTTCTCTGAAGTCAAATAACCGCTGTTCATTGGATTCAATCGATTTTTGAACGAATATTACAGTATTCTAATATTTCTCGCTTCAAATAAGCGGTTTGAAAACAAATAACCGTAATTATTGATGATTCTTGTTTGTTTCTACAATTTTAATAATGGGCTACTTTTTTAGGTTTTCAATATTTGTCGGTTATGCTACTTTGACTTGCGGCGCAATTAAAATTAGAAATTGTATTTTTAGAACGGAAACGTCTGATCTTATGGCGATTAATGCCGGGGTGCCTCAGGGATCTGTTCTCTCTGCTACTCTTTTCTTGCTGCACATTAACGATCTGCTCAAGCCCGGAATCTTTGGGTATGCAGACGACAGCACAGTAACGGAGAGATATACTTCCAGCAGCCGGGCTAGTGGTGCTGAGATCCAGTCTCTTAGGGAGGCTTTGGTCGAGCGAACGAGTGGGACCTTGGAGGCAGTCGCTGACTGGGGTGCTGCCAACTTGGTTTCATTTAACGCTGCCAAAACGCAGGCGTGTCTTTTTTCCGCAAAACGGAGTCAGTTCACCTTGGCTCCTACTTTCCAGAACGTATCCTTGCCCATTACTGATCGCCTCAACTTGCTTGGTCTCGACCTGCGAGCTAACCTGAACTTCGGCCCTACCATTGAATCCATGGCAAAAACTGCTGCAAAAAAACTTGGCATCCTGTATAAGGTGAGGCGGTACTTCACGCCGGAACAGCTTTTGATTTTGTACCAAGCTCAGGTTCGGTCGTGCATGGAGTACTGCTGTCATCTTTGGGATGGTTCTGCCAAGTACCAGCTGGCCGCGTTAGATTCTGTGGAGCGCAGAGCTCGAAGACTCATTGGGGATGCTCCAATGGTCGGAGCCAGACTGCAAAGCCTTGAGCATCGTCGCAGAGTGGCTTGTCTGGCTGTTTTCTATCGGATACACTTTGGAGAGTGTGCGCAGGAATTACACGAGCTTATTCCACCATCTCCCTTCCGCCACCGTACGACTAGACGGGGCGAGCGACTTCACCCTTATGTTGTCAGTATTCCGAGTTCTCGCACGAAGCGCTTCGCTTCATCTTTTATACTGCGGACTGCTAAGGAGTGGAATGCGCTTCCGTCGTCTGTCTTTCCGGATAAGTATAACCTTGGACTATTCAAATCCAGAGTGAACAGGCTGTTACTGAACCAGTGAGCTACATCTTCGGCCTCATCTGCACTTACCATCAGGTGAGATAGAGGCCAATCGCTGGTCAGTTTATAATAAAAAAAAAAAAAAACGGCATGACGCTCTTATTAATTTGCAGAGTTCGTATTAGTATTCTTCTAGTTGCCGATGATTTTCAATAGAAAGAAGAAATATTGTTTAAGAAAAGAGATAGCTACTTATTTAAATAAAAAAATAAAACATTAAATATCAGATTTTTTAGAATACCTACTTACCTAATGATATTTTTATTTTATCTTTCATTAAGACACAGCTACTATTATTTTTATTTAAAAAGGCATTATGTTATTTAAACTATAATATCTCATTGCCAACCATCAAGTATGTACACACAGCAAAGCTATTCGGTAAGCAGGTTTAAAGCGGCGCGTGCATGCAAAGGTGCTTTGCTTACCGAATAGCTTTGCTGTGTGTACCATCAGCCAAATATGTGGTCATTTGATAGGAATATGGATGAAAAGTGGTAGACCACTTATTTGGGCGACCGTACCTACGTAATAAATTTGAAAAAAAAAATTCAACTGTTCCACCCTAAAAAGTATCAGCAAAAAAAGAAATCAACCAAAAAAAGGTGATCAGGCCTAATCAGACGGGATCAAAGTTCCCGCTGCCCTAAATATATAAATTATCATAGATCAGAGCGCGAAGTAAGTATATACGTTAAGCGTTTTTGAGACTAAGTCTGTAACTCACAAAATATTTGCGTTTACGTTTGCGTTAGGGTCTTAGATGATGAAACTATCTAGGCATTTATTTAGATACTACTTATCTTTGGGATCCTAAACATTTCTGCGGCCAATTGATGATGTTCGTTTCTTGTGGAAATAAAAAGTCTCACAAGTTTCTCGCGGCGAATTCGTTATTCTTGGCTATGATTGTCTTTCCTATCCCTGGAAAAATTAAAAGAAAACCTTCACAGCTCAATTAGGTACAAAAAATTAATCTAGGGTACTCATATATTGCCCCTGTTGGGTTCCGCGGGATAGCCAACGAAGCGTATTTAGGCAGACAAAAAAAAAATGGCGGGATGGCTTAGACGCATAGTAGAGTGGCAGAAGCTCGCCTTCGACCGGGACGTATGATGGAAGAAAGGAGAGGCCTGTGCCCAGCAGTGGGACACTCCAATAGGCTAAGATTATACTTAATAACAGTAAACGTGTGTAGTTTTATAAGAAGCTTAGCACTTTAGCCTAAAACGAGTTGATTATTTTAGAGATGAGACTTTGAATATCTTCAAGTCGTAACGCAAACCCAGCCCAAAAATTCTTCGTCAACGCTTTCGGATGTTTATAAAAACCTACTGGATGAAGTCATTTGGTCAAGTCCCTTGTTTGCGCAGCATTAAATATTATAATGGCCTAAACATTCCGTAAATAAAGGGTTGGCCCGATTTATTAAGCTAACATACGGTCGTTTTTTATTTGCCTAAATTTTAAATCGTTGTTGATTTAGGTAAACGATGGGATGTGAAAAATTTAGTTTTTTATGTCGATGATGTTATAAATGATAAGCAGGAGAGTTGTTGATGATATTGGTACCTATTAATTGCTAATAATGTATACAAAAAATTACCTTTAATCTTCATCTAGTAAATTGTAACCTTGAAATTGCAATGGTTCTACGCAAAAATTACGGCAACAATACAATCTAACTAAAAAAAAAAACTAACTAATATTATAAATGCGAAAGTATGGATGGATGGTATGGATGGACAGATGTTTGTTTGTTACTCAATCACGCCAGAACGGTCGAACGGATCTCGATGAAATTCGGCACATAGGTAGAGAAAAGTCTGGAATAGCACATAGGCTACTTTTAATCCCGGAAAATGGCGTAGTTCCCGCGGGATAGCGATTTATAAACGAATTCTTTGCAGACGAAGTCGCTGGCAACAGCTAGTAGGTACTATACAAGACAAGTACCTACCATTCTTCTTTTAATACCACAAATTATAACAAGTACAGTAAATATAATAAAAAGATAAAAGGTAAGCTTATCGCTTAAAAGATATTAAAGATCCTAGTGTTTAATTTTTATAATCCCCTCTGTAGAATCGTTGGTTATGCCCTGATGATTGTGAAATATTGATTGAGAATAAGATAATAGTTACTTAATACTCGATTTTTTCCTGAAACAATACTTTATATACATACATAAATCACGTCTTTATCCCTAATAAAGTAGACAGAGCCAAGGGTAACAAGATCTAAAGGCCACATTTAGTGTGATTGTGGCCGTAGGTGGAAAGGGGAATCAAAATAGTGATGGGTTGCTAGCCGCATCTCCTATAACATGATTTCTAAGATTTTTGAAACAATGCCGCTCACATTTCTTTATAAAAGGCGTTTATTTTAGTGTAAAAGTATTTATAAATTCTTTAAACAAATTCCTAGTCCGCACACCTCAATATGTCACTGACCTACATCAAGACAAAACTGGGTAAGTCTAAAACTCGCAAATTCCTCCAGTAGCGACGTCCCGCTGCCACCGCGGTGTTGTCAGCACAAAAAATTGATTGATTCCGAAAAAACCGGCCAAGCGTGATTCGGATTCGTGAAACAAGATTTCCGTGCAATTTGACTTTAACTAGTTCATAAATTGTTAAACTACCAACTTTGCAGTTAAAATAATTCAATTCCCCATACATAGGTTACATCTTGACGATGTTCAGAATGAATTATTAGGTATATAATTGCAAAAAAGTTTAACTGTGAATTGATAATTTTTGTTTGCGTAAAAGTCCTTCAAAATTCTTAAAAGTTTATTTAAAGCCCATCAAGGGATCATCATGGCATACGCGATGCGGCTAGCAACCCATCTCTATTTGGTTTCCCTTTCCGCCTATTCGCCAACGATCATGCTAAAAATTGTTCTTATTACCTTGGGCTCTGTCTACCCCGTAGGGGATAAAGACGTGATTTGTGTATGTATGTATGTTTTCTACATCTTTATTTTGTGCTTTGAGGGCTTGCTTTTTGTATATCATAAGAAGTAGGAGTACCCTATAGGTTTGATTTACTTGAGAGTATCAAAACTTGACAGTTACAGACGACGGACATAGAAGTGGTTCCATAAATGGTTCCATTTATTGAGGTATGGGACTCTGAAAATGGCGGATTTCACTTTCTGACTTCGATTTTGCACGCCCACTCAGTGGTCAGGTTTGTTGAAAGATTATTGATACGCGTGACAGGTTAAAAAAATGTGCGAAATACTACATCGAATTAATTAAAAATGTAGAGTCAGGTAGCGCGGATGTTCATTGGCATTTTTTTGAAGTAAAAGTTTCTTTAGCGGCGTTGGGTACTTTTTGGGATGGGTAAAAAATGTTAAACTCGCGTCATGCGTAAGACGGAGGGAAAGTTTAAGTACCAGGATATCAGATCCTCTAAGAGCTTATTTTGAAATACGAATGAATCGCGTTCGATTTTTAAAGTGTGTTTTGGGTTCCGTAGCCAAATGGCAAAAAACGGAACCCTTATAGATTCGTCATGTTTGTCTGTCTGTCTGTCTGTCCGTCCGTATGTCACAGCCACTTTTTTCCGAAACTATAAAAACTATACTGTTGAAACTTGGTATTCTGTGAACCGCATTTAGATTTTAACACAAAAATAGATAAAAAAACAATAAGTTTTAGGGGTTCCCTATACTTAGAATTAGAAGTATTAGAACTGAAACTCATAATTTTTTTTTCATCGAATTCATACGTGTGTGTAGGGGCGGGTATCTATGGATAGGTACCTAAGTAGTTATTTCAATAAATAATTAAAAAAAAATGATTCCTTAAGCTAATAAAACATGAATTATTGCATCACCAACAATAAGATAACATATCAAACTTAACGGCAGTTCTCGAGCAGGATACTCTTGATTAAGTCATCTCCTTGATGTCTGACAATCGACACTTGGCTAAATCGCATAGTCATTTGCTGTGATTCTATAGCATGACTCGGCGTGAATTACGTAATCAGCGCAGAAGTGGAGTAACGGTATAATTTTTATTCCAAATGTGGCATTGACATTTAACAATAACAAGATAACACGACACGTGGGTAATTTAATGACAGCACAAAAAGAATTAAGTACTTTGAAACTAGCTTACTTTATGAAAAACCTTAGCTTTTGCTTGATTCACAAGAGTAATGTTAATTGTATTGTAATCTGAGATTAATCTTGAAAACTTAAGCTTAGGTATGAGTCAAATAAAGTAAACTTTACACTACAAAATTGATGATACCAAACAAAACATAAATACGATTTAATAAGTCAATCGTCAAAAAACACGGAATCAATTGTAGAAAAAACTTTTTCACACTGGCAACCGCGAATAATGTGACGGCGGGACGCCATGTTCGGAATTCAAATCGAATTCGAACAATGGCACCCAACCGTTCGCGCCTTTTCACTGCGCCGCGAATGACATCTAACGAATTAAGGAAATTGAGAAAAAAATAACTTTTGTACTTACCCATGTTCTGCGTTTGGCTACGGACTACTGAATTAACAGGTTCGCTGTGATGATGGTGGCTTTTTAATTAAATTAAAATTTGGGCAAGTTTAGTGTGGAGGGAATTTGGGTCAAGGGGCATCGCAGTTGACATAATTATAATGTCTAAAAATTACATTACGCTAATTTGTCATTCATTATGGCTGTGGAAAAGAAAATGATACATTTTCTTTTAATATAATTTCATGGAATAAAATAATTAACTTTTCGGATTAGGTTCAACAAAACTACGGATATAACTAGAGTTAAATAAACTACTTGATAATGATATTGATAACGTATAAAACCAAAGAGATTAAACATTTTAGTATGTAATAGAGCGGACATTGACAACTAAATCATAATCCAAGACTTAGTACCGCGCGGTACTAAGTCATTTAGTATGGTGCCAAACGCCCGCACTGACGGATCGTGTTCGCTCTGCTAAATAAATCGTTTTCTCGTAAAAAATGCCGGGTTGTGCTTTGCAGTATTGCAAATCCCGATACGGGAAAAATACTGGGCGAGATTTCAGTTTATTTTCATAAGTATTTGGTGTTTTTTATCCGATAATATCCGAAAACAAAATAATTTCCATAGATGTTTCTGGAACATTGCCCGTTTTCAAATAAGCGCCCTCTGTTGTTCAGTAGCACACACTAGTTTTAGTGTAATGTTACCCGATGATAGAAGTTTTCCAGATATATCCGGAATTTCAGCCCTCAGTCAGGGAAACAGTAACATTTTAATTGTCCGGACTTTTTCATATAGATAAAAAACTCGGGCCATCGTGTGTTCCCACCATTATAGACACCAATTATCAGGAAATTTACTGAAAAGTCAGTGCATTTGTCAGAAATATTCATGTTCAGGTCTGGTAACCCCGATAGAGCTGTGATGAATTTATCGATATTTAATGAGATACTATGAACTAATTTAATTATTTAATCTCATTAATATCATTGAAACATAAGTATGGAACAATTTTTTTTGTTTAAGTATGTTACTGATATTCTACGTTTCCGCCTATCAATAAGGAAACATGAGAGAAGTGGATAAAATTTGTAAATACAACTGGAAAATTGAGATCAGAATAGGCTTCCAACCGCTGCGTCAAAACTTTTTAATTTCAGAGATTTTTAATTTCAGAGATTTCAAACAAAGCATAGATATTAGGTACTACATCAAGAGTACAATAATCTTGTCTTCGGTCCGATATTAAAAGCGGCGAATTATCTATAGTCTACGACTTTGAAGACTTATTGTTTCAGTGACATCTTTGACAATGTCACTAAACCTATTGCAAATGAGGCACAAAATTTTCGTTAAATCCAGAACTAAAATCCAAACCATGGCCCTCATGGAATAGATTAACGCTAGCCGCTTCCGACCATGCTTGAATAAGCCATGTTAAACCCCGACCTGAGTGATGTGGCTCTAGAAATCAAGGGCATATCATTGAACAGCACAAGAGACAGCAACCCCGGTGAAGGGTTGGGGCGGTCTTTTGGGGGTCTCAATTTGAGTGAAGGGAGCTCTTCGTCTGTTAAGGATCGCACGCGCGAAGCGCAAGTAAGTCGTAAATTATATGGAGCTGGTGCCAGCAAAAACAAGATCATCATCAGCCAAAAGACGTTCACTTCTGAACAAAAGTCTTCCCCAAAGAGCACCATAAAGACTAGTCTTGCGCGGCCCTCTTCCAGCAGACCTTGAACAGGCTGCAACTTGTTACGCTATGGTGTACTCCTTTCCAACATATACTTAATACACCCGCAGGATCAACTTGCAGACGAGAGCTCTTCCTACGCTTTGGCCACTGACAGCCACATGGACGACAACGTAGACCAGTGGATCACGGGTGTGACCTCGGCTGAGGCCACTGTGCAGAGCAATAGCAACGGTCGCAGGTACGATATGATCTTATCCAGCAACTTAAAATAAAGGGAAATACAAAATATTCTCTTCTCAACTCACACTGTGTGCGAGTTAGGAATAGTTTATTTCTTTGTCTGCAATGCAAACCAAAAAAATGTGTGGACCTACAACTAACTACAACCCTTTGCTTGAGAGACTATAAGTCAAACCACTAGGCTGCCATTGCTTAAGAGAACCATTGAGTCCGTAGGTTTAAATAGTAATAGGCGTTGTTAAAAGATGCGACATCAAAGGTCGATTTTGAGAAGAGCAGTCTGTTTTCTTTCTTCACGCATTTAAAAGCAGCAGAATATCCAACAGTACTTAAAACTTTTTAGCGGAGCAGTCTACGTCGTCGTGCTTCGGGTAAGGAAGCGGAGCGGAGATATAGTTACAAGATCGCTCAGAATTATTCCTGAATAGGTATTTCAACAGGTGGTTTTGTTAGCTTCATTGAACACTCCATAAAGGTTTATTTACCGTAGTTTTGGATTTAAATTTAGTCTCCCCTTTGACGATGTACACTTTGAACATTTACAAATGTATGGAAACTTTTGTCAAGCACAAACAAAAAAAAATGCGGAATAATTCTGAGAGACTTTTACACGCTGTGTCGGAGCGCAGAGTTCGATGACAGAAACTGCTCCTGAAGCTTGAAGTACTGTTGAATCCGCTGATGTGAACTTGACCGTTTACAGAGCGATGCTGTCGCAGCGTTCAGCCATGGTGGCCACGTCTTCCTTCAACATGGCTCAGGTGTGGTGTCTGCTGGCGCTGCTGCTGCCTCTCTTCAACGGCAACTCCAACAGGCCCTGGCGATGCACTCCAAGGTTCGACAATAACTTCACTAACTTTACATACATACATAATAGCCCTGATTTGGTCTACTCCTGTCTGGGGCCTTGGTTACTGAAGGAGTCTATTCTAGACGCGCGGGAACTTACTCTATGGTACCTACTTGCTCGTTTGCCTTCCTATTCATATTAAAAAAAAAATAGTAGTCGCAAGTGTTTTTTTTTCTTGTTGGCTATCATTCCGAAACGTCCCGACCCGACCGAAAATCGTACAACGTATGCACATTCGAAAAAGTAGACCTCTAGTGCCATCTATCGTGAAACGTGAATAACGACAAGCGGACAAGTTTGCTAGTTGCTAGCTCTCACCCAGGATGCAATTCAGTCGCGTCAGCTGCGCGCGAAGTTGGTTTTTATAAAATGTAGAGATGGCGCTGTTTTAAGCATCTGAATTAAGTTACTTTCGCAGCAATAGATGTCGCTTGTGGGCTTTAATAATAACCGGAAGTAATTTTATCTGCAATGCAATGGCTATCTGCATGATTATAAGAAAATCGGCTATAGGTCTTGTTAAGTATCTTAGTCTCTGTATATCCCGTAAGGGATAAATACGTGATGTATGTACCTAATAATGTATGTAGACTTTTATTGTACGTGTTTTACAGTATGATGATCAACTCGGCGGAGTACTTCCTGACAAATTTCACGAATCTCGTAAATCGTGCGCGCGCGCAAATCGGGCGTTTGGCTCGGCAGCAGGTACTTTACAAGCTTTTATTTGACATGCAATGCTTGTTTGTAGCTTTGTCGGTATCTTGTATGTTCGGCTCAAATCTTCCAAGTCAAATACTCATATCCAGTGGTCGAGCTGTTGTAAAATTTAACATAACATACCTAAGTACTTACCTATATAATAGTCATCTCATCCCTAAATAATACTTAAGCCCGGTGTTAACACAATAATCTGGTAGGGTGGATGAAAATGCAGTAGGTACAGTCAGCAAAGAGCTTGCTTTAAAAATTACTACACTTTTATCAATAGGTATGTAACTTAGTAGGTATACCTACAAATATTCTGCTAATTAATTTAATTTGACAAAAATATAGTTTTTATACGATTATCGATATCTATTTAATACTAGCTTCTACCCGCGACTTCGTCCGCGTAAAATTAGCAATTGACATGTTTATCGCTATCCCGCAGGAACTATGCAATTTAAAAAGATAAAAGGTGGCCTATGTTTCAATCCAGGGTACCAGCTATCTCCATTCCAAATTTTAGCCAAATCCGTTCAGTCGTTTCAGCGTGAAGAAGGAACAAACATACACACTCACATCGTCACATCGTCACTCACAAACTTTCACATTTATAATATTAGTAGGATTTTGTATCGATATTAATATAGGAATACAGAATAATTTGTTTGAACGAAATTTTAAACACAAACTACATTATACCGGTATGATATCGTTATTTTTTCATAACGTGTTAAAGGTCTGGTTTCTTACCTTATTGCTTGTGGCTGCATAGAGTAGTTGTAGCTGTATAGTTATGCGGGTGGTAGGGCCTTGTGCAAGGTACGTCCGAATCGCTACCACCATCTTACTCGCTAATCCTGCCGCTAAACAGCAGTGCTCGCACTGCTGTGTTCCGGTGTGGAGAGTAAGACAGCCGGGGAAATTACGGGCACAAGAGGCATTTCATCTAAGTCATCTAGGTCGGCAACGCATCTGCTATCCCACCGGGGTTGCGGGTGTCTATGGGCAGTGGTGATCGCTTACCATCAGGTGACCCACTTGCTCGTTTGCCTTCCTATGAACATAAAAAAAAAGTGTACCATTTTCATTCTTACCTGTCCTATTTGGTAAACAAAATTCTAACCTCAATGTGCAAATTTTTGTAAAGAATAAGGTGTATTATGTTATCAAATAAACCTGAGGTAATATTTTGTACATAATTTTGCTGTTATTTCGCCGCCCCCGGAGAACAAAATGATAATCGCAAAAACACAACTTTTCAGGAAAAATAAAAAACCAATTTTTGCCAATTACTACTAAACAAGTGGACGTACCTATACTGATGATAGTTAGCATTACGGAAAGCTAATTTTTTGAGAATTCTTCTATTTTAGTGTCTCTGATATAATACATACTACAACCGAGTTATTTAAAAAATTAGAAGTTAGTGGAAATCGATCATCATCTAAGATTTATAAAGTCGATTATCATTTTATTCGCGCTTTTTCAAGGGTTAAAATACGTATTGTATGGTTGTTATATCATTTTATTCTACGATTTTTACGGTGCGAGTAGTAAAAATAACAGTTGCATATCTTCATATTCTCGTTAATATTGTGAAATGTATTTTATGATAATGTGATTTGTCTAGTGTTACAGTGGAACAGTGGCATGGTATTCGGCTTTGGCTTTGTTTAGTTAGTGGGTTGAAATTGGCAGAGTCTCTAAAAAGAGCTGGAACAATGAGACTTGTTAGGTGCTTATTGCTTGATTCTTGTTCTTGATCATCATCTTCATCATCATTATTGTTTTCGGAGTTCTTTGCATTAGTCAGGGACTCGTGAAGGTCATGAGTGTGGCTTGAAATATCGTCGGCATTGCAGGGGCTGATCCGGTCTGATGCCTTGCTTGTTGGCGGCGGCGGCGGCGGCGGCGGCGGCGGCTGGATGTGTGGTAGGTACTGGTGGTTAGGTCTCGGAGGCGGGGTTTGGGCTGGCTGGAGATTTGGGTGTATGTCTGGAGCCTCGCGTGCTGCTTGAATTTTGGATTGACTATGTGTTTAATCAGAGGTGTAAGAAATCGACGTCATATTTGTTTTTTGATTGAAGTTGATGGCTCTGCGTAGGAAACTCTGGCTTCCATTGTTTTAGTCCGTGATATTTTCTGACCGTCTGTATTTTTGATCCAGTTTTTGTTGATTGTCAACTCCTTTAAGTATTATTTGTTTTCGTTTGCGGCATTTCTTTGACGTTGTACATATTTCTCGCCATTTGCCTTAGCGTTCGTGATGGTTGCCTGAATCTGTTCAGGGGCCTTACCATGACGTCTTAATGCGATTCAGTTTAGGTTAGCTCGCTGTCAGATTCATACTAAAAGTGACAGCTGAAACTTGAACTGAGTCGGAATTAGGACGTCATGGTAAGGCCCCTGGAGTGTGTGCAGCTCTTTTTTAATGCACATTCGGTGTTGCAGTGCGTACCTAGTCTGCTTCGCTCTGGCCGTGGCTTGTTTCAGGGGGTTTGAGGGTGATATTTGATTGGCGTTTCGCCGCTGCGAGGAGGGTATGTGGGAAAGGAATGAGTCTATTTTTGTTTTGGACGCGGCGGCCGTCGCAGTAAAGGGATATGTTTTTGATGCCATGATTTTTGATGATATATTTTTATCTGACGGTTACTGTGGTCAGGATAGAGATGGATTCATTTTGCTTTGTATCTTTTTGCGGCTGCGAAACTTCAGTTGGATATCACGCGCGGATTTTTTGAAGCAAGCCGAAGCCGGAGTGAGGCGGATTATATGCATTGAACGTGCATTGGAAGGCAGAGTTGTGTGCACCCCTGAGCAAATTTGCGCAATTTTTGTGAACGCGAGGGTGGGTAGCGGGAGACATGACGTCGGAGAAATATTGCAAACGGAGTTATGTAATGTGAAAGAGTTGATAATTGGTGGATTGAAGATATAGACGGTCGGGGGATATCGTGGACCAAGATAATGGAGGTTAGTGTTTCTTCTGCGGAGCCATCAGTTTTGGAATGCAAGTGTGACGTCGATTTTTTGTGTTTCCGATTAAGCACTGAGTCATTCCAGGGATTGGAAGGCGTGCGAGGTTCCGGACAGACATCTGAATCTTTGGTCGGCCCGGGCCCTACCCTTGGGACCGAACTGCCAGTGTTGTGCGCCCGGCTGTTGCCAATCGGCAGGGCAGTGTACGGCGGCCTGATAGGCCTTTGTGGGGCGGGTGATGTTTCAAGCTGGACAGCTTGTGATTTTTGTGAATCCTTGACTTATGTAAGGAGCTGTGAGATCGGTAGTGATGAAGATTATGATCGGGAGTGGGAATTGGGTGGTGCTTATGAGTTTGATTGTTTTTTTAGAGATGCCAACGCTCACGAGTAATTCGTTCAATGCGGTTGTCCTAAGAGACCACCGTGCCTTAGTCTGTGACAGGACGTTCGTTATCGGACGTTATCGTTCAACTGTCAGAGTGTGTCCGAGAAAATGCCCAATTGAGTAGTAAGCGAATTGTTCGGACAGGCAAAAGACTGTTCGGAAAGACAAAAGACACAAGTATGCGCGTTCTCCACTAAAAGGGATCCCTTTATTGTTTCTCCTTGTTTTGAAGGTACCCCTTGATGCCAAGTTGCCTATTGGGATCCTGGGTGTCGACATTTCGAGTGATGTTCAGTTCCGTGGTCAGTTGGAAGGCAAAGCTAAATTAGCTTCTAAAAAATTGGAGGTGCTCAATAGAGCGGGACAGTACTTCTCGCCATGCCATCGCCTGCAACTCTATAAGGCGCAGGTTAGGTCGCATAATATATGGAGTACTGTTCTCATCTCTGGGCTGGGGCACCCAAGTACCAAATCCTTCCAATTGACTGAATCCAACGCAGAGCTGCTCGATACTGTTCTCATCTCTGGGCTGGGGCACCCAAGTACCAAATCCTTCCATTTGACTGAATCCAACGCAGAGCTGCTCGATTTGTCGATAACCAGGCACTCTCTGGCCGACTCGATCCTCTGGCTGTGCGGAGGGATGTGGCATACCGAATTTATCATGGGCAGTGCTCCGATGAACTTTCGATTTGTTGCCTGCGGCTAAATTCCACTACCGCACGTCGCGGAACCGTCTGTCCTTCCATCCTCAACATCTTGATAGTTGGTAGTTAAGTACCGTGCATTTTAAACGCAATTTCTTTCCTCGTACGACAAAGATATGGAACCAACTTCCTAGTGCAACATTCCCCGAGCGGTACAACTTAGGGATCTTTAAATAGCGAGCCTACCTGTTCCTGAAAGGGCCGGCAACGCACCTGTGATTCCCCACGTCTTGCAGGTGTCCCTGGGCGATGGTGATCACTTTCCATCAGGTGACCCGTCTGCTCATTTGCACCCTTTTTTCTTATATATATAAAAAAGGCGTAACTTGATTTGTGATATATCATTGGATTCTGTTGATTTTGGCCCAATGGTTTAAGGGCCGGAGTTGATTGCCGTGTTGTTGATTCGTTGCAATGCCAGATAAATTACAGTTTATCAGCATAAACATACATTCGATATTGTACTTGCCATTGCAATTTTGTGATTGACAAACGTTATGGTCAACAACTTTAATTGTTGAGCATACGTGGAGTGTTGTCATAGTGATGTGATTGCTTGTTAGTGTTTAAAACACGTTGCTAAAGTTTGGCAATGTCAATATGACAGCGTTCCTCAGTAGTTCGACATTGGGGTTGTTGACGGCATGAGAGCAAAAAGCATGATAATATGTTTTACTGTTCTGCACCAAAAGAGTTGTTTTGCTAAGTGAACATTATACGAAGCGGTAAAACGCTTTTTTACGGGAATAAAATGATAACCTTCATTTATCGTTTTCTTGCGCATTGATTTGTACGAGAACATCATTGTATTACCGTTAATAATATTGAAAAACGTGATCATAATATGTTAATATTATGATACAGCTTTGTTCTTGTCTTTTTTTTCATTGGTAAAATCGTTGAATAATATTGCAAAATTTTGTAACTCGGTAAATAACAGCATAAAAATTATGAATAAAATTGTACACGTGTAGTACCATTCGCTGATTTCAAATATGGCATAATACTAAAACTATGATAATAGCGATTATCATTTTGTTCTCCGGGGGCGGCGATTTTATCTCCAGTACCTTTATTTACGATTATATGAAATAGTTAAAAAATAACAAAAATGAGACGTTTTGAGGTTAGAATTTTGTTTACCAAATAGGACAGGTAAGAATGAAAATGGCTTAAAGATCTTATTGACGTCTTAATAACGTACGTAATATTTAAGTATGCCTTTGACTGTACAGATGTGATGTCTTTCCATCCAGGTTGCCCGGGACTGCTTCGCGACGGCAATGGACATCATCCTGGTGGTCTACGCGTTCGGTTTCCTGGTGCTCTCAATGTACCAGGCTGCTGTCATCGGCTGAACCAATATGGCCGACAGAACAGACGCAGTTCAAATACTATATTGGATTTTAAGCCAAATCTGATGGTTATCACAAATAATTAGTCCCAAATGCATGTCTGAAGTTGCTGTGAATAAAATGGTTCATAATTATATACTTACGTGTTTTATTAACACGTTGACTGCGAGAGCCAATTGGTCAGACTCACTCTCTGTGCATTACATGCCATAAACGACTTGTAACTTAGTTTTTTCTGGTGCGGTACAAGACCAGGGTGACCTGTGGGCAAGTATTTACATTTTAGCTAAAATATCTTTATGTAATATACATATTCTATATATATGACGGAAATAGATAGTTTACTAGTAAACACAGTTGATACTACCTTTCGCCACGCCGTATGACCATTTATTGAAGATTTATAGAGAATTTGATTAGCATGTCAAATTAGACCTGTACCGCACCAGTAAAAAGTACATAAAATTGACGATAATTTTAGTGAAGTGGAAAATAAATAAGCTAATATAGCGATAAATAGCATATTTCTTAGGAGTTACTTATATGTTGTCATAAAAATTACCTACATATTGGTATGTAAATGTATGTCGCAGTCAACGTGTTAAAGTTGAGTACTCATCTGCGGCGTTTACGATATAGTGATATTGAAATAGTGAATGCAGGAAACCGACATGCATTGTTGAAGTTATCTGTGACTAAAATGTATACGTGTTATTTAATAAAGTCGAGTAGGTACTCATCTGCGGCGTTAACGAAAGATGGTAAATGCAGGGGGAAGTGTGATAGTGATATTGAAAGAAGAGTGCATGCAGGAAGCTGTCAATGGAGCGCTGCGCTCATTTGTGAGCAGTGAGAAGGCGTCGAAAAAGGCGCGTCAGGTGGACAAACAGTTGCCGTTTTGTTTAAGATTTTGACTAACGCCCGAAACATAGATTTCATTTAACTAATTTCAAGTGTAGGTACTTAACTAATGATTAAGTACTAATAGGAAAGATGGTGACAAATAAAATCCCTGGAACACTGATATCACTTCCTAACCACTAGGAATACACGCACTATCTTGAAGTGATAACTGCAATAAATATAGATTATTTTATAAGTGGATATTTAATTGAAGTTACTCAACTCGTATTGTTTAATACAGAATTGTTAAGAGCATGCTTGAGATAATATCAAATTGAGCTTGAAGAGGATTGTTCAGTTTTGCGGTTCGAATATTTTGTGCTAAGAGGTTGCCAGCGACACCGTCTGCGCAGAATTCACTTAACGCTATCCCGCGGGAAGTATTCAATTTTCCGGGATAAAAACAATCCCATGTCCTCCGGGACTGAACTACATTATCTCTGTGCCAAATTTCATTAAAATTGGGTTAGTGGTTTAGGCGTGAAAGCATAACAAACAGAGTTACTTTCACATTTATAATATTAGTTAGGGTTATATACTGCCGTATAGTCATCTTCCTAACTGTTGCAAGTTATAATAACCAAAAACCCTAGTGTCTCGTGGTCCAACTGATGTACCACTGTTATAAAAATTCTCACTATACTTATAAAATACTATAAGGAATAAACACGACTGGCAACACTGTGGCGCTGATTTGGCAGATTGACAGTTACTTCCGCCACCACCAAGTTCATGGCGGCCCGGGCACGGAGCTCATTCGGATCAGGCATTCGTATCGGGAGCTTGGCATAGGACGGACGTATATCATCTCATTCGTGATTAGAAAGTGCTTTCTCCATATTAGTTATTAATTGTTCCTATAAGTACCTTTTTTCTGTTTTGATTGTTAAATGTGGTGTTCAATAAAGAGTTATTGTATTGTATTGTACCTACTATTGTTAAAATTATTAAATTCAATAAGAATAACAGTTTTGAAAATGAAAAATGAAATGAAATGAAATGTTTTATTACCAGACTTACGTTCACTTCACTTTTTGGTTTTGACTTCATTTATTTCATTATCCCTAAAAATACATTATACACACAAATCATGTCTTTATCGCTTACGGAGTAGACACAGTCAAAAGCCACATTCAGCATGATTTAAATAGTAAAATTAGGTTAGGTTCGTTAGGTTATATTCAAATGCCCGTAGGGCAAACCGAAGAGTGGAAGTGTAATTTCGTCATTTTTATAACGGTGGGACTTAACAGTGGGACCACGAATCCGTAACCTCTTTAAGCACCTACCTCGTGACTGCAGCATTACCAGGAAAGATGGTTAATTCCATCAACGTTAAATAATTTAAATTCCTAATGCATCGCTAACAAAAGTTAAGAATCTTTATTACCGATGCCAATTATGACGGAATTGATTACTGACGGACACAATGTACATTGTTTTAATAGCTACCATTTGTTTGTTGAGTTTTATTAAAGAGTGGGCGGAATTTGTATAACAAAATACCAGAATTGGCATTTTATACTTACCTAAGCGTAGAATATAAACTGTGTAAACGTAAAATCTAAACCTATTTGTTACCTACCTAAAGATAAGCAGTCACCACAGCCTACAAGAGCAATTCACGCATCATCATCATCGTCATCGGCCTGTAGCAGTCCTAGGCTGCCTTAAAACGCGCCATTTTACCCTGTCTTCGTCATTATAATTCCGTCTTGTGCCACTGGATTCTGCCACCAATGGCACATAACGGAAAAAAACTTCCGTTTTGTGCCATCATAATCTCAGGAAAAAAAACCGCATGCCCAATTGTTTAACCAGGTCTTCATTCCCAATTTTTCACATTCCCGATTTATTTTAAGGTTTTTTTTCTGAGATTATGATGGCACAAAACGTTTTGGCAGGAAGTTTTTCCTGTTTTGTGCCATTGGTGGCAGAATCCAGTGGTACAAAACGGAATACCTGTGTCGTCGCATCCGTTATTAGGTGCCAGACACCTTTCCACCTAGCAGACCGTTCCACAATCAATAGATATTTTACTATCAAAGGATAACCCAGCAAAATTTTGATCTCACTAGGTACCAGTGGCGTGGCGTCCATAGAACTCGATTCCCACTAGCTTGCCTATTTTAAGGCAGTTGGGCAATTTATTGTGCAGAATTAGAGGAAAAGGCTAGTTAAGTTTAAACTGCTCGTGATTAATCTTAAGTTGATATGTATAAACTTGGTGGTGGAGAAATAAATAAATTTTATTATTATTATTATTATTGTTGGTACGGGTTTCCGATCACGGGCCCATGGGGACCCGGTCATTTGAAAGGCTTTCATGGGGCCGAGGCCAACATGAAGAGGCCTTTATTATTATTATTATTATTAATACCTTATTACCTTCTGATCAACCCTTCATTTCTTGGTAAAGCGAATCTTCTATTGCTCTGCCACGGCGTCCATCTTTTTCAGTTTAACATTGACAACACGATCTTCTATATCCTCAAGGCTACCACATTATGTTCCTCAATCAATAAAACTACATAAAACTGATCAACGTAGATAAATCACACTGCATGCCGCCAGACAATGGTTGGGTCTCGTTAAGTTAATGGCTAAGATAAATAATGTTTAGCAGGTCATCGCTGCATTTAGATGTTTACACGGCGCTTAGAGTGTTGCTGTTACGGTCAGATTTACTTTTGTGGCTTATAATGCTACTATCTAACTAATATTATAAATGCGAAAGTATGGATGGATGGATGGATGTTTGTTACTCAATCACGCCAGAACGGCCCAACGGATCTGGATGAAATTCGGCACATAGATAGAGAAAAGTCTGGAATAGCACATAGGCTACTTTTTATCCTGGAAAATTGCGTAGTTCCCGCGGGATAGCGATAAACGAATTCTTTGCAGACGAAGTCGCTGGCAACAGCTAGTAATATTATAAATGCGAAAGTTTGTGAGGTTGTGAGTGAGTGTGTACGTTTGTTCCTTTGTCACGCTTAAACGATTGGACGGATTTGGATCAAATTTGGAACGGAGATAGCTGGTACCCTAGATTAAAACATGGGCTAATTTTATCCCGGTAAAATGCATAGTTCCCGCGGGATAGCGATAAACATGTCAAAAGTCGTAGCTGACTAGAGTCGCAACGCAAAAAAATATTGCTGGATTATTATACTTACTGTTAACATCTGTTTTTTAGCCTAATTCTACGCGGACGAAGTCGCGGGCAGAAGCTAGTGCTGATATATTGTCTGCAGTGGGGTTACCATAACTTCTTAATGCGGTTCAAATCCGATTCAGTTTAGGTTCGCTCGATGTCAAATCCATACAAAAATGACAGCTAAAACCTGGGGCTTTACCATGAAGTCTTAATGCGATTCGGTTTAGGTTCGCTCGCTGTCAGATTCATACTAAATGTGACAGCTAAAACTTGAACTGAGTCGGAATTGAATCACATTAAGACATCGATCGTGGTAACCTCCCGTCTGTCAACTGAATGGATTGTGCTGAAATTTGGGGGGAGACCTTTGTTTAACAGTGGACGTCTTCTGAGCCTCTAGTGTAAGTTTGAGGCACGACAAACGTCTCGAACACGTTCGCGTTAATGTTTCAATTACTATGGGAAAATGAACAGCGCCACAAGCGGAACGAAACGACAACAAAAATTTCTTATAGTATTTGACATTTCAACGCAAACGCGGTCGAGACGTAGGTATTTTGTGACCGAAAACTTACACTATGCATACTGGCTGATGATGATGTGAACGCGTTCGAGACGTTTTTTTGAAAGCTTACACTAGAGTCTGAGCTTCAGTTCTTAGCAGTGGCGTGGCGTCAAGTATATCAGAAGGCAAGCCGAAAGGAACTTAACTAGCCTTTTCCTCTAATTCTGCACAATAAATTGCCCAACTGCCTTAAAATAGGCAAGCCGGTGGGAATCGAGTTCTATGGACGCCACGCCACTGGTTCTTAGTCAGACGTACAAATTAAATACAAATTAATGCGCCGAGGAATAGAATATGAGTAAACTATTGTTTTGTTTAGTCATTCCTCAACATAGATCGAATCCGTGACTTTCCCATCTGTTCATTGCCAAGGTATTCGATATACTCAATAGGAATACCACGTTCCGACACGTCTGATGCTTTCAACAAACAGCCATGCTATGTACCGAAATATTTTGTTGTTTTGGTATGTAGCATTATAACAACAGTTTTCAATGATTCAGGGTTTATTAAATAGATGTTTCCAGTCTCATGAAAGTCATGAAACCTAGGGCAAGCCTATGCCTAGTAGTGAACTGCTACAAGCCGATGATGAGTTGATGCGTGGTGCTTCATAGGCTGTGGTGACTGCATATCTTTAGGTAACAAATAGGTTTGGATTGAACGTTTACGGGTCAATTTCAACAAGACGCATTTTTTGTATCATTTCGGTGTGATTCCTTATATCTGATTTTTTCTAAAAATTTTAAATCCCAAAAGATACTTTAGACTATTTTGTAAGACATATCTGAAAGGGAACCTGAAATCTTAAATAGTTTTCGAGATATTAGAGGTCAAATTTCTAAACACACAACGGAATGATAAATGTACACCGGAATGAAAGATAAGTTCCAATGGAATGATAAATGTACACCGGGATTATAATATCAGCCCACTGGAATGATATTTAGACCACCGGAATGAAAGTAAAAAATAGGGTTCCATAATCAAAACTATTATTTTGTATTATACGATTCCCGAACTAACTCCCGATAACCTGCTGCTGTAGGAATCAGTCACAGATTTACAATTACTATCGAGTACTTATTAAGTGCGAGGTGCACAAAGTTACATCTATTTTTTTAACAACCCTTTTTGTAACGTTCCCTGGTAGCCTAAAAGCCTAAACATTATCTAAAAACATGCGCTGGTACAATACTAATACTATACCAAAAAAGCATCGCAATTGGGTTAGTATTTCATTTTAGAAAATATGCTACGGACCCTTTCATAATACTAAAGTGAAGCTACATTTCATTTTACTACACCGGAAACACAGGAATAAAAATGGTGGAATGAGAAACTCGACATAAAAATAAATATTAAAGGAAGGGTAAGAGTCGTGTTGTTAAACAAATTGAAGTCTTGAAATTAGGACTATATTTTACGTGATATATATAAATTAGAAACAAAAGCTATACAAAATACAAAAACTATGACTAACTCCGGAATGATTTTTATTTTGTCCCCACACCATGGCGATGATAAAAAAATAAAATTTACTCGAAAACGTTTCACAGTCCAATCTCGCTGAGCGCTGCAGTTTGACTATTGCTCGGAGTGCACGAGAGACAGGGGGCTTAAGGGATCAAACTCAGGAAATAAATCGTTCCCAAAATTTGCCCGCGGAATGAGAGCGTGTCTCCGGACAAATGTATATGCACATATTCAAAGGTTTACAAATGAGGTAAAAATCAGGTGATGTGCTTTTTTTGTTACCTGTTTATATGGTAATAAAATAAAGGTAAAAGAAAAATATTGTCACGCATAGTATCCGAATTATCCGGCATTTTGTAACTAAAACCAGCTCCGGGACAACCCACCTTGATGAGAAATATGGTCTAAATATATTTTTTTAAATGATTAAATAACATAATATTTTAATTTTAGCTGTTGCTCGAGGTAGACAATAGGGGGCTGTTTCCTAAAAAAAATAGTTCTACATTATCAAAGTCTTCTGCACCTGCGTTTTCAGTCTTGCCATCAAAATTTACTGCTTGGGAAATTGACCCTTACACAGTTCAGATTCTACGCTTAGATAAACATTACTACAAAATAAACTGTTTTTGATTTGACGATTTATTGTAGGTACCTCGTAGATACGACTTTTGACCCGGCGAATATTTGATCCAGTAACAGTCGAGCCAAGTTTTAGTGTCGCTACTCAACTCAAATAGTCCACTTTTGTTGGTATTTCGATAGACTATCGATAGTTTTAGCAAATACCACAGTACCTATCGATAGTTTTGGTAGGTAGACTACAATAATATCGATAGTGTGGATGTTATTGATCCTTGACGTCGATATATCGATAGCATCTTTCAAGATGAAACTACAGTGAGACTCAATTAATAACCCAAAAACGGATAACTCACGAGAGTCGAGTCCGAGTGATGCTCGACATGACTGTGTCACGGCGGTAGCATTTTCCGTTAAACTATCGATGGGGAATCTACCGATTGTGCGGTAACACTAAAGACCTACCTCTTAAATGAGTCGCCGCCCGCGCGGCTGCGGGGTGCGGGCGGGGACTCATTAAGAGGACGGTCTATAGACAAGCTGGTCGAGTATTTTACGGCGGCCATGCGTGATTCAATTGTTTAAGTGTACAAACTGTGTTTGTTTGCCGATGCATTTACCGTTTCACCTTGAAGTCTAGACAATTGGGAAAAACTTAGCATAAAGAAGTGTTTCTAAGGCAAATGATGAGAAGCGGTAATAACAAGAGTTAAGTACCTACATGACGTCACACAACATCACTATCACTACATAGTATAAAACAAAGTCGCTTTCTCAGTCCCTATGTCACTATGTCCCTATATCCCTATGTGTGCTTAAATCTTTAAAACTACGCAACGGATTTTGATACGGTTTTTTTTAATAGATAGAGCTACAAGAGGAAGGTTTATATGAATAACTAGCTTCTGCCCGCGACTTATTCGGCCGCGTAGAATTAACAATTGACATGTTTATCGCTATCCCTCGGGAATTGTGCAATTTTCCGGGATAAAAAGTAGCCTATGTTTCAATCTAGAGTACCACCTATCTTCGTTCCAAATTTTTTCCAAATCTGTCCAGTCGTTTTAGCGTGAAGAAGGAACAAACATACACACTCACTCACTCACATCGTCACATCATAACATCGTCACACACATCGTCACAAACTTTCGCATTTATAATATTAGTAGGATACATTTATAATATACTCGTACCATACGGAGCCGGAGCGGGTCGCTAGTCAAATATATTTTAATGCACGCGGGCATTAAATCATAGTCCCACTACTGGGCAGCCTCTTAGAATGAGAGGGCTCGGGCTATAGTTCCCACGAAATCCCATTTATCATCATCATCATCATATCAGCCGTAGGACGTCCACCGTTGGACATAGGCCTCCCCCATAGACCTCCAGTTGCCTCGGTTGGAAGCTTGCATCCACCGTGAACCCGCGACTTTAACCAGATCCGTCCGTGTCAGCATCAGGCCCAGTGCGGATTGGGAACTGTGCAGGTTTCATCGCACATTAACATCCTTATTCATAAAAAATCCTTAATTGAGGTTTGATCGGTCGATTAGTTAACAGACTGATTAAGCTTAGGTATTTGACAGTTGTTAAAAAGTATGATTCATAAACGCCTGCTAGCAGTCTGTTAGCTAATGAGCTGCTGATGGATGGATTAGACGCGTTATGTTGTCACCTTGACAAATCATAGACCAAAAATGGCCTTTTAGTGAATTAAAAAAAAAATTGACAGCAGTGGCAGCGAATTAGCGGGAAACCAGCGAATTAACACGACAGACTAGGCAGTGTGAATCTAGTTCCCTTTACCTTTTCCGGAGGGAATAAAAACTTAAAACAAAAAAAACTCTCTTGCGTATGGTTTTACTCTTGCCAAAATCAGCTGTTCACATGCGTGGCGGCCATTTTGTGAGTTAGCAGAGAGATAAAGTAGGGTCTACGGTCCGCTAACTTTCGGAAGACTTAACAGACCCTTGATTGAAGGACTGATTAGCGCTAATTGACGTTTATGAATCATGTTTTTTTGCATCGGTCCTATAGCGAGCTTATGGCGAACCTCTAACTTTTTATGAATAAGGCTGTAATTCTGTAAAACTCAGAGATGCGCCGGGATTTGGTCCCACGAACCCTGCTTGAAAGGTCACACCATAGTAGGCTAGTGGGTCTACCTGTCACAGGTCGAGCCACTAGGCTACTATGGTTTTTTTTAATACGAGCTAGAATAGTGAGGAATTGATTCAATATTATTATTGTTATTAAGGCGAAGGGATAGGCAAATGACCTTGCCCGTTTGTGACGTGGCAAGCAGTCCGATCAACGCGACATCTGTTAAATAATCGACGTGTGAACTCGATGCGAATGGGCGCGGGCTGATGGATTGAAATATTGCACTGTGATGTTAGTAGATGGCGCTTGTTTCAGTTTTCCGATTGCCTTACACACACAGCATAATGTTCAAATCAGATTTCGCAAAAATAATAAAAATTGTAACATTTCGGCATTCGTAACGTGGCCTTAAAGTCTTGTTACCTTGGGCTCTGTCTGCTCCGCAAGGGATAGAGACGTTATTTATGTATGTATGTATGTGATATTATACATGAGAAAGTTTGTGACGATGTGAGTGAGTGTGTAAGTATGTTTGTTTCTTCTTTTTTTTTTCTTTTTTATATGTGAATAGGAAGGTAAACGAGCAAGTGGGTCACCTGATGGTAAGCGATCACCACTGCCCATAGACACCCGCAACCCCGGAGGGATTGCAGATGCGTTGCCATGCCAACCTAGAGGACTTAGATGAAATGCTTCTGCATGAAATTTGGAACGAAGACAGTTGGTACCCTAGATTAAAACAGGCTACTTATTATCCCAGAAAATTGCGGTGTCCAGGGTCTGTCTAGAGTCGCAACGTAAATTATTATTGCAGAATAAAGTAAAACTTGAACGTGTGCGGGAAAGGTACAGAATAAGGTATAGTTTTTCCAATGATTATTTTCAAAACCGATATCTGAGGGTCCGAGAGGTCCCCAAACATAAATCCGTTATCAAAAATGAAAAAGGTGGCCGCCATTTTGAATTCTTTAAGTTTTGAAACGACTATTTTCAAAATCGATATCTGAGGGTCCGAGTGGTCGTCAAACACAAATCTGCTATCGAAAATAAAAAAAACTGGCCGCCATTTTGAATTCTTTACTTTTTGAACCGGTTGTTTCCAAATTCGATATCTGAGGAAACAAGTGGTCTCCAAACATGAATCCGTTTTTAAAAATGAAAAAAGTGGCCGCCATTTTGAAAACCTTTGTTTTTGGACCAATTGTTTTCAAAATCGATATCTGACGATCCGCGTGATTCCCAAACACGTATCCGTTATATAGAATGGAAAAAGTGACCGCCATTTTGAAATCTCTAGTTTTTGAACCGATTGATTTCAAAATCGATATCTGAGGGTCCGAGTGGTCCGCAAACATGAATCCGTTATCCAAAATGAAAAAAGTGGCCGCCATTTTGAAATCTTTAGTTTTTGGACCGATTGTTTTAAAATTCGATATCTGAGGATCCGAGTGGTCCCTAAACATGAATCCGTTTTTAAAAATGAAAAAAGTGGCCGCCATTTTGAAAACTTTTGTTTTTGGACCGATTGTTTTCAAAATCGATATCTGATGATCCGAGTGGTTCCCAAACACGTATCCGTTATATAAAATGGAAAAAGTCACTGCCATTTTGAAATCTCTAGTTTTTGAACCGATTGATTTCAAAATCGATATCTGAGGGTCCGAGTGGTCCGCAAACATGAATCCGTTATCCAAAATGAAAAAAGTGGCCGCCATTTTGAAATCTTTAGTTTTTGGACCGATTGTTTTAAAATTCGATATCTGAGGATCCGAGTGGTCCCTAAACATGAATCCGTTTTTAAAAATGAAAAAAGTGGCCGCCATTTTGAAAACTTTTGTTTTTGGACCGATTGTTTTCAAAATCGATATCTGATGATCCGAGTGGTTCCCAAACACGTATCCGTTGTATAAAATGGAAAAAGTCACCGCCATTTTGAAATCTGTAGTTTTTGAACCGATTGATTTCAAAATCGATATCTGAGGGTCCGAGTGGTCCGCAAACATGAATCCGTTATCCAAAATGAAAAAAGTGGCCGCCATTTTGAAATCTTTAGTTTTTGGACCGATTGTTTTAAAATTCGATATCTGAGGATCCGAGTGGTCCCTAAACATGAATCCGTTTTTAAAAATGAAAAAAGTGGCCGCCATTTTGAAAATTTTTGTTTTTGGACCGATTGTTTTCAAAATCGATATCTGATGATCCGAGTGGTTCCCAAACACGTATCCGTTATATAAAATGGAAAAAGTCACCGCCATTTTGAAATCTGTAGTTTTTGAACTGATTGTTTTCAAAATCGATATCTGAGGGTTCGAGTGGTCCCCAAACATAAATCCGTTATCAAAAATGAAAAAAGTGCCCGCCATTTTGAAATCTTTAGTTTTTAGATTGATAGCTTTCAAAATCGATATCGGAGGATCCGAGTGGTCCCCAAACACAAACCCGTTATCAAAAATGGAAAAAGTGGCCGCCAGATCAGATATCGATTTTGAAAACAATCTGTTCAAAAACTAAACATTTCAAAATGGTGGTCACTTTTCTATTTTGTATAACGGATACGTGTTTGGGAACCACTCGGATCGTAAGATATCGAGTTTGAAAACAATCGGTCCAAAAAGTAAAGAATTCAGAATGGCGGCCAGTTTTTTTTATTTTCGATAGCAGATTTGTATTTGACGACCACTCGGACCCTCAGATATCGATTTTAAAAATAATCGGTCCAAAACTTAAAGATTTCAAACTGGCGGCCACTTTTTTCATTTTTAAAAACGGATTCATGTTTGAGGACCACTCGGATCCTCAGATATCAATTTTGAAAACAATTGGTCCAGAAAGTAAAGAATTCAAAATGGCGGCCAGCTTTTTCATTTTCGGTAGCAGATTTGTGTTTGACAACCACTCGGACCCTCAGATATCGATTTTGAAAATAATTGGCCCAAAACATAAAAAATTCAAAATGGTGGCCACTTTTTTCATTTTTGATAACGGATTTATGTTTGGGGACCTCTCGGACCCTCAGATATCGGTTTTGAAAATAATCGGTCCAAAAACTAAAGATTTCAAAATGGCGGCCACTTTTGTCATTTTTGATAACGGATACGTGTTTGGAGACAACTCGGATTCTCAGATATCAATTTTGAAATCAATCGGTCGGAAAGCTAAAGATTTCAAAATGGCGGCCATTTTTTTCATTTTCGATAGCAAATTTGTGTTTCACGACCACTCGGACCCTCACATATCGATTTTGGAAATATTCGGTCCAAAACTTAAAAATTTCAAAATGGCGGCCACTTTTTTCATTTTTAAAAACGGATTCATGTTTGGGGACCACACGGATCCTCAGATATCGATTTTGAAAACAATTGGTCCAGAAAGTAAAGAATTCAAAATGGCGGCCAGTTTTTCATTTTCGGTAGCAGATTTGTGTTTGAAAACCACTCGGACCCTCAGATATCGATTTTGCAAATAATCGGCCCAAAACTTAAAGATTTCAAAATGGCGGCCACTTTTTTCATTTTTGATAACGGATTTATGTTTGGGGACCTCTCGGACCCTCATATATCGATTTTGAAAATAATTGGCCCAAAACATAAAGAGTTTAAAATGGCGGCCACTTTTTTCATTTTTGATAACGGATTTATGTTTGGGGACCTCTCGGACCCTCGGATATCGGTTTTGAAAATAATCGGTCCAAAAACTAAAGATTTCAAAATGGCGGCCACTTTTGTCATTTTTGATAACGGATACGTGTTTGGAGACAACTCGGATTCTCAGATATCAATTTTGAAATCAATCGGTCGGAAAACTAAAGATTTCAAAATGGCGGCCATTTTTTTCATTTTTGATAACGGATACGTGTTTGGAGACAACTCGGATTCTCAGATATCAATTTTGAAATCAATCGGTCGGAAAACTAAAGATTTCAAAATGGCGGCCATTTTTTTCATTTTTGATAACGGATACGTGTTTGGAGACAACTCGGATTCTCAGATATCAATTTTGAAATCAATCGGTCGGAAAACTAAAGATTTCAAAATGGCGGCCATTTTTTTCATTTTCGATAGCAAATTTGTGTTTCACGACCACTCGGACCCTCACATATCGATTTTGAAAATATTCGGTCCAAAACTTAAAAATTTCAAAATGGCGGCCACTTTTTTCATTTTTAAAAACGGATTCGTGTTTGGGGACCACTCGGATCCTCAGATATCGATTTTGAAAACAATTGGTCCAGAAAGTAAAGAATTCAAAATGGCGGCCAGTTTTTTTCATTTTCGGTAGCAGATTTGTGTTTGACAACCACTCGGACCCTCAGATATCGATTTTGAAAATAAATCGGCCCAAAACTTAAAGATTTCAAAATGGCGGCCACTTTTTTCATTTTTGATAACGGATTTATGTTTGGGGACCTCTCGGACTCTCAGATATCGGTTTTGAAAATAATCGGTCCAAAAACTAAAGATTTCAAAATGGCGGCCACTTTTGTCATTTTTGACAACGGATACGTGTTTGGAGACAACTCGGATTCTCAGATATCGATTTTGAAATCAATCGGTCGGAAAACTAAAGATTTCAAAATGGCGGCCATTTTTTTCATTTTCGATAGCAAATTTGTGTTTGACGACCACTCGGCCCTCACATATCGATTTTGAAAATATTCGGTCCAAAACTTAAAGATTTCAAAATGGCGGCCACTTTTTTCATTTTTAAAAACGGATTCATGTTTGGGGACCACTCGGATCCTCAGATATCGATTTTGAAAACAATTGGTCCAGAAAGTAAAGAATTCAAAATGGCGGCCAGTTTTTTCATTTTCGGTAGCAGATTTGTGTTTGACGACCACTCGGACCCTCAGATATCGATTTTGAAAATAATCGGCCCATAACTTAAAGATTTCAAAATGGCGGCCACTTTAATTTGTCATTTTTGATAACGGATACGACACGTGTTTGGAGACAACTCAGATCCTCAGATATTGATTTTGAAATTAATCGGTCGAAAAACTAAAGATTTCAATATGGCGGTCTTTTTTATTTTGATAACGGATCCATGTTTGGGGACCACTTAGACCTTCAGATATCTTTTTTTTTTCTTTCTAATGATAGACTATACATTGGAGTACTACTTGCCTAAATATCAAAATTTTTCATGCAGTAATTCCAACCAAAATCCTATTTCCCATGCTTGTTCGCTAAACAGCAAGTAAGTATCAAACCAACCTGCCACTAAGTTCCCAAAAAACGGATTGAAAATAATAACTTTTAACTTAATATAGGTATTATACGTGCGAAGCGAACGAGTACGACTTTTTGAAGCACTGTTTTGCGCCTATTCTGTGACTCAAACAACATGCTTAGCCAAACCAATATGAAAAAACGCAAAGCGAATATTGGCAACGTCGCGTCGCTTACACACTGCCGCCACCGAGCGAACATGCAACGTTGCTTTTTCCTTATTATTTTCATACGTCTTATCCAAATTATTTTTTTATTTATTTATCTATTATTCTTTTATTTTTTTTTATGAACATTTTTGGTTTTATCTTAATAATTTATTTCATTGTATTATCTTTTTAACATTTTTTTGGTTTCCGAATTTTTTTGTACATTGAAAAGCGCCTGATTGAATGTGCGGGCAAATATTGCGTTCGCCCTTTTCACAGGATCAGGGCAGTACTACTCTCTAAAGCCTTATTTGTTGGCTAATTGAAGCAAACGCACCGCGGAATTTTAATTATGAGTTACTAGAGTGACCTCGTCGAGATTGGTAGCAAACAGATTGGTTTCACCCGAGCAAACCGTGTACAAAATATTTGCGAGACTCTTAGAGCAAACGGATTTTTGTACTAACTACGACATTAAGGAATATGTTTTCACCGGTGAATTCTAATTCAAGACATGTTTTATAGAATGTGCAGTTTTCAAAACTCCAAATTGTGTATTATCGCCAAAAAACATGCACAAAAACAACCAATTTATGAGCTTTTGCCTATCCCTTCGCCTTAACTAGCGGCCGGCTTTGCGCGGGCGCAAGGTGTACAAGGTTTTTCAGGACTGGGGCCTTACCATGACGTCTTAATGCGATTCAGTTCTGATTCAATTTTACGTGTTGGCTTCATTTTTGATACTTCTAGTATAGATCTAAAAGCGAGCGATCCAACAAATTGGTAGTGACCCTGCCTGCGAAGCAAGCGTCCTGGGTTCGAATCCTGGTAAGGCCATATATTTGTGTGAAGAGCACGAATATTTGTTCCTGAGTTATGGATGTTTTCTATCTATATAAGTATGTATTTCTCTATATAAGTATGTATATCGTTGTCTAGTACCCAAAACACAAGCCTTACTATCGCTTACTTTGGGACTAGGTCAATTTGTGTGAATTGTTCCCTAATAAAAAAAAAATAATAAAAAAACTTCGGTTCCCCCCAGGCCCCTGTTCTGGAATATTCAATAATGATTATTAAAAATTTAAAGTGTACTAGCTTCTGCTCGCGACTTCATCCGCGTAGAATTAGGTAGAAGAAGTGATGTTTGTAGTTATATTCTCCTAAAATTATTTAGTTTGCTTACTCTACGCAGCTACGACCTTTGAAATGTTTATCGCTATCTCGCGGGAACTATGGAATTTTCCGGGATAAAAACTAGCCTATGTGCTATTACAGACTTTTCTCTATATATGTGCCGAATTTAATCCAGATTCGTTGGGCCGTTCTGGCGTGATTGAGTAACAAACAAACATCCATCCATCCAAACTTTCGCATTTACAATATTAGTTAGATAATATATTGCTTCCCATGAAATTTTCCAAATTAAGTTAAGTACCTATATTTAATAAAATAAAATAAATAAATATCATGGGACAAATTACACCAATTGACTAAGTCCCGAACTAAGCAAAGCTTGTACTACGGGTATGGGTATTGGTTGTAATTGTGTCATTGTTATTCATAGAAGATTACATCTAAACCAACACGCAACTAAATAAATTTCTTTTTTATTTATTTACTTATCTGTAGTAACAACTACTGCTAAACTTAAACGTGACATCATAGAAAATAATATCACAGTATTACATAACCTCAGAAACAAATGGTCTGATCGTTTGGTCATACATCAATGCGCGCGCGCGTCATGGTGGCCGGGAAATGCGTCAGCCGGCATACCTCTATGAGAGGTAGTTCCTGAACCATAGTGTAAGCAACGAGGACAGAATGCGATACATAGATAATCCTACTAATATTATAAATGCGAAAGTTTGTGACGATGTGATGGTGTGTGTGACTGTGTATGTTTGTTCCTTATTCACGCTAAAACGTCATGACGGATTTGAATAAAATTTTGAATGAAGATAGCTGTTAGGTACGAGCGCTCCAGGATGAAGGAGTACGAATTAGTCCGAAACATGTCGAGCTTCACTCGACTTTTATACGTGAGTTATCCGTTTGTGTAACTATGATTGAGTTTAACGGTAGTTTCATGTTGAAAACATACACATACACAAATCACGTCTTTATCCTCTAAGGGGTAGACAGAGCTTAAGGTAACAAGACCTACAGGCCACGTTTTGCAAGATTGTGGGCGTATAGATGCAAAGGGGAATCAAAATAGCGATGGGTTGCTAGCCGCATCGCCTATAACATGATTCCTATGATTTTCGCCTAATCTCTTGATGGGCTTTTACCGTCTGCGCGGGAAGAGAAGCAACTGGTACATTGTATGTTTCTTCTTTGCTACCAGACCAGCATGGATGTTGAAAACAGGGGCCTGAAGTCTTAATGCGATTCAGTTTAGGTTCGCTCGCTGTCAGATTCATACTAAAAGTGACAGCTAAAACTTGAACTGAGTCGGAATTAGGACGTCATGGTAAGGCCCCATTTATCTTTATTTTCTTTCTTTTGTCGCGGAGGTCTTGCCACCCGCAATGCTACCCTATTCGTATTATGTACCCTATTCTATCACCTATCTATAAACATTAGTAAACATCACCCGAATAACAGTCCACCTGCCAACTCTGCGCATGGGCACGCGCATGCAGTCGCCTCTGTGCAGTATGATTGCGCGCGTCGTCCTCGCGCACGTCGCTCTCGCGGCGCTGCTACGCGCAAGCGCGCAGGTTGGTGCCAATAGTTAAGGATCCATAGATCTTGAATGCAGGGTGATTGTTGTGAGAAAGGGGATTAACTATATTTTTTAATTAGTTTTTTTTTTTTAATGTACCTATTGTTTTAAAAGTTCAGGTTGGTGCCAATAGTTAAGGTCCGTAGTTACTATAGAGATATTCAATGTGTTTTTTACCTAATGTTTGGTGGCGATATGATCCGTAGATTTTGTAGGAAGGGTGATTTTTTGGAGTTGACTTTTGTAAAGGGTTTTTTTAAAGAATGTTTAGTGTCAATAGTTAAGGATCCATAGATCTTGAAGGCAGGGTGATTTTTTGAAGTTGGTTTGTGAGAAGGGGATTAACTTTTTCTTAAAAGGTTTATTTAATGTAATGTTTTAAAAGTTCGGCTTTAAAATATTGCTGTGATAATTCAATTTAATTTAGTTAAAAATGTTACTGAGAAAAGGCAAGAATAGATATTGAGCTAAAATGTTTTTTTTCTGTTTGTTTCTAACTATGTAGGTTTTTCGTAAATTTTTGTGAATAGTTTTGTAGCCACTGATTTTGATTTCAGAATTTATGAAAATAAAAACAAATTGAGATTTAAATACTTTACCAAAAACGACAGTTTCAATAAAACAGTCATATAAAGTGCTTTCTTTTTGTTTGCGTATCATAACGCGTATTTTTTTAAACTTCTTAAAACCAATTTAAAGACCTTCATATCTCTCATGCGTGTAATGTCATCAGGTACTTGCTTACTTTAACTCAGGCGTTCATGCTGGTATGAGAGTGAAGAAAGAACATAAAACGCACCAGTTGCTCTTTCCGCGCAGATGGTAAAGCAAATCGAGGGAAGGTGGCAAAATCTTAGGAATCACGTTATTGGTGTTGCTAGCAACCCATCACTATTTTGATTCCGCTTTCCACCTAACCGCCACAACCACGCTAAAAATGGCCATGTATATATGAAAAATATAGCAAAATTAAGTCCTTATCAATCCAACTATATTTAAAATAAATTGTCTATTGCCATTGATAAATTGCATTGTTTTATCAGTGCTATGAGTCAGTCAGTGCATTCGTCGCTATCATTCGATTATCACCTGCCTTTCGTTGTTTGTTTTTGCAAAACACATGTGTAAATTTGACACCTTTCGGCATTGGCCTATTTTGCCGTACTTATACATATTTATGTTGTTGTTAGTACATGACTAATTCATAAATATTTTCCAACTTCGAATCTTAGTTCGTAATGTTATTGCCGCGCTGACTGCGGCACGATACCTTCGATCAACAATACGAGTCGTATCGAAGATCGAAGTATTTTTTTTTAAGAAATGTTCTACTTTTTTAATGCATGTTCTTGATTTCCTTAATTAATAGGTAGGTAATTAACCGTGTCGGTTAGTTTGATGTTCTAAGTTCAACATAATAAACATTGTCAGGTCATAACCGTAATTATAAATTTTCTCATCGATAGCAAAGACGATTATTATCAATAAAACATGCGCGCTATTGATATTTATATAATAATATATTATGATTTTCTTTGATCTCTAAAAGATCAAAGGGTGTATTATAGCTGATACATCGATTTTTGCTTATACTTAAAGAGGACAAAGTGTTACAAATAAAAAACATACATACCTAGGTATACGCGTCAAATGATAACCCCTCCGTTTTTTTCGTCGGTTAAAAAGTCACGGTAATCCTTTTATTTACTGCCCTAGAGTAGACATATTTTTTTATTATTCTTTTGCGACCCCCGACGAAAAAGCGTGTATCTGTCTGTGGCAACGTAGCCCTCAAACGGATAGACCGATTTCGATGCGGTTTTTTTCATTCGAGCTAGTTTCCTTGCGATGGTTCGAAGCCATGTTTGGTAAAACTGCTCCAGCAGTTTGAAGATTATCACATCTTTTCCAAAAAAAAATGCCTCGATAAATGTGTGAGGATTCCCCCTTTTCGTCTATACTGCCAGAATCATGCTAAACGTGACCGTGGCGCTGTCTACCCTGTAGGGGTAAAGACGTGATTTGTGTATTACCCGCACTACCCGCCCGCACCCCTCTCGGTCCCCTTTGTCGTCCCACCCCGCGCCCCTGTGCCGCGCGGGCGAGGACTCAGTTAAGCGGTCGGTCTAATTATAGCCTACTAGCTGTTGCCCGCGACTCCGTCTGCGCAGAAGTCGCTTATCGCTATCCCTGCGGGAACTTTGCAATTTTCCGGGATAAAAACTATCCTATGTCCTTCCCCAGGACTCACACTATTTGTATACCAAATTTCAAGTAAATCTGTCCAGCGGTTTAGGCGTGAAAAGGTAACAGACAGACAGACAGTTACTTTCGCATTTATAATATTAGTAGGGATTGGAATTTTAATTTAATGTTGTTTTAATAACAAAAACAAAATTCCTGTAACGTTATCTAGCGCCTTATCTTGATAACAGATCCCTCGCTTATCACAAATGTCACAATCTATTGCATTTTAATTGCAGTTGACACTGTCATCCCAAGGTCAACTCGTCACGTTGCACAGTATGATATATGACGTCATCACACTGAAAACCGTTTCTATCCACATTCGCGGTAAACTGTTACTTGTGCCTTGGAAATAAGATTCACCTTAATATAGGCCGGTGCACACCAAATGCGTGCTTTTTTTAATTTTATTTTTTTATGTGAATAGGAAGGCAAACGAGCAAGTGGGTCACCTGATGGTAAGCGAGCACCACTGCCCATAGACACCCGCAACCCCGGAGGGATTGCAGATGCGTTGCCAACCTAGAGGACTTAGATGAAATGCCTCTTGTGCCCGTAATTTCCCCGGCTGTCTTACTCTCCACACCGGAACACAGCAGTGCAAGAACTGCTGCTTTGCGACAGGATTAGCGAGTAAGATGGTGCTAGCGATCTGGACGGACCTCGCACAAGGCCCTCTACCACCCGCGTGACACGCACACGCACCAGTTGTAATGTATGAAACAATGAGATGGACGCCGGACCAGATGCGTGGTGTACGCACGCGCGTGACCACGCGGTTTTGACGCTTTGTGTCAGATTCGAAAAAGCCAGATTCGCGGAACACCAGATTCGCAGAACGGCAGATACGCACAATGCCAGATTTTCAGATTCGCAGTTTACATTTTCATAATGCCAACGCAGTTTAGATTTGCATAATGCCAAATTCCAAATTAGCAGATTGCCTGATTCGTAGATTGCCAAATACGTGTCTGGTCAGCGTTATTTACCACTTTCCTGTTGCCATTATTAGATAGATTTTGATTTACCGTTTTCAGTTATACGGCGTTAGGTTTCACCGCTACAAAGTGACTCAAAATATTAATCTGAATCTACAGGAAAATGGTAAATAATGCAGACAAGAAACGTATCTGCCAATCTGGAATTCTGCAGATCTGGCGCTCTTCGAATCTGGAACTATGCGAATCTGGAATCTGGCAATCTTCTTTTTCGAATCTGGCACTAAGCGTCAAAACCCGCAGCACGCAACACGCATTTGGTGTGCGCCGGGCTTAAGTGTAAATAATGTGGTATGTTGCTCGCTTGGAGGAGAACATTCTTCAGTGATTGGTCACGGTTTAAGGCTGTATCATAGTCAAAACAAAGCCTTACTCATTGGCTTTCTTGAAAACTGTAAGGAATTCAGCCGGCGGCCTTCTCAGCCCGGCTAGCACGAATGCGCTTGAGAGTCGCGTCGCGCGCGACATAGACCCGTCTCTTTCTAGAAAGAACAGTCAGAAAAGAACGGGCAATCTATCTCGTGCGCGACGCGACTCTTGTGTGCTCTCGTGTTAGACGTGCTGGGGGCCTTACCTTGACGTCTTAATGCGATTCTTTTTTTTTTATGTGAATAGGAAGGAAAACAAGCAAGTGGGTCACCTGATGGTAAGCGATCACCACTGCCCATAGACACCCGCAACCCCGGAGGGATTGCAGATGCGTTGCCAACCTAGAGGACTTAGATGAAATGCCTCTTGTGCCCGTAATTTCCCCGGCTGTCTTACTCTCCACACCGGAATACAGCAGTGCAAGCACTGCTGTTTAGCGGCAGGATTAGCCAGTAAGATGGTGGTAGCGATCCGGACGGACCTTGCACAAGGCCCTACCACCCGCAAAAGTTCAGTTTAGGTTCGCTCGCTGTCAGGTCCATATTAAAAGTGACAGCTAAAACTTGAACTGAGTCGGAAATAGGACGTCATGGCGTCCTTACCATGGTAAGGCCCCTGAATAATGTTATAGATCATTACATACATAGGTACATACATACTTAAATCACGTCTTTATCCCTTAAGGGGTAGACAGAGCCTAAGGTAACAAGACCTAAAGGCATTTAGCATGATTGTGGGCTAGGTGGAAAGGAGAATCAAAATAATAGTCATGGGTTGCTAGCATCAACAGTCTTAATTCTACGCGACGTCGCGGGCAGAAGCTAGTAACGAATAAGACTCAAAATGCTGAATATAGGTTTCGGGTTTAATTTACTTTATATACTTTACCCTTGGTAGGTACCTATTTTATCAAATTAGACAATGTTTACTGACCTACTTAAGGCTAGTCGAGTCGAGTAGCTGAGTTTGTTGTATAAAATAGATAACTGCTGTAGTGGCATAGCTGAGATAGTATAGGCTACTAGATGCCTCCTATCGTGAGAAAGGAAATGAGGCACTTTTATCTTGCCGACGAGTGGTACAAAACCACTGTAACTTGAACCATTATCCCTACAAGATGACACACGCTGATCTCTTCTTACGCTGGTTTATAATTGGCTCAAGAACAGGTACGAGTAGGTATAGATGCATTCACGATTCACTCAGTTTTACCACAATTTCACTCTATGTTGAATCAACATCGCCATACGGTTCTCTATCGTTTCCCCGAATTTCATATGCCATAAATGTATTGTTTGCCATAATGATCATTTGCCATAACTCTTTTTTCTTTTTAACTGTTAATTGTTCAGGATTGTTATGAAACAAACCTAACCTATAGAGTTCTACAGGATTGCCATTTCAATGCTCCTGAAAAAAATACGGTTTCAGAGAAAAAAAGAGTTATGGCAAATGATCATTATGGCAAACATTACGTTATGGCATATGAAATTCGGGCAAATGAAAGGCTCCGTCGCCATACCAAACGTATAGCACACAGAGCTTTTATTACGCTGGTTTTCAAACTCTGGACTGACTTTTTAGGTATTTAATTATCGCCATTTTGATTCCTAACATGGCCTTTATGTCTTGTGACTTTAGGCTCTGCCTACCCGTAAGGGATAACGACGTGATTTATATATGTACGTACACTGAACGCCCGGATATTTCTAGCACAATCCTCATTCAAGGAACAATAGAACAACTATACGACTATCAAAACACGGTTGCAATACGATCTATATCCGTCAGTTAATGCTTTGTTTAGTTCAGTTTAACTTCTAGCTAAGAACCCATTAACTGACAAACGGCCTTGTTTGATAAATTACTTCAGTTTAGGGCAAGCAACAACTAGTTCACTAGAGCGTTTTTCAAAAAAAGTTTACGTGATCATTTTTCCAGAATTCAAATATTTTGGGTTTTTCTTACTCAGACGTTTACCCTATCGATCCATACAAAAGAAATGAAATGAAGAATGAAAAAAATGAAATGAAATTTATTCTTGGTAAGAGGCATTACAAGTAAAAAAATGTAGGTATCCCAAAACTTCCATTATTTCAAGTTCGTCACTTTTGTGTTCGTCGTAGCGTGATATACAGAAAAAAACCATTGCAAAGTCTAGGACACATTCTTTCTTGTCTGAGAATAAATAGATAGGCTCTTAACAACAACAAGTCTAAATAATAATTACGCTATCGAATACTTCGTAAATCAAGACACACACACACACACACACACACACACACACACACACACACGGTAGTGTGTCGGACCAATATTCGAAACAAAAGCCGAGATATACGCAGAGATGGGGCCATTTCGTGATGTATGTTTCATGTTTTTTTTTGTAATATATGCTATATCACATTGATCACGAATATAATATGTTTTCTTTCTTTACTACCTATATACCAAGGTATAAATGTACAACATTTTTTTGGGTGATTGCGTGTCGGTACTTTCCAAACTTCGCGCGCAACCAGCGCTTGCCTATGTAAATACATAAAGGAAGCTAATACGTTTTTTATGTTTCCTTTGTGACGTCACCAAAATAATTTCAGTATTTTCAGTCCATTTTACGGTCGGCCTCTGCTATTGCAAGGCTACTTAGAAACCAGCGCGTGAGATGCAACGTTTCGAAACGCATAAAACACTGTATGACTCTGTTATATTTATCACCTGTGTAACATTGTGTTTTATATCATATTGTTGTTTTATTGCTGCTAAATAAACAAAATGTGTCGTAAAAATAGTTGCTGTGCAAAAAGAGTAGCGTACCTACAATGTCAATAGATAGGCGCATCAATAATAAACAATTGAGGGAAAAGCATTACCGCTTGTAGTATTTTTTAGCCAGTGTTCAGTTGTTTTTTTATGACTTTGACTTGTAATAAAACGTATTCATGGTTTAAATTGGTTATTGGTATTGTAGACTATTTAAATGGTTAATATTTTACAAAAAAAAATATAATACCTACCTATAAGCTCAACTATTAAAGCACGGCCTGTCATTCACATAGCTAAGAAGCTAAATGATAGTTATTAAACAATTATAGCTACTGTATTTATTAGCTTAGCCATACCTAGTTTATAACCTAGTTAAACCTGCCATTAGAATAATAAATTGATAATAATTATGAAAACTACTTGCTAATATTTATTCACACAATATGTGGACTTAAATGGATCAGAGTTAATTTTGTAGCTCTAAATTGACTTCTAATCCAGGATTAGGAAATAAAATAAATTATTATCCAGAATAACCTATATTTTAAGTCACTCTTAGCAAAAAACAAAGCCTCAAATGCAACAAATACTCGTGATTACTGATTAATAATTTACTTTATTATGTTTCCTTTAAGTACCTAATGGTATTGTTATAATATTCTTTTTTTAAAGAAGAGTTGGAGAAAATCGAATCAAAAGTAAATTCAGCAAATAGGTCGCACAGTGCTTTTTACGTATCTTTTATTGATGCTGCCAAGGCTTTGAAATACCATCATTGCCAGAAGAATGCGCCGCAAGAAACTAGGGCTTGCACTACGAGATTCCGGAATCTCGTAATTCCGGAATCTCGGACGATTTTGAACGATATTTCAATTCCGGAATTGATCAACTCAATATCGATAATTCCGATATTGATAAATTTGGGACAATTTGACAAATAAAACGACGTATTGGCATAGTTCATTTTTTTAAGCGGTGCTTTTAACACTTTTATTTGATAAAATCGACTATTTCAAGCAACTAATTTTAATATTATGCTATTACGTACTTAGCTTTATTGTAATAACATTTTTTCGCTGTTTGATAATTTGTTGATTTTGGCACGATCCGATCCGACCGATCCCAATCGCCTTCGTTCAGCAATAAAAACAGTTTTGTCTATGATTTTGTCTATACATCAATACATCAGATTTTTCCCGACTCCTACTTACATTATAGTGGTCTTCGCAACAATACATCGTGTAAACTTTGAAATATTCCACATTAGCTTGCGTACACCATTCCTGCCGCAAATCTTCTCTGATTTTCACAATGATTTTGTTGATTTTGTTGATTTTTGTTTGAGTCATTGTTGCATCCCTGCACATTTTTTTTAATAGATAAATATCCATTGTGTATTACATTTTTATACTTTGAATTTGTTTTTTATTTTATTTCTAACGTTTGTAGATTAAGTAGGTAGGAATGTATTGTTACTTATGATGTAGATGTGACAATGACAGCTGACAGGTATCGTAACTAAACTTTTTTATTTAATTTTTGTGGCAAACATTTAATGCCCGATTCTGCCAAAAAACCGGGTCGTTAGGTTTAACAAAGGGCAAAAGTACTTTTACAAAAATATCTGCAATCATAAAGTATTTTTGAAATAGGACAAGATAAATCGGATGGTTAAAAACAAAAAATAACAATGCCAATTCGCAAGATTCGCAACGCAACGCAATATTTATTTGTTTCCACGTGACGCTACGCCTCGTTCGAGTCTTACCTGCTCACCGCGATTCATGTATATTTTTTACAGAAATCCAAAGGCTAATTGAGCAAACATTATTAAAAGACTGATTTTGTAACGAAAACGGCGTGTTATTTAAAAAAAACTGCACCTTAATTGAAAGAAAACAAAAAAGAGTAATTCCGGAACCAGCTCCGGAATTCCGATATTGGGTTAAATTTCCGATATTCAGTTCCGGAATTGAAAACCTTCCGATATTGCAAGCCCTACAAGAAACTCAGCAGAACGTATTTTTTTCAATATTCTACTTAACCATAAACAATTTGAAAAACTAAACATAATAGGTCAAAATATCCAAATCAGACACTACAAAGCCACGCGCCGAAACTAAACCAGCACAGTTATACGATATGTGCGCTGATAATTTGTCTTGTGATTAAGACTATGCATTTATATCGTAAACCTTGGTTCAAACCTACGGTGGTATGCGTGACGTCACGACCTCGTGAAAATAAACCTTTACAGCCGCCATTAAAATTAAAAAGTTTGCAATGTTTGCGGAATTCAATGCAAAACTATTCTTAGTAACAGCCGAAAGATGAGTCATGTTCATGAATTTTGAATAGGTACATAACCAGTACCAGTACTATTTGCTTCTCATCCCGCGCAGAGAAAATGCCCATCGAGGGAATGGGCGAAAATCATGCGGCTAGCAACCCGTCACTATTTTGATTCCCCTTTCCACCTATACGCCCATAACTTGGGCTCTGTCCACCCCGTAAGGGGTCCATCGGCGCTGGAAGAGAAGCAACTGAATAAAGAAAGAAAGAAGACATTTATTCCTTTTTGCATGACACACAATTGTAAAAACAAAATACAAAATTTTATAGAAAAAAATAAAACAAAAAAATAAAAAATACACGCATGAAAAAAAGATCACCAGCGTTGTGTGTCTTCGCAAAAGTGAAACGGTCGCCGGCTCAGCATTACGCTGAAGTGTTAGACACCTGCAGCACTGATTTTCAGCCAGAACCATCTCGAACTGGAAGCATACTCTCTTACCTTCAACTTTATTTCCAGCCAACATCAGCCCAGGTCTTCGTGAGAGAAGACCCATCCTCCAACGATGTAGAAGACGTAGAGAAACGGTACACCCCAGAGCTGGTAGCTGAACTCCAGTCAGCCAAAGCTGATGCTTTGCTCCTGTATACGGAGTATACGTCGCAAGCTGGCGTAGATCTGAACCTGTTCGTCAGGGAGATGACTGCCCTGATTGAGGAGACCAGGAAGACTGTGGAGGGAGTCAACGCTGTGAGTATTTTATATGTAAAGTTGGGTAATACGGCAGTTTAGTGCTAAGGAAGAAGATAAATGAGCTAATTTGCTATTCCGTGAGAGTTACTATTAATGACATGTAGGTACCTACCTATTGTATTTTTTTAAACAAGCATTTTTTTACTAAGCACTAGCTTCTGCCCGCGGCTTCGTCCGCGTAAAATTAGCAATTGACACGTTTATCGCTATCCCGCGAGAACTATGCAATTTTCTGGGATAAAAAGTAGCCTATGTTTTAATCTAGGGTACCAGCTACCTTCGTTCCAAATTTGATCCAAATCCAGTCGTTTCAGCGTGAAGAAGGAACAAACATACACACTCAATCACTCACATCGTCACAAACTTTCGCATTTACAATATTAGTACGATTAAGGCATTTTGGGTGCAGATATCATAATGACTCCAAATAAGGTAAAATTCTCATCGAGGGAATAGAAAATGCTAGGAATCATGTTATAGGCAACGCGGCTAGCAACCCAATGGCTATTTTGATTCCCGTTTCCACCTAAACGCCGACAATTATGCTAAACGTGGCCTATGGGTATAGGCTCTGTCTACTCCATAAGGAATATAGACTCATTTGTTTATTTGTCTAATGTCTAATTTACATGACTGTGTATGTATTCGTAAACAAAATAAAGCTTCTGTCATCTCTAGATACGTGCCAATCCCAATCACTGATAAGAATAAAGATTAATCACCCGCACTCATTAGGTAACAGTTTATTTATATTGCTGTCTTGCTCGCATGTTCTTAGAAATCACTCCCCTGTTCATTGACATCTAATTTCGTCGCATCATTTGGCAAATAGTCATTCGATAAATTACACTCATTCAAGCGTAGTCGTAGGTAATCAGTAGTCTACCTCGCTTTGATATCTGACTGATATCTGTCTGACTGACGATGGCAGGCAGACTTAATTATGTACAATACCTACCTTTGGTCAGATACTTCTTATCAAGTTTATCCATATTTTTAACTTATAAAGCGTCCCACTGTTGGGGAAAGACATTACCTTCCTTCCTTCTTTCCGCGACTATTCACTATAATTTCTTTCTACATTATTTGATATACACATTGCAAAAAGGAGGGTGTACCATCTCTTCAAAAGAAGGTAGAGTTTCTCTAGTCGTAGGGTTCTATTTTTCAATAGACATCCCATGGAGCCCTAATAGGTACTAAATCAGACCTATTCTTTGTGGTTGCATACTGCAGACAAAACACAAATTTGTCTGTAAATTTAGCTACATTAGTCTTGTTTTGGTAAAAGACATAATGATGTTAGTACACATTATATTCACAAGGTATTACATTATAATATGTGTGACTGGCAGCCGAGAAACATAAAGCATTAGTGCAGACGTCACAGACTAAAATGTTTTCATATGTTCGAATGCAATAACTCACGGCCTTGCAGTTTATGCACTATTTTATATTTTACGGCTGCTAAAGATAATAAACATTGTCTGATCTTTCTGGGCCATTAGCTCAAAAGAATGGTACTTGGTCATAGTTTAATGATCACTGCGATATTGGGGAAGGTCGGATGTTGTTTTAAGTATAATGATTATGCTATGTATACATACTCGTAGTATCTATGTTTAGGCTAAGTTAAGCGGTGATTCATAGAGATGATCTAATTAAAAAGTTTAATTTCTAAACGACACTGAAAATTAGAACACATAGAAAAATCCGAAAAGTAAAGCTATGGCCGGGAATCGAACCCGGGTCCTCGTCATTCCGTGACGCGTGCTATACCCCTACACCACCCATAGAAGGTGAGTACCTAAGCCTCCGAATCTTTCTATCTGTTACCAACTGTCACGTGACCTTGTTACTATGCGAATATTTTTCGCTAAGCGTCATCTGTTTGAATGATGTGTCTGTACGACACCAGTCCGGCTAGCACGACAGCGCACAAGAGTCGCGTCGCGCGCGAGATAGATTACGCGTCTCTTTCTAGAACGAACAGTAAGAAAAAGACGGGCAATCTATCTCGCGCGCGACGCGACTCTTGTGCGCTGTCGTGCTAGACGTGCAGGGACGAGAGAAGGCGAAATTTACTTCTTGATTTTTAATGTTTATTTTTGTTTAATTAAAAAGATGCTTAAGTTTAAGTTTGTAAATAGGTTATTGGGTATATTCTCGGCACAACTCAATAGTAACTCTAATTATTCGAAAATGGGAAACCTTTCTAAAATCAGTCCACTGGAATACTAATTATAATCACATCATAATTATAAGAATACCATTCTAAAAATCAATCAAATTATCCATAGCTTGAATAAAATTTTGAATACTTCTACATTTAGGTAATACAAGTTCGATTAATAGAGATTAAAAAATTCAGAACGAAGTATTCATTAAAATATTGAAGAGCTGAAATCAAAATAAAGATGGCATTCAGAGATTTGTGCAAATTGTAAAAATAGCAAAACATGCCAAGCAGTGGAAGTTATTCGATAAGCGTCAATGAATAAATAATTGATTTAATTAGTTAAATGAAATGTGGTAAAGATGCTAACCTTTGTTAATTACTAAACTTCATCAATTTTTATTATGTTTTATCGCGAGATCAGTGTCAAGACGGTCGTTTAATTTGTAAATGTTAATTTTTAACAATTTAGAAATGTCATGCTTCATTAAACGTAAAAATCATAAAATAGTAAATATGTACTACTTTCGATAAGTATTCGTAATTTATTTATTAGTCGGCCATTGTTTATATATATATATATATACATATATACACACATATATATATATATACATATATATACATATATTTTTTTTTCTTGATCGAATTCTTCGCAAAATATGTGTTCAGGGATTTTTAATTATTATAAAATTCAACTATGGTGCTATTTGTAATAGTTTAGTTTTAGTTTATTATTTATTCAATAAAAAAAATACATTTTGGTTTACATAAAATGTCAAGCAAAGACAATTCATGTCACAAAAATAGAAAATACCACTACCAATACAATAAAATTAGTCAATACAATGACTCTTTATTGAACACCACATAAAACAATACAGAAAACATACATAGAGAAAATTACTTGGTAATGCGTAGTTGGTCCTATCACTAGGTTTTAGGTTGACTAGAAGAGATCCCTTAAAAGGATTAGTCCGCTTTTGTGCATGTATCACAGTGTTTGTCAATTGTATTTATTTTATGTTTTTTTTGCACAATAAAGAGTTTACATACATACATACATAGATACTTACTTCAGAGTGATCTCTACCAGGCGAACAAGACGGGGTTACCGTGACGGCTTAATGCAATTCAATTTCGATTCAGTTTAGGTTCGCTCACTGTCAGATCCATACTAAAAGTGACAGCTAATTGCAGCTAATACCTGAACCACAGTATATATATATAAGCTAAAGCAGTAGGGAAAATAGGCTTACTTTTTGAAATAAGTACTTACGCTCCAATAAAGCGTTAGGGTTGTCGATTAAATTATTACTTACTGAAAAATACTTTCGCCTACTACCTACCTACGACACGTTCGGAAAGCTCTGTTATTAAATTTTATTGTATAAAAAATTCTCATCCGCATGAATAAACTATTGGGAAACATGGACACGGCACTATAAAACTGTTTTTTTAGTTCTTTGTAAATTAATAAAGCTAATTTGCAATTTATGTTTATTTCGGTTTTGAAGAAGCCGAGTTCAAGCAGCCGTACACTGAGCAATACGCTCTTGGCATATTTAAAACGAAAAATCGGCCGCTCGTCTCAATGCGCCACGCGCGACTGACAGCACCGCGAGATCCGCTTAGGGGCCGTGTAAAAGCGCGCGTCTATGTGTGCGTTCGTTTCGACCGTTTTGTTCGTAGATTCCCTACTGCTTTAGCTTATATATATACTGTGCCTGAACTAAGTCGGAATTGAATTATATTAAGACGTTACGGTAAGGCCCCAGAAAGAATTACACTTACAACTGGTACTTATAAACGCAGGATCAAACTTACGCTCTCAACGCACGCGCAGGCATTTTCTCATTTTCATAAACACAGCTTGACCGGAATGCATGCAATAGTTAAATAATATATAGCGTAGCTGAGCGTAACATATAAAACGTTAATGGCGGACGCAAACGATTATAGTGAACAAATTGACCTTGGCTTGAGGTCGAGGTGCAGGTGAATAATGCATCGTAACTGCATTTCTCGTGAGCATTTGCTACAATGGATAGAAAATAGCTTTGAATTTCAACTTAATTTAATACATTAATAAATAGGAGTCAGTGAAGGTTCCTGGTACAAATCTGATTTTGATGTAAGCAAGTTTATTCGTTTTTTAAAATGTTTTATTTTAAGATTAGTTTATTTTAACCGACGAGCATGTAGGTATGAGGAGATTGATGAATGTGGATGAAGCGAAAGAGGTATGTCAGGATCGTAGCAAGTGGAACAAAGTAGTCTCTGCCTACCCCTGTGAAAAAGAGGCGTGACTGTATGTATATGTAGTTTATTTTAGCGTTTATTTTGTTTTTAATTTGATTATAGTTTAATTTGTTTTTAATTTCTCTTTGTAATCTTGTTAACCTCAAATTACAGTTTTCTCTTCCCGAGCAAATGATTTTAAACCCATCGAGGGAATAGGCGAAAATCTTAGGAATCATAGGCGGTGCGGCTAGCAAGCTATCGCTATTTTGATTCCGCTTTCCACCTATACGCCCAAAATCGTGCTAAACGAACGTGGCCATTAGGTCTTGTTACCTTAGGCTCTGTCTACCCCGTAAGGGATAATGACGTGATTTATGTATGTATTTATGATACACAGGATTACTCATACTCATACTCATACTCATACTCATTTATTCATAATAATTATTCAGTCAAACTATTCCAATGACCTGCTAAAGTATTCTCGTTGTTTTGAAAAGACGCAATGTACCTATGTATATTTTCTTCTAATGTTTTGCTAAAAATAGTATGTAGTAAAACGAATTGTCTTTAGGGCACATAGTTATTTTAAAATAAGAATCTCAACACGCGGAAGACTCGATCAAAAGCCAAACGCAACCAAACACCAACGAATAATTATCAACTCAAATAAATCAGAAAATCTACACATTTAACAAATAAATTCAAGCGCGTAACCCAATCTATAGCAACATCAAACGGTGCAAGTTGCATTTGGTTGCATCATGCACAAATGCACGGTGCGATTGCATTCATTCCTAATGTATAGCAGCTTGTATGAATCTGCTGACCTGGTATTTACGGCTTTGTAATCCTATACGGACTTATGGAAGATATGTTTGGCATTTGGCAGCGATGGTCATAATCTAGCTCGTAAAACACTACAACTGGAGTTGCTATTAGCTTGTAGTATTTGGAATTACATTTAGGGCCTGTTTTTCTCATTTAAGACCTTCATTTCAAGTATCAGTTGTCTATAATGTCGTTTTTGTCTGTTTCGTTTTAATAAATGGAGAATTCATAGATACCTGACACTTAATATATCAGGAATTAAGAAAGAGTGGTGAAACAGGTCCTTACAGGTTTTCTTAAAATTGTTCCGGAATATTTCCCTTGGTCCTTGTAGATAACCATGGCCAGATAACCGGTTATCTACAAGGAACAAGGGAAATATTCCGGAACAAGGGGAATATTTCAGTAGGTGGTTGTAACGAGAAAGTACATCGTCATAATACTTTTCGAAGTCACTCCGACTGGTCAAAGTTACCCTGTTTTAAGATAGGTACTATTTGAATTCATAAAAAAATGACTCAGAATTTGTACTTTCTAGTCACGGTGTCAGCTCGACTAGCGATATTGCGAAGCTGATATTGCCATCATTATCGCGTTGCGGGCGAACGCCGATGCGCGTCATGCACGTCGTAAGACGTTACCTTGGCAGTGACGGGCGTTCGCACCCATGGAGCCACCAAAGTAGCGAAAATAATATTGTGATCAATAGGTAAATAGGGAACATATATATAAAATCTATTCTAATACATACATACATACATACATATCGTCACGCCTCTTTCCCACAGGGGTAGGCAGAGACTACTTTGTTCCACTTGCTACGATCCTGCTGACATACCTCTTTCGCTTCATCCACATTCATCAATCTCTTCATACATGCTCGTCGGTTTCTAATACTCGTACTTATTAGGTACACGGAGGTAAAAATCGTGTGCGTGAGGTTATAGGCGGTAATCGCTGGATCTACCGAACCGATTTTGAAAATTCACGAGTGTCATAGGCCATATTTAATTAATTCTACGCGGACTAAGTCGCAGGCAACAGCTAGTCTAACTAATATTATAAATGCGAAAGTATGGATGGATGTATGGATGGATGGATGGATGGATGGATGGATGTTTGTTTGTTTGTTACTCAATCACGCCAGAACAGCCCAAGGGATCTGGATGAAATTCGGCACATAGATAGAGAAAAGTCTGGAATAGCACGTAGGCTACTTTTTATCCCGGAAAATTGCGAAGTTCCCGCGGGATAGCGATAAACGAATTCTTTGCGGACGAAGTCGCTGGCAACAGCTAATACTAGATAAAAACAAGTGGCAGAAAACTGATTTCGATTTTAGGCTGGGTAGGGAGAGCATTATATTTTTAATCTTGCTGAAATCGATGCTAATGTTGGGTTATTACGCTAATCTCTGAATAAAAGGCACTATTTTACTCGTCCCTTTGTCGGGTTAACTTTAACCGTTGGTTTAGTGGCCGCTCCAGTCGCAATGAGGTCATCCGTCGTCTATAATTATTGACGAGTTTAGTGAATGGCGTTCTAAATTATTTAATATCACAACATATAATATGTTTGCGGGCGTGACGGAAACACTGGCTATTTTGGCACGAGCAAACCTTGGCTGTTCAATTATTGGACCTAAGTCCGTTTAACTGGAGACTTGCGAAAACCGAAACTAGGCTGGATTTTCTAGGGAATAGTTACATTTATCGTAAAACCAAGTAAATGCAGACGTTCTTTAAAATTCCTATTGATTATACAAACAGCAATCCTATTTATATCCACCATTCCTGTAAAAGACCCCGCCGTTCGTTTCTCACGTGTGTCATGGTAATAATAACCTCAAATCATAATAAAACTTTATAGTAACGAGCAACAACTGGCAATAAATATTAAATAATACATAAATGCCGCGCTGCAGCTATTTACAATACAATACCTAACTAAAAACCAGCTGGGAATTGGCTAGTCAGTTAATATATCTTATATAGGCATGGCAACACTGGCATTTACGTGTAGTATTGCCAATGTATGACGAGGGCTGAGCGGTCAAACCCAATAAGTCGAGAAATACCTACCTAATTGGCAGCTTCAAAAAGAACACTTTGTAAGTGTATCTATAATTTCAGAATTCCTATGGAATGTTAAGTCAACTTATCGGGTTTGGCCACGCAGCCCTTGCGTATTCATTATGAAGCTCCCGAATTAACCAATGTTTATTCGATTTAGTTCGACATGCTAAAGCTAGACTTCCTAGCAATGCGGCTCTGGCCTCACTGACGCTGCGACTGTGCAGTAGCTCACTCACTGTCGCAGCGGCAAGTGACGCTGCGCTCGGAAGTTCCTTCATACATTCTCATGCTGCATCATACTATCGCACTGTCGCAGCGTCAGTGGCGCCAGAGCCGCTTTGCTCGTTAGTCTAACTTAAATATTGTTTTGTGTTCCAGCCACCAGACTGCCGGTCTTCTTTCGAGGACAAAGTCTCGGAAGCTGCCCATTACGCCCGTCGCGCGGCCAGTTTCAGCGCCGCAAACCATCACAAGTTCATGCTGGGGCACATGATTGTCTTCCGTATGCATCTTAATAAGGTAACGTTATGTTTGGTGAATGAATATTGCTTCCCGATTTTCGGGTTTATTTTTACTAATGGACGGGAAACGAACACGGATCCTCGTCAATGTGATGCTACGGCTATCCCATCGTTTCAGTGAAATGTTTTAAGTTTTATTTTCAAAATTTTATTTTATTAAATTTTAATTTGTCAAAGTGCACAAAATAAACACAAAGTTTTATAATACGAACAACAAACATGATGATGATGATGATAGTTGACAAAGAAAGTTCTTTACAGGTGTAGTGCAAAATGATCTTCCATGACATTTCGTTGAATTTTATCCGGTTCTCGACTTAAGTGACAAGTTATTAAAGTCGTGTTTACAATGCAGCTGTCAGATTAAATTGTTTTATAACTAAGAACCTCATTCAAACGTCCTTAAAGTCGAAAACCGCACGGGATTTAACAAAATGTTATGGAAAATCATTTCGCACTACATCTGTACCACGCTAAGGTCCAGTGTCATTTGTACGACGTCAATTCAATTTTTATAGTTATAATTATAACTCCATCGATACTGTCGATGATTCTGCCAATGTCGAGGTTGAAAAAGACACTGCTTGTTTTTAATCAGCCGTTGTGTTTGTACGACTTAAAACATCAAAGCCTATTTTCACTCACAAGTCAATCAATGTGACAATCAGGGGCTTTACTATGACGTCCTAATTCCGACTCAGTTCAAGTTTTAGCTGTCACTTTTAGTATGAATCTGACAGCGAGCGAACCTAAACTGAATGGTATTTAGTCGTCATGGTAAGGTCCCAGCTTTATTGCTTTTATTCTGATGGAGGAACTGTCATAAAAATGATAAAGTACTTTCTTGGTCGACTATAGTATACCTACTTGCTGAAACAGTTTGATTCATCGATATATGCCGTGCCAAATTTTTGCATGAGTAACATGACAGCGGCAATTGAGCAACAAGCGACATAATATTATTATTATTAACGTTAATTATTATTTATGTTTTCAGAGTGAGGACTATATCAACAAGTGTGACAAGGTGTTCAAAGATTGCGGGATAGCGTGTGAGGTAAAATAATATTAACTTTAATTGGCTGTTGCCCGCAATTTCGTCTTAGTGCTATCCCGCGGGAACTATGCAATTTATCGAGATAAAAAGTAGCCTGTGATTTAATCTAGGGTACCAGCTATATTCGTTCCAAATTTTATTCAAATCCGTTCAGTCGTTTTAGCCTGAAGAAGGAACAAACCTATTAGTACCTATTAGTAGGATTTTTTGACAACACTTAGGTATTCTTAAAGTAAGCTGAATAATAAAATTGTTATTTCCAAATATTACATTGATTTTATTTCAGTTCTCATTTTCTTTTTCTGGTATCGCGATTGAAATGATAATAATATTCGTGTTTTACGAATAAAATTGAATTAAACGTAGTACATTGGCTCTTCTATCAACACATTACGATTCTTTATTCCGTACAGTCAACCTTGCTGCTTCTTAAACCTCTTTAGTGGTTATATTTGGTAACACCTTAAAGTTTTATAAAACGGATGCATAATTCAGCTTGTCGTCGGCCTTTTGGGCTAATACATCATTTATTTTCATGAAAATGATGCTGTCAAAGATAAGTGGACAAGGTGACGGATTTTCATTACAAGCCAAGGTCGTTTTTATACCACATCGGTGGCAAACAAGCGTACGGTCCGCCTGGTGGTAAGCGGATACCACAGCCCAATGATATTTCATAGTATAGATATGTTACGTTCCTAGTAAATTGCGTTTGAAAAACGTTCCCTCTGTCAACTGTCACATTGACTGTCACGGACTACTCATACTGTGGCTTGTTTGAGGTAAATGAGACAATTGGGTCATTTATGAATCTTCAACTCGGGCGCGGTAGTGACATAGTATATCATTGGTAGTGACATTCTACTCCCAGTTCATATATAATATCATTGCCACAGCCTATGGACGCTTACCGTCTATTAGGTATTTGCTGTAGGTACAAGGCTTTTTACCTTGCTGTTAATGGTTTAGGTGCGGCGGACTAAGCCGCGAACATGTTTGTTTAAATTTAGAAATACACTCATCAAAAATGTCTATTGATATTTTTGAACCCTAGATAGTTTTGAACATTTCAATATAGGCATATTACCACCGAGTCAAAACATCAAATTTGACTATTGATAACGATTATCCCAATGCTTTTTTGATGTATGTAGTTTTTATTTTAGGTACCTTAGAATGTCCTAGGTTATGTAAAATAGCTATGCACGGGGAACAAACGGAAAACTTACATTTTAGCCCTATTACTAGCCTTCTATGACACGGTACCACTCCGAAAATCCCTTTATCTTTCCAGACGACACCCCGAGTGGTGCGCTGGCGCCGATACGCCGCTCAAGAGATCAACCGAGTGCGCGACGACATCCAGCATTCACGGCGCTCCTACCACGATCTGCTGGCCCACTCTCATCGGAAACTGAACCACCTACGGAAGAGAGCGAAAGCCAAGACAGCGGAAGCTGCTGAAGAGTTGAAGAAATGTGCCCGAATGTAGCTATTTGGAGGAATTCATTTGGTCTTTGGAATAGTGAAATTAATGGACATTTACGTATCGGAAATAATTTGGTAAAAATCGCTCTACGATTGGCAATTTATTCTAAGAGTTGAAGAAATGTGCTGGAGTGTAAAGTTTTTGAGGAATTCATTTGGTCTTTGGAATCGTGAATAATGGACTTTTATGTATCGGAAATAATTTGGTAAGAAGAGCTCTACAATTGGCAATTTATGCTAATGAAAATAATTATGAAGTCACCAAGTCACCATCTGTGAAAATGCTTTAGCTACAGTTTTACTCTGCCGTAAATTTTTCATGAGCCTTCTTTCATTGATATTAATTTTATGATACCTCATCATATCTCGATGGGTAGAGACGGAAAAAAAATATCATGTTTTAGGTGCATCATAACACTTTGTTAAGATTCTCGTAGTCTGGACGCATTAAAAAGCAAGCAACAAACACGCATCATAATGCACGATAATGCATCACGTCTGTACACTGTTGTACGTTACGGTAACCAAAATCCCTAGCGTGAACGTGGCATTAGACTCGCGGCAGGCTCGCGTTAGGGTTTTTGGTTGCTGTAACGTGCTACAGTAACGGTTGCAGGGGGTTTACCATGACGTCTTAACGCGATTCAGTTAAGGTGCGCTCGCTTTCAGATCCATACTAAAAGTGACAGCTAAAACTTGAACTGAGTCGAAATTAGGACGTCATGGTAAGGCCCCAGCTCGCAGATGAGTACCCGGCTTTATGGTGTCATGTTTTTAGCAGATCAAAGCTGTAAACATAGGTGATAATATTATTATTGATGTGAGAATTAAGAAGTATTTTGATAGAAACAGTATGAAGGTGGAATTTTAAACCCTACAAGCCCTCCGATCTCGATAAAATTAACAATTCCGAAACGAATTGGGGATTCATAATTCACTTTTAGTCATCAAAAATGTATTTAGTCATCGAGGTGCCATAAAAGTTTGATAGAACGAATTTAAAAGCAAGTTTTGATCGGTAAAGTTGATTGGTCTCAAGCTTGGAATAAGTACTTATTTATTTTACTTATATTTAAGTCTTTTAACGTTCACTTTCGAAGTTAAGTATGAAAAAAAAAGTCTTTCAGTTTCTTCTACGGAAATACCTACTTAATTATTTTACTTTCAATCAAATTAATTTAGATTCCCTGGTCATAATTTAGTGGTATCTAAAAATTATGCAAAAAAACAAATACACTAATCATCGAAACATCGAGGTCTGCAATTTTAAGAACAAAAGCTGCAATTTTAAACTTAGTAAATTAAAGTATCGCGTATTTACTAAAGTAATTTTTTATGGTAATTTACAACAAACTAGTAAATAGACCAAAACTGTATAATAAAACTTCAGAAGTAACAGTTCATATTTATTAATTACATACCCCTATAAATTAGAAACGTGTAAAAAAAATTATTATTTAGTTTAGGCATTAAAATTATTCATGACGATTGAGTTTATCTCGAGCTTTGGCAAATAATGCATGTGGAATAAAGAATATTAAAATGTATAGGTTATGTTAGTTTTGAATCAAAAATGGCGTTCGACTACAATAGAATAATGTTTATCTTTAGACGAGGCAACTTTTATAGAAACGCGATATACTCCAATGGCATCTGTGGTTAGCGTAATAATAACCAATAGTGAGCTAACTCCGCTGTCTAGAGACTCCCCAAAGCTAATTAGGCCCCTGTGTGGCTTTAGCGTCTAGACAAGTGCGCCCACTATTATCTAGAAGTTATTATGCTGTGCTGTCTGTGGTGATGTGCTTTTTAGTTTATTATAACGTTACCTAATTTAATGTTTAGCTTAGATAGAACATGTACTTAGGATCACTGTGATAGAGAAAGAGATTTTACCCAGAATAGCTCTTTGAAGTTTCATGTTCAAGTCTCATAACAATCTTTAAGAGGGAAAACAACATTGTGAGAGAATCTTTATATTTTATTATTGTTCTATGCAAGAAAGCTCAAAGATTTATTTCTGGTTAAAATTGTTTAAAAGTACCTACTAGTACAATTTTGTTGTTTAATTAATATTTTATATTTACCTACGTAACAGTTGTTTCATATTTTAATGTAATGCAAACATATTTTTTTTTTAATAAAAATGTAAGAAATAATGTTGGGATCTTTTAATCATACATCAAAGGAAACAAAAAATATATTTCGAAAGATCTTTTTATTTTTCGTTGTTAAATAATACTTTTAGGTATAAAAATATTTCAGTATTTACAATTACAGATCTAAAATTGACTTTTTAATGTCTAAAATAGGTAATTAAAACTACTTACATCGTAAAATATGAGATTACAAACAATTTCATTTCGCACAGTAAAATTTTCAAAAATAATTTCAAACATAACTATATTAACTCGGAACTTTGTACACTATTTTGTACCTATATTAGGTATTATAAATATTATGGCAATGAAATTGGTAAAAAGCAACTAAAATACAGATAAAAAATAACGCAGCGTTTGAAGTTATTTCGTAAAATTAATAAGTACAAAGAATATCATTGGTCCGCTGTGGATGTCACATGCATATCTGTAATCCATTTTTAAACTTACAACTTTTGAAAAACGCAAGTCTACAAGATGATAAAAATAAAATTAACCATTAAATATTTTTAAAACAATTGGCTAAGAAACAGCGAAAAGCAGTCTATAATTCAATCCCGGACAAGGCACCAAAATCATAGCTCAATTTTATAAACACGCACAGAACGACAGTTCCATTCCATCACATCACAAAATAATCTAGATTAGCTCAACAAATAAATAAGGAATGTTTTATTTATTAATTACTAGACTATAGTCTGGCAGATAAATCACTGCAGCCAGATGACACTTCCAAATGTCATTTTACGAAATAATGATACCACATTTATTTCACTAGTGCTCGACTAAGGTCACTTAATGAATGATTTGATTATTGAACGAACGAAATATTTTATGAATGTCACATTTTTAGTTTAGTATCTTTTAAATTAAGCGAGATACTTTTGAGGGGTTCAAGGTTCACATTAATGAACAAAAACGACTTTTCCATTTTCACTCTGAACTGCAACCACACTCAAAACTTTAAAGGTTTGGTCCGCTGATTCGGAATAATTTAAGTTATTAAGTAAAGTACAGAGGTAGAAAAAAATATTATATTTATATATATATTATTTATAAAGTAGGCAAAATGGGGACTGATTTGAAAACTGGTAACTGATTTGACATGTTTCCGCACATTTCCAAATCGCGCTCTTACACTACTACTAACTAGAAAACCTACAAAAAACCTTATTGAACAAATAATTTTATTAAAATACGCTTTGAAAATTCACTATTTCAACATAAATGACGAAAATGAATTTCAATACATCGTTCATTCTTTCATTCACTCACTAAGTCACATCACTATTTAATATTCGCCAAAAACTGACAACACTGAAAGTGTCATCTGGCTGCAGTGATTTAGCTGCCAGACTATACTACATTTAATTTCTTAATAGGTACTACATACAGGCTGTGAGCTTGAGCTCAAAATGCCATTCGGGTTCGGTTACCACCATCGACCGATTCAAGTAACAAACCCAAAAGAGTGAGTGAGACAGCAAGACAAATCCGAATGTCATCCTGTGAGCTCACGGAAGTACGTAAGGCTTTTAAACACAGAATAGGTATCAAAAATTCTCTTTCGTTGGCGCACATTCAATATTTTTGTTCGTGCAGACGTGAAGAACAGAATAAAGTAAAAATTAATACAAGACACCAAATAAATCATACTTAAGTTATATTAATACGGTATTTCGGATATTAGCCCAAGATTTTCAGATATCCTTAACTCTTATTCATGTAATGCATAGATTATAATCTGGTAGGTTTATACCTACCTTCATGTTCTTCATTACATGAATAAGAGTTAAGGATATCTGAAAATGTTGGGTATGGTATGCTTGAGTAATTTGGCCTCTTGCATTAATTATGTTTGACTACAGTAAGCTTTATTTTTTAATTTTGTGTTCTAATGTGACCAAAATCACGCCTGATAGTAAGCAAAGATGTGGATTTAAGATAGATCATGCTTAGTAGTAGGTACTGCAGCATTATTATTGCTGCATGATAATGTGGCCTTATTTGTTATAAATTTATAGTAATAACTTTTCTGTGGAATATCGTACTGGTTGCTATTTGAGTATAATTCTTTCGGCTGATATGTTTAAATTTTAAACTGATGTTCTGAGGAAAAAAATATATCAAAATTGACACTAGGAAAACAAGTCATTCAGATTTGTTTCCCGTGTAAGGACAGATTGAGATTGAATTGTGTTGAAGAGCTGTTTTTGGGTTCAAGTAAAACGAATTTGTCGTGAAAGCCCTTATATTTCAAGCCGTAAAAAGTTTTGGGTTGATATTCCACGAATTCATAATTATATTCAAGCCGGATTTTTCGCAACGGGTAAGAGTTTTATTTCATTTCTGCTGTCCGTTTTGAGTATAGTGGGTTATTTCATGGTGCATAGGTTCACGTCAGTTTTCTTTCCAGCTTTCACCTTACGGGGTGATTTTCCCTTCATTTTGGTGCTGTACATCAATATACGGCAGCGACGAGCATCTGCTTTACTAAGGCACATGTATATGTGCAATAATTACTCGACGTGATTTATCAAATATTTTATTTTCCGGATCCTGACTATCGGATCCTGTGACGGGGGATCCGCTCCACTTCGACGTAATATTCTGGTTTACACTCTAACCTTTTCCTTTTTTTAAATTTATTACGTATTTATCCAAACTAGTTAATTTTAAGACTTACTGATAAATTTGTGTAATTTGGTTATACCTAAGACTTTTCATAGGCGAATTAAAAGATAGCTTTATAGGAAGATTAAAAGGTAAGGTGTTTATGCGCATAAATAACTATTTCTTTGCCATGTAATTTCCTGCATAGCGAATGCTTAATTTACCTATTGCTCATGCGAAGTCTTGTCTTTGATTCCCAACTTTTCTAAATTCTAAAAGCCCTTGGCAGGCCATCTTTATTTTGGGTGTTTATTTCGGTTTACCAACTTTCTAACGCCAACAACTCGACAACCCTAAACCCTATTCTAACTGTATAGTGTTTATTTTTAAGCCGTGTTTAACTGTGTTTATTATATTGTGTTTCTTTTTATATTCTCAAAGTGATTGAATAAAGTGTGATTTGATGTGAAATTCTACGTGTTTATTTTTTGTGTTAGCTTAATGCTACAGTACCTAATACATGGTGCAAAATTTAATCACTCACAAATCATCATAATTCTAATATTCTAACATAGTTTTTGTAATGGACGTTGACAAAGTATTATAACATCAAATCAGAATTGGTAACGAAATATAAAGCAGTCTTGTGTGTATAAATTGCCATTATTGAGTGGAGCTAAATGAATATATAAAACGTTGCCAACATGCATTGTATTTGAGACTCTATTTACATTAAACTTAAGAATTAACGTTATTATATAGCTCTTGATGTCCGTCTGTAAGCAATAAGAAAGTTATGTTAAAAAAAAGTCTATTATAGTATCCCAGCTGGGCAAAGGCCTCTCCTTTCTGCCACTCGTCCCTGTCAAGAGCATGGTCCTACCAGTAGCGGGACACTATAATAGGCTATTAAAGAAAAAGTTTAAAAAGCTACCATTTAGCTTTGTTGAACCAGTAGTGCATTGCTCGCAAAGTCCTGTATTTTCTATGCATACAACTCACACACTCACACACATACACACACATACATACATTTTCTATAGCCCATTCCAATCCATTTAAACGCTCTTGTACACTTGCGGTCGTTAATTGTTGAGCCACGATAGAACCTTGTCGCAAAATGTCAATGTCAAAATATTTTTGAAATTTGTTTATCGAATTGGCGTTACTTCACTATGATAGCGTTCCATGTATGCTCAACAATTAAAGTCCTCGAGTGTGCACAAACAAAACAAGTCCCTCCAAGTTATAATCATAGTATAAATTGTTGTAAAATTTCGCGAGATATCAAGTTTTTTATTGAGCCGCGTAAACTATGTCACATAATTTACGATGCAATCGATTTTACACGACTAACCAAAACGAGTCGACTCTTGTATGAAACTCAAATTGTTGCGTTAAGACCTAAGGGGGGGTAATAGTTACCATCATAGCGGACCCAGCCCAGCGGTGGGCCGGGGCGGCGGCTCCGGCGTGTCCGGCGACGGCGGCTTGAATGTGCTGCCCTGTTGTAGAGGAAAAAACAAGAATTCAGCTTTATACTATAGATCTCACGTGCTCGCGTGCATTCATTTATTAGGCCACACAACGAAGGAAACTAAGGGAGAAAAAACTTGCGTATGAGGGGTGGAGCTAAAGGGGGGGGGGTTGTAAAAATCCTTTTTTTAGTTTTTGGTAAATAACTCGGTGGCCCATAGCAAAAAAATATCTGAGACATAAGTATAAATATAATCTAACTAATATTATAAATGCGAAAGTATGGATGAATGGATGGATGGATGGATGGATGTTTGTTTGTTACTCAATCACGCCAGAACGGCCCAACGGATCTGGATGAAATTCGGCACTTAGATAGAGAAAAGTCTGGAATAGCACATAGGCTACTTTTTATCCCGGAAAATTGCGTAGTTCCCGCGGGATAGCGATAAACGAATTCTTTGCAGACGAAGTCGCTGGCAACAGCTAGTAAATAAATATAAATATTAGGGAACAATTCACACAAATTGACCTAGTCCCAAAGTAAGCGCTAGTAAGGCTTGTATTATGGGTACTAGACAACGATATACATACTTATAGAGAGAAATATATACTTAAATAGATAGAAACATCCATGACTCGGGAACAGAAGTAAGCTACATAAAAGGTTTAACTGCTAGGATAAGCCATCTTCGGGCGCATAAGCGTCACACTAACTAGGAATCGAAGTGGTCGCCATCGTCATCATCAAGTATACCCACATTATACTGTTTTTACGTAATTTAAAAGGTGCTGGTTGTTTGATCTCGTCCTAAAAAAACCAATATTTCGATTACCCGAACTAGTCTCGGTGTATTTAGTTCAGATAATCAAGGTTCTACACATGCTTTTTTTATCCTACTACGGCGAAGTCAAGTGGGTGCGACCGCGGCTTTACCGTGACCATTTTTGTACCTATACGTCATTTAATTTAGGATGAGAAACCACAACAACATTATATTGCGGCTCGTGAACTGTAATGTCTTAACAATTTGTACTAGAGTAACAATTGACGACACGCAAATAAAGTGACATTAAAACAATTTTATTTTCACCTCACTTGCTCGAAAGAGCTGTCTTTCTCCTTAAAAATCTGCGTGGAAAAGTTCTTTTTCCCCTCTTGGGTGGAAAAGGTTTTTGAAATTCGAACGCTGCGCTGACCACCATTCCACCACGACCACGACCACCTCACCACCTACTCATGTACTCAAGTAATTAGAAATTCTTCCATCCACCATTTTTCTCGCTGTAGTGAGGTGAAAAATTGTGTGTTTCGCTCGGCAGCAAAGTTTGTTTAGTGTCTCGTGCCTTGAAACCCTCGCGACGCTCAGGATTCTTCTTTTGAACCACTCGCTTCGCTCGTGGTTCAATCATACGGATCCTTCGCTTGCTCGGGTTTCAATACAGGCACTCGCGCCAAACAAAAACTTTGCAGCCTTGCATAACAAATAACTATTTGCGGCTTCCAAACTATTGCACTGTACCTACTATTTTCTAGGTAAGAAATAAGTAGTTGACCAGACGCAATATAATGTTATTGTGGTTTCTCATTCTAAATTAAATGAAGTATATGCATGTTGCATGGGTTTCTATCTAATTGTTTTGTAAATATATTATATACTCTTCACAAACCTGGAATCCTAAAGCGGCCTCTAGCGGCGTAGGCGAGTCTCCACCTAGCGTGGCGTAGTCGCCAAAACGCTCGGTCGCCCGGCTGCCTTGTATCGTCGCGTACGTATTATCAGTCTGCAACAAGAGATAACAATCATCTCTGTAAAAACGTCCCACTACTGGACATCTAACTAATATTATAAATCCGAAAGTATGGATGGATGTTTGTTTGTTACTCAATCACGCTAGAACGGCCCAACGGATCTGGATGAAATTCGGCACATAGATAGAGAAAAGTCTGGAATAGCACATAGGCTACTTTTTATCCCGGAAAATTGCGTAGTGCCCGCGGGATAGCGATAAACGAATTTTTAGCAGACGAAGTCGCTGGCAACAGCTAGTACATACATAAATAAATCACGTCTTTATCCCTTACGGGGTAGACAGACCTAAAAGCCACGTTTATGTAGGTATGTATTAATAGCTCATGAAAAAGATAAGTACAGAACAACACAAATGCACAAAGGCGAGTTTATCCCAAAAAGGGATTTCTTCCAGTTAACCTTTGAACGATTGACAGAACATAGGTACTAAGCAAGAGTAGACACACACAAAAAGTAAAAAAAAACTGATCAAAACCTAAAATAATCCTAAATGCGTAAATTTAAATAATCTAACTAATATTATAAATGCGAAAGTATCGATGGATGGATGTTTGTTTGTTACTCAATCACGCCAGAACGGCCCAACGAGTCTGGATGAAATTCGGCACATAGATAGAGAAAAGTCTGGATTAGCACATAGGTGACTTTTAGAATTCGTTTATCGCTATCCCGCGGGATATTTCCGGGATAAAAAGTAGCCTATGTGCTATTCCAGACTTTTCTCTATCTATATGCCGAATTTCATCGAAATTCCTTGGACTGTTCTGGCGTGATTGAGTAACAAACAAACATCCATCCATCCAAACTTTTGCATTTATTATATTAGTTAAATAAAATTGCATGAACGTCGTCTCCCGGCGTCACTTACCGGCGCCGCTTCGACGGCGGGCTGTTCCGGCTGGTCCCCGAACACGTTCATGGTAAGCTCCTGCTCCTCGTACGGCCGCAGCTTGGTCTCCAGCCACAGCGGGTTCTCGGTGGTGCTCAGCTCCTCGAGGATGCGGCGTCGCGCCAGGCTGTCACCCTTGCTGGACTGGAGCGACGGCGGTGGGATCACCCTGTGGGAAATACTACATTATTACCTGAATGTTGTAGATGGTCTCGCTAGCACTCGGCCTTTTAACGCATACTCAACCGACAATCGCCTACGTGTCAGCCCTTACAATAATGACGGACTTTTAACGTTCTGTGTTGAAATATTGGGAGGTCGTTAACGGTAATCGAGGTCTATACATATTATATCCGGTTGATAATGACTTATTATTAACCGTTAATCTTTTAACCCCCTTCATACATAAACGTACTGTAGGCTTCTGCTAACTTAGCAATCGTTTGTCCTTATCTGTCACATTGACATTTACCTTTCACAGATAAGGACAAACAATTGATAAGTTAGTAGAAGCCTATAGAGCGTTTATGCATAAGGGGGTTAGTCTGTAATTATTGTAAAGGCTGACACGTATGCGATTGTCGGTTGAGTATGCATTAGAAGGCCAAGTGTCACCGCGGCCTTCTATAATACGAACCTAGCAATTTTCGTGGTGGCTTAGGCTTATATAAGAGTACGTATGTAGTATAGTGCTATTTTCGCATACAGGCTGCATTTGTACTTTTTCCATCCCGTAGGTATTCAAAACGAGTGGCGCTGCTCCAGGTCATTTGCTGTTGACAGCGCCTTAAATGAGTCCTTGCCCTTGCGGCTATGAGGCGTGGGGTAGGGCGACCGCGGGGTGCTCTCTCGGTGCGGGCGGGGAGTGCGCCGAACGCCCGCATAGAGCTCCCACCCCGCGGTCGTCCCACCCCGCGCCCCGCAGCCGCAAGGGCGAGGACTCATTTAAGGCGCTGTCAACAGCAAATGACCTGGAGCAGCGCCACTCTTCACACATACGGTTCACGTGCCTGTTAGTGAAAGAGAAGAAACTATCCCGGCAGCTTGGCGCGCGTCTAAAATCTTGCAAATAAGACACAAATCATAAGAAATAAACAAAAGTATGGATTATTTGTGAAATATGACTCGTTAGCCGTTTAGGTATGAATATGTTGACTTTATGTTTTTAATTGCAGACCCATACGTCGAAAAAATAAAGACATAGAACCGTTTAATGGTGATTTTAAGACCAATCTTTGCAATTATTTTCTATCGAGCCGATTTTGTTCAATTATGTATCGAGCCCATCTAGCGTGTTTGAAATATGTTGAAAATTAACATTATATTTTTTTTGTATTTTTTTGTGTGCAGTTTTTCTTAAAAAAAGTGTTTAAATAACATCAATTTTAACAAAATTAGGTGTTGTCAGCCTCTTAAGCGGTTGTTCTATAGTAAGAGCCTGTCTCACCACTTCTTAACCGTCAGTTATCTATGATTCCGTCTCTATTTATTACTACGAAACAGACAGAGACGTCATCATAGATAACTAACAGTTAAGGTGTGGTGAAACAGGCCCTTAGAGTATACTTTGTAGTACTTGACGCATCACTGTAGTTACATGTCATAGTTACTTAAAGCGTCTTTTGACCATTATTCTTTCGTACACTAATCGATTTAATAAATGATAAATCGGCGTCAACTTACCAATGCTTGAGGCATGCGCAGACGACAATAAACGTGACAATGCCAGTGAAGAGCACTATCAGTAGTGCTATCAGCGCCGCCAGAGCCGGGTCGAAGCTGTCCGGACCTGCGAAGATAACTTTATGTGATGACTCCAAAATAAAAGTAAACTAAAACCATTAACAATTAACAAATTAGATAACGGTCCATAAAAAATCTAAGACATATTATAAATGACAGAGATCATTTTTAACGAGCTCCCAGTATTTCGACGTAGTCAGCACGTCTAGCACGACAGCGCACAAGAGTCGCGTCGCGCGCGAGATAGATTGTCCGTCTTTTTCTTACTGTGCATTCTAGAAAGAGACGGGTAATCTATCTCGCGCGCGTCGCGACTCTTGTGCGCTGTCGTGCTAGCCGGGCTGGCGTTAGTTTGCATAAGTCCGTGTCAAAAAATAAATAGATAACTTTACTTTGCTACTCCGCGATATGGTGAGGTCAAAAAAATCAAAATTAAAGCAAAAATCATCGGTAAAACAACCGCAATGACAATTAGAACCACCACCACCTTTATGGATGTCCTAGGCACGGGGATGCCTCCCCCCCCTTCCGGTGGCCCCGGCTTCCGCCAGGACCGCGCCAAGGGGAGGGCCCGTACGCTGGGCCCGTCTTCCCTTAGACGATGAGACCGTACAAGGCAGGTAATGTTAAGGTACCTACTTAACTTGGAGACCTTATACATCCCATTTATAAATGTAGAATAAAATTTAAGTACTTATTGTAGTAGCTAAATGTATTTTATTTAAAAAAAAAAAAAAAACTTTCTGTCAAGTTTCTTGCGGCGTATTCTTCTTGGCAACGATGGTTTTTCAGAATGCGCTGGTAGTTTAAAAAAAAATATGTAAAAGAGCCTTTGGCGGCCTATTAAAGTTTTGAATCTTTGAATGTCTACTCGAGGTCCTACCACCTCCATCTACGTACCTTTGGAGGTAGCGCTGGCAGCCATGAGGGTCTCGACCCCATACTCCTGGTAGACATCTTTGAGCTCATCGTACTTAGAGTCCACAGTCTCCAGAACCTTCTCAACGGGCAGCACTTGGTACGACACCGGGTCTACTGGCAACAGGTGGATCTCGCACCTGGAATGAATACAACAATGCTGATAAATGGAACAGATAAAAGCAAATATCACTACTATTTCGAAAATGTCAGTTACCCAGTCTAAGGGCCCGTTTCACCACTATCTGTTAAGTTCCAGTTATATTAATTGTCAGTAATCTATGATTAATTACTACGAAACAGACAGAGACGTCATCAATAATAGAAAACTGACAGTTAAGGGTGTTACAACACCACACCAATCGATCGATCATCGGTCTATGGTAGAATGGAACAGTCGACGTTGATCGATAGTTTTTACTAGATCGCCCAAAATGCCATCGATCGATAGCATTTTTCCGAGATAAAAAGTAGCCCATTTTAATCTAGGGTAGCTATCTCCGTTAATCCAAATCCGTCCAGTCATTTCAGCGTCAAGAAGTAACAAACATACACACACTCACATCCTCACAAACTTTCGCATTTAACTATAATATTAGTAGAATACTTATAACACCATTTAAAAAGCATCCATCTCAATCTCGATTCACTTTTCATAAAGAGAAAATTTAGAGAACTTTTGGGCCCTATCTAACACATAGGGTCAGAAAGAGACTTCCGCTTGTAAATTGTAACCTGTAGCTTTATAAAATAGGGCCCTGCACGTCTAGCACGACAGCGCACAAGAGTCGCGTCGCGCGCGGAATAGATTGCCCGTCTTTTTCTTACTGTTCGTTCTAGAAAGAGACGGGTAATCTATCTCGCGGGCGACGCGACTCTTGTGCGCTGTCGTGCTAGACGGGCTGGGGCCTTACCATGACGTCCTAATTTCGACTCAGTTCAAGTTTTAGCTGTCACTTTTAGTATGAATCTGACAGCGAGCGAACCTAAACTGAATCGCATTAAGACGTCATGGTAAGGCCCCTGGTGTCAATTGTGTCAACAGTTATTGTGTCTCACCAGTCATCATAGAGCCTGTCAGCGTGCACCAGATGGAGCCTCCTGGCGGGCACGAGCAGGGCTCCGCTGGCGGCGGCGAGGCGGCGGGGAGCTCCCCCCGGACGCGCGCAGCCGCGGGACACCACCATGCGGATCAGGGACGCACGATCCGTTATCCATATCTGGAAGCATAACAACACACTCATAAGAGTTTTTCAGAATTCAGGCCGGTGGTTAGGGCTTACTTAAATGAACACCTGTAAAAATAATTCCATTTAAATTTTTGATTCAAAATTTATTCCCGTATTTGACGCGATTCACTTTGAACATCGGTCAATATAAAGAAAGAAGAAACTAAGAAAGAAAAAAAAAGTTTACTTATGACAATCCCTTTTAGGGATAAGTTCGCCTTTGTGCATTTGTGTTTTTGTGTTTTTCATGTGTTTTATGTACAATAAAGAGTATTACATACATACATGACCTACATACAATCACAAATCATCAAATAGGTAAATAAATACAATATTAAAAACAACAGATAAACAAATTGTCACAAAATGGTCCCAACCAAGCATTTGAAGAGAGAGGGGTTGGGGGGGGGGGAGAGATCGACGTCAACTTATAACCATAGCTGGGCATTAACTCGTTAATCCGTTAATCGTTAATTAACGAAGTTAACATTTTGATTAACGGATTAACTTTTAAGTTAACTTTTAAAAATGTTAACGGATACGTTAACTTCCGTTAATATGCAGAAGTCCGTTAATCGTTAATAATATGCCCACTATTTACCGCACGGCACTGCGGCGCAGCGCGAAACACAGGTTCAGACAAGTATGAAAGCACAAGTGCCGGGCCGCGCGTGGCAGCGAGTGAAATAAAAACAAAACTAAAACTATATATATTTTGCCGGTGCGTGCGAGTGAGAAAACTGCGAAGAGATTTGTTTCATTTGATCATTTTATTACTTAGCGCAGAACCTAAACCAACAGGTTTTATAAGTTCACTAAGCCAACGATATAAAAATGCAATTTTACATAAGTATATTAACGGATTAACGATCAACGTTAACTTGCGTTAATTCTTCCGAAATGTAACGCTTTAACTAACTAACATTTTTTGTAGCGGATTAACGATTAACGAAGTTAACTATTTGATTAACGGTGCCCAGCTATGCTTATAACACCCCTCTCTTTGCATCGTGGGTTAAAAAACATGTCACAAGTTATCCGTTTTTGTGTACAAGTGCTTCAATTGAGTAACTTGTATTATAGTGGGCTCACATAAACTTGCGCCTTGGCCTCCCGGTGCGGCGGCGCGAGCTCCCGCGCAATGATGTCCAGCACGAAGCGGTCCTGGTTGTATTCGGCCATGTAGTGGGCCGTCATCAGAACGCCTAAGAACAAGGATGTTGCTATAATCATCATGGGCTTTACATCTGGCCCACAATCTTGCTGCGTGGCGTGGAGGTTTTGTACCTAAGGCTCTGTCAACCACAAAAACATTATATTGCGGCTCGTGAACTGTTATCTCTTTACAATTTGTACTAGAGTAACAATTAATGACACGCAAATAAAGTGACATTAAAACAATTTTATTTTGCGGCTTCCAGGCTATTGAGATAATAAGAGATAGTTGACCAGACGCAATATAATGTTATTGATTGTTAAATGAAGTACCTACCAATATCTATTTAAAAAACCGCATCAAAATCCGTTGCGTAGTTTTCAGATATAAGCATACATAGGGACAGATAGACAGAAAGCGGAAAGCGACTTTGTTTTGTACTATGTAATGAAATGATTTTTCCACAAAAAGATAAGATAACTTTGTTTTCAAATTTTCATGTTATTATTTGTGGTGAAATTAACTTTAAAATTAGCATTACAATTCTTTACAGTCGTACAGAACCCTTAGTGCGTGAGTACTGAACTTGATCCATCTCTTTAGCATCGCCTTCACTAACCTTCCTGTGTGATATTGAACGGCGACGGCACCACGCTGCCACTGGACTGCGAGGCTCCGAACTTGTACAGGTTGGAAGCAGCCACCATGTACACCAGGGTCCCGTTCTCCTCCAGGTCCGGGTCTTCAGCAGCAACTGAGAGTATGGCTTCGTTGATCCGCGCCGTTTGTTTTACGCCTAGAAAAAAAATCAAAATCATGCGACTGTTCATCGCTGGTAATGAAGAAAGAGTTACTTCACTCGTCCCTGGTGAGCAGTGGATGCTCCATTCCACGGGAGTTTGTAATTGTGTCGTAAAATTGAAGTACCTACAGTTGTAAATCTATTTTATTCTGAAAAAAATACTTTCCGCCAAGTTTCTTGCGGCGCATTCTTCTTGGCAATGATGGTCTTTCCGTATGCGCTGGTAGATTAAAAAAAAGACATGTAAAAGAGCCCTTGGCGGCCTATTTGCAAAATAAACAAACTTTTGACTTTGTCATACAGACACATCATTCAAACAGATTTCACATAAACAAAACATGTGTAACAGCTACAAACAAATAGAAAAAGTCGAAGAATTCTGCTAACTTAGCAATTGTTTGTCCTTATCTGTCACGTTAACATTTACCTTTCACAGATAAGGACAAACGATTGCTTAGTTAGCAGAAGCCTATAGAGGGTTTGTGAATAAGGGGATAAGTACCTATATTTAGATAATTGGCCACATACCAGCGTAGTACACTTTCTCCGGAAACCTGGGTTCGTTGTCGTTCTCGTCCAAGATCTTGATCAGCACGTTGGTGACGCTGGTCTCCTGACCCTCGGTGCTGTTGTCCACCGAGTTGAAGTCTGCGGCCGCCCGCTCCAGGATAGGATTGTTGCTCGCGTATATGGTGAGAGAGTATTCCGCTTGCTTCTCTCTGCAATCAAAATGTACGGTTTAAAATGTTAATCAATCAACACACAACAACCCGCGCGCTGCGGTTACAGCTTTGCTTAGTTTGGACTAGGTTAATTGGTGTTAATTGTTCCAAGATTTATTTATTTATCTCTAGCGGCATAACGTCTGTAATCGAAATAGTCTAACTCCCATGCCAGTCACGCACGTGTGTCTAAGAAATTCATACTTCTATGCAAGTGACAGTCATTCGTGACTGCAATAGTATAGCGCAAGGGCTTAGATCGTTGAGATCACCGAAACTGTTAATAAAATGAACATTGGTAAAAATTTCAAATTTTATCATGCATTGTTAGATCACAAGTAACGATGATTTGAAATTATTCCAGTTTACAGAACACCAGGCGAACCCACTAACTTAACCGATACAGTCATGTCCAGAGTCAGTTCCCTCCTATCAGACCACAATCCAACCGAGTTTTCCGTATAAAATAAAACGTTATAAATTTGGTAATATAAAACCTTATGAAAAATAGCTGCAAAAATAACGGTTATTAGGTCTGCTGATGAGTGAATTTTCCTTTATAATCCGGAAAGCAAGAGTCTCCCGTTAAGTATCCGGATAATAACGCTAAAACGTTACATTGTATACGTTACGCCAGGGCCCATTTTATAAAGCTACAAGCTACAATTTACAAGCGGAATTCTATTTCTGACCCTGTGTTAGATAGAGGCTTCCGCTTGTAAATTGTAACTTTTAGCTTTATAAAATAGGACCCAGTCTGTACGCACCACAAACTCCAACGGTCACACTACAGTTAGGAAACTCACCTATCAAAAGTGACGTTAGCCCTGATGACGCCTTGTGTCCTGTCGAGCAGGAACGCGCCTTCCTGATTGCCTTCCAGTACATGGTAGTACACCTTCCCGTTGTCGCCAGAGTCGTTGTCCACTGCTTTCACCGTGCCTGTGGAAAAGACTCTTTAGAAGTGCCAAGGCTCTTGCGGCGCATTCTTCTTGCCAATGGTCTTTTCGAATGCACTGGTAGAATTAAAAAAAGACGTGTAAAAGAGTCCTTGGCGGCCTATTTGCAAAATAAGCTTTTGATTTTTGACCTTTTGTGAGGACAAAATTGTCCGTCAATCAAGGGATTTCAAGGCCCACTTGCACAGACTAGAGTTAAAAAATTAAATCGCTAACTCGGGGTTAGGTTTGACAGTTCCATACATTTTGACACTACTTAACCCTCTCCTAGGGGGGGATCGGGAATGATCCCCTCTAACACTGTGGCCCTTTAAGGCTGCTTGGGGATCCCAAAGCCCCTAATAACCAGCGCCACTAAGGGGCAAACGCGGCAAGTGCCAAACATCAAGCTGTTAAAATTTATAATAAACTACCTGGTGACCTAAAGACCATTTCCAATTATAGGATTTTTCGTAGGAAGTTGAGGGCTTTTTTATTGAGAGGCTGCTTCTATAGTATTGATGAGATATTTATGCGGGATAGCTGATTCAAATTAATTGGAAAGAATGACATGATAATATTTAATATAATGTGAAAAATTGTACCTAATTATTAGTTTTATTTTATTTTATTTTTTTCTTCTATTTAATTGTGTTTTCTTTTGTTAATATTTAAGTATTGTTAAGTTATCCAACACGATGTAAATTGTTATGGAATAAATAAACTGAAACTGAAACAAGATATTGTCACCGCTTTCTCCCCGTCCGTCTACTCCAGAGTGGGGGTGCGAGGGGATCTGCCTCGCGCTCCCTCTCCCTTTCCTCCTGTAAAATGTGTTTCAGCGAAGACTTGTCCTTACCAACAATGACTCCAGCAGGCAGGTTCTCCATGACGCTGAAGGTGTATTGGTGATGCGGAAAGCGCGGCGCGTTGTCGTCATCGTCAGCCAACACCACGGTGAGGATACGAAGACTCTCGAACTGAGCTGGTGTCCCGTTGTCTACTGCTGCTATCACCAGCTGTAAATCAAATTAATGTGTCATGATATCATTCAAAGGTGGGTCCAGGTTTTTGAAGTGAAAACTTTTTTAGGGGCGTTGGGCACTTTTTGGGATGAGTAAAAAAATGATAAATTCGCGTCAGACGTAAGACGGAGGGAGACTTTAAGTACAGGATATCAGATCCTCTAAGAGCTTATTTTGAAATATGGATGAATCGCGTTCGATTTTGAAGTGTTTTTTTGTTGAGTCGTGGAGCAAAAGTACTAGGGCATCAGCACATTGTAGAGGTCTGTCAATATAAATAATACGTGTTTTTTTTGTAAGCGGCCAGTACGGAACGCGACTTGATGGAGGTTACAACATTAAAATCGAATCTAAGCTGCTGTTTTCACTTCTGCCGGCACTCCCGGAGTGCTACCCGTAGCTTTTTTTGTGAGGGGCACAATGTTTTAGGTTCATATCATCATCATCATCATGTTAGACGAAAGACGTCCACTGCTGGACATAGACCTCCCCCAAAGCTTTCCACTCAGACCGATCTTGTGCTTCATACCTTTGGGGGAAAAATGCCTAACCCCCTTTTTATCTGTAAAGCTTTTCTTTGTCAATATCCCGCGGGGAATGTGATATTCACCGGGATAAAAGGTCTTCTAAATGTTAATAAGGCATTAACAGGGCAAGTGTTGTGTTGTGTAGACCGATCTTTGTATAACATAGACCTTTGATCATCCATATTTTCTACGATAATTAGGTTAATAACCTCATTCTTGCACGTAAGGCACTTGTCCCACCGCCGGCGAGTAGCTAGAAGCGAGTGTTTTTTATTGTGGAATTGTTGTGGCCCGGCGACAAAAGCGACAAAATTTCCATAATAAAAAACGCTCGCTTCTCGCTACTCGCCGGTGGTGGGACAAGTGCCTAATATCGAGAGTTGCGTAGAAAATATGGATGACCTAAGGTCTAAAATTCATAAAGTCATACATATTAAACTTTTCATAGGTTATGTTATGTATGTCTCACCTGGTACTCCGACTCGTGTTCCCTGTCCAAGAATGTCTTAGTCCTAAGTTCGCCCGAGTCTTGGTCGAGGCTGAACTCTTGCGTCTCGCTTACACGCTGGTTGTCCACCTTGAGGAAGTAGGACACACGACCATTTTCGCCGCTGTCCTCGTCTGTCGCCTTGATTGTTGTTATCAGGTAGTCGGCTTGAGCTGCGTTCTGGGGGGGAAAAATGAAGATGTATAGTATAAACGCTCTGTAGCCTTCTGCTAACTTAACAATCGTTTGTCCTTATCTGTCACTTTGACATTTACCTTCCACAGATAAGGACGATTGCTAAGTTAGCAGAAGCCTATAGAGCGTTTATGAATAAAGGGGGTTAGACTTTAGTGTATAAGGCACT